>OX941080.1:26017500-27217500 GCA_954870635.1 Arctium minus
TTAATCATGAATGTTTTGTAAAAGGCTCAAAGTGTGTAAACCATTGAGACAACAATAGTAATACATGGACTCAATTGTGCATGATTGAAGTGCGAAGGTGGGGCAGACTTCCTTCTGTTTCAATATCCACATCTTCTGAATGAAGACGAGATAGATTAAGTGTTGCGTCCCCAAGAAAAATTGAAACATCTCTTTGTTGAGAAAGAAATGAGTGGCTGGTGGGGTATAAATCAAGAGTTGGCATGGGCTAGTGCCTGTTTCAATGATGTTCACGAAAGAATTGTAAAACAACAGTAATGTGGCTGCCCGACTCAGAAAGTAGTTTGGTGCAGAGTTTTGATATTCTTTTAACTCTGTTCTCACACCCTCTTTCTTTTTATCATTTAAGCTCACTTCTAACCAATCTCTCTTTTCATTTTATCCCAACACACATCCACACTCAGATATTGACCCCTCGCCTCTCGATCACTCAAGGATAACTTCTTGGGTAGGAAACATTGGTTACCGTGAATCCAGAGAAGTTCTTTTAAGTCCTCACATTGACCCCGTGTATTTGTCCTAAAAGCATAATGTTGCTCAATTGTTTAATTTCAACAGTTAAAGCACAATACATATGTCAGATGTATGTATGCTCAAGAAGATAATCATGAGGATTTGATCACTTTAAACATGGAAGATTTTCTCAAAACAAGTATATTGAATGAATGAAATGAATACAAACTGCTTGTTTGAGAATCTGACAATGTATGGAAAAGATCAAATAAGAATGATTTATCATGAAAAGCTTAGGTCATGAAAAAGTGGATGTTGTCTATATGAAGCAAATATAGACATTCTTGAAAGAAACGTTTTGAATGAATCAACGCTCAAATATCAATGAAGTTCAAACGAAGTTTATTACCAACGAAAAATTGTTTCATTTTGAGACATGGTAATAACAAAGTCAACGAAAATACTAAACCGGTGTGTATGAATACTTATGGAAAAGATAATACACAAGTATTTATCTTTGGAAACACACGGTTTGTTAAATATGAAAGCTCATAATAATGAAAACATCTAAATCACACTTCTAAATTCATGAAATCTGTTTAAGAATCGAGAAGTTGTTTGAACATTTAGAAACATGTTTTCCATGTTTGAAAGTTGTCCTTCTTTCAAACACAATGAGATTAAGAGTAGAATAATCCTTACGCTCAACTTTAATCTCATAACGTCAGCTCCAAAGTCATTAATTGATATGATCATGTAAGCTCCCCCTCAAATTCTGCATGTAGTCAAAAAGTCGTCAAAGCAACAAAGTCTTATTGAAATGGAAAACATTTATTGAAAATTAAAGACATGAAAGAAATAAAATGTTTAAGAACGAGTTTTGATCAGATGTAATCAGAAATCAAAGTCCTTACTCCCCCTGAAAATAAGTATCACACAAAAAAAAAATATTTTTCTGTACAAAACATATGCAATTACTCATACTTCCCCTCGAATTTAGATCATCTAATCTTTGTCTCACTCCCCCTGAAATCATGAACAAACTTTAAGTGCAGATATCATTCATATTAAAAATAAAGTAATGAAGAAAAATAACAAAAATAAACTGTACTAGGTAATTACAGATTACGTCTTAAGGTTTAACATGCCAAGTTTCGAAATGAGAAAATTAAATCTCTTTTCGTCCAATGGCTTGGTAAACAAATCAAAAAGTTGATAATATGTGTGTACAAAGTAAAGTTCAATTGTACGTTTTTCAACATTATCTTTGATAAAGTGATATCGCACATCAATGTGCTTGGTTTTCGTATGCTGAATAGGATTCGCCGATATAGCAATATCGCTCTTGGAATCACAATAAATCGGAATTTTGTTGTATTGGAACCCATAATCTCGGAGTTGTGTTCACATCCACAACACCTGAGAACAACAGCTAGCCGCAGCTACGTATTCTGCCTCGGTTATTGAAGTAGATACACACATTTGTTTCTTCAAAGTCCAACTCACGAGCTTATTTCCCCAAAGTGGTATATGTCCCGAAGTACTCTTCCTGTCTAACATACAACCTGCATGATCTGCGTCTGAATACGATGTTAGCTCAAAACATGTATCTTTAGGATACCACAAACCAAGATCTGCAGTGCCCTTCAGATATCTAAATATTCGCTTTACAACTAAATGATGGGATTCTTTAGGCGAAGCTTGATATCTAGCACATAAGCACGTTGAAAACATAATATCTGGTCTACTCGCCGTTAAGTACATTAAATAACCAATCATTCCTCTATAGGTTCTAAGATCAACAAGTTTTCCAGAAAGATCAACCCCAATCTTAGTTCCTAGTGCCATCGGGGTACCAATTGGAGTACAATTTTCCATTTTAAATTTTCTCAAAATATCATAAATGTAATTTGCTTGATTTATGAAAATCCCCGTAGAAAATTGTCTAACTTGTAATCCGAGAAAGAAGTTCATCTCGCCCATCATACTCATTTGAAAACGTGACACCATGAGTGTAGAAAAATTCTTATAATACTTCGGGTTTGTTGAACCAAATATTATATCATCCACATATATTTGAATTAAAATGATATCAGTTTTTTCCTTTTTGATAAAGAGAGTGGTATCGATTTTACCTTTTGAGAACCCAGACTTGACTAAAAACTTTGATAGAACATCGTACCAGGATCGAGGAGCTTGCTTTAAACCATAGAGGGCATTGTCAAGAATATAAACATTATCCGGTTTTTAGCATTGACAAATCCTTCTGGCTGTGAGACGTATACCTCCTCTTTCAATATGCTATTTAGGCATTGTTTGGCAAACTAGCTTATAAGCTAACTGGTAGCTGATAAGCTAGCTTTTCAAAACGCTACTATGAGTAGCTTTTCAATAAGCTAGCTTATGGTCATTCAAACTATGTGTCCCTGATTTCAAGATTCTAATTACAAAACAATTAACAACAACAAGATTTACAAACCTGTTTATCAAATTCAATTCAAGAATCAATCGTTTACAACTTTCTCTCACTAGAAATCTCTTTCTCTCTCTACAAACTCTTTTTTTTTAATCTGAACACAAACTCTAGTCATCTATCTATTAAACAACAAAGACAAACTATTTATATCTACAAGCTTAACAAGACAAAGCTAAACAAAATACAATTGACTTTGACTTTATTACAAAATGACTTTGACTTTCCATGAGAGTTGACTTTCGAGCTTTGACTTCTTGTACCTTTGAGCTCTAGTCTTCATGATCTTGTATCCAACATATTTCTGCTCTAACAATCTCCCCCTTTGGATTCAAGATCATCACAAAAAGATTTAACAAATCAATCTCCTCCTTTGGTTCAATCTGGACAATCTCTTCCTTTTGTTTAACTTTATTCTTGCCAAGTCTGTCTTTGAACAAAATTAACAATCTCCCCAATTATGGTAGAAACAATCTTCAATAATCTCCCAAAATTATCACAAGACTCTTTCAGACTTCAGAAAGAAATTATCTTCAGATTTAGCTCGGATTGCTTCAGCAAACAATCTTCAAAGAAAATTTCAGTAAAATCAACATATCTTCAAACATCTTTGACTTTGCTTGTATAATCTTTCAAACTTTCAGACTTTGATCTTTATCTTCTTTAAATCTTTAACTTTGAAATTTCTGAATCTGACATTTCTGAAATTCATCTTCCCCTTTTTGATGAATAGAGCATCTATAGCATTAAAACTTTCTCGAAGAAATGTCTGTATCAATTCTGACCACTGATCGTTGAAACGGAGCCTCTGATTCATCAACAATCCAAAATAAGGTATTTATCCAGATCTTTTCAAATCCAGACAAAGTAGGAATGTAACACCTGAATCAACAAATGAATCAGTTAATATGCCTGTCAGTAACACGGAGTCACTGTGTGTAACAAATACACATTGTAAAGGAGCTTTTTGATGATCACTCTCCAGGGCTTCCATCCAATCATCGAAACACCACAAAGGAAATTTCTATGAATGTTATGACAAGAAAACAAATTCTTTGTGTGTTCGTGCAAGTGTAGAAAGAATTAAATCATCAAATGCTTATAAAGGCTTAAAAATTGTGTAGACCACTGAGACAACAGTAGATAAACACAGACTCAATGTGCATGATTGAAGTGCGAAGGTGGGGCAGACTTCCTTCTTTTTCAATATCCATATTTTCCAAATGAAAATCAGATAGATTATGTGTTGCGTCCCCTTAAAAATATGAAACATTTTCTTTTTAAGAAGAAAATGAGTGCCTGGTGGGGTTATTATCAAGAGTTGGCATGGGCTAGTTGTCTGTTTCAATAATATTTACCAAAGAATTGTGAAACATTAGTAATGTGGCTGCCCGGATCAGAAAGTAGTTGGTACAGAGTTTAATATTCTTTTACTCTGTTCTTTCACCCTCTTTCTGTTAATCATTAAGCTCACTTCTAACCAAACTCTCTTTTCCATTTTACCTCGTCACACAACCCACACTCATTTCTTTTTGACTCCTCACACTCAATCACTATGGAGTAACTTCTTGGGTAGGAAACACTGGTAATCGTGAATCCATAGAAGTTTTCATTGAAGTCCTAGCACAAAGAACCCATATTCCTATGAAGCATATGTTGCTCAAAAATGGTTTAACTTTATCAGTTAAAGCACAAATACAAGTCAGATATGTGTATGCTCAGAATATAATCATGAAGATATGAGAATTTTTAAACATTGAAGATATTTCAAACAAGTAAATTCAATGAATAAACATGAATGCAAGGAACTTGTTTGAAAAACTGACATTGTATGAAAAATGATCAGATAAGAAATGATATAACAGTTAAAGCTTATGGTCAAGAATAACGAATATTGTCCATATGAATAAAAAATATAGACATTCTTGAAATGAACGCTTCGAAATGAAATATCGCTCAAAATTCATTGAAGTGCAAGTGGGGTGTCTTACCATTGAAAAAAAAATATGTTTCAAATTTGAGACATGGTAAGAACATTTTGAAAAAAAATTCAAACCGGTGTGTGTGAATACTTGAAAGTATATAGAAAAGGCAATACACAAGTATTTATCTTTGGAAACACACGGTTTGTAATCATGTAAGCACAAATAAATCTTGAAAAACATTTAAAAATCACACTTCCAATTCATGAAATCTGTTTAAGAATCGGGAAGTGGTTTGAACATTTAAGAACATGTTTTCTATGATTGAAAGTTGTCCTTTTTTCAACCATATATGAGATTAAGATAAGAAATTAACCTTTCTATGCAGTCTTAAATCTCATGAAGTCAGCTGAAGTCATAAAGATATGATCTTGTAAGCATCTCTCAAACTGTATAAGTCTCAAAGTCATGTCAAAGCAACTTTATTCACAAATTTATTCAAAAATTAAAAGACATAAAGCAATAAAGCATTGATTGTACGAGTTCTGATCTGAAGTAATCAGAAGTCATCACCTTTACTCCCCCTGAAATTATGCATCAGAAAAATTATCAGTGTAAAATATAAGCATTAACTCCCCCTCAAATGTAGATCATCATAGCTTTTGAAAGCATAACTTTCAGACAAATATGTATATACTCCCCCTTGAATATTGATTTCCTCATATATGTATGTAGGAGTACATTATCATTCAGCTTAGGAGTAAAATCTTTTGATCATTGAAATGCAGGTCTTGAACTGTTGCATTCAAGAGCCATTATTTCTTTCACTTAACCTTGACTTGACATTCCTGTAACACGGATTCATCCTTTTTCTTTGGTACCCATTTGTATTTGGATCCAACAGTGTTAGCACATGATTTTGGCACCCATTTAAATTTAGGTCCGCTTTTCTTTTGAAAAACATATGAAGAACTAGAACGATAAGAGTATACATGATACGTCCCCAACCAAACATCAGAATATTTCCGAGAATCATAATCATTTCTATCATAATTGGAAGACTTTCTAGGAGACGAAAATAATTGGAATAATTGATGTCTTGAATATTTCTTGTAAGAGGATACAAGCTTTGTTTTAGAAATAGCAACATTCACAATCAAATCATCTTTACTAGTAGTATTCTTATTACAATTAGTACTAGAAAATGATGTAGTATTCTCATCCATCTTCTTCTTAGGTTGCCACTCAGACTTAACACCATGCGTTTTCCTTTTCACATCTGAAAATTTTGAAACTTCAGAGTTAGAAGAGTGGGAATCAAACAAACGCTTCTTCTTTGACTTACCAGTGTTGATCTATTTCTGTGAATGCCCAGATTTCTTCTTTTTACCTTTGGCAACTTTGGCTTTCACAGGAACTGATTTATCAACTTTCGTTGATGTTTCACCTTTTTCGTACACACTTGGTAATCCAAAAGAATTAACAACAAAAGATGAATGATCAGGAAGTTTAGAATTAAAATCAAATTGAGCAATACATTCATCTAAATCACCATCAGAGTTTAAAAAAATCAAACCCATCATTAAGTAAACTAGACATATCATCAGAATTTGAAGCTTTAGAAGAATTAGAAAAATCAGAATTTTTCAATACAATTAAAAACACATTTTGTTCTAAATCCATCAAAATTCTTTCTTCTGTCAGAGTATTCTCAAGTTAAGAAATTTTACTTTCTAAAACAAGAGGAGGAACATAAATTTTACCTTCGATAGGTTTTGCCTCCAACTCTTTTGAGGAATAACTCTCAAAATAGTCATCTGAAAGAAATTTTGATTTATCAGAACTATAACTATTATTCAACTTCTCATAACGAAATGGAAGTTGAACTTTAGTTATGTTCTTTCTTTTCTCATTTTCCTTGGCTTCATCCTCTTCAGATAGTTTAGTCCACTCAACATGAAGATCAGGGTATCGTGATGCTAGACTTAAAAATGTAAAATCATAAAGTGCAGGCACTTCTGATATACCCTTTTTAAGGTAGTGTGGATTCTCATAACCGAGTCCCCAACACTCTTTGTTCTCTTTGGGTTTGTTTAGATGAATGTTTTGTTCAGTTTGACCCAATGTGTATAATTTTCCTTCCAAAACATTCACTTTGTCAAGTAAAGATTTGTTTTCTTCTAAAAGCGAAGAATACATTTTAGTAAGCTCTTTAGAATCAAACTCACACAGTTTATATTGTGAAGTTGTTTCAGCTAACTCTTTAAGAATTAAAGTCTTTTCTTTAGCGCTGGTATCCATATTTTTATGTAAAGTCTCAATCAATACTTTCTTCTCAGCAATATCCTCGCTTAGTTTCTGTATTGATTGGTTTTTGTCTTTGTTGATACCTCTTTCACGCTTAAGCTTTGACTCTAACTTTAGAAGTCTAATCATCATGACATTTATTTGATTTACAAAATCCGATTCAGTCATATCACATACCTCTTCAATTACTTCTTCATCTGACTCAGCTTCAGCTTCCAACTCTATCTTACCCATTAAGCACAAGTGTGTTGTCTCTTCCTTCTCTCATGTCTCATCTTCCTGGTCTGAATGATCGAGCCAGAACTCATCCTCTGCCATTAATGCTTTTCCAGCCTCCTGTTGTTTGGCTAGAAGCATCTTGTTCTTGTAGTACTCAGAGTTACGGACTTTGGGTTTTCGACAGTTCTTAGCAAAATGTCCGAGTTTGCCACAGTTGTAGCACTTTGTAGATTCTGGTTGTTTCTTCTCTTCTGCAGGCTTCTTTTCTTCCATTCTTTTTCCTTCAATTCTCTCCTTGTGCTCATAGTTCTTAGACCCAGAAGAGTATCTCTGACTGTTTGAGTTAGGCTTTTTGTAAAACTTTTTTTGAAAAGCTTTTGTCAGCATCAGCATGGCCTGCTTCAAACTTTCACAGTCATCTGAATCAGAGTTATCTTCACTCCCTGCCTCTTCTGATTCAGAAATATTACTTTCTTTTTCTTCTTAAGACACACTCTTCTTTTTCACAATCAGAACAACTGGATCAACAACTACCTTCTCAGCCTTTTTCTTTTCACCCATAATCTCATCAACCTTTTCTTCATTTTGTCTAAGAGTTTCATAGACTTCATGGAGTGGTATTTCATTCAAGTCCTTCATTTGCTTCATTTGCCTAGTAAATATCTTCCACTCAGGCTGCAAGATACTAAGGAATTAGACATTAAGCTCAATTTGTGACTTATTCACTTTGTTCTTGCTGAGTTCGTTCAACAAAGTCACAAACCGATCATAAGTAGCCTCTAGAGAATCACCATCCTTGGCCTTGAATTCTTCATAACTGTTAAGATAGTTGGATATTTTAAGCTGATTCCCAACCTTTGATCCAAGCATCATCTTTTCCAGTTGATCCCACATTTCTTTACCTGTAGCTTTGTAACTGTCAATCTTGACATATATCTCGTTTGGTATGCCTTGAAGAATGAAAGACTTTGCCAATCTATCAGCTATTGATCTATCTTTCTCCTCACCAGTGAATTCATTAAACTTAAGTTGATATTCTCTCTGCTCATTTCCAATAGTACGGGTTGTTGTTGGAATTGGCATAACTCCTTCCTCCAAAGATTTCTTGATAAGTTCACCCAATGCGTGTCTTTCTATGAAGTCCATGAACCTATCTTTCCATTGCTCGTACTCTCCCTTGAAGAGTACTGGTGGCTTTGTGTCAGTTCCAATAGTGAAAGCTTCTCGTGATGTCATCCTGTTTGAAAAAATATGCAATAAGAAACTTGAAATTGATCGTTAGTCCAAATGAAATCAAGCAATACATAAACACTTAGACAGAAAATCAGAAATGAAATTTCCAAATTTCTGAAGTCTAAAATTCGCAAAACACCAAAGAGATTCAAGAAATTCGCAGATAACACTAAAACTTACACAGAATTCGCAAAGTACACAAAGAAGATCAAAGAATTCGCAGGTTACAAAGATAACCACAGAATTCGCAAGGGACAAGAAATAACACTTTGCGAATTCTAAGAAATTCGCAAGTAACACAAGTGAGTTCTTCGATTTTTGCAACACCCTAGATTACGAATTCTTTGCAATTCGCAATATAACTCTCTACGAATCCTGTACTTTATGTTTTTCAGAAAAAAAATCAACTTTGTGAATAAAGAAGAATTCTGCAATTTCTTAAGACTTTCTGTGAAAACTAGACAATCTGCGAATTTCTCAAGGTTTCTGCAAATCCTTGAGAAAAACATACAAGCCAAAACGAATCCTTAAGGATTCTCAACACAAAGGCCAGCGAAATTTTAGAACATTCGCAATATACACTAACGAATCATGCACTTGGAATTTTTTTTAACAACAAATTTTATGAGAAAACTGATTTCTGCGAAAATCAATGATCTAAGAAAAACACAGTCTGCGAGTTCTTCATAGCTCTGCGAAACTTATCACTCTGCGAATTCTTGGTAATGATACTTGCGAGTTCTTCACGAGAACTTGCGAGTTCTTCAGTAACACCTGCGAGTTCTTCATTTCTGAGATACGAAAACAATCTGATCTGCCTGAAAAACTACCTAGACCTTGAATTACAACTCGAAGCTTTGACAAATTGATCTACAACACATTTAGAACTCAAATCTACCAACTAATTACAACAAAATTCACACAAATGAACATATTGATCAATGGAACAATGTTCGAACTCGTGAGACTCAAAACCAACAAATTCAACAAAATTGATGATCAATTACAGTGCAATTCGTGAAACAAACTATACAAACACAATATAAAACATGTTTCGATCATAACCTGATCAATTACAACTCAAAACATACACTAAAAATCAAAATCGAATATGGAAATTGATGTAACAGTGTCGAACATATTTTCTTGATTTGATTTCGATTGGATCTACTCTGATACCAATTGTGTGTCCCTGATTTCAAGATTCTAATTACAAAACAATTAACAACAACAAGATTTACAAACCTGTTTATCAAATTCAATTCAAGAATCAATCGTTTACAACTTTCTCTCACTAGAAATCTCTTTCTCTCTCTACAAACTCTTTTTTTTTTAATTTGAACACAAACTCTAGTCATCTATCTATTAAACAACAAAGACAAACTATTTATACCTACAAGCTTAACAAGACAAATCTAAACAAAATACAATTGACTTTGACTTTATTACAAAATGACTTTGACTTTCCAGCTTTGACTTCTTGTACCTTTGACCTCTAGTCTTCATGATCTTGTATCCAACATATTTTTGCTCTAACACAAACATGTACCAGGAAAAAAAGCTAGCTTATAAGCTATCTTTTTTTCTAAACATAGCCTTAGAAAGGCAGTATTCACGTCCATTTGGTAGACATTGAAGGTTTTGTGTGCAGCGTAGGCTAGAAACATTCTGATTGCCTCTATACGTGCAACCGGAGCGTATGCCTCATCATAATCTATTCCTTCCTCTTGCCGGTATCCTTTAGCAACAAGTCTTGCTTTGTTTCTTACCACGATACCATATTCATATTTCTTATTTTTAAATACCCATTTCGTACCTATAATAGTTTTTCCTTCCGGTCGAGGTACGGGTCTCCAGACTATAAGCGATTCAAATTGATTGAGCTCTTCTTGTATAGCTGTAATCCAATCTGGATCTTTTAGAGCTTCGGATACTCATGTAGGCTCTAATTTTCTCAGAAAAGAATCAAACATGCACTCGTTAGCAGTTGCAGACCTAGTTTGCACCGGCTTTGACGGATATCCGATTATTTGATGTACCGTGTGCTCTTTGGTCCACTTATGTACATGAGATAGTGGATTAGATGTAGACTGATCATGTTGATTATCTAGATATCCAGTAGTTTCGTCATGTAGGGGTTCAGTTGAAGTAACTGGTGCAGAAGTTTCAGTGGATTGGACATCTGATGTCTGTTGGGTAGGCAAGACAGTACATCGAACTGAATGTGCAATTTCTGGCTCTTCATTATCTCGTTCAACTTCAACTGATTGAGTAGGTGTTTGAACTGGAGTTTCTTCCTGAATCGGGGAATTTGATTCAGTTGAGACATCTGATGTAATTGGATGATGATTACTTGAATATTTAGATATGTCAATCACAACAGCTTTAGTCACTTTTGTACCAAGAAACTCATCATAAAAATGTTCAAACAATAAATCTAATTTTGTTAAATGAGATGTAGACGTTGATGCTTTATCAGTATTAGAAACTTTAACCGCAGGTTCTGGACTGATTTATTCAGAAGCTAATACTCCTGTTATCACAGGTTCTGAACTGATTTGATCAGAAGCCATATATTCATCAAGTGTGAAGTTGACGCTCTCTACCACAATCTTTGACTTCTTAAGATAAGCTTTGTATGTCGCAGATGTTTGAGAATATCCAATGAAAATGCCTTCATCAACCTTGGGACTAAACTTGTTCAAGTTCTCTTTATCATTCAACACAAAACACCTGCATCCAAAGATGTGAAAATGTTTAGTGCTAGGTATTCTATTATTTATCAAAGCATATGGAGTTTTACCAAACCGTCGATGAATGATTGAACGATTTTGAGTATAACATGCAGTTGAGACAGCTTCGACCCACAAAAATAAAGGTAGATCGGACTGGCTCAACATTGTTCGTGCAACCTCTACAAGAGTCCAATTTCTTCGTTCAACTACCCCATTTTGTTCCGGCGTTCTGGAAGCAGAAAACTGATGAGTTATCCCGACTGATTCGATATAATCATCAACAATTCTGTTATTGAATTTTGTGCCATTATCAGTTCTAATTAGCTTAACTGTCTTCTGCACGTTCACTTGAACGGTCTTTAGAAATGAGATGATGACATCGGGCGTCTCATCTTTTGATCTTAGAAATTTGACCCAAGTGTATCTTAAAAAATCATCCACGATTACGAGAACATATTTCTTGCCATTTATGTTTTGCGTTCACATTGGACCACAAAGATCCATATGCAACAACTCTAAAGGAGTACTTGTGCTCGGTTCAGGCTTAGGCTTATGTGAGGCTCTTTTCATCTTACCTTTCTCACACACGTCACACAGATGTTCCTTTTCGTATTTCAGCTCTGAAAGTCCTTTTACCAAATTCCCAGTCACCAACTTGTTAATGTATCTGAAGTTGAGATGAGATAGCCTTCTATGCCATAACCAGCTTTGTTGCATAGAGGCTTTAGAAAGTAGACACACCGCATTATCAGTCTTGACATTTGACATATTGATCGTGTAGAGGTTTGACTTTCGCGTCCCAACCAAAAGTTCTTTACCATCTTCCGTTCTGACACAACATCTCTTGGCCTAGAAATTTACCTCTAAGTCCTTGTCGCAGAACTGACCAATGCTAAACAAATTGTGTCCTAATCCTTCAATATAACTCACCTTCTTTATCATTAAATTTTCTTGGATGACACCCCAAGATTGGTGAAAACTGGTCATTTCCAAATCTCACATTGCAATAGAATTTCTCTGTATAGTTAGATAAAATATCTTTCTGCCCTGTCATATGTTTGGAACAACCTGAATCCAAGTACCACATATGACGGGTCTGCACAAGAGAAATCAGACAACAACAGGTTTAGGTACCCATTTATAGATGGGTCCTTTCGTGTTAGCACAAGATTTTGGCACCCATTTGAATTTGGGTCCTCTTTGTTTTTCAAAACCATTAGAATGATGTATATCATAAGTACCAAACCAACAATCAGAATATTGTTGAGTCACAAAATCATTTCGACCAAAAGTGGAACATTTACTAGGCAAATGAGATAATTGGATCAACTACTTTATTGTATAAACCTTGTAAGGAGTTACAAGTTTTGTTTTATGAGAAACACATTGATCAATTACATCAGGCAAACTAGTAGTAGTCCAATTACAATCTAAGTCTGACAATGATTTCGTAGACTCTTCAATCTTTCTTTTAGGTCTCCATTCTATTCTCGCCTCAGACTTTTTCTTTCTCAATTCTGAAACACAAGATTTAGATTTGTTAGAAACATGAGATTTAAGAGTTTGTGTTTGTTTGTGCTTACATGTGTTAGTCCGTTTCTCTGAGCACCTTTTCTTTTGTTTCTTACCTTTGGAGTAATAGGTACTCACAGAAACTAAATCGTCAACCTTAGTTGATGTTTCACCTTTTTCAAAAACACTAGGCAAAGAAACATAATTAATCACAAAAGAAGTATGATCTGGAAGTTTAGCATTGAAATCAAATTTATCAACACTTTCATCCGAACAATCATCAGTATTTAAAAAATCATTTTCAACCGCAAACAATTCTTCAATATCATCATCAAATTGTTGTGCCTTGGAAGAATTTGAAAATTTGAAATCATTTGGCTTTTGAGAACACTTTTGTTGATAAGACATTTTAGCACAATCTGAAGATTTAGGATTAGTAAAAACATTTCCCATAAAAACTCTACAAGATGATGTATCTGAATCAGTGGAATTGTTTTCACAAACTCTTTCTGATTCGGATTTATAAGTTGTAACTTCAGATTTGAAACTAGTGTTCATCATGACAGTAGAAAACACAATCTTCTCAAGATCAACCAAAATTCTTTCTTCCGCTAAGATGTTTTCAAGCTTAGAAATTTTGCTTTCCAAGACAAGTGGAGGAATATAGATATTTGCTTTAACATGTTTTCCTCCATCTCCTCAGTAGAATAGCTTTGGAAATAATCGTTTGATAGAAACTTTGGTTGCTCAGAAAGATAACTATCATTCAACTTTTTATAGAAAATGGTAGTTGCATTTTTGTTGTGTTCTTTATGTTCTCATCTTCCTTAGCCTCAACCTAATCAGATGATTTTATAAAAAATTTGGGTTTTAAATGAGGACATTTGTCAGCCAATTGTAAGAAATCAAAGTTATATAAAGTTTGATGCTTTCTGATAACTTTCTTCAGATAATGTGGGTTATCGTAACCAATACCCCAATTATCTTTGAAATCGATAACTTCCTTCGGTTTGTTTAGATAAATGGTTTGATCAGTTTGACCTCTAGCATAAAGTTTTGCTTCCAAACCATTAATCTTTTTCAGCAAAGATTTGTTTTCAAATTGTAATTTATTATAATTGACAACAAACTATTTCTTCTCAAGTTCAGACTTATTAAATTTAGAAATTGTTTCAGAAATTTGATTTTCAAAACAAGCTTTTTGTTTTTCAAAATTAGTAGCAGATTTGTTCAAAGAGTCAATCAAGTTTTTTCCCCAGCAATTTCCTTGTTCAGATCAAAAATTGTTTGACGTTTTTTCGCAACTCTACTTTTCTCCTTTTTGAGCTTAGCTTGTAAGTCCTGAAGCTCAACCATCATGGTTTCCATTTGCTTTAAAAAATCAGATTCAGTAAAATTATTTACCTCTTCGGAAGTCTCTTCATCAGATTCATCATATTTGACCTCCTTGCTCATTAAGCACATGTGAGCAGTTGCTTCTCCTTCACTCTCAGTTTCAGAATAATCATGCCAGTGGTCATCCTTTTCCATCAGTGCTTTGCCTGCCTCTTTTTGCTTGGCCAGAAGCATTTTGTTCTTGTAGTACTCAAAATTTATGACTTTTGGCTTTCGACAGTCCTTGGCAAAGTGGCCTATCTTACCACAATTGTAGCACTTGACTGGTTCCTCTGCTTTCTTCTCACCATATTGATTCACATATTTCCTTTCTTCTGGATTCCTCTCCTCAAATTTCCTTCCATCAGACTTCCTTTCATCATATCTCTTTCCTTCAAATCTGTTCCTTGTGTTCATAGTTCCTGGATCATGGTGAATACCTCTGCTGTTGGAACCCGACTTCTTGTAAAATTTCTTCTGGAAGGCTCGGGTCAGCAAAATCATAGCTTGCTTGAGATTCTCACCATCATCATAATCAGAATTATCACTATTAGAACCATCAAAACTGGAAACTACAATCTTCTTTTTCTTCTTATTATCTTTCTTTTCTTTCTCTTTCTTCTTCTCCACCACCAAAGCAACCGGATCATTTACAAGCTTTTCACTTTTCTTTTTTCTTTTTTCTCTCCTCTTCTACCTCTTCTTCATTCTGTAACAGAGTTTCATAGACTTCATGTAAGGGGATCTCACACAGATCTTTCATTTGTTTCATTCTTCTTGTATGTTTCTTCTACTCTGGCTGCAGGACACTGAGAAATTTGACATTATTCTCAATTTTCTTCTTTTTCACCTTGTTCTTTGCCAGCTCATTTAGTAAAGAAACAAAATTTTCATATGTGTCTTCCAAACTTTCCCCAGACTTAGCTTTGAACTCTTCATAGTTGTTTATGCAGTTTGACACCTTCATCTGATTACCAATTTTAGATCTCAACATCATCTTCTCCAGCTGATCCCACATCTTCTTAGCAGTAGACTTATAACTGTCAATCTTTATGTAGATCTCATTTGGTATGCTCTGAAGAAGTAGAGATCTAGCTTGCTTATCTGCCTTGTATCTTCTCTTCTGTTCAGGTGTATAGCTTAAAAAATCCACCACAATTTCTTTAGTCTTTATACCTCTGTTCTCAATACCATCTTCACTATCTGAACTCTCATTATCCTCATCAGGTACAACAACATTTACTGGTTTCATCAGACCTTCATCAATTGACTGTTTAATGAATTCTCCATTTTCATGTATGTCTATGAAATCCAGAAATCTGTCCTTCCATTGCTCATATTCACCTTTGAATAGAACGGGTGGTTTGACATCAGTACCGATAGACAGAGCATCCTTTGAAGTCATCTTTATCAAAAGCACATATCTTTAAACACAGAAACAGAAAACTTTCAAAATTCTGAAAATAGCCAAAAATTGACTAAGTACAGAAGTCGCAGACCACAGAGAAGCACTTGTCGCAAAACCCTTTCAAATCACTTGTCGCAAACCCTTTGAACTATTAAGTGAGGAACTCGCAGAAGGAAGCTTGCGAGTTCTGAACTTGTTTCTTCTTGCGAGTTCTATACTTAGAAAATTTTCAACCAATTAACTTGTCACAGTGCGTACGAGTTCTATACTTAGAAAATTTTCAACCAACCAACTTGTCACAGACACTTGTCATAAGCTTAGTCTAGCGAGTTCTTAAACTTGACACAAACCAAAGGAAATGAACAGTAAATTGTCGCAAATAATGGATTGCGAGTTCTTGGTTGTCGCAAACCGAAGGATGCGAATTCTTAAACTTGTCGCAGGTCAAGCTCTGCGAGTTCTTGCCTTAGAAAAAATTCGAACAATCAAAAGATCAAGAAGCTTGCAAGTTCTTCAGAATTCGTACACAACAGTCTGCGAGTTCTTCAGATGAACCTAGCGACTTCCCTGAATCTTGCGAGTTCTTCGAACTTTTCAATTCTAAACCAACTTTTCAGCCTTAAATCCTTCAATATTTCCAAATTACACCACGAAACTTTGTCAATTTGATTTCTAACACAATTCGAACAGGTTACAATTGAACAATTTCAAGCAAATCAACAAAATATTACAATTGATCATAAAGTCAGTGCGTGTACAGTGCTCGTACAAAAACTCAAACAAATCCAAAAATTCACAAGAACAATTGTGAATTGGACAATATGATTCAAATCAAAAGTGTTCTAGAATGCAAAACGAATACAGTGCAATCAATTTCAACCTCAAAACAACAAAAATACACGAAATTGACATAATGAACAGTGAGGTGCGAGTTCTTGAAAAAATCGGACAAACAATCAAGATTCTTAATCCATTTCTAATTCTATGCTTGCTCTAATACCAATTGTGTGTCCCAAATGTGCAATATCAATCAAGATGAACAACAATCAATCGATGAAATTGCCATATATTGAATCTCAAATATCACAGATTACAATTCTCTCTCAAACTCAATATTTCTCTCTCTAAGATGTGTTTCTCTCAAAGTGCTATCTAAGTGCTACAAGATTACAAGAAACCAAAAGCTTTTATACCACAAGCTTACAAAGACAAAACTAAACAACAAATAAAACTAACACATTGACTTTGACTTGCTTGACTTGACTTTGTAATGAAGCTTTGACTTGAGCATTGACTTTCAACTCCATGATCTTGGATCCAACATATTTGAGCACTAACACTCACCTAACAAAATCAACATTTAAAGCCTCTACGCACGACGGCGACTATGCCACGCGAGAGTGACATGAGCATAATCGCCGGTCACTCTCACTGAGAATGTACCGAAAGTCTCGAACCCACGTCGACTATGACACGCGAGTATGCCCCGGGCATAATCGTCGGGCATACTCGCCGAAAGTGTACCGTGAGTGGTACAAGGGTGGCGATTGTGACCCGCGACAATGCCCAAGGGCACTGTCGCCGAGGCATTGTCGTCAAAGGTCTCTCACTCTCCAAAACTTGACATTCCAAGCTCTAATTCACGACTGATTTAAGGATGAAATCGTTAAGGTAAAACATGAACTTGAATTAAGAATTTGGTCCAAAATTCGGGGTGTTACAAATTTAATTAATGATTTTACATATTAATATATATATATATATAAACAAATATTAACGAACATAAATGCATGAACGAGCTCATTATTCATGTTCGTTCATTTAATTAAACGAAAAAAAAAGTGTTCATGTTCGATCAATTATTAAATAAACGAATATAAACGAACTTCCAGCTGAAGGGTTCGCTAAACGTTTGGTTCATTTACAACCCTAGCGTTGCTAAGTGCTAACCAAGTAACCTCTTGGTTCGCTAAACGTTTGTATATTTTTAATAGTATTTATCGTATTTCATTCTATAATTTTATGTATACTACTAAACCGCCTAACTCGTCTAACCCGTAAGGGTTGGGTTGGGCTATACTTTTGAATGAGTGGGGTTGGGTTGAGATTTTTCCAAACCGCCATATTGGGTTGGGTTGTAAAAATGTCCCAAACCGCCCAACCCAACCCGTGTACACCCTTAACTTTGGTGACTTGTCGCTTGTAACACCCGTGTTTTCAATAGATGAAATTACTGGTTAATCGAGCTACTTCTGACGTAACAATGTCGAGTTAATGGTCTTTCATAATGTCTATTCACCGAGCCAAGTCATGGGGTGAAAACGATAGCAAAAATGTTGATTTTTGATCATCCAAGGGGTCCCCGCAACTTGGGTCGCGACCAAAGTCGCCTAACCCACTAGAATATCGAAACAGGGCTGAAAAAACCAAGTCAATCAGTTATGCGATCTGGGCCAGGACCTGGGGTAGCAGCTGAGGTCATGTAGAAAGGAAAGGGGCACGACTTGGTGGCACCATGCTATTTGGCCTGCAACTTAGATCGCGGCTAGGGTCACGACTCGCATCAGATCAGTATTATGCCCATTTCTCAAGGGTTTTGTCATTTTGGTTCCATCCTCTCCACTTCCCTTTCGATTTTTATCAATTTTGGGCAATCCTTTGGAGCTTTTGGGATGAAAATAAGGGAATGGTTTCAAATTCTTGAAAAGGTAAGTTTCTTGGTTATTTTGAGCTCTAGTTTGGGGATCTTTATAGATATGAAGATTGTGATCATATTTTGTACATTTGTAGGCTTAGACCGTGGTTTTGAGAGATTTCTTGGAAGTTTTGCTTGTGGATATGAGGCCTTACTTTTTGGAAGCAAGGTTTGTGTTTGAGAACTAGATGTAACTTAACCTAGTAAGGTGAGTTTCAAGTTATATTGTGAAAACAATGTACATGTCAAAAATATCTTTTTGGAGCTTTTAAATGTATTCCTTTAGAGTTTATCAAATATTGGTAATTATTTGGTATGCATGCAATCTTGTTACATTTGATTTCATTAGACCTTGAGAATATTTATATTTGGGTTTTCATGACATTTGGAGATCAAATTACTAGAGTGTAATCTATTGAAGGTTTATTCCAATAAACGGGAGTATTATAATATATTTTTATTTTTATTTATGAAATTGCATAAATTATGGTAAAATGCATTTGTAAATGACTTATGTAGACTTTTATGGAATATTCAAGTAATGAGTTTTGTAGGTCTGGATTGGGTTGAAAGGAGTTTTGGAACTTTGTCCCATATAAATTGTTCAATGACGACATTTGAATGAGTTCTATGTATGTTGTATATTTATTTGAGATTACCTGTTTTTGAGTATGTTGACCATTCAAATTGAATTTGTGTATCTGGAGTTGTAATGCAATAGACCTATAGGTATTTGAGTCGACCTACTGGGTGTTTGAGATGTTTGGCGTCATTTGGACTTCTTAACCTTTATTAGTGTATAGGTTTGAGTCAAAATTCACGACCACGACAAGAAGCATTAATGATGCACTTTATGTACAATTGATTTTGTATTAAGATAAGGTCTTGTCGATCATACATATTTACGACACTCGTTGACACTTTTGTGGACGTAGGTCGGGCGTTAGTCGCACGACCAACGAAAGATTCCTCTCGACCACGATTATACTAACAGACGACCAAACATTATTTGTTCAATTAATGCAGGTTTAACGCTCTTAATGACCAACGACTATAACCGATCAAAGACATTAAGGTCATTAAAGATCTTTGAACGTTAACCAAGAGTTCAATGACACATTTATGACGATCAAGATTATAAATACAGGGATCCGTACCTCACAAAGGACACAAGAATATGAAGAATACAAGCTAGCAACGAAAGAACTCTTTTTTCTCTGAACGAATACACGACCGCAGTACTTTACACACGACTAAAGTGTTTTATCACAAGACGTACGATTATTATTAGCTTTGTACTTGTTCTTTCTATGTACATTGTGAAACATTGTAATACGTAAGGATATCGCCCCTGCTTGGTGACCATAGTGCTCTGACGAATCCTCTTTGTCGTCTATAGTTTTTTCCTCGTTGAGGTTTTTCCGCGTCACCAAATTCTTTGTCTCTTTATTTTTCCCTTGTCGCACGTATTGTCGCTTGGTTGCTTTCTTTAGTTGGTAAAAACTCCACATCAACCTTAAGTCATTCTAAAGAGTGATTTTTGGCATTAACACTTGCTAAATTATATGGTATTCATGTTGTCGAGCATTTTATACATGTGATGTTATGTATACTGGATCTTAATACTTTTGGAGTTATTTAGTATGTTCAAGTTGTATTTTGTGAGTTTGTATACCTGTTGATACTAACCCAATGTCGAAAGGGGTGTTAATAGCCAGAGGGCAAAAGAAGTGAATTCTGGCGATACACTACAACAAAATTGGTTTTATAGGACGCCTAAAATGTCTAGGCGTCCTAATAAAATGCTTTATAGAACTTAAGTTTACATGACCAACACAAAAAGCGTCATATCTAAAAAGTGTTACAATATGTTTATATGACACTTTTAGACATTTTAACAAGTTTTAAAGGACAGTTATAAAATAAAGTGTCGTATTACCTATTTTATAAGACAATTTTGAGATGTGTCATAAAAACTTATCTACTTATAGGACACATATGTTTATAGGACACTTTTTCAAACAGTGTCGTATAAAATAACTAATTGTAGAACCTCTATCAGTTTAGAAGATTTGATGGATGGCAACAATTGTAAGAAAACACTCAGTCATTTGGGAAAACAAAGCATGTGTCATTTAAAGGCACTTTTAATGATAGAGATCAGTTGATATATACATATCAGTTGATAATCCTCTGCCACTAAATAAAGAGCCACCATTTTAGGGAACATCTACTTGATAATTTTCTATAGTGAAAGCCTTTTTCCAGGCAAAGACACCAAGAAGCTTTATTACACAAAAGTTCTTTGAAGACCTTTTGCTTCTACTTCCCTGCTTACTATTGCTATCTCCTCAACTGCTTTGACCTACTCACTTCTTCCCCGTCGACCACGACGACAGAAACGACGCGAAAAATCCAGACCCGGAAAGGGGAAGGGCCAGTGGTGGGCATTTGGTAAAGTCGGGGACATTTTTATTCGGCATATGATATGATGTTGTCTATTAGATGAAGTTAGAAGCTGACGTTATCCGATGATGTTGATCCTTTAAGATCAACATACAAGTGTTGAACATCTGATGAAGATATCAGATGGAAAACTACCCCTAATCATCCTATGCTCATCAATGTCAGATAATCTTGCCTAGTAGATGATGCCTTAACAGATCGACAACTCATCAGCTGAAAACATGATCACCTAAAGGTCCACGAGTTGATGCTTGATCACCTGATGATATTCTTGCTAAAGAAGTGTGTCCCCACATGAGACAACAAGGAAGAAGGTACAATCTGACATACCTGCTCCAAGGTGCTTTTTCCTCTTTTGTCAACATGCAAAAGAAAGTCAACACATAGCATTTAATGTGGCATGGTTTGCATTAAATGCGACATGGTTTGCTTTCAATGCCACATACTTTGCATTAAATGCATCATGGTCATACCCGCTATAAGGAGGAAACATGCAACACTCAACCGGATGAATAGTTCATAAAAGTTGAAATAGAATTTCCGCTCCATACTTTATCATCATTTTGTTTGTCTCGTTGGAAAGGATGTTGCCTATAAATACTAGGTGAAGGTTTGAAGATCAATACACAAAAATAGAGCTAAAATGAAATATCTTTCCATTTTTAAAAAAACTCCAAGTTCATCAGTTGATCAACTACTGTCTCTATGTACTTTTGTTTTTTTAATTGAATGTCGGTTGAGAGTTGATAGAGTACATTGTAACGTGCGATCAATAGAGAATACATCTGTTACTTGAGACTGATAGTTATTGGTTGTTGATCACTTGTTGATCTTTTGTTTATTTTTCGCAACTATCTCTTGTTTTGTGAAAATCATATGTTTTACTAAAGAATATTGAAAACTTTGAAAAACATTGTATTCACTCCCATCTACTGTCTTGCTGCCATATTGTTTGACCTACGAAACCAACAATATTACAACACTTTATTTTAAAAACGTCCTAAAAAACTTGTTGAACGTCCAAAAGCATCCTGTAAATCTATTGTAATACTTTTAGATATGAAGCTTTTTGTTTCGGTCCGATAAACTTAAAGGTCTTATAAATTTTATTAGGACGCTTAGACATTTTAGGCGTCCTATAAAACCAATTTTGTTTTAGTGATATGAGACTCTAAAGAGTAGACACTAAGATTGTTGAGCGTTGAGGTGAATCCCAGAGGGTTAGACATTAAGGTTTCTCAACACTAAATCTTCGAAGTGTAACTCTATCGAAGGTCGATAGGCAGTAAGACGAATCTCTTGAGGTGCTACTTGACAACATTTAGATGTGCCCTACTTTGTATTCCATCACATTAAATGGAAACAGGTTTCCTCATCATCGAAAGATGTGTTTGGTGTTGGAGTGTCGGATTAATGATGGTTTTTGAAAATATGTCGTGTGTTTGGTGTGTTTTTCTAAATGGAGTTTTGGTGTTGCATAATGTGTTCTTACAAACAAAATGAGTTGTATTGAAGCAATATTTTATCCTTATTATTGAGGAGGTGTGGTTTAAAATGCTTGAACTCACTAGGCTATAAGCTTAACATTCCCGTTGACATGTGCATTGGTCTTTGTGGGGGCAGTATAGCGACACTCAGGGGCGGATGCAATGTGATATTGGGGGGGGGGGGAGTGGATGGGCCCTCATTAAATGGGGTAAAATGAGAGTTTTTATAGGTAATTTTTTTTAAACTTTATACCTTTAATCCCCCAGGAAATTTTTGTCTGGAACCCCATCAACCAAAAAAATGCTCCGGAAACAACCAAAAAACACTCTCGAATCAACTAAGAAACCGAAAAAGTTCTTCAAAATCGACAAAAAAGCTTAAAAATCCTTTGAATTCAAGCAAAAAAAACTTTAAAAATACCTCGAAACAGTGGATTTAGGCTAAGATGCACATGACAACTTTACAAACATTTAATCTACCTTAAAAGGTGTCTCCACCAGGAAAAAAATCTTTGATCCACCACTAGCGACACTTGAGATGAGTTGAGTGGTAGATAAAGGCAGGTGAAGGACTTAGCTCTTTGGGACGTCTTCCATACATTGGAGATAGCAATTGTATGCGGGTTTTAGTAACACCCATTGCCAACCTGGATCTTGTGTAAGGTTTGGTTTCTAAAGTTGTTGGCTTTAAACCTTAAATCATCTGTATAAGTATTTGATGTTAATTTTCGAGAAGAAACCTATACTCTTTTTTATGTTTGTCAAAAGTTTTTAAACAATCGCTCTCTTTTCAGAATTTGAGATATTACAAGTTGATATCTGAGTATAAATTTAAAAAATTTAAGTATTAATATGAGATGTCTAGACTTAAACTGTAACTTTTAAGTAAATGTGGTGGTAATGATCAATGTTCTAAAAAACTCGCCGCACAGCCGTCATGGCGCGCCATGGCACCAAGGCTTGTGTGTCACGCCACGTTAAGCCCATGACACGTCATGGCCTAATGCGCAGTTATCGTAATGACATATTTGATTTTTTTTACGTTTTTAATGTCTTATTTGCAAGTTTTTAATATATAACCAAATTTAACTTGCTTATTACTATTGACTCGTTGAGTAACACTACAAAACTTTCGTTTTATATATATATATATATATATATAATAGTATTATATATGAATTAGAAATTTGACGCCATAAGTCACGCCTTAAAAACGTCATGGCTTCGTCGTGGCTTCTAAGGCTTGAGGCTAGGCCTTGCCACCACGCCACGCCTCACGTCATTTAAAACCTTGGTTGTGATTAGAATCCTTAAAATATGATGTGTTGAATGTTGATGACGATATAATCACTAGCATTGAGAAGCGCGACAATGATAGCAATAATTCACATGTATTGCATCTTTACAACTACATAATGGCCAATATAATTATGAATTTACATAGTTATGTTTGAATTACGTTGTTGTGACTTGTGAGGATCAATGGGGTATAGATTGCGTCCTCTATTGTTGGTTATTAGTGGAGTTTATGTTTTTAAATGTTGTGACTTAATTTGACAACTGAGGCATAAATAAAGGCATTACTTTAAACAAAATTCGTTGATATTTTGTACATTTTTCTTCACATCCTTTTAAGCATGAAAATAAACAAATCTCTTCATAAACAAATACAATAAAACACGTATAATAATATGCATCATCCAAGCTTTTTCAACGCCAGCTGGAAATCAGCCTCGTGGTTTGCCTTTGCATTCCTATTGCTTTTCCGCCCCCTACTAAACGACACCGTACCCCCATTCCTCCTCGTTTCTGCACTTTTGTCGAGCGCCGAGCTGGCTTTAATGGCCAACGAACACAGTTCCTGTAAAGAAAGCGGTTTGTTTGACTTCGAGTTCGGCATCAGGAAGTAGATTTGACCCGGCTGTAGCTCTTCGTCGTCGGCCACGTGAGGCACGTGACAGTTGACGAACATGGTCTCGCAGTTGCAGAGGAAGAAAGCGTTTGAGTGGTCGGAGATGACGTTGCTGGCTCTGATTGGTTGCCGGAATTCTTGCAGCCTCCCGTCGCCGGAGTTGATCACCTTTGCCGTTGATGGTGACCCGTTGCTGATTGATAATTTTCCTTGATTTCTTGTGTAGTGAACTGATGCACATATACCCATGTGGATGGATGATTGTGTGTGTGTGTGTGTGTGTTTTGTATTATTTGTTTCGGATTTTAAAATTTTCCGGCAGACGAAACACACAGTTGCACGCACAACCGTGAATTTGAAATTCCGATGTTGCGAAATATTTGGGTTAGATTGGTGTTGACTGGTGAGTTTCAGAGGGAAAGAATGGTGAGATATATATACACCCACACACACACATATATATATATATATGTATATATGTATATATATATGTATGGCATAGATGACAGAGGCGTGTGTGAGATTTAAAAGTGATTTCTATTTTGGATTATTATATTTTCATTATTATAGAATAATAAAAAAGTATTCGTAAAATTAGAAAGGGAGTGGATTAACTACAAAATCATAAATGAAGGCTGAAACTTTTATTTAGTTAGGTTTTTTACAATGTTTTAAAAACCGGTTTTTTTGTTGACCCAGTGTGGTGATCGGGTCACTGTTCAACCGGGTGGTTGACCCGGTTTCAAGAAATTCTATGTATTTTTCATTTTTCTGCATACATATATATAGAGAGAGGGTCATTCATTTGCTAACCAATCTATTAGTGCTAACCATGCTAACCCATTTTCGGCCAATCAGAATGCTCCTAGAGATTAGATAATGATTTTGTTTATTTTAAACTTACAAGGGTAATAAAAGAATTTATATAAAATCGGAATATTCAAATTAAGTAATCATTATCGCTATTTAATGTGTACCATAATTATAGCAATGTTTGTTATGGTAATGATATACCATATTAAATATAATAGCTTGAAATTTTAAATTATTCAAGATTATATTAAATCTTAATATATCTTTTTCAATACATACTAGTGTTGGGCCCTGCACGGGAGGATAAATTTTTTGTTGGAATATTGAACCGAGTTAAAATGACACGTAATTTCTCTGTTAACAGTTAATGAAATACAATGTGAAAAACGAATGTATTTTCATAAGTGGTTAACTTGCATATATTCTTAATCGTTTGTTGTTATGAGTTTGTGCAATAATATTGGTAATAGTTTTGTATTATATTATTTAAAACTCAAACAACATGTCTCACAACATATTTATCTGACTATTGACTTCAAGACCTCATAGTATTAATCGATAAAAATAAAGATATGTATATATATCTTATTCCCCTATTTCGAAAAATATGATTGTGGGTTTTGAAAAATATAAACAAATCCTCAGTAAATAAAATAAAATATAAAAAAGTAGTTTTTCAAAGAAACAAAAATATAGTGGAATACCTTTTGTTCAGTTGCAGGTTCCGCCATTGACACCCGACCGTTCGTCTTCTTCTTGTACTCGGATGATACATAGAGAAACTATATATATTTACAGTGAATGTAGAGAATATTTTAAAATCTTTTATTTTCATTTTCGATTTTACATTTAAATGTAAATATATTAAAAATATGGAAGAATATTTTTATATCTATATCGTTTCTATTTTATTTTCTTTACATTTGGTTAATTTGGAAAGTATTGCGGAATATTTTTATTTTAAAGAATTCGATAATTTATTAGTGTATTTCGTTATTTTTTATTTTTAATTCATATCAACCTTCTTTTTTCTTATTTTAGTGCTCGTGAAAAAAATACGTGTAGATTTTATATTATCAAAAAAAAAATACGTGTAGATTTTATATTATGCTAATATAAAATACGTGTAGATTTTATATTAGCAAAAAAAATACGGAAGAAAAAAGAGTTTACATCTCATTATGTAAAAAGATTTTATAAAATAAAATATGGAAAAATCATTATGAGATGTAATATAAAAAACTACGGAAGAAAAAAGATTTTATATTACATCTTATTAATATAGATTTAAATGTAAAATCTATATTTAAAATAGATTATTTATAAAATCCTCCACCAAAAAAAGAAATAGTTATATTAATAAATAAGTATTCATTCCACAACTAGATGATTATGTGAGATACTGTGCTTGGAAAGGTTGTACCAAAGCATTAAGAAATTGTAAATTAAGTAATTGACTTTAATTAGTTGTAACTTGTGCTTAAAATGTTGTAATTAAGAGTTTTTCATGCCGTTTTTATAATATAGTATAGATATGCTCAAATCCAAAACAATACATACATCCACTTACAAAATTAGATAAAACATACTCATATGCACAGATTCTATCCATATATCTATTTCCATGCCTATATGCAGAAATACATAACAATGCATACATCCACTTTCAAAAGTCAATAAAATATGCTTATACGCACAGATTCCAAACATAGTTCTATTTTCCATGCCTATATGCAGAAATCCATAATAATGTATACATGTACTTTCAATTTTCAATAAAACATGCTCATATGCACAGACCATCCACAAATACATAACAATGCATATATGCACCATAATAATTACTATTTGAATCCATAGGTTGCATTATTTATCATTCAAAAAGAAGAATGGGACTCCAAACAAAAAAACCATAAGAATGTACAATTTATCAAATAAATTTTAACTAACAGCAGAAAAAACATATTGTGTAATCCTTTCTTTAATAAATCGAATCTCAATTTAAAATTGCCCTAATTTTTCGCCTATTTCTTTTGTGTTCGGTTTCATGTATTTAATGAACGGATATGCAATTTTACAATTTTGACCCTATGCGGTTATGCACATTAATTTCATAACGTTTTTATTTTTTTTATAAAATTAAAATTGTAATTAATTGTTAACCATTGATCTAAATAATCAACGGTCTAGATGGGTTAGCATGGTTAGCACAAATAGATTGGTTAGCAAATGAATGAGACCCTATATATATATATATATATATATATATATATATATATATATAACCGAGAATTTGATGTGGAATCGAGTGTGGGCTGATGGAATCGAGCGTGGAGTCGATGATTTGTGAAATTGATTTTTTAACTCTAGCCGCTACCTTACAATTATACGAAATTGGTTTTTTAACCGGGTCAACCCGGGTTTTTACCAGTTCAATAAGACCGGTTCAACCGGTTCTATCAAAAAACCGGCGGTTCAATCCGTGCCGTAACTTCCCAAAAAACCGGTCGTAATTGACCCGGTCTCTTCACCGGTTCCCGGTTCAACCGGTTGAACCGGCCAGGTCAACTCAGGTTTTAAAACATTGGTTTTTTAGTAATTTATCAATTATTAATAAATTTAAAAATAAAGGTTTTATATTGCCTTAACTATCAACAACAATTTAAGTAAACTTGACTGACATTTTTTAGACGGTAAAAAACAGACGTTTTTATAGTGCAAGGCTAGGTGAGATTTTTAGATTATTTTTTAGTTGTTGAATGAGAAAACGTTTGTTCCAACATATATGAGGAGAAATGGTCAAAGTTTAGCCGATATAAATTCTAACATGTTGCTCTAACAGAGGTTAGATAGGTACATGAGTGTGGAGAAGAGGCTAGATAAGTTCCGATTGTTCCAATACGTCGAGTCCCTAAAGTGATAGACTTTTAGTTTAATATCATGTGAGAATATATGGAACATCACTAGATTAATTAATTTGCAAAAATTGCCTTGTAGAAAGAAAAGAAGGTTATAATATATATTGAAGAATATTGTTCAAGTGTACCAGATGTGTGACTCCAACAGATAGTATGGTTTTGATTGGTTTGAGATATAAATATTGGTCTAAACCAATAGGATTGCTTTGACAAATAATTAGACTATGGTTATGTTTGACAAATTAGCTGATAAGCTAGCTTATGACTGATAAACTAGCTACTAGCTGATAAGCTAGTTGATGACTGATAAACTAGCTTGTAGCTGATAAGCTAGTTGATGACTGATAACTAGGTTGTAGCTGATAAACTAGCTTGTAGTTGATAAACTAACTGATAAAAAAATACATTTGACAAAAACTAGCTTATAAGCATATAAAATTATCAAAAAAGACATCTAGAAAAAAATAATCAATTACAATATTTAATAATATAATAAAAACAAATTTATAGTAATATATATAATTAATACAAATAAATTTTAAAACCAAATTTATAGTAATATAATATATTGAAATTTATTATATATATTAAAATTTTTGAATTTTAAACCAAATTTAAAAAAAATTAACATCAACTTATGACTTTAAATAACCATTACATATAATATGGAAAAAAACAATCAAATAATAATTATAAAAATAATAATAATTGATAACTAAAATATATTTATCAATATTAAAAAAATTGATATAATTATCAATAATTCTAAATAATTAAAAATTAATATCAATGTATAATTAAAATTTATGTTATAATTTTCAGATAATATTTATTAATTAATAATAATAAATTTGAATAATTAATATTTATTTATAATTAATAGTTAATATATAATAATAAATATTAATGAGGGCATAATTGGAATAATAACAAAAAACTTCTCATAAGCTACTCCAAGTAACTTATCAAAAAGTTAGCTTATAAGCTAGTTTATGGTCATCCAAACATATACCCAGAAAATAAGTTATCTTATTTTTGTCAAACGATGCCTATACCAACTAAACCAACTAATTTGTAATTATTTTATTTTATAGACCCAAACCATAACGTCGTGAATAACAAGGACACCAAATGTAATTTAGTGTAAGAATAATCAAAATCAGATGTGATTTTCTCTATAGTTGCTCATATAACTATCCATTATTCATGTAGAATTTTGTAATAATGTTTCTTAATTGTTTGAAAATTTGATGTTTTTAATCTTAATTTATAATTTGTATTTGTAGTTTAACTACATATTAAAAAATATCACGTACTTAATTTTCAATACTCAACTTGCATATATCAATGTCAACCCAAAAGATATGTGAACTCCTCTTGAATTCCTTTGATTTCCTAAACTTGATTTTTATACATAAAAGTCATTTGTCAATTTAATAGTTTAAAAAATATATATAAAGATTTCTATTTAAAATGCACTTAACTTAATAGACACTTTAATATAAGAAATTTGATTTGTGATTGGAAATGTAAAATATTTTTTAATTAAATCTTTTAAAAAAAGACGATTTACAACAAATTTAGAGTGAATTACACTTTTGGTCACTATAGTTTGGCTAAAGACAGATTAGCCCCTCAAAAAGCTTGCCAATTGACGGTGTTAACTCTAGAGACCTTAAGTGTTATTAAATTGAAAAGTTATGGATCATCAGTATAAATAATTTGTTTTAGGGACCAAATCCAAATTTTAAATCACCAATACAATTCACTCCTTTTTTCGGTTAAAAACAATTTTTTTTAACTTTTCTACCCTAGTTCCCCTCCCCCTCCCCCAGTAATTCCTCGTATGGTCCCCTACCAAACGAAAATATTAAAAGAAGTATCTCAAAATCAACAAAAAAACTCTTGAAATCAACCAAAAAAACCTAAAAAGTCCCTCGAAATCACTAAAAAAAACTTAAAAAACCCTTGAAATCAACAAAAAAAACTTTAAAAATCTCTCGAAACGATGAAATCATGCTAAAAACAAATTAGACAACTTTATGGATCTTTAATCTACCTTAAAGGTACCCCCAACAGAAAAAAAATTCTGGATCCGTCACTACTGGTCATACTTAATAAAGTATCTAATTTCATATAGATCACAATGATCAGTTCTTGATTACTAATCAATCGGGTAAATTGCAAAACAAAATATTTAAAACATATTATAATAAAAGGTGTTTGTTTATCTTTTTGGGAAAAGATAAACAAGGAGACAACCTAGGGATCCAATTAAAATAATCCAAAACAATAAATTATAAATATAACAATAAAAGATTAAATACAAATAACATATTATAAATTAAATTTCATTTTAGACAATATCTCTTCTCCGACTATTTTATACGATATATATAATTTTTTTTTTATATAAAACAGCATAATTACATTATATAAAATGGACAAATTTAAAATACTTGTTATTTTACATAAAAAAATAGAAATCAATTTAAAATAAGCTGGTATAATTTGTTGAATATTTGAAGAGATGAGAGTAATACAAAAATGAGTTATTAAAGATTGACCATGATAATACTTAAACAGGTGGTGTTGTTGTATATGATATGAAGAACGTGGAAATTATTCCCACTCTTTTTATTCCTTAAAAGTCTTGGAAGACTGTTAAATTAACCCACTTTTGCTTTATCAATCAATTAATAACTCAAAATTTTATTTAGAAAATAATAATTAACGGTCTGGACTCTTTTTGTTTAATATTAATATTATTGTTATATCTTATTAAAAAATTGTATTAAAATGAAAGGAGCTCTAGATTTAGTCATGTTTTGAGGAATGAAATTTTATAACTTTCATGTTGGGGTCCAGAAATAAATCTTGGAAGTAGTTTAAGAGGAAGAGTCGGAAAAAAAAAATAAAGATAGAAAAAACTTTGTTTGTCAAACTAGCTGATAAGTTAGCTGGTAGCTGATAAACTAACTTTTCAAAACGCTATTATGAGTTACTTTTCACAAAGCTAGCTTATAAGCTAGTTTATGATCATCCAAACATGTACAAAAAAAAACTCGTTTTTTTTACCGAACAATGCCAAAAAATAGGGAGATCGATGGTAGGGGACAACAACGGTAAAGGGCAGTAACGGAGAGCGGATGATGAGGAGGAGGCGAGGGGAGGGATGCCATTGGGTGAAAGGGGTTTGAATGACGTAGGGTTTGAAAACAAGAAAACTAATTTAGATTGTTTTTTGCTTTAAAACTTTTGTAGCTGGTTACTGATGACTTTTTTGATGAAATAAGATGTAGGTAACTAATTTCTTAAAATTCAATTGTTTATTTATTAAAAAAAACTAGAAGCGTACTCGTGCAATGCAGCGAGATACATCACGATTTTAATGTTTCATTTTATTTTTTTTGTCGATTTACAGTACGATTTTGGATGATTTTGAGAAAGTGATAATGTTTTTTTTATACATTTGTTTAATTTAGGCTTAATAATATAATATTTTTTTATATAAAAAATTAAGTATTTTGTTAGAATTCAATGATTATCTTATATATTTTAATGACATCTAGAAAAAATAAGATCTGCATAAAAGGAAGACCATGCACATACCAAATTGGTGGATGTTAGAAGTCTGCAGTACTAATATGTATCTTGTGCTTTGATACTTGTAAATTAAGAGATTTTTAAAATCTTACTTAAAATGATGGTACATTGTGCCTAATAATTTGTATTTAAATTTTTTTATTCGTGCTTTATAATATTGTATAGATATATCATTTAAAATGAAAAATTTTAATGATTTATTTTTTTAAATTGATTGGGTTTTTGAGAACTTTTTTTCTTTTTCTTTTATTACAAACTAATCATATGATTTGAGAAAATAAAAAAATAATTTTCACACCTAAATTGTTACACTTCAAGACCAAAACAATAAGGTGACTAAGAGGCTATTTACCAAATTTTTTATTAAGTCCTTAATGGATAAATATGTCTGTCCGGATAAATTGATATTGATGTTTAGTTTTTTATCTGAATTAACAGTCTGAATAATAGAAATGACCAATTTACCCCTGAATATGAATTTTAAGTTGTTTTATAAATTGCTGTTTATTTTTTAAGCCACATATTCATAAATTCATTGATATAATCCAAAAATCAAACAAAAGTTCATTAAGTACTTAAACTTCCAAGTTCAAACACAATGTAACCAAGTTCAAACAAAAAGTAGCAAGTATGAAATCGACATTGTAGAAATCATGGTTACAAAAATCTACATTGCAGAAATGTTGAGCAGCTATGGAGAAGAAACAAGTATGGAACAAAAATCGACTGAAAAAACAAGTAAGGAACAACAATCGACTGAAAAAACAAGTAAAGAACAACAATCGACTGAAGAAAACAAGTATGGAACAACAATCGACTTAAGACATAAGTATGGAACAACAATCGACTGATAAACCAAGTATGGAACAACAATCGAGTATGGAGAAGAAACAAGTATCGAACAATCAGTAAAATCATTACCTTTGGAGAAATCGACTAAAGGAAATTATTGTCTAGGGTTGAAATCGAACCAACAGTGAATTGAAATAGTGTAATCGAACTAGCAATGAACTCGAAGCAGTAAAATCGAACGAGCAGTGAAGGTGAAATCGAAATCGAACAAGCAGTGAAGGTGAAATCGAACAACTAGGTTTTTATTGCGTGATTATTGAGTAGGAGGGTAGACATGTATTTATTTTTAAAAGGTAGAAATATCAAAGATGTATCTTAATGGGGCAACACATCTTTCCCCTACTTAGTGAATAAGTCAAAAATGTCTGCGCGAATAAGTCGGTTTCGTCATTAAGCCCCAAGTAAACACTCCAAACGTCTGCGCGAATAAGCCGGTTTTGTCATTAAGCTCATTAAGCCCCAAGTAAACACCCCTTAAACAACCTTTAAAATAATTAAAAATTTAGAAACTACTGTTAGTTGGTTTATAAGATAATTTCAAACAATTTTTGTATAATTTCCTCAAAATAGAGAAGTAAAAGTTAAAATTTTACGGAAAAAAATTATATTCAATTTTTACAGTTTTTTTTTATTTTAAAATTTCAACATATAACTATAATCAATAATTTTAATATTCCAACAATTTTTTAAATAAATTTATTTGAATTATAATGCATTTAACTTTATTGGTGAGAACAATAGAAAAACATTATCTCTTCAACGTTTAATATTGGAGAGTTGTCCAAAATTGGTGATTTTTATCCTATCTCATACTTTCTATGTTTTGAAAAATTTGTTTGAAATGTTAAAATTTTAATTTTCTCTATTTTGGAGAACGTGTACATGCTCACATGTCTAACTCTCAACATATGTGGAATACCTTGTAGTTACAAACTTTCTCACTTTAGATTCCCGATGTGCACGCCAGACCTACCCATAATTCGTCTTGCTTTCTTGATGATGTGAGATTCACCTAATGTGTTATAAATCCCCCAGCACACATTAATCATAGACTCGTCATCCTCGATGAGGTTTCCCCAACCATTCAAATGACAAAATGATCAAATCTGATACTATTTATTACACCCCAAAACCTAAAACAATAAACTGACTTGGTAACTGATAACCCTCATTCTTGAGTGTTATTTATCACTCTTTTCTAGCGTTTTATTTCTCATTTTTATCCATTTTGTTTCTTTCTATCTTCATTTGGTCTATAATTAAAGCGAGTTGTGATAATGACATCAAAAATAATTTTTATGCAGAAAATAGCAAAACTTTCGGAGCGGGCAGTGAGTGCCCTCGGTGGGCATCCGAATACCCAATAGACAAAAGCTTTATCCGATTTTCATGGGCCATTTGGAGTATTCTGCAATGATTGGGAATATATGGTCATCATTGGAAGATTTGAAGAGAAAAAAATACCTATTGGACAATGACATTAACCAATGAGTATTTTTCATTCCATTTTCTATAAAAGAGAGACACTTGGAGCTTCATTTGGCATCATCCATCCTACATCAACTCTTCCATCATTCTCCCATCACTCTAAGTTCTTTTCTCTAAAAAGAGAAAACTTAGACTTGAAGAATAGTTTAGTTTAAATTCTTATCTTTAAAATTCTTGTACTTTATTTTTATGCATTAACTTTCTAGCATTTTCATTTATTGCAATTTTAAATTCTAGTACTTTAATTTCTTGTATTTTAATTCATAGTATCTTAAATTCTTGCATTTCCTTCCGGCTCTTTAAATTCCGTATTTTATTTCTTACTTATTTTGTACTTTATTTATATTCATGCAAGTAGTTAACTTTTATTTCTCTTTTATTATTATGTCTTCTATTATTAGAATGATCTAAGCACCACTTGGGTGTGGGTGTGAGCCAACATGAGACTAGTAGGCAACACTTGGGTGTGACCATTATTACTAACTCTTAAGCTTAGTCACTTGAGTCGGGACCTAAACTCAATGCGGATAAGCCGATCACTTTGAAGTGTTAATATTAAATCTTGACCTCAAGAGGGGCGAATTCGAAATACGACTTAAGTAATGCATAAAGATTTGAGAGAGTATTTGATAACCACGTAGAGATACGTGTTTTGTATGATTTACTAAGGTTCAAACGTCGGAGGAGATTTATAAAGAGATTTGAGTATAAATCTCCATACTGATAGAACTTGATTTTTATCCACTTAGTTAAATCGACAAGATTAAGAGTCGGTAACGATGAACATTTTACGGGTATTTTGTAGGACCGGTCTTTAAAAATCCACTTTCGAGAGAACAGTCTTTTTATAGATTTTCCGTACTACAAAGTACTCGACCATTGTGTTACTACGTTTTTCTCAAGGAAAGCTTACACCCATACCCATTCTTTAACTATAAAGTTCATTTCGCATTTGTAGAATTAATCCACCAATCAAACAAATCTTTTTCCACAGTCGAAACTAGTGCAAGAAGTTCATGAAAGTCTGTATTTCTCGGTAGTCCAGTCCCTGTGGGAACGATACTCGGTACTTGTACCATTGTATTACTTGTAGCGATCCCAGTGTTGGTATATACTTGTGCCCACGCTGGGATATTCAGTGTCCACGCTGTGAGTGCACGATAAATATCTACCAGTATGTAACAACCCAAACACGCACGAAAAGGCATAAACAACATAATATAAATTTCTTTCCAAAACGACCCAAGGAAACAATTCTCTAATAAAGGTTTGCGGAAACAACCTATTACACAACTGAGATTTAATACAGAATCAACTAAATCCAGGATCTAGCACTCAATCTTCTCCTACGCTACGCTTCTCGCCTACAACTTCTCTTTGCCCTTGCTAGAACTCTCTGCCGAGAACTTTCCAGAAAAGGATTTTAGTTTTTGAAAGAGCGAGAGTTAGACCGAAAGGCCTAGTGAGTTCCCTCCAATAACAATTCACACCAAAGCCACATAAAAGATTTATAGAAATATAAATCAATTCAGTTTTTAAAATTAAACATCATACTCACAAACATGCTTCTGGCACACACTACCGTCACGAGGAGGTGATAGCGTGTCTGGCTCATACTGCCTTATTTGGGACACCCCCACCCCCAATGGCATATACGGGACACACCCCGGTATGAGCACAAGCGAGACACACCCCCTGACTTTGGATATCTTACCAACAACAATGTATGCATACATTTCGACAAACCATAAAGAATAAACACAACTCGCATTTAACAAAACTCACATTTAACCAAACTCGCATGCAGAAAATTACGACATAAACATCATTAAGATTTTGGTTAAAAAAACTCACCTGATAGCAAGGGTTTCCTTACACACGCTCCCAACCTGCAAACCGAGTACCTAAAGTAACATAATTCAACATCAGATCCGGACCCTAACTCTGAACCTTTACCAACCCGACTCCTGGGTCGCCCGACACCCGGGTCCCCTTCACGTATGCCGTCTCCCGGCTTATTAACCCGACTCCTGGGTCTCCCCTGGCTCCTACCTCCCATCTCCCGGGATGCTGCACGACCCTCCCCCCGGGCGCCCGACTTTCGGGTCCTTCCTGGGTTCCCCACTCCCGGTCTCCCCTGGACTTCCTCTTCCCCGGGCGCCCCCGATTCCTGGGTCTGCGACCGGCTCCCCTCCAACCCGGATCACCCCGGTTGCTAGACTACCCGGGACCCCGTCTCCCGGGGATCCACTCCCGGGTGTCTCCAATCCAAATCGTCTGGAATTACCAGTCCGATGGGATTACGGCTCGATGGGTTTTGAAACAACGAAGGGCGACCCTTCATCAACTCAATCCCTCACTACCAAAATACAAGGCTGATTTAGGTGGTTGATTCCTTCCAACCACAAACCCAAGAACTTATCCAAATTAAACTAGAATCCAAAAATGAGAAGAAGAAGAAGAAGACGGATTCCCAACGATTCTAATCATATAACAACAATCTAGACAAGATATAAACAAAGATTGTGTAACACCCCGAATTTTCGTTGTATAATTCTATCGTTAAGACTTCTAGTCCGCTATGTATTAAATCTTAGTTATCTTGAGTTTACCCTTCTTATGCGTTTCGCGTGCTTGGGTCATTTTGGTGTGTTAAGGCTTGAATCTGGAAAAGTGAAGCAGTGTGCTACGCGGGTTGCTTCGCGGCTTTCAAACCACGACACAAGCGGCGTAACCCACTGTTGGGTTTCCATTCCAGAGATGCGGGCGACTTACGCCGCGGCTTGAGTTCGCGGCATAACCCGCGGGGTTCCACTAATCGATTTTTAGTGAGATTTTCAGACAAATGCCTCATTTCTCATTTCTTTTCTTCCAAGTTTTTCTCTCCCAAGTTCTCCCTCTTTATTTACTCCATTTGAGGGTTTGGTTCAACCACCATCCATACCTTTTATTGCTAGAGTTTAGAGCACCATCCAAGGATTCGGTTTTGGAAGCTTCACCACCATCTCCATCTTCCCCAAGAAGTCGAAATCTAGGTTTTGGGTTTTCTTCTAAAACCTACTTGGTGAGTTCCTACTACCATTTTCTAAACTTTATACATGTCAAAGTTTATATTTTGAACTCCTATATATCTCCATGGTTTGTATTTACGTTTACTACATTTTGACCTACCTTGAGTTTTGGGAGATTTTAGGGTTCCCATTCATCTTTAACTAAATGATGGGTTCCATCTTATTTGAAGTAAAATGGAGTTTTACTTGCACATTTATGTGAGTTACTTGAAGGAATGTATATAATCTCATTTTATGATTTTCATTTTTATTAGCAGTTAAACTTGAAAATGCATTTTTGGATATAAATGTTATTGTAACCATATGACTAACTATGGTTGGTCACAAATGAAATTGTGACAAGTCTAGACTATTACTAGTGGATCCCTAGGTATTGTGTCGGCTTATATTATTGGGATATCTTTTCCCCTTTTTGTAGCTATGGATGCATTTGACCCTCGGGGGCCTTTGGTACGATTATGTGAGATCGGTTACTAGCCATGGGTCATAATGTAGTCCTAGTGAACGAGTATGACTTGGTTTCCTCGGGGGCCCTCCCTCACATCTTAGTACGGACCAATGTTGTTCGTGGCCATGGATTCCAAGTATTTAGCTCACAACTCGGATTGTGGCCTACTTTTGTGTTCCGTCACAATCCTTGGTAAATCGGGTATCCCCCGTCATCGCAAGATGAATTTTCGGACTGAATGGTCCTTATGTGACAAAGATTTCAATTATACACTAAATTTTCTTGAAAAGATTTCCTTTCGATGCAATTGTTTATATCTCTTGAAATTATAAGTTGTATGTTCTCACTAGGATTTAAGCCTAACACTTTTCTCAAATGATATGTATAACAGGTTCCTTTAGCGGTGGGTTGCCAAGGTCGTGAGTGATGAGCATGGTCTTTGAGGCATTTTTGAGATGACTAGTATTTGATGTTGGGCAATTGTTTAAGTCCCATCTTTTGGTGATTTTGGGTCGACAACCAATGTAATCTAGATAGTTATGTTGAGATTAGTTTGTTGTTGATTTCCATTTCCGTTCTCAGGTTTTTGTAAAGACTTAGTACTTTTCCTCTTTCTGGGAGGTTAATACCAAATACAAACGTCATATTGCCTAATTTCCAAAATTTTAAATTACTCTAAATTTTAAGGTGTTAAAAGTTGGTATCAGAGCTCTAGTTTAAGTGATCTAGGCATGAATGTAAGATGTCTAGACTTAGACTGAGTATGTTAAGTATCGATTGTGAGTTGGGCAGAACTTCTAAGATGGGTTAGTCTTAGAGTCGACGGAAATTATAATTATCGAGCGTTGTAGCGATGGTAACAAGAACCTTTATGTGTTATATGCTCATAATCTCATTTAGCTAATGTTATTATGAGAATATTTATATATGATTGTGCTTGAGGTGCCGTTACTATAACAATTGGTAATGTAGTAGTACGTTCTTTGTGCTTATTCTGTTGATCTCTCTCTTACTCTTTCTCGTGCTTGTGTGGCAGCCATTACTCAGGTATGGTGAACACACGTGGTCGTCCGTTAGGCGATGGAGACCTTCGCGACGTTAGTTCGCCTGAGCGAAACCAGATGGTTAGAGCACGGGCAGTCGTTCCTCCTGGTATGCCACCGTTATTCACTGGGGAGGTAGAGCAAGTGCCTCGAGTGGAGTTGGCATCCACCAACCCAGTGGTTCAAGATGCAAACCCTCAAGCTGACATGATGGCTGGCATCATGCAAATGGTGTCGTCGGCCATGGCGAAGCAGGAAGAGGCGTTCTTGAAGTTGTTAGAGGATCACGATGCTAGCCTCAAGAGAAATGAAGCGGTTGCTGAAAACATCGTGGTTGGTTCTGGAGGCATGGGTAATGGGATCAGAACTGAGGAGCACAGGGTTGTTGGTGCTCGGAGAAGTGGAAAGAGTTGTTCCTACAAATCCTTTCTAGTTTGTGGACCACCCGAGTTCTCTGGTTCCGAAGACCCAATTGCGTGTGTAAAGTGGATCCGAGCGGTTGAACAAGCCTTCGGTTCATCTGAGTGCGGAGATGACCAAAGGGTGAAGTTCGGTACTCAACTGCTCAGGGATACGGCGCTGACATGGTGGAATGTTATCCAGTCCACCCTCTCTCCTACTGTTTTGGCCCAACTGACTTGGGGAAATTCAAGGTGAAGTTATTGGAAGAATACTGCAACGAGAGGGCCATGGATCGGATCGAGACGGAGTTCCGAGCGCTTGAGAAAGGGAACTTGACGGTGAGGGAGTATACTCGTCAATTCATGGAAAAGTTGGGGTTAGTGGGGCATGTGGCCTCAACAGAAAAGGAGAAGATTAAGGCCTACCTGAAGGTCTACCGTCGGACATGATGACCATGGTCCGAAATTCGAAGGCTTCCAACCTTCGTGAGACTATTGAGGAGGCACAGTTCATGGAAGAGGTTTACGCGAAGAGTAAACCGGAGAAAGCTGTGGTGGCTGTGGACAAGAGAAAGTGGGAGAGCAATTCCGTTCCTCCAAGAGAACCCGATCTTTTGTCGGAAACCGAAGCTTCAACAGTTATCAGAAAGCTAGGTGGTGCCAGAAATGCGGAACCAAGCACCACGGTAACTGTATCACCACTCCCCAATCTTGCTACAAGTGTGGTAAATATGATCACACCACTAGCGACTGTCCGATCAGAGGGCTCGTTTGCTATGAGTGCAAGACACCGGGGCATATGAAGAGAGATTGCCCAAAGCTCAAGTCGGGTAACGCATCGGAGAAGAGAGAGAACCCATCTAGAACTCCGGGTCGAGCATTTCAGATGACATCCGATGAGGCCAAGGCATCCGCCGATGTGGTATCGGGTATGTTTCTTCTAAACTCCGTACCTGCTCGTGTACTATTTGATTCAGGTGCCAGTTTCTCGTTTGTGTCTGATCTGTTTCGTCAAAAGCTTGCTATGCCACTAATAGTCTAGAGAATGCGTTAGTGGTAGAAATAGCGAATGGTAGTCAGGTCCTAATCCGCGATGTTCTATAGAAGTGTATCCTTGGAATCGAAGGGAGAAAATTCCCAATCGATTTGATGTCGATGTTAATTGGGGGTTTTGATGTGGTGGTCGGCATGGATTGGTTAGCAAACAATCATGCCAAGATCGTATGTTCCAAGAAATTAATTCGACTTCCCAATCCCAATGGTGAATTGGTTGTGATCTATGGTGAGAAGAGGAAAGGGAAAGTGGCGATAATTACCATGGCAAAGGCGCGCAAATGCTTGGTGAAAGGATGCTTGTCTTTCCTAGCCTACGTGATCGACGCCAATCTGGAGAAGTCAAAGCTTGAAGATGTGAAGATTGTGCGTGAGTTTCCTGATGTCTTTCCGGACGACTTGCCCAGGTTACCACCCGATCGTTAAGTGGAGTTTCGGATTGATCTCGTACTGGGAGCGGCTCCTGTTGCTAGAGCTCCTTACCGGTTGGCGCCATCGGAGATGCAAGAGATGATGGCACAATTCCAAGAGATTTTGGAGAAGGGTTTCATAAGACCGAGCTTATTTCCTTGGGGAGCTCCGGTCTTGTTTGTCAAGAAGAAAGATGGCACAATGAGAATGTGTATCGATTACCGTGAGTTGAATAAAGCAACGGTGAAGAACAAGTGCCCGCTTCCAAGGATAGACGACTTGTTAGATCAACTCCAAGGAGCGGGGTGTTTTTCCAAGATCGACCTACGTTCGAGTTACCACCAGGTGAAGGTGAGAGAAGAAGACGTTCCAAAGACAACTTTTAGAACGCGTTATGGCCATTACGAATTTCTCGTGATGCCATTTGGTCTAACTAATGCACCGACGGTGTTTATGGACTTGATGAATAGAGTGTACTGACCATTCCTCGACAAGTCGGTCATTGTATTCATTGATGACATACTCGTGTACTCCAAGAACGAGTCAGAACACGAGCAACACCTACGCGAAGTTCTCGAAGTGTTGAGGAAAGAAAGATTGTACGCCAAGTTTTCCAAATGCGACTTTTGGCTTGAAGAGGTGCAATTCTTGGGTCACGTTTTCACTGGAGACGGAGTGAAAGTGGACCCCTCCAAGATTGAAGCCATGATGAATTGGGAGCCTCCCAAGAGTCCGTTCGAGATCCGAAGTTTCTTGGGTCTGGCGGGGTATTACCGGAGATTTATCCAAGAGTTTTCGAAGATCGCTTCTTCCTTGACAACTTTAACTCGGAAGAATGTGAAGTTCGATTGGACCGAAACGCAAGAGAAGGTATTCCGGATTCTACAAAAGAAGTTGTGTGAAGCTCCAATCTTGTCGCTACCCGAAGGGTCGGAAGACTTCGTGGTCTATAGCGACGCTTCTAAAATGGGACTAGGATGTGTATTGATGCAAAGAGGCAAGGTGATCGCTTATGCCTCAAGGCAACTTAAAATTCACGAGAAGAATTATCCTACCCACGATTTGGAGTTAGCGGCGATGGTGTTCGCCTTAAAGCTTTGGCGACATTACCTCTATGGCACGAAATGTACACTCTACACGGATCATAAGAGCCTGATGTATGTCCTTGATCAAAAAGAACTGAATATGAGGCAAAGGCGATGACTTGAGTTGCTCAAGGATTACGATTGTGAGTTACTTTACCATCCTGGTAAGGCGAACGTAGTGGCCGATGCGTTAAGTCGGAAGGACTATAGCGGAAGTATTCGGGCTACCCTTTCGAGAATCGAGTTAGTGTCAAGTCTTGTCGAGAATATCAAGACATCTCAAGTGGAAGCATTGTTGGAAGAGAATCTCAAGGATGAAGTCATGACAAAGCAACGTTTGCTCTTAACGGAAGATGGTCGTGGAGTCAAACTGTTCAACGGTCGTGTATGGGTGCCCAAAGTTGGGGGTAATTGTGAGCTACTTCTTAAGGATGCCCATAAGTCCAAGTATTCCGTTCATCCGGGATGTACAAATATGTACCGGGACTTGAAGTTACATTATTGGTGGCCAGTGATGAAACTTGATGTGGCGCGTTACGTGGAGCGTTGTGTGACGTGTTTGCAAGTTAAGGCCGAACATCAACGACCTTATGGGAGTCTCCAGTCCTTTGAGATCCCCGAGTGGAAGTGGGAACATATTACCATGGACTTCGTGACGAAGTTTCCTAAAAAATTTCGAGGTCATGATACCATTTGGGTAATAGTTGATAAATTGACTAAAAGTGCTCACTTTTTGGCTATGCGCGAGACCTTACCGATGGACAAGTTAGCAAAACTCTACATCGATGAAGTGGTCTCGAGGCATGGAGTACCCGTGTCGATCGTATTGGATCGCGACCGTCATTTCACTTCGAAATTTTAGGATGGTTTTCAGAAAGAGCTTGGTACGCAAGTGAAGTTGAGTACGACTTATCATCCACAAACCGACGTTCAAAGCGAGAGAATGATCCAGACGCTGGAAGACATGTTGAGGTCTTGTGTCATTAATTTCGGGGGTTGTTGGGACTCTCACCTACCTTTGGTAGAGTTTGCGTATAACAATAGCTACCACTCGAGTATTGGGATGACACCATTTGAGGCATTGTATGGGCGAAAGTGCCGAATTCCTGTGTGTTGGCTTGAAGTGGGAGAGAAGCAATTTGTCGGACCTAAGATCGTTCAAGAGATGGCTGATAAGGTCAAAAGCATTCGGGAAAGATTGAAAGCAGCTCAGGATCGGTAGAAGAGCTATGCTGATAAGAAGAGGCGGCCGATGGAGTTTCAGGTGGGCGACCGAGTGATGTTTAAGGTGTCGCCATGGAAAGGCATTATCAGGTTCGGAAAATGTGGGAAGCTGAGTCCCTGTTTTCTTGGACCATTCAAAGTGCTTAAGAGGATTGGTTTGCAAGCCTACCAATTATAACTGCCACCGGAGTTTAGCAGAATCCACAACATGTTCCACATTTGTTACCTTTGGAAGTGTTTGGCGGATGAGGAAAGCGTCATTCCTATCTCCGAGTTAAGATTGGACGAGGGTAACCGATATGTAGAAGAACCCCACGCTATCTTAGAGAAGAAGTCTAAGAAATTGCATCACAAGGAGGTCAATATGGTCAAGGTGAAGTGGAGGCATCATCGTGGGGCCAATGTGACATGGGAAGCCGAGAAGGATATGAAGCGAAGATATCGTCATCTTTTCGAGTGATTAGGATTTTGGGGACGAAATCATTCCCAAGTTGGGGAGGATTGTAACACCCCAAATTTTCGTTGTATAATTCTATCGTTAAGACTTCTAGTCCGCTATGTATTAAATCTTAGTTACCTTGCGCTTACCCTTCTTATGCGTTTCGCGTGCTTGGGTCATTTTGGTGTGTTAAGGCTTGAATCTTGAAAAGTGAAGCAGTGTGCTACGCGGGTTGCTTCACGGCTTTCAAACCGTGGCACAAGCCGCGTAACCCACTGTTGGGTTTCCATTCCAGAGACGCGGGCGACTTACGCCGTGACTTGAGGTCGCAGCATAACCCGCGGGGTTCCACTGATCGATATTAAGTGAGATTTTCAGCCAAATGCCTCATTTCTCATTTATTTTCTTCCAAGTTTTCTCTCCCAAGTTCTCCCTCTTCATTTACTCCATTTGAGGGTTTGGTTCAACCACCATCCATACCATTTATTGCTAGAGTTTAGAGCACCATCCAAGGATTCGGTTTTGGAAGCTTCACTACCATCTCCATCTTCCCCAAGAAGTCGAAATCTAGGTTTTGGGTTTTGTTCTAAAACCTACTTGGTGAGTTCCTACTACCATTTTCTAAACTTTATACATGTCAAAGTTTATATTATGAATTCCTATATATCTCCATGGTTTGGATTTAAGTTTACTACAATTTCACCTAACTTGAGTTTTGGGAGATTTTAGGGTTCCCATTCATCTTTAACTAAATAATGGGTTTCATCTTATTTGAAGTAAAATGGAATTTTACTTTCACATTTATGTGAGTTACTTGAAGGAATGTATATAATCTCATTTTATGATTTTCATTTTTATCAGCAGTTAAACTTGAAAATGCATTTTTGGATATAAATGTTATTGTAACCATATGACTAACTATGGTTGGTCACAAATGAAATTGTGACATGTCTAGACTATTACTAGTGGATCCCTAGGTATTTTGTCGGCTTATATTATTGGGACGTCTTTTCCCCCTTTTGTAGCTATGGATGCATTTGACCCTCGGGGGCCTTTGGTACGGTTATGTGAGATCGGTTACTAGCCATGGGTCATAATGTAGTCCTAGTGAACGAGTATGACTTGGTTTCCTCAGGGGCCCTCCCTCACATATTAGTACGGACCAATGTTATTCGTGGCCATGGATTCCAAGTATTTAGCTCACAACTCGGATTGTGGCCTACTTTTGTGTTTCGCCACAATCCTTGGTAAATCGGGTATCCCCCGTCATCGCAAGATAAATTTTCGGACCGAATGGTCCTTATGTGACAAAGATTTCAATTGTACACTAAATTTTCTTGAAAAGATTTCCTTTCGATGCAATTGTTTATATCTCTTGAAATTATAAGCTGTATGTTCTCACTAGGCTTTAAGCCTAACACTTTTTCTCAAATGATATGTATAACAGGTTCCTTTAGCGGTGGGTTGCCAAGGTCGTGAGTGATGAGCATGGTCTTTGAGGCATTTTTGAGATGACTAGTATTTGATGTTGGGCAATTGTTTAAGTCTCATCTTTTGGTGATTTTGGGTCGACTACCAATGTAATCTATATAGTTATGTTTAGATTAGTTTGTTGTTGATTTCCATTTTCATTCTCAGGTTTTTGTAAAGGCTTAGTACTTTTCCCCTTTTTGGGAGGTTAATAACAAATACAAACGTCATATTGCCTAATTTCTAAAATTTTAAATTAATCTAAATTTTAGGGTGTTACAGATTGGGTGATTGATTACCTTCAAGATCAACCAACAAAGCCTCTTCAATACTACCTTTTTTCCTCAATTTCTCTCAAGATGGTCTCCCTTCTCTAATCCCTCTGATGTTTCTAGTTTCCTCTAACAATGAATTAGGAAAAGGAGGCATTAGGGTTAAAACCCCTTATTCCTCAAATTTACAACCTAGGCCCCTTTACTTTGGGCCTTGAGCAAACCTTCACCCAATTTCAAAAAAGAATTTCGTCCCAGAATTCCATCGGCGAACAAATTCGGGTACTGGAACCTCATATCCGATTCCAACTCCCAAGTCGCCTCTTGTTCTTTATGACATTGCCACTGCACCTTCACTAAGCGGATCTCCCTTGTTTTTAACTTCTTCACTTTGTAGTCAGATGGCCACCGACTCCTCTATGTAACTCAGTTTCTCATCCATATGGATATCATCCAAAGATACGATTACGTCGTCTTCAGCTACACACTTCCTCAGATTTGTTACATAAAACGTTGGGTGGACACCCTGCAACTCCTCGGGTAAATCCAGTCGATAAGCCACCTTGCCCACTCGTGCTATTGTGGCGAAAGTCCTGACACACCTAGGCCTCAACTTTCCTTTCTTCCCAAAATGATCCACATCCTTCCAAGGCGAGACTTTTAATCATTACCTTGTCCCCCACCTGGAACTAAGACTCATACTTTTCAATCTAATCAACTTAGCTCCACTCAGTCGCCCAAACCATTTTGATCAATTTCATAGTCGAAACTTATCCATCGGGTTCACCCCTCGATTAATCACCACTTTTTTATGTCAGAAAGGGTTCGTCTAACATATTTGTAATGTCTCCAAACAACTAAATCAAATATTTTTCTACTTCGCTCACACACCTGGATTACCAATTTTAAAACACATCACACTAAGGTTTTTATACAATTTCACTTCTTAGAAGAAAAAATTTACCAAAGTCACTCCCCCGACCACAAGCATTCCTGACTAAATTAATAACCACTCAACTCACCAACATAACATATAGCCAACCTTAGTTATCACAATAAACTCACAGTTATGAGTTTCTTCATTCGGTAACCTGCCTTTGCAAAGTAGATCCTCTTAGTACGACATACGTCTAACGCAAAAGCACTTTCTTTCCCGAACCACATAGATCACAATCCAACGGTGTTACCCAACTCATGCGTAGTATACATACATTGCCCCAAAGGTCATCACCTCATTCCCACATAAATAAAAGGAATTTCCCCATTTCATCACCTTCATAGTCTACTAGCTCCAACTGAACAAAACATAATGACACCCACTTCAATTTCTCATCGCATCCAACAATCGTCCGATCATATTTGTAATAAATTCAACTTTTACACGCACAACAGGGAGTGACCATGCTCACCAAAACTATTCCAAATTGCTTAACACTGGACAGAATGTTCACTTGGAACCTTTTCCACACAATATGAAACCTGACACAAAAGTCTTTCACTCTGAGCACTTTATCCACCTACCTTTTTCCACCTCCTTCTCGAAAATCACATACATGCTTCCAAAGCTCGGCTCATTAACAGGTGCAAGTTGTAGACCAACCGCACAGTTTAGTTTTCTCAACACTATAACCATAATATACTCCATCATCTCCTTATCACACCCTCTCTAGATGTTCATAAACCCACTACTGGCCAATCTGAAACATAGCCCCACATTTCTGTGTCAATTGCTAAACTTTTTACTCGCCGAATACTCATTAATTCAGACTTATCTCTTCTCAAAATAATACCCAATGCTTGAAAGCATCACACATCTCTCGCTCTCCAAACAGGATTGTCCTATCTGCTAGAGTTCCTTCACACCCAAATGATACTTCGACATTCCCACAGATTATCATAACTACTACTAAACATCAAGACTAATAAATCCGACATTTCTGTCAATATCTTAAATGGAATAAGATAAATTCATCCAACAACACCTCGCAGCTCATGAACACATGGTTCCTCTTTTTGGTAACCACCAACTATCACTCGAACAATTTATTCACAAATTAGCAATACCACAACGCCAACCAAACACCCATACATCTTAACAACACACTCGCCACTTTTGAATAACTCCGGGCAAGGATTCCCACTTACGCTCATTCCAGATCAACGACACGAGCCCCATACTTATTCTCAAGAAACTCCTTACCACGTCAAAGACTTGCATGCCTAATTTGGCATAAAACATTAACTCATCCACACAACCATCATCACCCCACATCTTCACACTACAGGCAAAATCTTCACGATTAATTTGTACACACACTAAATACGTCCCATTCCTGACACTAAATAACATTTCACGGCCTGGTCTTCCTCAAATCTGAATAAACCATAAAGTCTAATTCACCCAACACGTTCTTGATCAGAGGTGCTAAATACTTCACTCCTATACAAATCATCAAAATATCATAGGAATTCACATGCCCAAACGAGCGGTCTTCCATTTTCGTAATGCCCACACAAGGTGGTCCAGTAACATGCGAGGTACACACATTTCCCGAACAACCCCTTACTTCCACACACAAACTCAGCAAATAACCATAGCCACTTCTTCAACTTTCGCTGTCCTGACAATGACCTCAAAAATAATCGTTGACTTCAATATCGACAGTTGACATGGTGATCCTTCGACAATGTCTCCGTCCAAAAAGGACTCCCAATGGAACCTACTTCTTCCAACACATCATAACTAATTTTGTTCTCCACCGATTTTGCACGTTAAAAGCACAAGACTCACTTGATACATGGTCTAATTACAAGACCACCTCAAAACTTTGGCTCACCGCTGCTAACCTTTCATCAATGTACCACAACGCTACTTAAAAACATATTGTTATAAGAAGTATCTTGCAGCCATTGAATTCCACCCCAGACATAACCACCCGCCGACAACCACATCTCAAACTACCCGACAAGAGTGAATTCTACCATAATATGAACCTTCCTAAAGTTAAAGACCAAGACTTCCGTCATTCTCTACCCTTCCCTAATGGGAACACCAAGGTCATGAATCGACCATCAATGGCCCGAATGCCACACTTCCACCCTCAACACCTTTCCTCATCCTTGGTTGCAACATTTCCCATGACTTAGAAAGTTCATAGCCTTCATGCATGACACACAATAATTTAAAACCTTTGACACACTTGAAAATTTAGTAGGTACCATATTATAAAACAAGCTTGAGTGTACACGACATTACACCGGCATCAATGAATAGCCATACGCAACGATCTCGAAGATCTTTCACACTCAACTCTACGATGAAATAAGCCTTATCCAACCAAAATCGATGTTGACACAATTAAAAATATTTTCAATGAAACTTTACTCATGCGATGCATGAAGTTACAGCAAAATTACTTATACTGGGCAAGTCAGTCGAATCTCACCCTTGCTTGCATGATGAACATGTCCGTACTAGTCTCACTTATAAAATCAAGAGATTCAATGTTATTATAATTTCCACCAAAAAAGTTAACTCATTTATAAAAGAAGTGAAATAATTCTCCATTTACCAAGTTCAAAATTTAACTCACAACGCAATAAACTTGCCCTTTTTAATCCAAACGCACATTTAAATGCGTAATCTCATTTTCAAAAAGAATGACTCGCAGGGTGCACCCACACCCAAATATATCTGACATGAAAGACTCAAACAACTTGTTCGAAAACACAATGCATGATACTCCTTTTACATTGAAGGATATTCACTCTCGCAAGGTCGACCGCTTATACTCACAACAATTAATCACAGACTCCTTACTTCTGACCAACCAGTTAGGTCCCTTACAATTGCAACAACCTTCAGCACTAGTGCTTCCCAACATTCTTGCATGCCCAACTGCACTGTTACCACAGCGACCAATAATTTGCAGATCCTGCGACTTCACTTGACCCAAGAAAGCTAACCAATAATAGCCCCTTATCATTCTATCCTTAACCCAAATCACCAAACAATACTGCTATCATTCCTCAACCACCCTTTCATTAACTAAATAGACCAAAAGCTCACCTCTACCACTCGATACTTGTGCTGAAGCTCTCAAGAGCCCAATTGATCGACGTAATACACTACCATAAAGGAGACTCACTAGCAATTAAGAGTTCACCTCCAATCGGTTATTCTTCCTCAATTCGAATTATCTACATCCCGCACAATGCTCACGTTAATTGGTGTTAACCATATTACCACAAACGAGATCCCACAACACTCCAGAACCAATGCTATCATTTCAATGATAGGAATCACTACCCAAACCTACACCCATCGATCATCTTAACAATAGTAATCGAGTATACTCATGCACCTGTAAACTCATAATGGCATTGGTCAGATGCAATTCTGAATTTACCTTACATGAGTGTCCTCACTACCATTATCACGATTCTCGATGATCAAACTCTACCTTAATGGCTTCCTATATCTCAGTTGTGTCCCTCTACCCCACAATTTAAGTTTAGGTCCATCCGGTCACCTAAATCCCTTAAACTATGGCTCTGATACCAATTGTAACAACCCAAACATGCACGAAAAGGCATAAACAATATAATATAAATTTATTGCCAAAAAGGCCCAAAGGAAACAATTCTCTAATAAAGGTTTGTGTAAACAACCTGTTACACAACTGAGATTTAATACAAAATGAACTAAATCCGGGATCTAGCACTCAATCTTCTCCTACGCCACGCTTCTTGCCTACAACTTCTATTTGCCCTTGCTAGAAGTCTCTGCCGAGAACTTTCCTGAAAAGGATTTTAGTTTTTGAAAGAGCGAGGTTTAGACCGAAATGCCTAGTGAGTTCCCTGTAACAACAATTCACACCAAAGACATATAAAAGATTTATAGAAATATAAACCAATTCAGTTTTTAAAATTAAACATCATACTCACAAACATGCTTCTGGTACACACTACCGTCACACGGAGGTGACAGCGTGTCTGACTCTTACTGCCTTATTTGGGACACCCCCAATGGCATATACGGGACACCCCCTGGTATGAGCATAGGCGGGACACCCCCCGACTTTGGCCATCTTACCAACAACAATGTATGCATACATTTCGACAAACCATAAAGAATAAACAAAACTCACATTTAACCAAACTCGCATGCGGAAAATTATGGCATAAACATCATTAAGATTTTGGTTAGAAAAACTCACCCGATAGCAAGGGTTTCCTTACACACGCTCCCAACCTGCAAACCGAGTACCTAAAGTAACAGATTTCAACATCAGACCCGGACCCTTACTCTGAACCCTTACCAACCCGACTCCCGGGTCGCCCGACACCCGGGTCGCCCGACACCCAGGTCCCCTTCATGCATGCCGTCTCCCGACTTATTACCGGGGTAACCCGACTCCCGGGTCTCCCCCGACCCCTACCTCCCGTCTCCCGGGATGCTGCACGACCCCCCCGGGTGCCCGACTCCCGGGTCCCGCCTGGGTTCCCCACTCCCGGTCTCCCCGGGACTTCCTCTTCCTCGGGCGCCCCCGACTCCCGGGTCTGCGCCCGACTCCCCTCCAACCCAGGTCACCCCGGTTGTTAGACTACCCGGGACACCGACTCCCGGGGATCCACTCCCAGGTGTCTCCAATCCAAATCGACTGGAATTACCAGTCCGATGGGATTACGGCTTGATGGGTTTTGAGACGACGAAGGGCGACCCTTCATCAACTCAATCCCTCACTTCCAAAATACAAGGCTGATTCGTGGTCGCCCGGGGATTATTCGGTGCGCGTAAGCTGGGTCGAAAACCTACAGTTACAAAAAAAGGCTGATTTAGGTGGTTGATTCCTTCCAACCACAAACCCAAGAACTTATCCAAACTAAACTAGAATCCAAAAATGAAGAAGAATATAAACAAATATTGGGTGATTGATTACCTTCAAGATCAACCAACAAAGCCTCTTCAATGCTAGCTTTTTTCCTCAATTTCTCTCAAGATGGTCTCCCTTCTCTAATCCCTCTGATGTTTCTAGCCGCCTCCAACAATGAATTAGGAAAAGGAGGCATTAGGGTTAAAACCCCTTATTCCTCAAATTTACAACCTGACTCCTTTACTTTGGGCCTTGAGCAAGCCTTCACCCAATTTCAAAATTATTAAAATTGAACATGGTTATTACACAGTAACCAACAAATCGACTAAAAAACATGATTAAAAAATATTTGGTAGCATACAACTTCACACTTTACAAAAAACTTGTAAGTCTTAATTTTTGCCTATATGGAACTGAATGTTAAATAAATATTAAATATTAGTCCTAAAATTTAAAAAGTAATTAATTAATCTATGTTAATTTGATAGAAAAAATCGTAAATTTGCTTTTAGAAGCCATTGTTCATACATAACTACTAAGGAGCTACACCAGCTTTGTTTTTTCCCTTATTATTATAAAAGAAAAATAAACACTAAATAATTAAAATATGGTGGATTTCATATCAGTAATTTTATGCAATAAATATAGAATCATGTCCAATATGGGTTATATTTTATACACATTTTAAAGAAAAACGATATGCACATAATCAATTTTTGATATACGATAAATTCCTGTTTGAAAACTGAATATGATCTAAGCAAATACTTGATGTCTTTTACTTTGTGAAAGAAAGCGATTATGATCAATGATGAAATTCGTTTTATAACCGAAGTACTAACGATTTGTCCACTTGTTTTATTGGATCACCCAAAAAGAAATTCAATGACTTAAGTTATGTTTGACAAATTAACTAAAAAAATTGTTTTTAACTGTTGACTAATAAACTAACTATTAGCTGAAACATTAGAGATGTTACCTAATTAGCTAGATGTTGGCTGATAAATTAGTCATGTTTAATAGAAAGTAGTTGATAAACTATATATTACAATGCAAATGGCCTAAAATAATAGAGTTTTTATTTATTCAGTTTTATAATTTGTGTAAAATATAAAGAATATAATTGAAAAAAATTGAAAAAGGCCATACAGCTTATTGAAACGCTACTTGACGTAAATTTTTAAAAAGCTAATTCATTCTTTACCAACTGATGCTTTTTCGATAAGCTGAAAAATAAACTTCTTTATGATTATCAATCATTGCCTTAGTAATCCTTAAGAAGTAAATGTTATATGGTACGTTGAAAATTGCTAATTCCGTCCATGTAGTGTCGAAATTAGGGTTTTTACCACCATACTTTTTAATTTGTTGTTATAATTTACTCTTTAATTAATAACGAACAAAATTATAAAATCTAGCTAAGAAGGAAATAAGTTGAATATTGTATAAAAGTCGTCCAAAATATATTAATATGTTGTTTTGTTTTATTCTGAAAAAAATAAATTATTATCTTACTAATATTTTGGTTATTATTAAAGTTCTAAAATGCCATGAAGTGTGACATGGTAGTGAGGCCAAGCCTCAAACTTTAGAAGTCATGACGAGGACACGGCGTTTTTCAAGGTGTGACTTATGCAGTTATGCGTTATGGCAGCAAATCTCTATATATCATATATAATATTGTATATAAAAACATATGTTTGTACTATTACTTAATGAGTCAATGATAATAAATGATTTAAATTAGGTTATATATTAAAAACTAGCAAATAATACATTAAAAACGTAAAAAATGGGATATAATCGGCAGTATTCTATGAGATCCAATATTATGGTAAATAAATAATAAATCAAATACCATGTCTCAAAAACCATGTGTTAGGCCATGGTGTACCACAGACCTAACGTGGTATGAGAAACAAAACTTGAGCCTCGGAACTCTGTGGCGGCTATTGTAACGAGCCTTTTACAACAATAGTTATTACATTTAACATTTACACTACAATAAAATAGATCTTCGGAATGTTGTATCTAGCGATGACATTTCATGCTTATGCGACCCAAAATTATGTGTTGTATTTAAAGGCATAATAATAAGAGCATGTCCTAGAGCCAAGGTATAATTTTTCTATAATAGAGTAGAAAAAGTCTAAATCTCTAAGAAAAATTACATCCATATCCAACAACTGCTCTATTTTAGCAATCATAACATTAATTTTATTAATAAAATAATCAGTACATTTAATAATATATTGTCTCTCACCTTCGCATTAAATTTAAAATTCTTTTATTGGTAGAAAAATATTATTATATTATTTCTCTCTTTTCAATAAAGTTTTAGAGATTTCTCTAAATTTAGAGATTTTTACAATATTTATCCTCATTTTTCTATTCTAGCATACAAGATAACATAGCCGTTGGAACAAAAAAGTTGCTAAAATCCATCTTTTCTCTATTTTAGCATAACTATTGGAGATGTTCTAAGTTGTTATAACTGTAACACCGTCAAATTTGGAAAGAACAACTAATTTAAAATTTTCCAATATAGATCAATTAAGGATAAAATCTATTATACTAATCATCACTTGAATCACCTCAATTAGAATTCTAGATTAAACTTCAACAAATAATAGGTCAAGTCTTGTATAAAGACTAATTAAAGTCGGGTGTTACTAAAACCCAATAACAGGGTTGCATGCTTTAGCAGTCGGTTTCATTGCCAAGGGATTAGTCTGGGCCAAAGGCCCAGGACACCCTTTCCCAAAAAAACAGTTGCTACCTCCAAAAACGCGGAAGGCTTCACCAAGCTACTCTCTCGTGCATAGGACTAGCACTCATCTCACCACGAAGTCGCTAGCAACAATCCTCAACCAAACCTGATGCACATGTCGACAAATAAAAAGGTTAGGCTAACGCCTAGTGAGTTCAAGAGTTTTCAACATAAACAAATATATTTGTTAAAAGGAAAGAATGTGTTTTAAATCATAATCTTTTAAAATGATTTACTTTAAATATTAGACGACTCATTTTCCAATAACACACACCTTTAAAGACAACGATCCCAACATAGACTTTCCTTTGTAAAGCAACTTCAACCCCAAATTCACCCAAAACGTGAATAGTAAGTAAACTCCCAATTTATAAAAATGCAGAATAAACTTTATTTACCGAAACACCCCAAACGTGGGTGGGCCATAATACTCAACCCATAAATCTTGAGTAAACAAATCCATATATGCAAAACGTCACCGAAAACATGGATAATAAAATAATACAATTTAATACCCAAATAACACCTTCCGGTGACGGGGGAGACCCGATTCCGTTGTACGTGGCGGAACACAAAGTTAAGCCACATAGCCACGTTGTCGAACTACACCTCAGATCATAACTGTATTGCCTGCTCTACCGAGCTACACTTCCAGTCGGACTGTATTTCAAGTCCAAAAAACACCGTATCCCCCATTGCCTGCTCCGTCGAGCTACACCGCAAGGATACACGATCATATTGCATGTTCGTTTTCTAGTGGAGTTTCATCCTCATGGTACCCATTCGACCCCTAGTGCCTACTCCCTAGCATTCAAGATAGGAGTCTCAACTCCTCACTTGATAACTCATGATGTCTAACCCTCGTGCACAAGAATTAGAACATCAAATTACAAAAATCATGGTGCCGAAGTACAACCCATAAATGTTCCTTTTCGCAAAACAACCGGGACAACTACAATGTGTAAAGACCAAATTTATAAAAATATCGCTTTATGTGGAGTTGGGGTCTAGTGGAGAAAATTTGAGATTTTGGGGGTCTAAGTGTACAAAATGGATTAAGTATATATAGAAGGATAAAACCCTAAAGTTCTTTTCCTATCATTTTGGTGTTGCGGCTGATTTCAAGAGTCTGAGTAAGGGCGACTGATTTTGGAGAGAAAGGGAGGAGGCGATTCTTGAGCAAAGTTAGAGGCAAGAGAAGGAGTTCATTAGCTAAGGTAAAATCCTTCTGTGAATTTCAGTATTTCTCAATTGTCATAGTCTGGTTTCTTGGTTTAAAATCTTGGGGATTTTATATATCTCGAAAATTTGGATCTGATGTACAAGCCCTATTCCAAGCAGATTTGATGATGTGGTTTATTTTGGGGAAAAATAATGTATCTATTAGAAGATTATAATCTAGGATAATCAATTTTGATTCTGGATCCTAAGAGCTAATGAACAATTTATTTTGAGTAAGAGAGGTTATGGGGAATGGCATCGATATTGAAACCCTCGAAGATACCTTAGGCGATCCTGACTCGGCCTCATCCCTAGCCGAGTGTCGCCGTGACTCGGGCTTCACCCCTAGCCGGGTGTCGCCATGACCGGGTCTTGACCCCAATCAGGTTTCGCTGCAACCAGATTTCGCTGCAACCAGGTTTCGAAAGTAGCTGGACCTCAGTCCAGCGGGTCTTACACCCCAAGCCCTGTCGTCGATGGCCGATTGCCATGAGGAGTCCACCCGGGTGTCAACCTCAAGCGGGTGTCAGTAGTGAGTCTTCAACACACCAAGTCGAGTGTGGATCAAAATAGAACCCGGGCTTCAGGGAGGGAGTTGGGCCGATTGTTTAGGTTAGTCCTGATTATGTTTAGTGGGACAAATTAGATTAGTTCTCTTTAATTAATAAGAGTTCTTTTAACTGATGTAGGATTTCTGATTACTTTTTGTGTCGCTCGTCCTCTGCGGTCAGGTGAGTTCCTGATAACTTTTTACTTACTTGGCAATAAAGTTTTAAATCATTTAAATGACGTAACCAGTGATCTATTATTTCTTATAGTTATTTATGCATATTTCTAGGTGTATATTTCTCCTACATTTGATGCTAAATTTTGATTATGGATAAAAATCGTGATATTGAGATATTGTTCGTGTGGAATGGACCGTGGGGTTCGCTCGATGTTGTGGAATTGTATGGAAGGTCCCATGTGTGTGAAATCTGTTTTCTACACATGGGCAATCCGGGGAGTCTGCTTGGGCCCCGAGGCAAGAGGGGTGTCTACTTGGGCCCCGATCGCGATAACTACGTACTTGAGAAATTGGGAGATTCTAATGTGTAACGCCATTATTTATTAAGTATATTTGTAAATGTTTGGTTATTTAATTATGATTTAATTATGGTTTATGCATGTTTTCTTTAGGAACTCACTGGACCTTCTAGTCTAACCCTCGCTTTTCAAACTACAAACCCATTTCCAGGGAAGAGCACTAGTGTCACTTCTGGTAAAGGGAAGGAAAAGATGTAGAATCATGGAGTGAATGGCGGTTAGAGTGAACTTGGCTCGGAAACTAGAAGTTTATTCGCTTATAGATATTCTCGACTGTAGTTGAGACTTCCGCTGTTAACCTCGTGTATTTTCATTTTTTTTGCACCACTTGTACTTGGGACCCATTTTGGGGATGTTATTATCTATGTTTATGTTTCTAAATTTTGGGTTGTTACATTTGGTATCAGAGCCCAAGTTTAAGGGATTTAGGTGACCAGAAGGGCCTAAACTTAAACTGTGAACCTAGGATCACAACCGAGATATAGGATGCCTGTAGGAATTCCACACTAGGTGCACTGCTGATAAGGTATCGAGGACTGTCATGTACGATAAGTTTGGGATTACACCTGGCCAGTGTAATTGCAAATTTACAGGTACATGTATGTGCTTAAATGACCTTACCATGCTAGATGGAGCGAATGTTTCTTGTGTGTCCTTAGCAGTTGATGTCATGTCGAGATGACTGATAAATGTAGTATTGCGGATTAAGTCCTAATCTTGCAAGTTTTTGGCAAGGACTTGATTGGTTGAATGAGAATGATTTTGGAGTAATTGTTGATACTTATAGGAAAGAGTGTGTTCGGAGTGTCGGTGAATCAGCTAAAAATAGAACTTTGAGGGTTAGATAGAGAAGTATATTATGTATGTATGCTCTTAATTTTTGATGAGACTCTGTATCTGGGATTTGAGGTATCAATCAGTCTGTGTAGAAGAAGAGGTGTGTTTGGAGCATGAATTCCTCAATTCAGGATCGAGTAATAGCAGTAACCCCTGGACTCATCAATTAAGTAGTAGGGTGGTATGATTGTGTGGGAAAAGTATCGATGTTAATATGAAGTATGGAGTAGGAATATTATGAAGGGCAAGTGGTTGTTGTAATCTTTACGATCCAAGTTTGGAACCGGGTATTTTGCAAACCCACGGTTGGGATGGGAGCGATGAAGTTGAGATAAACGAGTATGCAGGAAAGAACCTGTATTAGAAATTGTTACAAATTAAAAACCTGACCTTTGGGTCAAAAGCAGGGTGTTAATTGGAAACAATGAGAAAGCAAACGGTTGACCTTGTTAAAGTGAATAGCCTTCATTTGTAAAATGAGTCTCATGCATTGTGTTTTAAATGGATTGCAAAAGTCACTGCATATTAAAATAATTATGTGTATGTTGAGTTTTGTTTGGAAGCCAATGCAATGTAGGAAAACGTGTAGTCTATGTATTGGGAAAATGGTAAAATTATTTGTATTGCAAACGGAAATTTTGAATTCAATAATTGGCGAACTATTGCATCTTTTACTTGTTGGGTCAGCTTTTATTGTGGCGGTCATAACAAATGATCACATAGTTTTCACAACTAAAATCAGAATGGACATGTCATTATCACATCCATGAGTGTGAGAGTCGGTTGACTCACTCGAGATATTCGATTAGCTTTTCAAGTCGCATAAAAGAAATTCATTGCATACATTTTTGTTGTCATAAATACTGTCTTGGATGGTCAGTGTGATGATTCTTTATTCGGAAAGACGTGGGGGAGAATCCTTGAGATCCTTGTGTTTGGCAATTCAACTGTGGTGATTTGCTTTTTGCATACACGAGTTTATTTCATGATGTAGCGTTCTTAAAAATTTTCGAAGTGCAAAACGATTTCAATCATTGTGTCATCATTCATGAAGGCTATGAACTCACTAGGTCATGAGGTATATTATCATCAAAGTTAAAGAAATGGTTCAAGAGTTGAATTTGTCAATTAAACCGTTTATGGTCGAATAATGACTCTAGTGTGCTCGTTAGAGAAGGGTAGTGGATAATGGATCTCAGATGTTATAGTTGGTAACGTTCTTATGATGGTAGCGTGGACTTTTGTTTCGGTAATTCGTGATGTGGTTGTTTGTGAGTGTTTATGTCTGGGGTGAATTGCGAAGTTGTTTAGATGCTTCTATTAGCAGCATGATGATAAGTAGCGTCGCAGTGCTTTGATGATAGGGTATCGACGTTGAGCCTGAATATTGATGTGGTCTTGTAATAAGACTAGGCACCAAGTGAGTCTGATATCTTTATCAAGCGAAGACTGTGAGGCATAAAGTAGGTTACGACGCGTTGGGAGAGGTAGATCCTGTTGGAATCCTCGTTGTTTGGGAAATTATTGAAGCTTCACCTTCTACATTGTTAAGGTCATTGTCAGGCAACTGAGAATTCGAGGAGTATCACTAGTATGGTTATTTTTTTTAAGATTGTGAGAGGTCCTTCGGGAGAAATGTATAATTTGCTTCATGCTGGATCACATGGGATGAGTGCTGGAAAGCAAGAGATCGCTTGTTTGGAGAAGTGAGTGCATGTCAATTATATCAATTGGCAAGGGAGGATGCCTTACCCTCTGTAACGACTTGGAACTGTTTCTTGAATATCGCGATGAGCTAATGAGAATCCGGAATTTATTTTGGGTGGATCGGGTGATCATGATTCGTGGGTTATTTAAATTGGAGAAGACAAAGTTGGGATATGACCTTGTTTATAGGTAATTGCGTAGTGGTTGTTGCGAATAAGATGGTAAATGATATGTACGTAAAGAGGATCAGAAGGATTATGTTAAGGTGTGATAACGCGGTGTATTAGTAGTATGGTGAATTAGTGGCGTTTTACACCAAGGCAGGCGTATAAGCCATTGAGGTGATAATGGGTTGCCGTTATGTCGAGTGGTGAGATGTTGTTGAAATGTGGGATAAGCGGAGGTGTAAATACTGGTTTAGAGATTTTCGAGGAGAAATTCAAAGGGTGACAGGTATGTTTGATATGGGTGTTACGTTATCGTCCTTTTGGAGATCAATAGGGGTGACTGATAATTGGCGACCACCTAAGAGAGGAATCTATGTTCTTCTCGGTCACATTGAGTTTCAGTTGAGTGTCTCTCATTCAAAACCGAACAATGTCTTATATGGAAATGTGGAAATATCCCTTAGAGTAAAGGGATCCCCGTGGACGGATCGACTTTGTTTAGAGAGTGAGAAACGCATGATACTATGAGCAATGGGGTATCGTTTCGTGGTGACCCAGATGAATACCTCAAGTAGGATTTATGGCGAAATCGAGTACGTAAATGAAGGGAATCAATGCTTCGGGCTAGCGTGAGAAGGTGAAGTGGGTAGGTCTCAATGAGTGAGTAAACCAAAAGTAAGAAATTCGTCTGGTGAAACGGAAGAATGTGGAGTATGTTGAAAGGTTGTCACTCATCGTGCATATGAACTCTTTGTGAGTATAGGAAGAATTGAGCTTTTGTGTATGTGCTAATTAAGGTGTGGGAAGATCAATCCAGGTAACTGGTCTAAGAGCTTGCATCGGTTAGTAGGTCTTTCTTTGAAAGTGGGTAAATTCTATGTTTTCGGGAAGACATGGTAAAAGTGGTTGTGCAAGATGCTCAAAAGGAAGGATCAGCGGATGTGAGTAAGTATTAGTGCGATGAACATTCCGAGTGGGTTTTGTGTTTATTGTCATGCAAATTAATCGGGTGCTGTGGGAAAGTATCGCTCCTATTGTAAGGCTAGTGAATCCCAGAATTAATCTTGGAAGGTTATGGGTTATAAATGGGTTCAATGGTATTCTGTTATGTGTTTGGGAATGGTTTAACTTGTCGGCGAGCTATTCGGGCAGTGAATATGTGAAAGGAATAAGTTTTATGTATAATTGTAAATGTTCAAAGGAATATGTGGGAATGATATTTTGGTCATTATGTGCATAGTACAAATAAATTGGTTATCATCAAAGTTTTAGTAATCAATGTGGTGTTATATGACAAAGTAAGTTTGGTGCCAACCACAAGCCACATTTATGAACGATATTAAGAAATTGTGTTGCTTAATAAAGGAACTCCTATCAGTGATCTTAGAGATGATGTCCGAGAATGACATTGTGTTAATCTGGCAAGTAAGTGGTTGTTCTTAGATGAGAATTCATGTTATTGTGGCGTTGACTTCAGTAAAGTTTTTTTTAAAGAAAGTGAAGTGGTGTGTGGAACCCTGAACTTCCACACATCTTAAATCTGTAACACCCGAGAATTTAAGGTAATTTCTTATAAATTCTAAATTACCTTTATTGTTCTAAGATTATGGGATTTTTGCATATAGATAGAGAATTGTTGGCATGTCAACCTATGCTTTTAAATCTTGAGTTTCCTATGTGCATATTGTATCGAAAACATCAAAAAACAGCAGGTAGGGAGGTTGGGGCGATAGTGTCCAGCGACTATGACAATGGTCATAGTCGCCCTGTCACAATCACGGGTCGGGGGATGGTCTCAGTACATCCCCGACGAGAGTGCCCAAGCGAGAGTGACAAGGGCACAATCGCCTGTCACAATCACGGGCGATGTACTGCAGGGTCTCGAGAGGGCGCGATTGTGCCCCGAGACAGTGCCTTGGGCACAATCACCGGGCACTGTCGCCGACGGGCCTTGGGCATATAAAAACCCACCTAAACCATTTTAGCCTCATTTCATTCCATTTTCTATTTAAAGAACCGATTTTGGAGAAGCTCAAGGACGATTTTCTTATCTCAAACCATATCAACATTTACTACAAACATTTGGGGTTGGTGAATCTTGGGTGGAGCATTCAAGTCCACATTTAAAGCTTGTTGGTGGACATCTTACCTCAACTTGTCACTTTCTCATCTTCTTGAGCTACTCAAGTTTCTAGGGTTTTCTATAAATCCTAGTTAGTGAGTTTATATTAACCATTTTCAAATGAGATACATGTCTTGTGTGTTTACTTGTCATTACTTCATATGCATGTATAAATCTGATCACCTGATAAGTTTGACCTAACTGCTACTTTTGAGATTATCGGGGATTTTGGCTATTGTTCATCATGAGGACTTTGATAGGATTATTATTGACATTATTTGGTCATGATTGTGTAATATCATGGGATTTGTGTAATATCATGGGATTTGTGAATATCATTGTTCAACCTACATGTTTTAGAGTTTAGGACCTAAAATGGGAATTGGAACTATGTGAGGTCTTAAACATGTATCTTGTTGATATGGAATATGTATAGAGATGGATGTTTCATGTATATTGGATGAACCATGAGTAAGTACTAGGAGGATGTAGTCTTAGGGTGCCACCATGACGGTATGCACCTAGACCTCCGCCATTTGGAGTAATGTCTGGGAGGTAGTCTTCAAGTGTGTCGGGCCTTCAGGATGTTGCTCATGAGAGTGAACATCAAGGTACATTGACTTGAGGTGAAACTATTTGGTGTGATGGGTCTCCCTCATTGATTCCTTTATGACCCTTACTAACTATAATTGATATAAATGATTATGCCATGCTTTTGTACAACTCACTAGGCTCGTTTAGACTAACACTTGTTTGGTTTGATGTGTATCTCAGGTTCTAGTGACGTGACCGCCAAGAAGGTCTAGTTGACTTTAGATGCGAGCTTAGGGATATTTTTGGGATGCCAATTATAGAAGGCTCATTTGATTTGGATCACAACTTGAATTAATCTTGTTCCTAGTTAGGATTTAGATTAATGGGTTGTTTTCCCCTCATTGTTATTTATTACAAACTTGTAATCTTAACAGGCGTATATTGTTTCCCTTTTTGGAATGAACTCGTGCTTTGGCATATTTAATATATCACGTTTCCGTTTACGAAATTTTTTGTTTGTCCCACTTTTTCGGGTGTTCCAAGTTGGTATCAGAGCTCTAGTTTAAGTGAACTAGGTGTCAGCTCTAGTATGCCTAGACTTAAACTGTAGGTGCCTAGGACATCACTGTCCATACGGGTAGAGCATTCCTAGGTGGGGAGAGTATTAGGATTTCAGAATTGCATTGATTGAAACATGTGATGATGATAACGAGGGTCCTTATGTAAAATACGTTCACAATCTCACTTGGCCAGTGTTGTTATCAATTTATGATTACGTGAGCATGCTTGGAATTGTTATTATGATGATTAATCCTTGTAGTAGTACGTATTGAACCGTTTATCTTCTAAAGAATTAACCGATATGACCTTTGTCATGTGTGACAATTCACCATGGTAAACACGAGGAGTCGGGTTGGGGCGACCGAGGATGCAAATGAGGCAAGTGTAACCGCCCCGGAAACTACATGACAAACAAACCCAGCGGCAAACCGAGTCATTCCACCGGTTCCCCAAATGCTAGAAGCGATTGTAGACGAAGTTCCTCAAGTGAACCTGGAAACCGAGAATCCGACTATTCTAGAGGTGGGCCCTCAATCGATCCTATTGGATAACATAATGCGGATGATGAACTCCGCGATGGACAAGCGAGATGAGAAATTTATGGAGTTGTTGGAAAACCGAGACACGAGTAACTGGAGACATGAAGCTGTGGGGGATAATGCGGCGAATGGATCGGGCGGTGCCGAAAATGCAATTGGAACGGAGGAGCACACAATTAGAACCGAAAAGAAGTAGGAAGGGGTTTGCTCTTTCAAATCCTTCTTATGTAGCCGAGCTCCAGAATTCTCCGGAACGACCAATCCAGTGGCGTGTATGAACTGGATTTAAGATGTGGAGATGGCATTTGAGTCAAGCGAGTGTGCGGACTCTCAAAGAGTCAAGTTTGCGTCCCAATTGCTTAGAGGGGATGCGTTGAGTTGATGGAATGTGAACCGAAGGGCACTTACACCGGAGGTTTTGGCCAAGATCACTTGGCCAACCTTCAAGAAGAAGATCATGGAGAAATATTGCAACGAAAGAACCCTTGATAAAATAGAAGAAGAGTTCAGCAATCTGAAGAAGGGCGATTTGTCTATTGCCGACTACATGAAACAATTCATGGACAAGCTTAGTCTGGTTGAGCATATGGTTTCTGATGAGGGGTCAAAGATAAAAGCGTTCATGAAGGGATTACGGGCAGAAATAAAGACGGGCATGAGGAATGCTCGGGTGAATACCTTGCAGGAAGTTATAGAAGCAGCTCAGTTGGTAGAGGACGACATCATTCAAGAGAGAGAGGAGAAGAAGCAGCAAGGTGAGAAGTGGAAATGGGAAGGGCCAACCGGGCCCGCACGACCGTCCAAACCCTTTAGTGGGGGGAGGAACATTGAGCCACGATGGGAGGCGAGGTGGTGCCCCAAGTGTAAGAGTAAGCATTTACGGCCTTGTAATCCGAAACCTTTCACTAACGCTATGGAGTGTTTCAAGTGTGGGCGAAAGGACCACATGAGCTGGGATTGCCCCTCTCGGGGAGTTTGTTACGAGTGCCGTGAACCGGGGCACATCAAGAGAGATTTCCCTAAGCTAGCAAGGGGCGACCAAGGAGTTTCGAGCGGGGTTATGCCAAAGAAAGAAATCCAACCGAAGGCGCCAAGTCGGGCTTTCCAAATGACGGCGGATGAAGCGAGAGTGACGGCGGATGTCGTGTCGGGTACGTTTCTAGTGAACTCCCTACCTACCCTCGTTTTATTTGATTCTGGCGCGAATCAATCCTTTGTGTCAACTTCGTTTTGCAAGAGTTTCTCTATTTCTGCTAGTTCGTTACCTAATTCCTTAGTAGAAGAGGTAGCCTATGGGAAACACATGTTAGTATGAGAATGCTATGTTGGGTGTACTCTAGAACTAGATGGGGAGTCCTTCGTAATAGATTTGTTACCGGCGGATATCGGGGGGTTTGATGTGATCGTCGGGATGGATTGGCTAGCTAAACACGATGCCGGTATATTTTGTTCTAAGAAAATAATTTGAGTACCCTTGCCTAATGTGGAGAAGTGATAATCTACGGAGAGAAGAACCGAAAATCCAACATGATTATCTCATCACTAAAAGTACAAAAGAGCCTAGCCAAGGGGTGTGCTTTGTACTTAGCTTACGTAATCGACACGAAATTAGAAAATAAGAAGGTGGAAGATGTGGACGTGGTGTGCGAATACCTGGATGTCTTCCCGGAAGAACTACCCGAACTACCGCCGGAACGCCAAGTGGAGTTCCATATCGACCTCACTCCGGGTACCGCACCGATCACTCGTGCTCCTTATCGTCTAGCCCGACGGAATTGCAAGAGATGATGACGCAATTACAAGAACTTCTTGAGAAGGGATTCATACGACCGAGCTCGTCACCGTGGGGAGCTCCGGTGTTATTCGTGAAGAAGAAGGACGGGTCTATGCGAATGTGTATCGACTACCGTGAACTTAACAAGGTCACCGTGAAGAACAAGTATCCACTTCCTAGGATTGACGACCTCTTCGATCAATTGCAAGGAGCGGGATGTTTCTCGAAGATAGATTTGTGGTCTGGTTACCATCAAGTACGCGTGAGGAAAGCAATATTCCGAAGACGGCGTTTCGGACGAGATACGGTCACTATGAGTTCCTAGTCATGCCATTCGGATTGACTAATTCTCCGGCCGTATTTATGGACTTGATGAACCAAGTATGTCGACCTTTCTTGGACAAATCGGTTATAGTTTTTATCGATGACATTCTGATTTACTCGCGGGATGAGGTGGAGCATCGGCGACATTTGCGGGAGGTTTTAGAGATTCTACGGAAGGAGAGGTTATTCGTGAAATTTTCAAAGTGCGATTTTTGGCTACAAGAAGTCCAATTCTTGGGCCACGTGGTCTCGAAGGATGGGGTGAAAGTGGATCTGGCAAAGATTGAGGCAATGATGAATTGGGAACCACCGACGAGTCCAACGGAGATAAGAAGTTTCTTAGGTTTGGCCGGCTACTACCAACGATTCATTCAAGATTTCTCGAAGATCGCCTCTCCGCTCACGTCATTGACAAGGAAGAACGTCAAGTTCTTGTGGACTAAAGCCCAAAAGAAAGCCTTTCGGACTCTCCAAAAGACATTGTGCGAGGCGCCAATCCTATCCTTACCCGAAGGATCCGAAGACTTTGTGGTTTATAGCGACGCCTCTAAATTGGGTCTCGGGTGCGTATTGATGCAAAGGGGGAAGGTAATCGCGTATGCATCACGACAACTCAAGTACCATGAGAAGAATTATCCTACTCATGATTTGGAGTTAGCGGCGGTGGTATTTGCTTTGAAACTATGGCGACACTACCTCTACGGGACGAAGTGCACACTATTCACCGACCACAAAAGCTTGAAATACATATTCGACCAAAAGAACCTCAACATGCGGCAAAGGAGGTGGTTGGAGCTTCTAAAGGATTATGATTGCGAATTGTTTTACCACCCCAGTAAGGCCAATGTGGTGGCGGATGCGTTGAGCCGAAAGGGTTACGGGAGTGAAGTAAAAGTAACCCTTACTAGAATTGATGTAATATCAAGTTTACTGGAAGATATCATGAGAAGTCAAGCGGAGGCACTCCGAGAATAGAACCTCAAAGACCAGATCATGGTGAAACGGGAGGTACTAACGGAAGATAGTCGCGGCCTTAAGCTATTCCAAGGAAGGAGTTGGGTACCGAAGATTGGAGGAAACCACGAGTTACTCTTGGCGGAGGCTCACAAGTCAAAATACTCCATACATCCCAGTAGCACCAAGATGTATAGAGATTTGAAGCTACATTATTGGTGGCTGGTGATGAAGCTCGATGTGGCCAACTATGTGGAAAGATGCGTCACTTGCCTTCAAGTTAAAGCAGAACATCAAAGACCTTATGAGAGCTTGCAACCATTGAACATTCCGGAATAGAAGTGGGAGCATATCACAATGGACTTCGTAACCAAGCTACCAAAGACCTTGAAGGGACACGACACTATTTGGGTGATGGTGGATCGACTCACGAAGAGCGCACACTTTTTGGCGATGCGGGAGACGTTGCCAATGGATAAATTGGCAAAGTTATACATAGATGAAGTAGTGTCACGTCACGGTGTTCCTCTATCCATAGTTTCGGATCGGGATATCCGGTTCACTTCCAAGTTCTAGGATGGTCTACAAAAGAAATTGGGCATGAGAGTCAAGTTGAGTACGACTTATCATCCCCAAACGGACGATCAGAGTGAAAGGACCATCCAAACACTCGAGGACATGCTTCTCTCATGTGTCATAGACTTTGGGGGAAATTGGGATTCGCATCTACCGCTAGTGGAGTTCGCCTACAATAATAGTTATCACTCGAGCATCAGGATGGCACCGTTCGAAGCGCTTTATGGACGGAAGTGTAGGACGCCGGTGTGTTGGCTCGAGGCGGGAGAAAAGCAATTTGCAGGACCGGAAATAGTACAAGAAATGACGGATAAGGTGAAAGGTATCCAAGAGTGGTTGAAGGCAGCCCAAGACCGACAAAAGAGTTATGCAGACAAAAAGCAAAGACCGGTCGAGTTCCAAGTGGGAGAACGGGTTATGTTGAAGGTGTCACCATGGAAGGGGATATCATCCGTTTTGGGAAGCGCGGAAATCTTAGTCCTTGTTTTCTTGGACCATTCACCATTTTGGAGAAGATTGGACTCCAAACTTATAGACTGGACTTGCCAACGGAAATGGACGGAATCCACCCTACATTTCACGTGTGTTACCTTCGCAAGTGCCTAGCCGACGAAAAAAGTGTTATTCCTTTGACGAAAATTCGGGTGGACAACAACAACCGATGTGTGGAAGAACCAGAAGCTATATTGGAATCAAAGATGAAGCAGCTATGACACAAGGAGGTAACTATGGTCAAGGTATAATGGAGGCATCATCGGGGTACCAATGTAACTTGGGAGTTAGAGGAGGACATGAAGAAGAGATATCTTCATTTGTTTAGTAAATAAGTGTTGAACCCGATAGTCCTTAAAAAGTTTGTAGAAGGGGGGGGGGGTTGAATATAAACACAAGTTTTTAAAGTTTAATAAATTGTTTATTGATAAATCAAACATAATTTACAAGTCTGTTGCGGAATAAGATTAAGTAGAACTCAATCTAAACAAACTTAAGAAACACTAAGATGGTTGCACAAGAATATAGAGAATAGGAGATTTGAGAGTATAGAAAACAAGGGTTTCTATATTTTAGAAAGATGAAGGCTTAGGGCTTCTCTTAGATGGAGAGTTGATCTTTCTATTTATACCCTATGCATTAAATGCATGGCAGAGCACTTTACACGTGTCCTTCATTGATTGGCTGAGAGGGTCTGACTTTGGGAGACATGCTTTTGGTCGTCATGAATAGTATGGAGGACATAGTTGTTGTATGAATTGTGGCAGAGGTATGTCCGTTCTGACACATTGTACTGGGTGTGTAAGGGAAAGACAAAATAGACTTGAGGCATAAGCTAAGTGATCATCGATGGCTGAATATTTCTTCCTTCAGAGATACAAAGAAGTTCAGCTATTGGTGAAGCTTTTCCTCAGGTTTCTTCGCGTGTGTAGGTTTGTCTTTGCTTCACTGATATCCACATCAGGTCACTAGTAGACTTGTCTTTGTTCAGCAGCTTCATCTTCGATTCAGCTATGAACATCTGTTGACGTGAAACTTGTCTTCAGGGATTACGTTTGACTGTTTACATCAGAAACTATCAGCGATACTGAACATACTCAGAATTTAACAGCTGATAGTGAAACACTAATACATATGAATGTTTACAAGAGAGATCATCAGTGATAACTGAACAGACTCAGTCTGATCGCTGATGATGAAACACTAATACATATTTATTAAACGTAATTTTCACTAAGTGTAGAAAATGGTGTTTATCAAATCACTAAGAGAGCATGAATCAACAATCCCCCCCTATTTGATAATGACAAAGTAACTGAAGAAAATTACTTTTAATTTAAAATAAGGAAGAATCAGGACTCATAACATACATGTCCCAATTATTATTTTGAGGGATCTTTTACAGTACTGATAGGGTTAAGTACTTCACTGAAATTTTCATTAATTCAAAAAAAGAATTACAAGAGATGAAAATATAAAGTACAAGTGAAGAACTAACTACTGTAAGTCTAACTAATAGATTACAAGAAGTAAGAGACTAATCTATCAGCTATTTAGATAAGACTTTGGAATATTGATCATATAGTCAGGTATTTCTTCTCCTCTTTGCCTTCGATCTGATGATTCTTTATGAATGATTGATTTTGATCGAATCAACTGATGGAGAGAAGTCACATCATAGACACAAAAGATCTTTGAGACGATTTAGTGGACAGATGGGAATCTCATAGACTCTTTGAAATCTGAGTACCCTTCATCATCTCTGAAGAAAATTCCATAAGGATTGTTGAGTACTTGCCCGGGAATATATGGTCCACCAGGAGGCAGGTCCGAAAAATGCTTCCTTTGAAAATTTGATGGAGGTGTCATTTCTGATAGCAACAACATTTTCAGAGGAGGAAGAAGTAGGCTTTCTTTTGATTTGCCTTGGCTAAGGAGGAAGAGCAGATGGCGCATTTAAGACTACAGTGACTCTGTTGATGAGGGTGTCTAGGATGCCTTCGACATGGCCTCTGTAGATTGACTTTGATTTCTTCAGCGCATCTTTGAACTCTAGCCATTCCATGTATCCAAAACTCTCAAGCTTTGAAATTAACATTACATTTGAGCTTGCATCCTCTCTGGTTATCTCCATGGTTACAGAAGTTCGGTCCTTCTTCTTTCTTCCAGAGATGACAACGACTGTTATTTTCAGTGGGTCGGAGCGATAGTCGACTTTTTGCTTACACCATTCGACTGAGTTATCGCTGACCTCTTGTTCTCTTGAGTGCTCATCTTCAATTTCTTTTAAAAGTGCAGCTTGAACTTCCACTGGATTCTTCTTTAATCTTTTGTCTTTGACCTAAGAAGATTGAACCTTAAGAGCAAGAGTTGCGTCTTGTTGGCATTCAGCAATCAGCTTCTCAGCTCTGATGGATTCTTCTATCCCAACTTCAGTAAGGAAGTCAATCTCATTTGATGATTGTTGAAGAAAGATTTTCAGCCATTGACTCTCCAGATGAGAGATCATCTATGTTCTTTTGTACAGTTCTTCCTCTGGCCAATGAGCTGGTCTAGAGGGCCTTCCTGGGTGGACCAGGGCTTCTTCTTCTTCTTCTTCTTGTTCATCAATCTCACTGAATGAGATTGGGATTATTTGTTTTTCAGCTGTAGAAGCTGAGATTATTTGTAGTTTGGTTCCCTTAAGCAGGGGAGAGAACTGTCTGGACAAGAAGTGAAAAGGAGTTAGTGTATATTTTGGAAAAAGAAAGATAAAGGCTTAGAAAGAGACAGGGTGTGGTAGGTATAGAAAGAGATGGGTACGATGGAAAGACATACCTGAGAAGGATTCTTCCCCTCAGATTGTGAGACAATGTTCAGGTTTCCCTCGACAACTATACCCTTCTGCTTGCCTTGGGAAGTAGTTCCTGAAGATGTTTCACCTCTCCCCCTGATTCTTGTGTAGCTTCTTTCGAAGCTATCGCTGAAGTGCCATTAGCTGCTGAGAACCAAAGAGATTGGTCCTCCTCATCGTCGTCATCATCATCATCAACTTGTTGCTCCTTCTCTTGATCATGAAGATCAAGATCTTCATCATCTTCTTCGATCTCCTCCTCTTCTTTTTCATTTAGAATTTGAACGAGTGCAGAAGAGGGAGGGGCTTGGTCAGCAACCTTCTCCCCCTGAACATGGGAGAGAGGTTCTTCCGCCTGGACTTCAGTAGTAGCTTCCTCAACATTTTCTTCATTAAGTTCTTTCTGCCCCTCTTTGTCATTATCAGCGAGGGAGAGTTCAGCGGTTTGAGGTGCAGTTTTTGCAGTAGCCAGAGACCCGACTTCAGCCTCCAAACACTCAAGACGACCTTTGAGGACAGGAATGTCTGAAGTAGCCTGATGAATGAATTCAACAGCTACATTCAGATATGTGCGATCATTCTCTGTAAAAGAAGGCATAGGCGTTGGAGCTGGTTCATTCAGCTTGGAGAGTACTTGCTGAAGGACCGTTGTGCAGGAGTCGACCTTAAGGGAAAGATCTCGAATATCATTGCTGAGGGTGCTCTGCAGACCCTGAATAAGTTGGACTTGTTGATGAGTTCCAACAAGGTATTCCTTGATCTTGACAATGTCCTCCTGAACAACTGTTATTTGAGAAGAATCAACCTTGGAGGAGGAGGCAGCAGTCAACGTTTTCAGCTCTTCACCAGCGAGATTCATAGCACCGGTGGATTCGTTGACAGAGGTTGTGAGAGATTCGACCTTTTCAACAAGGTTGTTGACATGAGTGTCAACAGTTGCCAAATTAGAACCTGCAAGTAAAGTTAGTGGATGAGCACAACATTGCTCAGGCTTATATGGAGAAATGGGAGGTGTGTATAGGATTTTAGGAGTACCTGAATTATCAAACATGTTGAAGAAGTAAAAATTTCCTTCAAAATTTTGATTTTCAGGTCCTATGTGTGCAACTTGAGGTTACTGTGAAAGAGATGGAGGGTTAGAGACCAAAGAAATAGTAGGAGGAGTAATGGGGATAGAAGAAATATGGATAGTGGAAATTACCTCAGGTGGTTGTTGAAGAACTGAGGAGATGGGGGTCGTCACAGGGACAGTGTCAACGATTGTCATCACTGACACGGTTGTTGTAGTAGCTGCAGAGGTTATGGAGGAGAGACCCACGAAACCATCCAAAGTAGTTTGTTGAGAAACTAATTTAGGAACAGAACTTGAAGGGGCGATCTCCTTGGTCTTTCTGGCCTTCTTAGAGGGACCAGGAAAAGTAGTTGATGGTCGTTTGTGAGCGGTAGTAGCGGCAGGGATAGCAGGAGAAGGAACCCCTTGCGTGGCCGCTGAAGTCGAAGAATGTAGAGAGAGATGGGTGCGTAAAGTTGAAAGACTTACCTCTTTGGCGACCGGCTTAAGTTCGAGTGATCAATGACCCACTTTGGAAAAAGTACCATCGTGAGTAGTTGGGTACTTGTCAGCGTAGAGAAAGTGTAGGTACGCGCATATAAAGCGTACATATGGGATCTTGGGATCCCTTTCCGTCTTCTCTATCTTTGACTTTAAATCATCAGAGATAGCGCCAACGTAGTCGAAGTGTTTGCCAGCAATGACCGAGTAGCCCATCTGGAGCTGAACTTTGCTCGCCTGATCCAGGGAGGCAATCTTCCCACTCATACTCTGAATTGTGTGGGAGAAGATGTAGTTGAGTTGGGAAGGCATGTTTTCCTTTTGGATCTTGGTCAGGCGTTTGTTGGGGATGGTGGAAAGAGGCTTGTTATCCCAACAGTATTCCATATCATCCAAGAATTGGATGAGCTCAGCGTCAGTGGGGAGTGCATCAAATCCAACTTTAGTCTTCTCAGGGAATCGAAGTGCTTTCCTGAGACCAAAAGCAGTGAGGAGACATGAACCCAGTTCAATTGTGAAAGAGATGGCAGGGACCACGTCACCCTTTTTGTTAGAGATAGTCGTCTCATCAGCGGTGAACCAAAACTGTTGTAGAAGAGTTTTGGAAGGTTTTGGGTCCAGTTTCTGTATTTAGAAAGAAACATAGAAAAAAACAAAGTTATTTTTAGAGTACAACTATGTTCTTTGTGAAGAAGAAATAACATGTAGAAAACCAAAAGTTTTAGAGAAGATAAAATCAAAAGAAAAGATTTTATTGTTTGAGAATGTAGTTTATAATGGACATGTAGGATTTTAAGAAGAAGTTAAGAATGAGATAAACAAAAACCTGTTGATCTTAAAGAGATGAAGTTTCGAAGACTAGAATGGATTTGTTTGCTTGAATGCCTTGGGAGAGTTTTCTTGCTTTGAAAGTTTGAAGAAAGCGTGAAAAAGATAAGAATGAAAAAGGCATTCTTTTTATTTGAGGAGAGAGAGAGAGAGAGAATGTGTGAGGTGGGAAAACAAATGTTCATCATGACATGGACACGTCCTACGAAGTTGATTGGATAGAAGGGCAACGGACGAACGTGTCAGAGAAAAAGGCATGTCATGGATTGTCGGTATAAATGACGTCATATGAGAGAGAAAAAACGTTTCATTTGTCCTTTTTGAAATTATCCCTGAAGAAAAGTCAGAGATAGGTTTTCTTTTTGAAAGAATCGCTGATAAAAAATTCAGAGATCGGTTTTCATTTCAAATGATCACTGATGAGAAATAACAGTGATAGATTTTGTTTATCAAAAAGCTTTTAATCATTTGAAGAAAGATTAGTGATTAAAGTTTTGATTTTGAAAAACGTCTTACTGAATGAATATTCAGTGATTGAGAGTGATAGAACATACCTGAGAGTCATAGATATTTGTTCAGAGAGTAAGTGATGAAGGGGAACTTAGTATTACTGACATAATGCGTGAAAGATGAAGAGTCACTCTTCAAGATTCATCATTCCAAGCTCACTGATGAGAGAGTTGAATCTTGTCTCATCAAGAGGTTTGGTGACTAAATCAACGAGCTGATAGTCAGTGGGGATAAAGTGAAGTTCAATATCACCATTCATTACATGATCTCTGATAAAATGATATCTGATCTCTATGTGTTTTGTCTTTGAATGTAGCACTGGATTATTGGCTATAGCAATAGCACTAGTGCTGTCGCAATAGATTGGAATGTTTGATAGCTGAAGGTCATAGTCTAATAGTTGATTTCTCATCCATAAGACTTGAGCACAACAACTTCCACCGGCTACGTATTCAGCTTCAGTTGTGGAAGTGAACACCGAATTTTGCTTTTTACTCGTCCAACTTACCAGCTTTCCTCCCAGAAGTTGACATCCACCAGTGGTGCTCTTTCTATCAAGTTTACAACCTGCAAAATCACTATCTGAATATCCTATTAGATCGAACCCTGAGTATTTGGGATACCAAAGACCAAGGTTAGGAGTTCCTTTAAGATATCTGAAGATTCGATTGACAATGATCAGATGGGATTCCTTGTGTTCAGACTGATAACGTTCACACAAACATGTAGAGTACATGATGTCAGGTCGGCTTGTTGTGAGATACAACAGAGAGCCTATCATTCCTCTATAGGCAGTGACATTAACAGGTTTTCCAGCTGGATCCTTGTTTAATGTCAGAGAAGGTGCCATAGGATTTAACTTTAATCCTAATTTAATTAGACCTCCTAATTTAACTTTAATCTTGAATACAATTTATGATCCAACAATCTCCCCCTTTGGATTCAAGATTAATTTTTTTTTGGCAATTATCTTCGAGTTCGCTTTTCTTGAAAACTTCATGTCTTCATCATTCCTTCTTTTAAATTAAGTGTCCTTCTGACGATCATCTTCAGTAAGTTCAGACACTTTGACATCTTTAAATTATCTTCAGTCAAAAATTCTTCTTGTATTCTCCCCCTTTGTATATTCCCCCCTTTTTGATGAGTGGTGAGAATCATCATCATCAAAACATAGCAAAACAATCTTCTCCTTGTTGTATAGTCATCAGTTAAGCGCTGTCTTCTTGTATAGATCCCTGTGTGGAAATAAGAGCAATCTCTCCAAATGGAGAAAATGATGATTTCAATCTTTTCAGATTCAAATAATTAAAATGTGGTAACCCTGAATCAACAAATGACTCGGTTAAAATGTCTGTCAGTAACACAAAGTTACTAAGTAACACAAAGTTACTATATAAAGAGTTGGTTTTGATGTTGGCTCCCCAGGACTTCCATTCAATCATCGAATAACACATGGCTATCTATGAACGTTCTGACAGAAAACAAATTTATGTGTGCTTGTGCATGTGTATGAAAGAATTAAGCACCGATGATTGCTTTTCAATTTAGGCTCAAAGTATGTAAACTTGTTGAGACATCAATAAATTATACAAAGACTCAATGTGCATGAGAAAGGGTTCGAAGGTGGGGCAACTTTCCTTCTTTTTCAATATTAGTATCTTCCAAATGAAGAACCAATAGCATATGTGCTGCGTCCCCAGAAAATGTGAAACATTCTCTTTTTGAGAAAAGAATGAGTAGCTGGTGGGGTTGTATGCAAGAGATGGCATGGGCTAGGTGCCTTTTTCAATGCATTCACGAAGAAATGTGAAACAACAGATAATGTGGCTGCCCGACTCAGAAAGAAGTTTGGTGCAGAGTTTGATATTCTTTTACTCTGTTCTCTCACCCTCTTTCCTTTAATTTTCACTTCTAACCAATCTCTCTTTTCCATTTTACCTCGTCGCACACCATCACTCAATTCTTTTGACCCCTCTCCCCTTAATCACTCAGGGAATACTTCCTGGGTAGGAAACACTGGTTATCGTGAATCCATGGAAGTTCTGTTAAGTTCTCACACTGAATCCCTTGTATTTTCCTAAAAGAACGTGTTGTGCAACAACCTTTTGTACATGTAAGCACAAAGGAATACAGTTAGATGAAGAATAAAATTTTGGAGAAGTCAAAACATAAGATGTTTGACAATGCAATTCTCCCCCTCAAACTAAAGGAGTTTGACAATTAAGCTCTTTGACAGTTCAGCTCCCCCTCAACTGAAGATTATATATATATATATATATATATATATATATTAACATAGAAATAGAAAACAAACGAAAAACAAAGCACTGAAGTGCGGGTTCTAATCATATGATTAGAAGCCATAGTTACTTTATCCTTGAAGAACTGCTCTTGAACTGAATTATTCAAGAGCCATTATACATATTCTCCGGTGAGAATAGTATTTAATCTTTTCTTGAAACATCAGAAAACACATCAGTAAAAATATATAAAGTATATAAGCTCCCCCTTAATATCTGCATAATCCTTAATCATGAAACTGATGTAATTCAGAAGTCGGTTAAATTTACTTCCCCTCTTTTGATCTTTGAAGATCGAGTCCTGATCTGTAGTAATCAGAAGTCATTGTTCTGTCCCCCCCCCCCTTAAACTTTGGGTGCCTGCAACACAGATTTAGTTTTTGGTACCCACTGGTAGTTGGGTCCTAATGGGTTAGTTGCAGTTCTAGTGGGAGATATAAAGTAAGAACCATACCAGTTATTCACATAAGCTTTTCTTACAAAATCATTTGAGCCACAGTAGGAACAACTAATTTTCTTTTGTGCTAACCTGATCAATTGATTGATTGTGTAAACCAGATCAGGTTTGCCAAAAGTTTTACCTTTTGAGGCATAGTTCCATTTTGCATTTGATGTATGCACAAATGATTTATCTTTCTTCTTTTTCTCTGAAGATCCTTTAACTCTCCAGATCCAATTTCCTTTATCTTTCTCATCATCCCTTCTCCAGAAGCTTTTCTTTCGAAACTTAGTCTTCTTTAACTTACCTGAACCATCAATATTTTTATCAAAGAAAAGGTTAGAAGGACGAATCTGATCAGTAGATTTAGAAATAAGACCATCATCTAAATCACAAAATGGATTATAGAAAACATTTGAAAAATGTGAACTCGAAGCCTTTTTGAGTGAAAAATCTGAATCAGTTTGATCATCTCTAGGTGATTGAGCTATTGACTCTGGAGTCTTGTGCTCAGTTAGCTTCACCTTGAATACGATCTCTTCAAGTTCCTTTATCTTTGAAGACAAACTGTTTCTTTCCTTTGCAATCAGATCAAACTTCTTTTGCAATTCAGATTTTGTCTTCTTTTCCTCCAGAATGTTTATTGACAACTCAGATAACTTTCCTGTCAGCTTAGCTATCGCAGTCTCTAGAACTTTCCTTTCTTCAGAAAAGTCTTTATTTACATTCTTCTGATCAGCTGCCTTCTTCTCTTTCTCAGCCTTTTCTCTCTCTAGAATGATAACCTTCTCAAAGTCTGAAACTTGTTGAGAAAGCTTAACACATTTAAGCTCTAAAAATTTCTTCTCTTCAAAAGCTTTTCTGGAGAAATCAGAGATTTTTTTAGCAAATTCTTTTCTCTCTTTCTCAATCTTCAACATCTCATCTTGGACTTTTGTGTTGTCTCTGTCTTGGGTTGCCTTTTCTTTCAGCATATCAATCTCAACCTCAAGACTAAAGACTTTATCTTTCAGTTTATCTCTTTCCGCAAAGACTTGAGAATTTGTCTTTCTAAGGCCTTCAGATGTCTCGCGAGCAATGTTGGTTCTTCTTCTAAGCTCATCTAGCTCTCTTTGCATAGATTCCTTCTTTGACCAGCTAGAGCTTGAATTAAGACTTTCAGACTTCTTCAGCTTTGCTTGAAGATTTAGAATCTCTTTTTCTTTATACTCAATTATTCCTGCAAAATTAATTTTAAAATCAGTAATGCATACTGAACAGATGAAATCTTTCTTTGAATCTTTTGAATTTTCTTTTAAAACATTGATCCGAGTAAGAAGAGATGAGTTCTGAATCTTTAAATCCTTGTTGTCAGCTTTAATAGGTAATATCTCGGATTTGAGCTTATTATTCTCCTTTTCATAATCAAAATCCATGCTTGTATATCTTGACAACTGTCTAGCAAGACGTTTAACATTTGCTTTTGCATCAGAAAGAGTCATCTTGTCAAAATCATAGCTATAACCTTTAGACATCTTTAGCTGTTTGGTTAGAAAGCAAACTTATCTTGTACCAAGAGAATCAACTAGATGAGATCGTTAGAATCAAGAATTGGATAAAAACTACACTAAAAAATTTTCAGAAAAATAAATTTCCAAAAATGATCAAATGCAGAATTCGCAAACAGTAGATAAAATCAATTAAATACAGCGTAATACTGAAAATAAGAAAAGTTTGATCATGAACAGAACTTTGTCCCCCTCCGCAGACTTAGTACAGGGGTCCCTTGCGGGTGGGGTCAAGGGGCAACACCCTTGCGGGGGTATGGGGGCAGCGCCCCTAGAGAAAAAATTTACGCAAAAGTCAACTCGCGCTAAGAGAAGTTGGCGCGAAAACTGAGTTTTGCGCTAACTGAAGCTAGCGAGAATCTGAGGAATGCGCTAGATGTGGGTGGCGAGAGATGGGTTTTACGCGAAGAATGGGTAGCGCAAAAGTGAGATTTGCGCGAGTAATGGGTAGCACAAAAGTAAAATTCTGCTAGAGGTGGGTCGCGAGAAACGGATTTTGCGCGACTAGAAGGTGGCGCAAAAGTGGGATTTGCGCGAGCTGCGGGTGGCGCAAAACAAATGTTTGCGCGAATAGCTGTTGGCGGAAAAGAGTGACCGGGGTCTTGCTTGACCGGGGTCTTGAGGTCGACCGGTGTGTTGCACGACCGAAAAGGACCTTAGACCGGTATTAGCCTTCAACCGGTAATGAGTGACCGATATGGTACGACCGGGACCGACCGGGATAGTGTGACCGAGATGTCCCCGACCGCTATGGACCGGTGAAGTGTGTGGCGCAAAACTTTGTTTTGCACGAATAGGGTCGACTGGTGTTCCGTCGACTTGAATATCGACCGGTATGCTCTTGAAGCTTTCGACCCATAAATCAATAATCAACCCAGAAACCAATCGAGAACTCAAATTCAAATGCAAAAATCAGACTTTCTTACCCATAAACATATATTGATTGGAATGCAATCAAAATTAATGATTAAAAACCAACTTTTATGACTCAATTTGAAGAACACAGAAGACGACAGGTATAAGAAGTTGTCGAACCCAATATCAAACAAATCATCAAAAATCCAATTGATTAATGAATTAAAGCGCAATTAAACTATCAGATAACATTCCATAACATACAACACCTCTAATCAAATCAATTTTATGCATAAAAACACCTTAAATCATGAAATTGATTTTCACCCAGTGATAAACAGATAAGTCGACGGAACACCGATCGACCCTATTCGCGCCACACACTTCACCGCTCCATACCGGTCGGGGACATCCCGGTCACACTATCCCTGTCGGTCCCGGTCGTACCATATCGGTCACTCAATACCGGTCAGCCTATTCACATCAACTCCGGTCGTTACACTCAGGTCCGGTCGACATCGATCCAGTCCAGGTCTCATCACAATACCGATCGAAGCACATTACCGGTCGAAGGCTAATACCGGTCTAAGGTCCTCTCCGGTCGTGCAACACACCGGTCGACCTCAAGACCCCGGTCGAACAAGACCCCGGTCGAGCAGGACCCCGGTCAAGCAAGACCCCGGTCACTCTTTTGCGCCAACAGTTATTCGCGCAAATCCATTTTTGCGCCACCCATTACTCGCGCATATCTCCTTTCGCGCGACCCACGTCTAGCGCAATTTCACTTTTGTGCCATTCTTTACTCGCGCAAAACCCTTTCTTGCGCTACCTCCTTGTAGCGCAAACCTTACTTTTGTGCCAGTTTTTCTGATTATTTTGAGTTTTATACTGTGAAAATTCTGCATTTAATTATTTTTGGAAATTTATTTTTCTGAAAAATTTTTAGTGTAGTTTTTATCCTATACTTGATTCTAACAATCTCATCTAGTTGATTCTCTTGGTACAGATAAGTTTGATTTCTAACCATACAACTAAAGATGTCGAACCAGCTTCTCTCAATGGGCTCTTAGTCCAAACCTCCTGTCCTCATGGCTAATGAGTATCAGCAATGGAAGAAGAGAATGATCCAGTTTTTGAATCACAAGAACAGAGAATACATGAATTCAATCACTACTGGTCCTGTAAATCCAATGATCAGAGTACAGGGTCAAGCTGCAATAGACACCTCTCCGGAAATCCCTGACAGACTTGTTCCTAGACCATATGAGTTCTTCACTGATAAAGAAAAAGATCTATACAAGATAGATAAAGAAGCTCTCATTTACCTGACAATGGCCATCCCAAATGACATCTACAATCGGGTAGACAGTCGAGATTTAGCTAAAGAAATCTGGAATGAGCTAGCAAGACAATTTGAGGGAAGTGAAGCTTCAATTCAGGCAAAGCAGAATCTGTGCATTAATGCCTATGAGGGATTTCATGAAACAGAAGGAGAAACATTGCTCTGATACCACTTGTTAAACCCAGATACTAGTTGATAACAATCACACAACACAATACAGATCAAGAGATAAACAGATCAGAATAACATACCACGATCCCTTGATTAATCAATGAAAACCAGTGTGTGTTTTTGGTACCTTGTGCGTAGGATTACAGATTATACGTACGACTACCTCCTCTATGTGATTATGAAAGTGATAATGAGGAAATCCAACCTAAAACCTAATTAATAAAACCTATTTATATCTAAGTCGTATAGGCCTAATGGGCTTGAGGCCCAGTTACAGACAACTATCGAATAATTACAAATTAGACCTCCTAATTTAACTTTAATCTTGAATACAATTTATGATCCAACACCGAATCGCTTTACTATCAGCGATCTGTTTTGAGTAAAGCATGAAGTGTTCACAACTTCAGTCCAAAATTGAGTAGGGAGATGAGAATCGCTGAGCATTGATCTAGCAGCTTCAATGATAGTTATGTTTCTTCTTTCAGCGACCCCGTTCTGCTGAGGCGTTCTTACTGAGGAGAAGTTGTGAGAAATTCCCTTGTTCTGAAAGAAGTTGTTCAGAGAACTAATTTTGAATTCAGTTCCATGATCACTTCTTATTGAACGAACAGTAAGATTATTCAGCACTTCCATCTTTTTAACAAAAGATATTAGTTCTTCTGGAGTATCACTCTTGCAGCGAAGAAAGATAACCCAGGTGTAGCGAGAGTATTCATCTTCAATGACAAGTGTATATTTCTTTCCAGCTATGGATTGGATATTGACAGGGCCAAACAGATCCATATGCAAGAGTTGAAGAGGACTTGTCAATGAGGAAACTTGTTTAGATTTGAAACTAGCTTTTGTCTGTTTTCCTTTTTCACATGTTGAACATAGAGATTCCTTAGCATATGAGTGCTGAGGAAGACCAGAAACCAGTTCCTTAGATGAGAGAGAATTTAGGGTTTTGAAGTTATGAGAAAGCCTTTTAATGCCAGAGTCAGTTGACATCAGAAGAGGCTTTAGAAAGAAAACATACGTTTTCAGTGGTAGTAGAGTCCATATCTATTACATAGACATTTTCCTTACGATAACCACTGAGAGCAAGTTTTCCATTCTCATTTACCACTGAACATGCTTTCTTGGTAAAGCGTACTTCATAGTCTTTGTCACATAGCTGACTGATGCTTAGAAGATTGTGCTTCAGTCCGTCTACATAAGCGACTCTTCTAAAGGTAGTTGTCCCATTGCCGAGGACACCAAACCCTCGGGTATATCCTTTTCCATTTCCACCAAAGGTCACTTCCTTGTATTCAGTGAGCAGGTCTTTTTGTCCTGTCATGTGACGAGAGCATCCACTATCAAGATACCAGATGCCCTTTGATCCCTGCAAACATAAGGAAGATTAAGCTTCGTTTGGTACCCACTTTTCAATGGGTCCTTTAGGGTTAGTGGAGATGGAAGGTTCAACAATCTTCACAGCAGATGAAGATTTAGCTTCAGTGGTAACCTTCACTTTGGTTAATTTCTTAACCTTAGTGGTATTCTTTACCTTGGTCGATTTCTCAGCTTTGGTGACCTTCTCAGCCTTGGAGACATTCATCTTCACTTTAGTTGTTTTATCAGCTTTAGTGGCAGTTGGACATTTACTAGCAATATGGTCAGTAAACCCACAATGATAGCATTTTCTATATTTGATGGTGGTTTTAGGACCATGAGTAGTAGGATTTGAGAATTTGATATAAGAAGGGCCAGCTCCAAGAATGCCTTTAGCATGAGATATGGGAGGAACTTTCATTTCTTCTGATCTCTTAGGCTTAAGATCAATCTTCAACTTTGGAGGAAAAATATCAAAGATTTCTGTCACAGAGTTAGAAGATCAATTTACTGAAAGTTTAGAAGGAACTTTCAGTTTTGCTTTCTTGGTAGCCTTCTGAGGATGGGAAATGGATTTTCCTTTATCTGCAGGCTTAGATAGTTTAGATATTTCCTCAGGGATGGGATTAGAAGAAGATGAAGAAGAACACTGAGCATAAGAAGTGTCAGCGATGGAAGAGAAAAACATTCCAAACTTAAGCATGGAGCTGTCTTCTTTAGGCTCATCATGTGGTTTCCAAAAACCAAGACCGGTTCTATCACTGGCAGGCATCTGAGCACTTATAATCTCAGTGATCTTTGTTGAGGATTTGCACCATCCATCAACAGTAGCTTTTTCTGCTTTTAAAGCAGCGATGGCTTGTTCGTGTTCTATGCCGATGATTTCATTAACAATGACTTGATCTTTCAAACTCTCCTCTAAAAGAGTCAGTTCTCTAGTCTTTTCATGACATTTCTCTAGTTGTTCAGTTAAATCAATGTTTTTGTTCTCAGCTAGAGTTTTGCCGTTTAGAGCATTGTATAGATCAATCGTCAGCACATCAACAGCGCGACTTCTCTCTGCTTCAGATCGAGAGGGATTAGTAGAGATAGATACCTGAGATGATATATAGCTCATGGAAGTTTCTGGAGATTCTTCCACTTCTTCTTTAATCTCGGTCATGATACAGAGATTAGCGACTTCTTCTTCATCAGAACTTGATTCTTCTGATTCAGCCCAGTCATGTTCTTCAGCGATGAGACCTTTACCTTTTCGCTTAAAGTTTTTCAACTTTTGATAACTTTCTTTCAGTTTAAGGTATTTGTCATCGCTGGATCTTCTGGAGGTAGAAGGTTTGAAGACTTTCTTTGACCTGCACTCACTTGAAAAGTGTCCAATCTTTTCGCAGTTAAAGCAAGTAGCAGTAGCCTTATAACAGGGGTTGATTTTGGCTTGTCAGTGAGAGAGAGAGGCTTATTTCTTCTGAAATAGCTCTTTCTTGCAAATCTCTTAAAAGAGTTTGTCAAGAGTGATAAGGACTCATCAAACTCTAAAAGATCAGTGTCTGATAGTTCCTACGATTCAGAATCTAACTCAGTGATAGTGAGAGTAGATCGCTGAGATGGAATTATCTCTGAAGAGACTAAAGAAACAGGAGTGCTTTTGGAATCTTTAGAATCTTTTACAAGATTCTTCTTCAGGAGATTTGATTGCTCATAGTTGAGCAATATTCCATACAAGGTGCTGAGAGAAAGAGAATTTAAGTCTTTTGTCAGCTTGAGACATATTGAATAACTGTCCCAGCATTTAGGAAGACATTCTAAGAGTTTAGTTAAGACCTCAGAATTAGAATAGGTCCTACCCACGGTTCTTAGATCAATGATTAAGCAGTTAAACCTCTGGTGAACGTCAGAGAGAGATTCGTTCTTTCCAGCGATAAAACTTTCAGACTATCTTACCAAGTTAATCTTTCGAGTTTCTTGGATTTCAGTGGTGCCTTCATATTGAACACAGATTTTTCCCACATTTCTTTAGACGTTTTAAGATGCATGATGGAATGGAAAGCTTCATCAGGCAGAGCCATAGAGATAATGGTTTTTGCCTTTGCATCGAGTCCGACTTTCTTTTTGTCTTCATCACTCCACTGCCTTATCTCCTTAAGAGCATAGCGCTTAGGGACAGCAGGAGTGGTGGTAGTAGCGGGAACAACGCTTATGATAGTGAAAGGTTCATAAGGTCCATGTGCTACGTAATCAGGTATAGTAGGATCTACACCTTCTTGAAATAGCATCATTCAATTCTTCGAGAGAGCAAAGTTATCTCTGCTAAATCGAGGAGGTTTAGAGAGTGAACCATTATCATAGTAGTTTGTGTTTGTGTTAAGTGCCATTTAGAATAACAAGGAAGAGAATAAAGCAAGATCTTGTTTATTAGATTAAACAGTCTGCTCTGATACCACTTGTTGGTCCCGAAGGTGCTTCACAAGTTTGTAGAAGGGGGGGGGGTTGAATACAAACACAAGTTTTTAAAGTTTAATAAATTGTTTATTGATAAATCAAACACAATTTACAAGTCTGTTGTGGAATAAGATTAAGTAGAACTCAATCTAAACAAACTTAAGAAACACTAAGATGGTTGCACAAGAATATAGAGAATGGGAGATTTGAGAGTATAGAAAACATGGGTTTCTATATTTTAGAAAGATGAAGGCTTAGGGCTTCTCTTAGATGGAGAGTTGATCTTTCTATTTACACCCTATGCATTAAATGCATGGCAGAGCACTTTACACGTGTCCTTCATTGATTGGCTGAGAGGGTCTGACTTTGGGAGAAATGCTTTCGACCGTATCATGAACAGTGTAGAGGATAGAGTTGTTGTACAAATTGTGGCAGAGGTATGTCCGTTCTGAAACATCGTACTGGGTGTGCAAGGGAAAGACAAAAGAGACTTGAGGCATAAGCTAAGTGATCATCGATCGCTGAATATCTCTTCCTTCAGAGATACAAAGAAGTTCAACTATCACTGAAGCTTTTCCTCAGGTTTCTTCGCGTGTCTAGGTTTGTCTTTGCTTCACTGATATCCGCATCAGGTCACTAGTAGACTTATCTTTGTTCAGCAACTTCGTCTTTGATTCAGCTATGAACATCTGTTGACGCGAAACTTGTCTTCAGGGATTACGTTTGACTGTTTACATCAGAAACTATCAGCGATACTGAACATACTCAGTATTTAACAGTTGATAGTGAAACACTAATACATATGAATGTTTACAAGAGAGATCATCAGTGATAACTGAACAGACTCAGTCTGATCGCTGATGATGAAACACTAATACATATTTAATAAACGTAATTTTCACTAAGTGTAGAAAAGGGTCTTTATCAAATCACCGAGAGAGCATGGATCAATAATAAGATTTCGGGGATGAAATCCTCATTAGGTGGGGAGGATTGTAACACCCGAGAATTTAAGGTAAGTGCTTATAAATTCTAAATTACCTTTATTGCTCTAAGATTATGGGATTTTTGCATATAGATAAAGAATTGTTGGCATGTCAACCTATGCTTTTAAATCTTGAGTTTCCTATGCGCATATTGTATCGAAAACGTCGAAAAACAGCAGGTAGGGAGGCTGGGGCGATAGTGACCAGCGACTATGACAATGGTCATAGTCGCATGGCAAGATCGCGGGTCGATGGATGGTCTCGGTACATCCTCAGCGAGAGTGCCTACACGAGAGTGACAAGAGCACAATCGCCCTGTCACAATCGCAGGCGATGTACCACAGGGTCTCGAGAGGGTGCGATTCTGCCCTGTGACAGTGCCTTGGGCACAATCGCCGGGCACTGTCACCGATGGGCCTTGGGCATATAAAAACCCACCTCAACCATTTTACCCTCATTTCATTCCATTTTCTGCTTAAAGAACCGATTTTGGAGAATCTTAAGGACGATTTTCTTCTCTCTAACCATAGCTACATTTAATATAAACATTTGGGGTTGGTGAATCTTGGGCGGAGCATTCAAGTCCACATTTAAAGCTTGTTGGTGGACATCTTACCTCAACTTGTCACTTTCTCATCTCCTTGAGCTACTCAAGTTTCTAGGGTTTTCTATAAAACCTAGTTAGTGAGTTTCTATTAACCATTTTCAAATGAGATACATGTGTTGTGTGTTTACTTGTCATTACTTCATATGCATGTATAAATCTAATCACCTAATAAGTTTGACCTAACTGCTACTTTTGAGATTTTTGGGGATTTTGGCTATTGTTCATCATGAGGACTTTGATGGGATTATTATTGACATTATTTGGTCATGATTGTGTTATATCATGGGATTTGTGAATATCATTGTTGAACCTACATGTTTTAGAGTTTTGGACCTAAAATGGGAATTAAAACTATGTGAGGTCTTATACATGTATCTTGTTGATATGGAATATGTATAGAGATGGATGTTGCATGTATATTGGATGAACCATGAGTAAGTGCTAGGAGGATATAGTCTTAGGGTGCCACCACGACGGTATGCACCTGGACCTCCGCCATTTGGAGCAATGCCTAGGAGGTAGTCTTCAAGTGTGTCGGGCCTTCGGGATGTTGCTCATGAGAGTGAACATCAAGGTACATTGACTTGAGATGAAACTCTTTGGTGTTATGGGTCTCCCCCATTGATTCCTTTATGACCCTTATTGACTATAATTGATATAAATGATTATGCCATGCTTTTGTACAACTCACTAGGCTCGTTTGGCCTAACACTTGTTTGGTTTGATGTGTATCTCTTGTTCTAGTGACGTGACTGCCAAAAAGGTCTAGTTGACTTTAGATGTGAGAACAAACAACCATTTTTCTCAATAAGAACAAAAAGAAGAAGCTAAACAAGCTTTTGAATAAGAACAAGCTTTTGAATAAGAAGGTAAATGGTCTGGAAGCTAAACTCTATGCAAGAAGCCAAACAGATCAAACCATTTTTCTCAATGCACCTAACGAAGAGGCTGATGTTAAGGAAAAATGGAGACTTGGTTTGAAAACCCCCATTACCTTAAGAAAGCCATCAGAAAACAACCAGCACTTTATAATTTTGATTTTCTTGCTTGTGCTGGTAAACATACTCATTTAAAACCCAAATTTGTTACCAAATTACCAGAAGAAGTTGAGGCCAAAGAAAATGAAAATAGAAAGAATGTTAAGAAAATGCAACTACCATTTAACTATGCAAAGTTAAATGATAGTTATCTTTCAGAAACACCAAAAGGTCTTTCAAACGACTATTTTGCTAGTTATTCTGTTTTTGAGATGAAGGCAAAACCTGCAATTGCAAAGGTTTATGTTCCTCCACTCATTCTTGAAAGCAAAATAGTTGATCTTGAAAATGTTTTATCTGATGAAAAACTTTTGGTTGATATTCAACAAAGTGTATTTTCTACAGTATTAAAGAACACGGTTTTTCAATCTACATCTACAAAGTGTTCTAAAGTTTCTAAGGCACCTCAAACTTCGTCTGATAATTTTGATGACTTATTTGAGTCTGCAAATGACTTTCTTAATTCTGATGATGGGTGTATAGAAGAAATTGATATGTTTGACTTCAATACTCCTCTTCCTGATCATTCTACTTGTCTTATAAATGGAAAAGTGTTACCAAGTGTTCTTAAAACTGATGAGTCATCAACTAAGGTTGGTGAATCAGTTTCTGTAACTGCTGATTACTATGCTCAAGGTAAGAAACATAAGAAACAACGATTACAGAAACAGAAATACACTAGTACACAAAAGAAAAATCAATTTAAGAAATTTGCTTTTCCTAATAAATCTAAATCTTTTGTTTCAAATATAAGCAAGAAAAGGTCGAAAGCTCGAACCGAATGGCGACCAAAAAGGAAGGATGATGAGATAGCTGAATCAGTTTCTGATAACTCTTGTAATAGATCAGTTAGTAGTGATAATGATGTATTTGAACAACTTGCTTCACATAAACAAAACCTTGTAACTTCTTACAAGCGATATTCAATAAAGCAATTGATTCAATTATCTCCTATTACTACTAAATCTTATCATTATCGGAAAAATGATTTTGCTTATTCTCATAATTCTTCTGATTGGTTTGGATCTTATCATGTTTATTCTTCAAGAACAAATATTTTTAAAGGTTTTCAAAAGAACAGAGGGTCCATTTTCAAATGGATACCAAAATCTTGTACTAATCTGTTAGGACCCGTTTTTAAATGGGTACCTAAATCTATTGTTTCCTGATTTCTCTTGCAGACCCGGCATATGTGGTACTTGGACAGTGGATGTTCCAAGCATATGACTGGGCAAAAAGCTTTATTGTCTAATTATACAGAGAAATTCAGTGGAAATGTCAGATTTGGGAACGATCAGCTTTCACCAATCTTAGGATATGATGACATCATTCAAGACAACATAACGATCAGTAAGGTGAGTTATGTCGAAGGCTTAGGGCACAACCTGTTTAGCATTGGTCAATTCTGCGATAAAGGGTTAGAGGTCAACTTCAAATCTAAGAGTTGCTCGGTTCGTACTGAAGACGGCACAGAACTCTTAGGTGGACATCGCAAGACAAACCTCTATACCATCAACCTGTCCAAAGTTCAGATTGACAATCAAGTTTGCTTAATGACAAAAGCTTCAATGCAACAAAGTTGGCTCTGACACAGACGTTTATCACACCTGAACTTTCGTTATATCAACAAGCTGGTCAGTGGGAAATTGGTAAAAGGACTTCCTGAGGTGAAATACGAGAAAGAACACTTATGTGTTGCATGTGAGAAGGGTAAGATGAAGAGAGCTCCGCATAAACCGAAGCCTGAACCAAGCACTAGTTATCCATTAGAATTGTTACATATGGATTTGTGTGGTCCAATGAGAACTCAGAGTTTGGGTGGAAAGAAATATGTGTTGGTTATTGTGGACGATTACTCAAGATACACATGGGTCAAATTTCTTTGATCAAAAGATGAGACGCCCGAAGTTCTCATTACTTTCTTAAAGACGATCCAAGTGAATATGCAAAGACACATCAAGTTTCTTCGAACGGACAACGACACAGAGTTCAAAAACAAGATAGTTGAAGAATATCTCGAATCGGTCGGGATATCACATCAGTACTCTGCTGCTCGTACGCCTGAACAAAATGGAGTAGTCGAAAGGCGAAATCGGACGCTAGTCGAGGCTGCTCGTACTATGCTTAGCCAATCCGATCTACCTCTATTCTTGTGGGCAGAAGCTGTGTCGACTGCATGTCATACTCAGAATCGATCCATAATACACCGCCGTTTTCAAAAGACTCCATATGAGTTGATCAACAACAGAACACCGACAATCAAATATTTTCACGTATTTGGGTGTAAGTGTTTCGTGCTTAACGACAGAGAGAGTCTAAATAAATTCAGTGCTAAGGCGGACGAGGGTATATTCATTGGCTATTCTTCAACATCGACAGCATATCGTGTTTATCTGAAAAACTCAAAGACAGTTGTCGAGAGCGTCAATGTCACATTCGATGAAGACATGGCTTCTGAACAACTCAGTTCAGAACCCGTTATCACTGGAGTATTAGCTTCTGGGCAGATCAGTCTGAAGACACAAGTTGCAATCATCCAGTCACTTCAGAAGTTGTAACTGCACTTGAATCCCCCGTTCAGTCAGAAACTCACATTCCAACAATTACTACTACAGTTGAAGATATACAAGTAACTGTTGAGCCAGAAGTAACTATTTCAGTTGGGTGTGATACAATGTCTACTCAACAGCTCGATTCTGATGTTCCAACTAATACTTCTACACCTGAAACTTCAACTGCAAACCCCCTTCCTATTATTCAAACTAAAGAGCCTGATAGTGGATTTATAGATGATGATCATGTTCAATCTTCATCTACTCCACTCCCTCATGAGCATCGCTGGACCAAAGAGCATCCTTTACATCAAGTAATTGGAGATCTCAACAAACCAGTTCAAACGAGGTCAACGACTCTTAATCAATGTATGCATGACTCATTCCTCAGTAAGATTGAGCCCACGCGAGTATCAGAGGCTCTTGCTGATTCGGACTGGGTATCTGCCATGCAAGAAGAGATCAATCAGTTTGAAGCCCTAAAGGTTTGGAGATTAGTTTCAAAACCAAAAGGTAAAACCGTGATAGGCACTAAATGGGTATTCAAGAATAAAAAGGATGAAGATGGTATCGTCATAAGAAACAAAGCTAAACTTGTTGCCAAAGGTTACCGGCAAGAGGAAGGCATAGACTACGATGAGACGTATGCTCCAGTAGCGCGCATAGAAGCAATCCACATGTTTCTAGCCTACGCAGCTCATAAGAATTTCACAGTCTTTCAGATGGATGTGAAAACAGCCTTTCTGAATGGCATTCTTAAAGAGGAAGTGTACGTGTCTCAACCAGAAGGGTTTGTCAATCCAGATAAGCCAGATCATGTCTACATCTTGGATAAAGCTCTGTACGGTTTAAAACAAGCCCCTCGAGCATGGTATGACGTTTTATCTAAATTTTTGGTCAAGTCCGGTTTTTCTAAAGGTAAGGTTGATACCACTTTGTTCATCAAAAAGGAAAAACAGATATCATCCTTATTCAAATATATGTTGATGATATAATATTTGGCTCTACTAATCCAAAATTTTGCAAAAACTTTTCTAACCTCATGGTGTCACGTTTTCAAATGAGTATGATGGGTGGGATGAATTTCTTTCTCGGATTACAAGTTAAACAGTTTTCTACGGGGATTTTCATTAACCAATCTAAGTACATTTTTGACATTCTTCGGAAGTACAAAATGGAAAATTGTAAACCAATTGGAACCCCGATGGAACCAGGTACTAAGATTAGCACTGATCCTTCGGGTAAAAGTGTTGATGTTAGGACTTATAGAGGTATGATAGGATCGTTAATGTATATTACATCTAGTAGACCAGATATTATGTTTTCAACATGCTTATGTTCTAGATATCAGGCTGCTCCCAAAGAATACCATTTGGCTACTGTCAAACGAATATTTAAATATCTGAAGGGCACCACAGATCTTGGTCTGTGGTATCCTAAGGATACAGGGTTTCAACTTACTGCCTATTCAGATGCAGATCATGCAGGTTGCATGTTGGACAAAAAGAGTACTTCTGGTCACATTCAATTTCTTGGAGACAAGCTCGTTAGCTGGGCATCAAAGAAACAATTATGTGTTTCCACATCGACTGCTGAAGCAGAGTACGTAGTTGCTGCCAGTTGCTGCTCTCAAGTGTTGTGGATGCGAACACAGCTGAAAGACTATGGATTCAAGTTTGATAAAATTCCAATTTATTGTGACTCGAAGAGTGCAATCGCGATATCTGTTAATCCTGTCCAGCATACAAAAACCAAACACATTGACGTCATGTATCATTTTATTAAAGATAATGTCGAAAAAGGAACAATTGAACTTTATTTCGTAAAAACAGATTATCAGCTTGCAGATTTATTTACCAAACCTTTAGATGAAAAGAGATTTAATTTTCTTGTCTCTAAGCTTGGTATGTTAAATCTTAAGACATAATCGGTTGTTACCTAATAAAGTTACGTATTGTTATTTTTCATCATTTTCTTTATCATTATGTTTGAAGGATATCTGCACTTTAATTGTTTGTTCATGATCTCAGAGGAGTAAGAGAAGATTTTAGATGATCTACATTATTTTGAGGGGGAGCATAACTAATTTTTGCATTTTACTTAAATGACAAAATTTTTGTAATGCATGATTTTAGGGGGAGCTTATATGTCATACCAAAAGGAGTAAGACTATGGTTTCTGATTATTTCAAATCAGAACTCGTACTTTAATCGTTTTACTGCTTTATGTCTTTTACTTTCGAATAAATTTGTGAATAAAGTTGCTTTGACTAGACTTTGAGACTTATGCAGGATGAGAGAAGCTGACAAGATCATATCTTAATGACTTCAGCTTGACTTCCTGAGATTTAAGATTACGCGAAAAGGTAAATTTCTTATCTTAATCTCAAATATATCTGAAAGAGGGACAACTTTCAGATATAGAAAACATGTTCTGAAATGTTCAAACCACTTCCCGATTTTTAAACAGATTTTATAATTTGGAAGTGTGATTTTAAATGTTTTCATTTTATTTTTGTGCTTAATTGATAAATAAACCGTGTGTTTCCAAAGATAAATACTTGCGTATTATCTTTTCTATATACTTTCAAGTATTCACACACATCGGTTTAATTTTTGATCAAATTGTTCTTACCATGTCTCTAAATTGAAACAATTTTTTTGATGGTAAGACACCCCGCTTGTATTTCAAAGATTTTTTAGCGTCATTTCATTTCGAAGTGTTTCATTCAAGAATTTCTATATTTTTGTTTCGTATAGACAATATCCATTATTCTTGACATTAAGTTTTGATTGTTATATCATTCATTTCTGATCATTTTTCATACAATGTCAGATTTTCAAACAAGCCTTTTGCATTCATGTTCATTCATTCAATATACTTGTTTGAAAATACTTCAATGTTTAAAAATGATCTTATTTCCATGATTATATCTCTGAGCATATTCATATCTGACATTTGTATATGAGCTTTAACTGATAAAGTTACATCATCTGAGCAACATATGCTTTCTAGGACTGTATGGGTTCTTTGTGCTAGGAATTAACTGAACTTCTATGGAATAATGTTAACCAGTGATTTCTACCCAAGAAGTTAATCCTTTGAGGAGTCTATAAAGAAATGAGTGTGGGTGTGATGAGGTAAAATGGAAATGAGAGATTGGTTAGTAGTGAGCTTAATGATCAAAAGAAAGAGGGTGTGAGAACAGAGTAAAAGAATATTAAACTCTGCACCAACTATTTTCTGAATCGGGCAGCCACATTACTAGCGTTTCACAACTCTTTGGTGAACGTTATTGAAACAGGCAACTAGCCCATGCCAACTCTTGACTAAACCCCACAAGCTACTCGTTTTCTTCTCAAAAAGAAAATGTTTCACATTTTCAAGGGGACGCAACATATAATCTATCTGGTTTTCATTTGGAAAATCTGGATATTGAAAAAGAAGGAAGTTTGCCCCACCTTCGCACTTCAATCATGCACATTGAGTCTGTGTTTATCTACTGTTGTCTCAGTGGTTTACACTATGTTGAGCCTTAAAAAGCAATTATTCGTGCTTAATTCTTTCTACACTTGCACGAACACACAAAGAATTTGTTTCTTTGTCATAACATTCAGTGAAATTGCCTTTGTGGTATTTCGATGATTGGATAGAAGCCCTGGGGGAGTGAACATCAAAAAGCTCCTTTATATTGTGTATTCGTTACACACAGTAACTTCGTGTTACTGACAGGCAAGTTAACTGATTCATTTGTTGATTCAGGAGTTACATGTTCTTATTTTGTCTGGATTTGCAAAGATCTAGATGAATACTTGGTTATGGATCACAGAATCAGAGGCTCAGTTTGACAAATCAGAATGGTCAAAGGCATTTCTTGGAAGAAAAGTTTTGATGATATAGATGCTCAAATCATCAAAAAGGGGGGGATGGTATCAAGAAATGATAAAGTTTTGAGAGATGATTTTCAGAAATGTCCAAGTCAGAAAAGCTCAAAGTAAAAAATTTGAAGATTTGAAGAAGATCAAAGAATTTTTGAAGATTTGAGGAAATTTTCTTTGAAGATTATCTGCTAAAGCAAATTCGAGCTGATTCTGAAGATAATTTATTTCCAAAGTCTGAAAGTATTATTGTGAAAGTTTTGGGGAGATTGTTAATCGTTTGAAGACACTTTTAGAAAGAATACCGTCAAAGAAAAAGGGGAGATTGTATTGACAGAGCTTAAAAATGAAGACTGAATAGCTAGATCTTTCAACAGTGATCTTGAATCCAAAGGGGGAGATTGTTAGAGCATAAATATGTTGGATACAAGATCAAGAAGACTGAAGGTCAAAGTTCAAGAAAGTCAAAGTTGAAGAAAGTCAAATCTCGTCAAAGTCAAAGTCTTTTGTAATAAAAGTCAAATTGTATTATATTTGTATTTTATTTTTAATTTCCTTGTATTTTAGATGTAGGTATAAATACTTTGTACCTTGTATTTTCTGTGAGGGATTGTAACTATCAGAGGGAGTTTAATTTGAGAGAATACGTTTAGAGAGAGAGAGAGAGTTCTAGAGAGTGATAGTTCTAGAGAGAGAAAGATTGTAATTGTTGAATTTGAAAGTGAAATCAAACAGGTAATTGATTCTTGTTTGTGTTTGTTTTGATTAATTGCATTTAGGAACTAGAATATGGGAATAACAGGGGATATTTTTGGGACGCCAATTATAGAAGGCTCATTTGATTTGGATCACAACTTGAATTAATCTTGTTCCTAGTTAGAATTTAGATTAAATGGTTGTTTTCCCCTCATTGTTATTTATTACAAACGTGTAATCTTAACAGGTGTATATTGTTTCTCTTTTTGGGATGAGCTCGTGCTTTGGCATATTTAATATATCACGTTTCCGTTTTCGGAAATTTTTGTTTGTCCCACTTTTTGGGGTGTTACATGTGAGTCCAAGTAAGTGGACTAAGTGGATAACAACTAGTATGATCGATCTGATAGGTTACATTTATATGTTGCGGTTTAATCCAAAAGCTAAGAATCAAGGAGAGACCAAATCCTCATTGAAATTTATTTTTCCATTAGAAGGGGCGTTCCCGCAATTCTCTATTTCCTTGAAAAAGGCGTGCCTGGGCTGTGAGAGCTCTCAGCCACATGGATAGTTCAATGTGCTCATCCGCCCCTCTGCACCGATCCGATTTTTTGTGTTTTTCATATTTAATATATATTCTATGTATAGTGTATAGAAATCCTTTTTTATTTCCCATACTATGTGATTGAATAAATCCTCCTCTATCTGTTGCGGGTCGAGGGCTTCTTTCGTTTCTCGACAGTGAAGTAAGACCAAGCTCATGAGCTTATTATCTCAGGTATGATATATTGTTCATATTGTTGTAGCAACTGAAATCTTTTTTTATTAAAAAAATCTGTCCAGTGGCGTTACCATAAGGGGCAAGATACCACCTGGGAAGTCGAATTGGAAGTGCGGGCCAAGTACCCTCAACTGTTTGGGTAAGAGATTCTGGGGACGAAATTCTGTTAAGAGGGGGAGAGTTGTAAAAACCAAATTTATAAAAACATCGCTTTGTGTGGAGTTGGGGTCTAGTGGAGAAAATTTCAGACTTTGGGGGTCTAAAGTGTAAAAAATGGATTAAGTATATATAGAAGGATAAAACCCTAAAGTTCCTTTCCTATCATTTTGGTGTTGCGACTGATTTCAAGAGTCTGGGTAAGGGCAACTGATTTTGGAGAGAAAGGGAGGAGGCGATTCTTGAGCAAAGTTAGAGGCGAGAGAAGGAGTTCATTAGCTAAGGTAAAATCCTTTCTTGTTAATTTAAGTATCTCTCCATTGTCATAGTCTGGTTTCTTGGTTTAAAAGCTTGGGGATTTTATATATCTCGAAAGTTTGGATCTGATGTCTAAGCCCTATTCCAAGCAGATTTGATGATGAGGTCTATTTTGGGGAAAAATTAATGTATCTATTAGAAGATTATAATATGGGATAATCAATTTTGATTTTGGATCCTTAGAGCTAATGAAAACTTTATTTTGGGTAAGAGAGGTTCTGGGGAATGACATTGATATCGAAACCCTTGAAGATACCTTGGGTGACGCTGACTCGGCCTCATCCATAGCCGGGTGTCGCCGTGATTCGGCCTTCACCCCTAGCCGGGTGTCGCCGTGAGCGGGTCTCGACCCCAACCAGGTTTCGCTGCAGCCAGGTTTCAACAATAGCCGGACCTTAGTCCAGCGGGTCTCACACCCTAAGCCCTATCGTCGATGGCCCATTGCCATGAGGAGTCCACCCGGGTGTCAACCTTAAGCGGGTGTCGATAGTGAGCTTCAACACACCGAGCTGTGTGTGGACCAAAATAGAACCCAGGCTTCAGGGAGGGAGTTGGGCCGATTGTTTAGGTTGGGCCTGATTATGTTTAGTGGGCCATATTAGATTAGTTCTCTTTAATTAATAAGAGTTCTTTTAACTGATGTAGGATTTCCGATTACTTTTTGTGTCGCTCGTCCTCCGCGGTCAGGTGAGTTCCAGATAACTTTTTACTTACTTGGCAATAAAGTTTTAAGTCATTAAAATGACGTAACTAGTGATCTATTATTTCTTATAATTATTTATGCATATTTCTGGGTGTATGTTTCTCCTACATTTGATGCTAAATTTTGATTATGGATAAAAATCGTGATTTTGAGATATTGTTCGTGTGGAATGGACCGTAGGGTTCGCTCGATGTTGTGGAATTGTATGGAAGGACACATGTGTGTGAAATCTGTTTTCTGCACATGGGCAATCCGAGGAGTCTGCTTGGGCCCCGATCGCGGTAGCTACATACTTGAGAAATTGGGGGTTTCCAATGTGTAACGCCATCATTTATTGAGTAAAGTATATTTGTAAATGTTTGGTTATTTAATTATGATTTAATTATGGTTTATGCATGTTTTCTTTGGGAACTCACTGGACCTTCTGGTCTAACCCTCGATTTTCAAATTATAAACCCATTTTCAGGGAAGAGCGCTAGTGGCACTTCCGGTAAAGGGAAGGAAAAGATGTAGAATCGTGGAGTGAATGTCGTTTATAGTGCACTTGACTCGGAAACTAGAAGTTTATTCGCTTATAGATATTATCGGCTGTAGTTGAGACTTCCGCTATTAACCTCGTGTATTTTCATTTTTTTTGCACTGCTTGTACTTGGGACCCATTTTGGGGATGTTATTATCTATGTTTATGTTTCTAAATTTTGGGTTGTTACACAATGGCCACATGGCATAATTTCCAATGTGAGAATATCAATACTCCTCACCCTTAAATATGACTGACTTACATGTTTATGGATCCAATGCATTACAATCCAAACACATAACTCCAAATGAATGACTCACGCACTCAAAACATGGAATCTCCAATATATAGTGCAATAAAAGCAATTCACACCAAAGTACCGCATTAAGTTATTAAAGTCGGACAAATGTCCTCAAGACCCGACACAGACGAAAATCGGGCTTCAAGCCCAAAATCAAATGACCATAAGTTAAAATCCACAGTCAATAAAATGCAACGACCAACGTTTATGCAGACACGTACTCCAAAATACATGATTAAATTCCAACATAGTTTAGATTGGGACAAATCATTTTCCGAAGAAAATTTTATAATCTCATTGACTCTTTCAAAACGTCCCATAACACAAAATCAAACATTTCCAAAAATCCCAAAGATAGGGGTTTTACAAGTTTATACAGTTAAACACTTCAGATGATCTAAACTTATCAGATAACTCAGCAGTTAATAATTTCATGTGAAACATATAGACATTTAAAGATTGACATTTTTGGCATGTACATCGTTTTCACAAATCAACTTGAACTCACCTTGCTAGATTTAGACTAAATCTAGATTTTTCGCAACTTGAGTTCCTTTGAAGGAATTTGAATCTTCAAGCCAAACTGTCAAAAACCTAGATTCACAATTTTCCAACCGTAAATATACATGTTTAACCATTTAGAATCGATCTCCAAACATTTTACATCAAGATCCCCAATTTGGCCAAAACCCTAATTTTTGACCTAATTTCTCCAAAATCATCAAACCCGGAATTTGAGAAACCAAACACTAGGAAATCATCAATGGAGCATTTATATTTTATAATGAGGTTTAGAAATGGAGAGGATAAACTTACCACTTAGGTTTTGGTGAAAACCTAGAATATCCTAAAATGAAGCTTGAGGTTGAAGATGAAGATGGAGGCTCTTGGTGTCTAGCTTCTACCTTAAGCTTGGTGACGGTTTACCACCATGATATCCAAATATTTGAGCCAAAAATGCCCCAAAACATCAATGGGTGGTGTGAGGTCGTTCTTGAGAGGTTTTGGGAGAGTTTGAAACTGATTTGGGTGAAGAGGGAATATATAAAATCACGACTTTATGTTGGTCTGGCACACCTGGCGACATTGCCAGTGGCAAAGTCACTGGTCATTGTCGCTGGGGTGTACCAGCCTTCTGTCCATTCTCTGAGACTGTGACAGTGCGTATGACACTGTCATAGTCGTCGGGCATTGTCGCGGGACCCTTCCCAAGCCCCAAAACTCAACTTTTTCAACGCCAACACTTTCGATACTCTAAGGGACTTTCAATAATGCTTTCCCAACATAAATCCCACCATTTACAAGTTACAAAAACGACCGGGTGACCTTTACTTACCGAAAATTACGGGTGTTACAACAACGAAGTTGAGCAATTTAATAGAGAAAAAATAAATCGTTTGTTCAACTTTTTGTATAACACTTTTGAAAAGTGTCATATATTTAAAAATGTTAATTGGAAAATTTTCAAAAGTGACATAGAAAAGGATAATATAACAATTTACTTTTTATGTCGAGCTAGATTTTCCAACTTTCTTGATAGAACTTGTTTCCACCTAACTTTGTTCTTAACGATTCATTTGAACGTCGTTACATAGGACAAATAGTTCTTGGTCCTATAAATATTAAAGTATTATCAAGTATTCTATTAGGACACCTAATGTTGTTTGGGTATCATAAAAGTCCATTTTGTTAGTGTTATAAATGACTCGATTAAGAGTGAGTTACGAGGAATGGAAGGAGGTTAACCAAGGCATTTGGTTAATGTCACACCCAATTCCATAGGTTGTGACATGTTTAACAACAAATCCCAGATAGTTTGAAATGCTTTGACAATCTGTAATATCTGATACTATAGTGTGTATTATAAATTAAAGTATCAAAGTATGTTACAATATTGAACTAATTCAAGTGAACTTTGTAACATAGATAAATTTAAATTTCAACTAGAGGGATTACGAATGCACCTTCCCCTCATTAAGCTAACTAACAATTGAACAAATTCTCGTGTGTTAAAAATGGGTTGAACAAATTAGTTTTGCACAAACACGGAATAGTTTATACGCTTGCAACATAAGATAACTAGACACTGAACACGTGAGATCTCATATTGAACCAACTTGATGTGGGGATTAAGTGTCACAATTGAACCAACCATATACAGTGACCATAATATGTACGGGTTCCATCTAATTAACTGAACCAATCTGAGTACAGAAGCACTCTCATATTACATATTGAATATGTGCATCTTTTTAGTGTCTCGGCTGATACTACTAGCATCTGATACATAATGCTACTCACATACATAAATCATCAATATATATATATATATATATATATATATATATATATATATATATATATTAAAAGAGAAACCATCATGTATGATGTGGCATCTCTTCAAGCCTATAACCTCTTTTATCTTTTTTTCTCTTTTACCCAATTTTTCCCACCTCATTATCTATTTTTAATTTTCTTTTTCAATTTTGTAATTTTGCAAACAACAATTAATTTATAGGCTTAACTCCAAACTTTTCAATTACCCTCTTAGGTTTTGAACTAATTGTTTATTGCAACTTTTTTACTTTCTCAACCTCTTCATTTATCCATCTCTTTATTTCTCAACTTATTCATCTCAATAGTTTTGCCATTAAGGATAACTAGTGTTTGACACCGCTCGTTGCGCGGTGACAATAATTGTTTTAGAAAAAATATTGAGGTTAATTAGTCAAATGGGTTGATGATTACGTATCATGTATTAAACTATTAAGAATCAATATTACATTTGATATATGAATCCACATTATCATCATTGGTTTGATTCTAATTCTAATTTTAGTTGTTATGTAAATAAAAACATACATTTTACTATATTCAAGTATCATGTAAATAAAAAACATTAATTTTAATAAGATTTTAAATGATTACTAAAATTAAAATCTAAGGAAAAATATAGAAGATGGAAATAACAAATGAATTCTAAAATCCCAACAAAAGTCAAAATGAATGTATATTGGAATTAACCTTCCCGAAGTAACTGATAAAAATACAAATAATTGTTAAATATTGACTTGTAAATTTATATCATAAATTGTAATTATTTCAAGATTCAATTTTCAAACCATTGTTGTCATCTAAAATCATTGCCAAGAACAAACCTTCGTTTCCATTAGAAAAACCTTAAGAAAAATATAGAAGATATAAGTAAAAATAAATAAATTTAAAATCCCAACAAAAGTTGAAAAAGAATAATACGTGGATTAGTATTCTCGAAGGAAACTTGAAATTTTCCGTTAAAGAATAACGGTTTGTGAACTAGAGAATGCATCAAGTGATGGAGAAAGAGAAAAGAGTTTGCTTAAAAACGATTATATTGAAGAACATAAGTTTGTGAAATGAAGATTGCATCAAATGATATAGAGCAAGAGAAAGAGTTTATGTCAAAAACAATTTTGTTGAAGAATAACTGGTTTGTTAAATGAGAAGAAGTGAAGGAGTTTACCTTGGAAAAACATTTTTTTTTTGAAGAATAATGGAGAATTAACACATCGAGTGATATATAGAAAGGGAGATGAAGAATATGAAGAGGAGCTATATTGTTTCTTTAATATAGGGGGAGATGGAGAGGAGATAGGGAAAATGAAGGGCCATGGTGTTAAATGCAAACATAATGAATAATCAATGTTGATGAGAAATTAAAATGAGAAATTAGAAAAACAAAGATAAAAGGAGGATGAATGAGAAAATAGATAAATGACGTTCTAAGCTTGAGGAGATGTCGCCTCATACATGGTGGTTTCTCCTTTAATATATATATATATATATATATATAGAGAGAGAGAGAGAGAGAGAGATAAAGGGATAGGTTATTATTCAACCTTTTACATGGTGCAACCTATGCAACCCCTCTATCCACCATGAATACAATTTTTTTTTGAGTTGGAGCTAACATCTTTGTCTATCCTAAAGAAGATAAAGATCAAAAGATCTTCTTCTATGCTTGCCGCTACCGCGTTCATCCGATGAAACTTCTTCTGCTCTACTATGATATCATGCAACGACTTATGCAAATCGTAATGTTTTTTGTGTCTTCAAATTCATATATATTTGTAACTTAAAATTATTTTTTTCTAACCCAACATGGGTTTTATTAGAATTTGCAAAACTGTTAATCAAGTATTGATATAGGTTAAAGAATTGGTTCACTTTCCAATCACAAAGCGGTATCCTTTATGACATTTTTTCTTGGTTACATTTTGTATTGCTATATTCATTTTCACACACGAATACAATTTTTTTCAGTTTGAATTTGCATCTTTGTCTATCCTAAAGAAGATAAAGATCAAAAGATCTTCCTCTATGCTTGCTGCAACCGCGTTCATCCGATGAAGCTTCTTCTACTCTACTATGATATCATGCAACGACTTATGCAAATCGTAATGTTTTTTGTGTCTTAAAATTCGTATTTTTTGTAACTTAAAATAATTTTTTCTAACCCAACATGGGTTTTATTAGAATATGCAAGATTGTTAATCAAGTCTTGATATGGGTTTAAAGAATTGGTTCACTTTCCAATCTTAAAACGGTTTCCTTTGCAATAGACTCATTCATGGCATGGTCATAAAAGTATTGCCAAAAAATTAATATTAATTTTTGTCTGAATTTTGTTTCTATAGTTGAAGATTTGAAGTACATTGAGTTTATATTTGAGAGAAAGTTTCACGTTGCAATAAAAGAATTTTATCGCTACCTGCCACAACTTTAACAACATTTATAAGAACAAATATATTGTCTATTCTAAAATTTGTATATTTTTAGATTTCACGAATTGAGTTGTTTGTTCATTTTATGAACTTTGAAAAGTTGTTCTTATTGATTTTATGTTTTGAGTTGCATCATGAATCGAGATTTGTTATTTTTTGTTTGTTTGTTATGATTAATAACTTAAAACTTTGTATATTAAAGGCTTTGATGAGTGATTATTGACGCTAACTGGTGATATAATGCCTCAAGAGCTCTCCAACATCCAGAAATTGCAAATGTATTTTTTCTGATCTGGTTGTTTTTCATCTTAGGGTTTAACTGAATTTTTGTAGAAGGTTTCAATTCTTTCTTGGGATTTAATTACTTTACGTTAAAGCTTAATAAAGCTTGTAGTATTATTTTTATTGTTAAGTTTATGTTTGTGTATTGTTGTCATTTGACTTATGTTTTAGTGCATCTCTTTGTTTTTGATCTTATACAGATGTCTCTTTTTATTTTGATACTTCAAAACGTGGGTGCAAGGCAACAAGGGAGCATGAGTGAAAGGCAAGTATTGGTGTTTAATTGTGCAACTATATATGTTATATAGTTTGCTGCTAGATTTTGGTTATTTTTGTTTACTACATACAAAAGATGCAGAAGCAAGAAATTATGTAGCTCAGTTGGTTAAGGGGTGAGGAGATGTTTGCTCCAATAGGCCGTTGGTCTTGGGTTCGATCCCAGGACCCCTCGCAATCGCCTTGCCGCTGAGTGAGTCAGGTATGCCCCTCATATTGGGAATTGGCAGCCTGTGTGGGTCGGTTTGCGTGTCCGGGAAATACACTTTTTGCTCCAATTTTATTGAAATATTTAATATGTTGATAATTGATTTTCTGGGTTATGCTTACGTGATTTTTACTTTTGGATGGTTGGATTAAAAATTTAATAAAGATGAAATTTGTTTGAGAGTGGGCTAAGAATTTTAATGTGAAGTGGGTTCATTCTCAAATTTTTTTGGCGAAAATGGTCATAGGATATTATTAATTACTATGAGGGATTGATAAACAATTTGGGTTACTACATTTTAAAATTTAAATTGTTGGGCTCAATTGGTGATATATAGAGGTCGACTAATAAAAATTTACGATTCTACATGATAATTAAATTTAAAAAATGTTAACGAGTGTATTTTTAAATGATTATTCATTTCAAACTATGTTTTCGGAAGACATGTATCTCGCTTGATGATGCCTATTTTTCTTTTGTACAGGCCCGACCCTGGCCACGTGCAGCCCGTGCGACCGCACAGGGCATCAAAGCCCATGGGGGCATCAAATTTTTATCTATTATTGGTTTTGGGTTTAATATTTTTGGAATCTAGCTTTAACTATAAACACCAAGGCCTAGTAGCGCATCATGAACACTTTATTGGTTCTCAAATCTTCATCTAATCAATCATTAGTTCTATTTCAATTCCGATTGTATTTCTTCAAATCTAGAAGTGGGAAATTGGTTTAAGGTTCCAAGAGATTCATCGATTTCTCACTTAAAATTCTCAATTGAGTCTACTACCAAGTCCCAGATATGAAATTGTTTCTAAATTCTAACATTTAATTTTGTTCTGTATTCATTCTATAATGTACTATGTATTCATTGTTCATTTGTTGATTGAGCTTGTTGAGTTGTTGACAGTGAGTCATATTATGATTTATGAATCTTTAATTCTTTTTTGCATAAAAACTAAATTTCTAATGGATAACAAGCTCTTGTGTGGGTTATTGGCTTAGGGGCCATTTACTAAACATTTATCTTGGTAAGCACTTATCGGTTCAGTTATCTTACGGGGTGAACATAATAAGGACCGACAATCTTACTCGGTATGAGGAAAGCGAGGGTCGAGATTCTTACCCGATAAGTCAGGGTGATGACTCTTACGCGGTAAGCCCTTACTTGGTTATAAACGCTTATCATCAATCCATTTTGATGACCATAAGTGTTACCCTATAAAGTAAATGGCAGTGGTGACTTATGTCGGTAGGTGCTTACCCGACAAGCATTTGGTAAACGACCCCTTCGTGCACTAAGGCCTAAGGGACTTTTGTCTTTTGATAACATCTTGTCTTGCATATTGAAAATTGAAATTCTGGAGCACATGAGCACATCACTACATCACTTTAGAGCACACTGCACAGGCTACAGTGCATATTGTGTTATTGCCTGATTGGACATTTGGGCTCTTGTTCTTTGCAATGGAGAGTAGCATAAATTATGAATTTTATAATTTACTATTTTTGCTAAAACTAATTATAACTAATAAAAATTGGTATAGGGATGAGCCGCCTAACTTGACTAGGTTCATACCCTTTAAAAATCTTTCGTTTCACCGTTTCATTTGCTTAAGATAGGGGCACTTTTTAGCTTTTCCCATCAAAAACCCTAGGACCGGCCCTGCTTTTGTAGTTCTTTTTTTCTTTGCAATAAAAGAATCTTGGAGAATATGTTTTTTTATCCCAGAAAATCTCTCATCGAAACATTATTTTTTTTAATAGAAAAAAATAAATGAATGTATAAAATCAGTTTGTTATTAAGACAAATCAATATTATGAATGAAATATATTTTGTGTTTATTTATAACCTTTCAACCAACGAAGTTGATATTATGATGACTATTAAATCGATAGTCAATTGTCTATCCATGAATAAGAGATGTTAGTAATTTGAACAAAAAAAACACAATAAATTTTATAAATTAAAAAATCTAATCAGTAAAAATAAATTATATCTAATACATTTCCAGCACATTAATTTATTATTTTATTTATATTGTATATGATTGGTTAAATTAACCAATAATGTTTCTTATATTATACTTTTTAAGATACTTCTTGACAAAATAAAATTGTTACTGCACAACGTGCGGTGCATAATTATGTATATTTGAACAACATACTTAGCATTTGAAAACTATAAACACATAACACCGTCTTGCACAACTAGTCCCTACACTTTGAATTTTGTAAGACCAAACGAAGGCTATGATGTTAGAGCTAACAAGAAATGGAATTGCAATTTCACTCATAATTACATGTTTGAGGCCAAGGTAGCCGTATTAGGGTATTTTTGATCTTGGTTTGAGGTTAGTAATACAGAGAAAGGGGTTAGTTTTTTCTAGATATTGGGACATAGATGGTATCAGAGCCATGTTTTTGTGTTTTTATATCTATTCAAACTCTGTTTTTACTCATTTTCTTCTTTCTTTTTTGTGTGTTTTTGATGAATCTCTTTAAATCTGGAAATGATGAGACTGTTCATAACAGTACAACTGAGGAATATGATGTTCCCCAAAATTTAGAACTTCTAAATAATTGGACTATTTCAAAAGTTGAATCCAAGTTAATTTATAAAATTGGGACTTTTGAAAAATTAGGTTTTAAACATATTGTTAAAACCACTGAATCTTCAGTACCTCTTCATGAGGATGAAATGATGATTCATCTTTTAAATAAGCAAGACCTTTTCCCATATTTAAAAACTCATAAGTTTTTGCACATTTGTCTAGTTCAAATTGCTTTCAGACCTCACTCTTGAAGGGTTACCTGAAAGTTTTCTTGCAGCTCTTAGAGATGGAAGAAATCTTGATTGGCAACAATCTTTAATTGGTATGATCCAATCCAGTCTGTCCCATGGACTAGTCTATTTTGATGTTTATCCGAATTTATGTTTATCTTTGTCTGATGTTAATATTCTTGACTCTTTAACATTAAATGTTAAAACTCATGGTTATAATTATGCAACAGATACATATATTCTAATAGAAACCAATTTTAATAGATCTAATATCACTACTCGTAGATCTATAAAATGGAATGAGATAGCATTTCCTGAAAATTGGACTTTAACTAGGAATATTCCTAAGAATCCAATTATTCAGAGTGATTTTAGTAATATCACTCAAACCAATGAAGGAATTGTAAATATACAATTCAATGATATTCAGAGAAAGATTTGCTCTGAAAAAAGGTCTCTCTTAAGATCTAATTCTTCGGCTCGTAATCATATTTCTCCTTTCGGATATATGGTTGATCAGCCTTAACATTCTAGATCTTCTACCTCTTATATAAAAGAAAATGAGACCTTTTCTTCTCCTTACAAGGATGAAGGGCAAGGTTCTTCTTTGGAAGATCATGTGAATGATCTTAAAATTCACAGGAATGGTATTGTTCATAATAGTACCATTGAACCTAGTGTTCTAAGAACTAGAAAAATTGAGACTATGTCTGATTTCAGTATCTAATTTTTATGATGGATACAACCCAAAGGAATTGGTTTTTGGAAGGTAAAAAGATTGACTTTACCCCAGGGTCACGTGCTAGCTAGACAGGTTGTTTGTAATGATTACTATAATGATACCAAATGGGTTCCTTTTAGAACTTGGTATATTGATAATTTTGTTTATGATGAAATCAAAAGTTTTTCAGATGAATTTTATAAATTATGTGAAAAAGAAAATGAAGTTTTCTCTTTTATTCCTTGGTTTATAAACACCCATATAAAACATTATATTAATGTTATTGAAAGAGATTATCAATTAATGACAGGGGAAATCAAAACTGCTGTTTTTCCTCCTCAAACAGCCTTTCAAATAACAAAAAATGATTCGGTCATTAAGTTTTCTGCTTTTTCAAAGCTTATTAAAGAAAATACTCTTTCTATTACTTCATTACATATTAATGAATTACTTGAAAAGCAAAATTATTCGAATTTATTACTTCGTATTCTAGGAGAACAAATATCTTCTCTTGAGGATCATATTTCTACAATATATCTAAAAATTTGTCAAATTGAACAAAACCAGAAGAAAACTGACAATATTGATGTTTCTTCTTCTGAAAAGATTATTCTTACTTCAAGCTTTATTCAGCCACCTCCTGAAATCAAAGATTTTAAGCTGAAAAATAAATCTGAAGATTTTATGAAACAACTTGATGTAAAGCTATCTAATCTTTACATTTCCAAACCTTCGGTGTCTATTCTTGATAAGGATAGTGATTCAGAAAACTATGATAATAATCAAGGTATTGATCAAAACTCTGATAATAATCAAAGTATTGATCAAATTCATAAAATGAAATGGGCTAGCAAACCTACTTTAAATAAATATTATTATGGTCGCCCTACTCCCATGGATGTTCTTCATGAAGAACAGGAGTATATTATTAATAATAGTTATAATGGTAAATGTATTTACGAATGGAGTCTTGATGGTTTCACTGATAAGCATATTTGTAATATGGCTCATCGCATGCTTATGTATAGCACTGTTTGTAAAAATACTGGTAATAATGATAAAAATATTGCCAAAATGATTATTGCTGGTTTTACTGGTCAGTTAAAAGGCTGGTGGGATAATTACATCCCTCATGACCAAAAAGAACAGATTTATAGTTCTGTTAAAACTGAGGAAGGAGGCGAAGTAACAACAAATGTTGTTTATCCTCTTATTCTTACTATTATTGAGCATTTTACTGGTAGATTTTCTGATAATAGTGAGAATATTTGAACTCTTATTAGTAATCTAAGATGTAAAACTTTAACTGAGTTTAGATGGTATAAAGATACTTTCCTATCTAGGATCTTTGAACTCAAAGACTGTAATAACAGTCATTGGAAAGCCAAATTTATTGATGGTCTTCCTCATCTTTTTGCTGAAAAAATTAGAAAAATTCTCAAAAAGGATAACATATCTGTTAACTATGATCATTATACTTATGGTCAATTAATTAGCACTTGCGTTACTGAAGGTCTTTCTTTGTGTAATGATTTAAAATTAAATCATCAAATTAAGAAACAAAATCTTCTGGAAAGAAAACAGTTGGGAGATTTTTGTGACCAATTTGGCATGGAGGTTCCTTATAAGAAACCTAAAAAAAAGTTTCATAAAAACTTAGATAAGGAAAAAGATTTTCGTCCTTATAAAAAACGTTTTAAAAAGAAACGATATATTGATAATAAAAATTTTGAAAAAAAATATTTTAAATCAAATGATTTTAAAGAAAAAAGGAATTTTAAAAAATCAAATAATTTAAAAAAAACAAAATCATTTGTCAAAATTGTGGAAAAATTGGCCATACTTCAACAAATTGTTGGACTAAAAAGAAAATTAATAGTTTGAATATTGATCAAACTATAAAAGACTCTCTTTTAAATATTTTTCTAAATTATAATTATGAAGATGAAAATCAGAGTGACACTGATAGTGATCTTGATCAATGTTCTAAAAAACTCGCCGCACAGCCGCCATGGCACGCCATGACACCAAGACTTGTGTCTCACGTCACGTTAAGCTCGTGGCACGCCATGGCCTAATGTACAATTTCGTAATGCAATATTTGATTTTTCTTTACGTTTTAATGTCTTATTTGCAAGTTTTTAATATATGTCATAATTTAACTTGCTTATTACTATTGACTAATTGAGTAACACTACAAAACATATGTTTTTCTATATAATGATATATATGAATTAGAAAAATGACGCCATAAGTCATGCCTTGAAAACGTCATGGCCTCGCGTGGCTCCTAAGGCTGGAGGCTTGGCCTCGCCGCCACGCCACGCCTCACGCCATTTAGAACCTTGATCTTGATTCTAATAATAGTGAGTCTAATTTTTCCTCTAGCTCTGAAGATTCTTCTTCAAATTGTGATGTTTGTGTTATAGGAAAACCTTGTTCAAATTGTTCTAAGGATATTAATAATATTAATAAAGGAAATGAGGAAGAGGAGTTTTATAAACTCTATTCCCAATTTCAAGATTTGAACATAAATGTCTTATCAAATGATAATGTTTTAAAAATTTTAAAGAAAATTAAAGATCCAGTTATTTGTGCTGAGATTTTAGAAAACATTGATGTCGATACTACATCTAAAAATACTAGTAGTACTTCTAATAATATTGACTATTCTATGAAAGAAGTAAATAGACTTCTTCAAAATAAACATTTCAAAGGAAAAGAGATTTCTCTTCAAGACCTTAATAAAGTGGTTAATATTTTAAAAGAAGAAATTAAATTTTTAAAAGCAGATAATCTTCTTCTTCATAAACACATTTCTTTAATTCTTGATAAAAAAGATTCCAAAATTTTTGAAAATATTAATTTAAAAAATGATTTTCAAGAACCTTCTTCTCAAAAACCACCAGATGAGGCGATTCTTTCCTCTCTTAGCAGGATAATATCCCAGAAATGGTTTACTAAAATAACTCTTATAGGAGGGCATTTTAAAAAAGACTTTACTGCTATGATTGTTAGTGGCGCTGACTTAAATGTCATACAAGAGGGTCTTATTCCTAGTAGGTATTTTGAAAAAACCTCTTGTTCGCTTTCCCATGCTGGAGGAGGTCCTTTAAATATCAAATATAAGCTTTCAAATGCAAAAATTTGCAATCAAGCTAGTTGTATTTCTACTAGTTTCCTCTTAGCCAAAGATATATGTCATGAGATAATTCTTGGCTTACCTTTCTTATATAATATATATCATGTAACTAGGATTGATGAAGTTGGTCTTACAGGTACTTATAATAATAAGTTTATTAGATTTGATTTCATAAACAAACCTATTAAAAGATTTTTAGATAATCTTCAAGAAAGGATTGATAGAAAGACCTTTCATTTATATTCTCTTAAAGAAAAAATAAATTCTCTAACTATTGAGGAAAAGATTTCCAATCCTCGTTTAAAAACTAAGATCGATTTCATTCATAATGATTTTTCTCTTAAGATTTGTAATGATCATCCAAATGCATTTTGGGATAGAAAAAAACATATTGTTTCTCTTCCTTATGAAGAAGGATTCAATGAATCTAGCATTCCGACTAAGGCTAGACCTTGTCAAATGAACTCTAAATATCTTGTTTTATGTAAAAATGAGATTTCTAGTATTATTGCTAAAGGCCTTATTCGACCATCTCAGTCACCTTGGTCTTGTACTGCTTTTTATGTTAATAAACATTCAGAACAAGAAAGAGGTGTTCCTAGGCTTGTTATTAATTATAATCCTCTTAATAAAGTTTTAAAATGGATTAGGCATCCTATTTCAAACAAGAAAGATCTTCTTGATAGGCTTTTTCAAGCCTTAATCTTTTCCAAATTTGATTTAAAATCAGGTTATTGGCAAATACAGATTTCTGAATCTGATATTTATAAAACTGCTTTTAATGTTCCCATGGGACATTATGAATGGAAAGTCATGCCATTTGGATTAAAAAATGCTCCTTCAGAATTCCAACAAATTATGAATGACATTTTTTTATCCTTATAGCAATTTTATTATTGTATATATTGATGATATTCTCGTCTTTTCTAAAGATATTGAAAGTCATTTTAAACACTTAAATATCTTTAAAACTTTAGTTATCCAAAATGGTCTAGTTATTTCTAAACCAAAAATGTCTTTATTTAAGACTAAAATTAGGTTTTTAGGCTATGACATTGAGAAAGGAACTATTATTCCTATCCAAAGAAGTCTAGAATTTGGAGATAAATTTCCTGATAAAATTTTAGATAAAACCCAACTTCAACGATATTTGGGTAGCTTAAATTATATTTTGGCTTATATAAAAGATCTTAGTAAATATACTTCGATTCTTTATAATCGTCTTAAAAAAGATTCTTGCAGTTGGACAGATAATCATACTCTTGCTGTCCAAGAAATTAAGAAAAAGGTTAAAAACCTTCCTTGTCTCATGCTCCCCAATCCTTTTTGGGAGAAGATTGTTGAGACTGATGCTTCTAACATAGGTTATGGAGGCATTTTAAAGCAAATTGATCCTAATTCTAAGCAGGAGTACCTCATTAGATTTTATTCTAGTAAATGGAAAGGTGCTCAACTAAATTATTCTGCTGTTGTTAAGGAACATTTTGTTATTGTCAAATGTGTCTTAAAATTTCAAGATGATTTATATAATCAAAAGTTTGTAATAAAAACTGATTGTAGCTCTGCTCAATTAATGTTTAGTAGAGATTTTAAACATGATGTTTCAAAACAAATGTTTGCTCGATGGCAAGCTCATCTTGCTCCTTTTGATTTTATAGTTCAACATATTAAAGGGGTTGATAACCACCTTCCTGATTTCCTAACTCGTGAATATTTATCATGATTCCAGGTATGAGCTCGAATTATAGCTCCTACTTCTCTTATAGGGGAAGTGGAAGTTCCTCAGGACGAGGAAGAGGTAGCAATTTCTCTAATAGGGGAAGGGGTAACAATGTTATTGCCCAGATGGGTAAACAAGAGCTTATAGCTTCAGATTTGTCTCATGACAAAGATCATTTAAAAAGTTTTATGGATAATATCCCTAAAGATCATCCTTTAGCCAAGGAATACCTTAATTATATTAAGAAGAAGGAAGCGGAGTCTTCTTCAGCAGTTGCATCAGCTAATTCTTATGCTAATATTAGCAAGGAAGATACTTCAAATTCACAATTCCATGAGACTGTATTTAAAGAAGTTATACTTCTTATTGAGGAAAAGGGTCTTCAATAGAAGAACAATCCGGATTATATCCTAGAAAGGTATCTTAATAAGACATCTTTTGTACATGGTTCTTTAAATCAAAGACAATATTTTGAGGGTCTTTTGCTTTCCACAAAATTTGTGGAAATTACTCATCATACTGCTAATAGCAAGGATGAATCCCATGGCAATTTCAGTTTTTCTAGTGGTAAGGCCCTGGGGGGATAGTGCATGGTATGCCTATCTACCAGGGTTCGAATCCTAGGGGATGCACTTCGACGATACCCAGACCTTGGGTCGGCCTTCGGGTCGGTTCGGGTCCAGGTTTACGGGCATACCATTCTATGGGTATGCGGGTTCAGTCTTGACCGGGCTTAGTCATACCTGGGCGAGTCCAGTCCATTTGGGTTGGGCCGGGTCGCCGCGGATTAGTCGGTGTTGCCCAATTGGATGCCCGGATACCGCGGGTGCGTGTGTGTGTGGGCGTAGCCCAAGTTGCCGTACAAATTTTTTTTTTCAGTTTTTCTAAACTTGTTATTAAAAAGATTATATCTTTTGAGGAATGGGGTTTTTCTCCACTCGCTGAGAAAGAATGGTTTTCACCAATCCATAAATACAATTTTAAATTTAACTATTGGGATTATATCTAAAGTTTTTCAAATGTTCTTCTTTATGAAAATGAGAACAAAAGACATTCTTGGTTCTTGAAGATTTGTGAAAATTGTTTTCATACACCAATTCCTAATTGTTTTTTTACATGGTGGAAAAATTTTGGAACTTCTTCAGATATTTTTCCAGATCATATGAAACAACATTTAAAAAATTGGATGTTATTTTCTAACAATCAATGAATGTAAAAATCTGTATAACATTGAAGGAAGCAATATTTGCTTGTTTTTTTTTTTTTCGAATTTGGGTTTCCTTGGATTTGGAAATGGAAACCAATTTTTGGCTATAATGATTTGATGATTCCTTGCATTAAAAGGCAAGGTCTTACCAAATATTGGGACAAGTTAGATCGTATTTGCCCAAGATCTACTCTTATAGAAGGATCTGATCTCTACAATTCCATTGAGAAGAAAATTCAGCTTTATAAGCAGAATTTTGATCAGAAACAAGTCAAGAAAGACTCGGAGATTCCAAGCCCTTTCCAGCAGATCTCCCAGAAGTATGTCGGAACTCTTTCTAAGGAAGAAATCATTGATCTTTATATTGAAGAAATGAAAAAGGATCTCTATGGCAACATAGGGCCATGCCCTTCCAGGTCAGACACGTCTATGAACTCAGATTACATCAAGATGCTCAAAGCGAAAAAGGATCTGAAGAAATTATTATCTCACTAGACGATGCTCTAGAGACCCTGAAAGATTCGCTGAAACAGGGAAAGTAGAATTATTGCAGACAAATGTGCCAATTTGTCAAAAGTAGCTTTAATAAAGCTTAGAATTATTGTTACTTTTCACTATTGACTTTTATAAAGTCTTTTTGTCTGTTATACAGTTGTTCTCCTTGATAGGATCTGTGGCTCTATTTAATGAGAGGTCGGTCTCTCTTCTTAGGCAGAGTTTTCATTACCGTTTTCAGATTTCCTTAGCTTTTCTCTTCTTCCTTGAGTTTGTATATTGGGTGCTTCAATAAAGAATTTAGAACCAGTGGTCACGACCCAGTGGTTAAGACTTGTGGATCTAAAGTAAGTTCTTTTATAATTTCTTATCTATTCCAGCTTTAATTGCTCTAATTATGATAGGCTAAATTAGGAATTATGAGTTAAAACATGTTTTTGAAAAGATATATCTGCAGATTTACATGGAATGTTTTATATGTTCAAATTTAGCAATACACTAATCCTTATGTTGTACTGGTATCTGCTTCTTGCTTCCTCTGAGACTGATCGTCACCTGTTGAGGCCAAGTGAGCCGTTTTAGAGTATTTTTGATCTTGGTTTGAGGTTAGCAGTACAGAGAAAGGGGTTAGTATTTTCTAGATATTGTATTCAATAGTATTATTTATACTATATTATAAAGCACGGATAAAAAATTCTTAAAAACAATTGTTAAAGTTTAATGTACCGATATTTAATGTTAATTACTTAAAACTTAAATAAAGAATGAAAACTTAAAATTTTTTCCTATTTAATCCATATCTTTAACAAGTTTAACTTCCCTAAAATACTTCTTACTTCAACTACCCTAAAATCACTCCCTGCATAATTAAATACAGGATAAAAATCAAATTTTAAATATAAAAAATATATAAAATATAAAATATAATTAAAAAAATCTAACAGAATATTTAATGTTTATTTTATATAAAAAAATTATATTATTAAGTCTAAATTAAACAAACTTATATATAAAAAAACATTATCACTTTCTCAAAACCATCCAGTTTCGTACTGTAAATCGACAATAAAACAAAAAATAAAAGGAAACATTAAAATCGTGATGTATCTCGCTGTATTGCACGAGACACTTCTAGTAATAATAAAGATAATGATGACGATTATGATGAAAAATATAAACAAGATACAAATACGAATTTAAGTAATAATAAAAAAAATATACTAGAAAAAAAACATACTAATAATAGGAAATTAAAAATAAAACAAAAATAATTAAACCAAACCAAAAATACTTAATATATCTCACTCGAAGATGGAGTCTAGGAGGATAAGATGTACGCGAACTTGATCTACACCTTAAGGGTGCGTTTGGTACGCAGACAGGACAGAACTGGACAAGATAGAACAGAACAGGACAGGACAGTTGTTCAGCGTTTGGTAAGACATTATAGGATTGGATTGAACAAAACAGAATTGGTTAAATGACCAATTTACCCCTAGTGAACTATGTAGTGTTTTTTTACTGAATAATCAATCTAAATGAAATTAACAGGTTTATCACACAAGAAAAATCAAACAAAAAGAAAAATTACAGCAAAAATGAATCTGAAGTATAACAAAAATGCATCTGAACATCATGAGTTTGGACTGTGAAGTAACTTCATGAGTTTGGAACGTGAGATCCCAAATAAAATGGAAGCAAGAATCACCACAAAAAAAACAACTACAATATGTGAGTTGGTCAATATTTACAGGTTTAAGAATCACAACAAAAATGGCAACCAAAAAATCACAATAGCAGGTTCAAGTCTTCTGATTTTTAATCAATATTGTAGTCTTGGGAAATTTTTTCACAACAGCAGGTCCAATCCAATAGTAGGTTAAGAAGAAACCATATAGGAGGAATCCAAGAGATAATTATGTAGACAACAAGATGAAAAATCACAGGTAAGTTGTGTGAGAAATCGATTTCAAGTAAGAGAAATCGATCGGTATGAAAAATCACATAAATCGATTTCTATGAGAAATCACAGAAAAATCGATATGTAGAGAAATCCCAGAAATCGATCTATAGAGAAATCGATTAGGACAAATCGACCTGAGGAAGAAGGAGAGATCGATTAGGAGAAAACGTTACCTAAGGAAGGAGAGATAGATCGAGCAACGTACTGATGATGAGTGATGAAGGGAGATGAATAGAGGAGGGAGGCGTGATCTGGATGTGGAGAAATTGTGTATTAGGTTTTGTTTATTTTTAGGGGTATATTGGTCAATGTTACCTTGCTCCATCTAGTTCTAGGGGGTAAGAGGGAACAAGCTTGTTCCACATGTGTTCTAGCTAGTTCCACTTTATCCCACATAAAGACACGCCAAACGTGGGACAAGTGTGTTATGTTTTGCGTACCAAACGTACCCTAATAGAACAACTGTGTCCATAAAGACCTCCAGTTTGTACATAGTGTTGATAAAACATTATGAAAACACAACATAAAAAGCATTTGAAAAATAAGAATTTGAAAACGATAAACTAAATGTATTGTTGTGATTTGAAAGAGGAGTTTATAGTTAAGCAACTAACAATCACACAAACCAATAAAACATCAATACTAACAATAAGGGGTGAACACTAGTTGGTTTGGTTGGATTGAAGACATTTCAACAATTTAATTCAATATTTGTGGTTCGAAAAATCTCAACAAATCCAACTCAACTCAAATTATATGGGTTGGGATGGATTAGTCGGGTTGAAACTTTGATACATCATAATATTTCCGTGTGTTTGTTATCTTGAATATGGTGTTTTATCTACTCATAATCTTTTATTTATCATCAGTCAATTAGTATAACTTACCATACTCCTTAAGTAGATTAAATTCAACTGATTTTCTTAATTTGCATATAAATGACTACATTTACTAAACATATGTACGAAAACAATTGCAGGAGTTATGTAGAGATGGATAAGAGATTTCAAGTAGTATATGTATATGAAGAGGGTGATGGTATAATGGTCTAACGTATACATTAATGAGGGACTTAACAATCATGTTAAAATCCAACAAATTATAGAAGGATATTGGGTTAACCTGGTTGGATTGAGTTCAAATAATCCTAACCCAATTCCAACCCAATACCCACAGTTTAAAGATTTTACAACTTGGTTAAATATCGGGTGACTTCAAGTTGAATTGTTTTGGATTGGGTTGGTCGAATTTTTGTAGACCCCTACTAATAATAGTAATTATAAAGTTATAACAATAATATCGAAAGTTATAACAAAATAATAATACTAATCATATCAACTAGACTTTGATTCATATTGTTGGAGTCTCATATCGACTAGACTTGAACCGTTTATTTTGTATATATGTTGGAACATCCATTCTCTCTTCAATGACTCTTTCGAAGTGTAATCCGAGATTTCCACGTATTCTCTTACATATTTACAAGTATGGTATTTTGTCCATTAATTAACTCCAACGAAGTTCATCATTCCATAGATAAGACAAAAGGAATGCCAAACTCATCCATTCATCTTTCTTACTGTGATATTTGAATCTTTGACCTTCTGAAAGACCGAACTCTACCGTTAATTCAAAGTTTCAAATATTGTTAGGTCAATGGTCCTTTGATAAATGCCAAATTCATTTATCCATGGAATTCATATTCGTGAAGAGTTTAGTTCCATCCAATAATTAAATCAAACATGATACGACATCGGGTGAAACGATTTTGTAATATTATTTTTTCAAACTTATTTTAGTGAAAAAAATGCCCTTTAAATTTGTTGTGACCTAGATATTCATTGGTCCAATTGTTTACTTTAACTAGAAAGCGAAATTCATCTATCTGAATATAATTAACAAATTTGTGGTTGTGTTATATTCCAAGTTAATGGTATAACTAATGTATTTCATAGGAATTTTTGCCAAAATTCAAAGAAATTGCATAAATGAAAAACAGGCACGATTTTTATACGTATTATCTTTAAAAAAACGGAAAGAAAAAGTAGTCAAAACGACTACGATAAATGAAATTCATAAAGGATTTTGATTTTGATCGTACAATATCTTGTAAATGAATGGATGAAAATAAATCAAACTTCATTAAAATCAAGCTTTCACTCGTTTTGCAAGACGGGGTGTGGACCTTTTGAAAGAATGCCTTAGACACGCAAACATGTTTGGATCCTAACTAATTTGGTTAAGTCAAGTACTTATGTGGTCCCTAACCAAGAATTTTGAGCTACTTATATTCAAAGTCGCGTCCATCTATAAATATATGGGTATTGCTAACATGGGCGGGTTCTGTTTAGAAGTTGAGGTTAACGTGAGAAGCGTGAGAATTGGTTATCAACCGTCGGATGGGAAATAGATGCACATTAGGATGAGATGCACCGTGTTGCACCGGATCAATTCCCTTATAAGGTGTAATTCGTGGGAGAGCATGAGATTAAAAGTGATCAACGGTTCAGATCTACTTCTCACGTTTTTTGCGTTAACCGTAACTTCTCACACGATCATTTGCCTACATATATATATATAGACCAAGGATCGTGTGAAAAGTTGAGTTAACGGTGAGAAGTGGATCTGAACCGTTGATCTCTTTTAATCTCAAGCTCTCCCATGAATTGCGGCTTAGAAAGGAATTGATCTGATGCATCTCGGTACATCTTATCTCGGTGTATCTCATCCATATGTGCGTCCATTTCTCATCCAACGGTTGATAACCAATTCTCACACTTCTCACCTTTAACTCAACTTCTCACCGGAACCCAACTCTCTCTCTCTCTCTCTCTCTCTATCTATCTATCTATCTATCTATCTATCTATCTATATATATATAGGATTGGGTTCCGGTGAGAAGTTGAGTTAACGGTGAGAAACGTGAGAAGTGGTTATCCACCATTGGATGAAAAATGGATACACATTAGGATGAGATACACCAAATCAATTCCTTCTAAGCCACAGTTCATGGGAGGGCTTGAGATTAAAATAGATCAACGGTTCAGATTCACTTCTCATGTTTCTCACCGTTAACTCAACTTCTCACACGATCCTTCGCATATATATATATATATATATATATATATATATATATAGTCTTAGGTTCATTTAAGAAATGGTAAATATATGAGAAATAGAGAAGTAATCCTAGCCATTCATACAGTCAAGATTGGATTTGACTGGTCAAATATTACGGCTTTGACTGGTCAAGAATTGCGGTTTTGGCTGGTCAAAAGTTACGGCTATTCCAAAAATAGAAGGACAATTTCGTAATTTTTACAAAATACACGGACTGAGTTCATACATGAATCTGTATGATTCACACATGAACTATATGTTCATATGTGAACAAGTGTAATTCACATATGAATTTTTTTAACTAATTCATATATGAACATTTGTGATTCATATATGAACTAATTAACTGATTCACATATGAACTAATTAACTGTAGGTTCATATGTGAATCAGTTGAACTAATTAACAGATTCATATATGAACCTTTATAATTCACATATGAACTAATTAACTGATTCATATATGAACGTATAGTTCATATGTGAATTATACATGTTCATATATGAACTCGTCATGCGTATTTTACGAAACTACCCCTCTATCTTCTATAGACCACGCAAGAATTTATCCGGTGCTTCACGGTCAAAGCCACAAATGTTGACCAGATGAATGGCTAGGATTACTTTTTTGTTTCTCATACATTTACCATTTCTCAAATGAACCTCTCCATATATATATATATATATATATATATATATATATATATATATAGGGAGAGGTTCATTTGAGAAATGTTAAATATATGAGAAATAAAGAAGTAATCCTTGCCTTTCATTCGATCAAGATCGACTTTGACCGGTCAAATATTGCGTATTTGGCTGGTCAACAATTACGGCTTTGATTGGTCAAAAGTTAGGGCTATTCCAAAAATAGAAGGACAATTTCAAAAATTTTACAAATACACAGGACTAGTTCATATATGAACTTGTATGATTCACATATGAACTATATGTTCATATGTGAACCAGTGTAATTCATATATGAACTCTTTTAACTGATTCATATATGAACATTTGTGATTCATATATGAACCAATTAACTGTAGGTTCATATGTGAATCAGTTGAACTAATTAACAAATTCATATATGAACCTTTGTGATTCACATGTGAACTAATTAACTGATTCAAATATGAATCACAAAGGTTCATATATGAATCAGTTAAAAGAGTTCATATGTGAATTACACTAGTTCATATATGAACATATAATTCATATGTGAATCATACAGATTCATATATGAATTCGCCTTGCGTATTTTACGAAACTGCCCCTCTATCTTCTACAGATCACACAAGAAATTATCTGGTGTTTCAAGGTCAAAGCAGCAAATGTTGACCAGATAAAGGGCTAGGATCATTTCTATATTTCTCATATTTTTAGCATTTCTCAAATGAACCAAATCCTATATATATATATATATATATATATATGTGTGTGTGTGTGTGTGTGTGTGTGTGTGTGTGGAGAAGTTCATTTGAGAAATGGTAAATGTATGAAAATAGAGAAGTAATCCTACCATTTCATTCGGTCAAGATAGAATTTGACTGGTCAAATATCGCGTCTTTGACTGGTCAACAATAATGACTTTGACTGGTTAAAAGTTGCGGCTATTCCAAAATTAAAAGGACAATTTTGTAATTTTTACAAATACACAGGACGAGTTCATATATAAACCTGTATGATTCACATATGAATTATATGTTCATATATGAAACAGTGTAATTCACATATGAATTATATGTTCATATATGAAACAGTGTAATTCACATATGAATTCTTTTAACTGATTAATGTATGAACCTTTGTGATTTATATATGAACTATTTAACTTATTCACATATGAACTAATTAACTGTAGGTTCATATGTAAATCGATTGAACTAATTAACAAATTCACATATGAACCTTTGTGATTCACATATGAACTAATTAATTGATTCATATCGTTCATATATGAATCACAAAGGTTCCTATATGAATCAGTTAAAAGAGTTCATATGTGAATCATATAGGTTCATATATGAACTCGTCCCGCGTATTTTACGAAACTACCCCTCTATCTTCTACTGTAACACCATGTTTTCACTATTATAATAATGACAAAATTCCATCCATTTAACTATTTTAAATCTTTAAGGTAAATGTTATGCACGATGATATTATAACAGTGTCGATATATAATCGATAATTTAAGATATTTTATCTGGTATAGAGATATTTACATTGGATACAAAAGTTAAGATTTTAATATCGAATATTAATATTATTGAGTAGAGGATAATTCGAGTCAGAAAATATCTTTGTTAGAAAAAGAGAATTATATATATACATCTGATTAATAATAATGGAGATGAAATCGTAATTGAATATAATTTGGATTTATTTCTTAAATAATAAATTAAAATATTTCAATAAAGTTATATATATATATATATATATATATATATATATGTTAAACGTATATATATAATAATATTATTTTATTATTATTTATATTTAAAAGGTTTTGTCGTTTTACTCAAAATAGCTAGTCGTATGGATTTTTATGAAAATGCGACTAATATGTTTTTGTGACCAACGATTTTTGACGATTACAATGAAACTTTCAGATTTGAAAATCGACTAAGTTTTATTTATATGACCGATTCAATATTAAATATATCTTTTTTATTAATTTTAGAGCCCAAATGGATTTATATGTTATACAATACATATATATTTGGACTCAGCGGTTTACGTAGATCATAATGGCTATTTCAGATTTGAAAAAGAATAATGTTTTTATTTTAGGGTCACTTGAACAGGACGATAGAAATGTGTCATTTATGGATTATAGAAATATCAGATTAATACCAAATTTCATATTTAAATACGTTGAAAAATCTAGATACCGTAAATGTCAAAAAGATCAAAATATAATTACGAAAATTTGTATAACTCAGAAAAAGGTATAACAATAGCATGTCTATGGGTAGGTACTATCGCATAGGTCCCAAATATATGTTCAAATTGAGATTTAGGGTTACGTATGCAAAGTTATATTCGATAAAGACGATATATATAATAAATAAAATTTTTATATATTTATATAAATATATACGTATTTGATCAAAACTTGGGGGAGAAGAAAATCTCATAATTGTTTTGAATTCTGCCGCCAACGTTATTACTAATCTAAGTTGACACCTCCTTTCCTATTCGTTATAAATAGACAATATACGTTTCATTCGTAACATACACACAAAAATACCAACAGTAAATTAGAAAGTTGCTTCCACTTTAAAGGGGTAAATCAAGCATTGCGGTTAAACAATTAATGTGAGTACGTTATGAGGTTTACTGAGGTGTATATATATATATGTATATATATATAGAGGGATGTTCAAATGCAAACTTTTTAATGGTGCAAACCCATGTAACCCACTTATCTACCACATATTTTATTTTCCCATTTTTTTTATTAAAAAGATAAAAACAAAATATGTGGTAGATAAGTGGATTGCATGGTTTGCACCATTAAAAAGTTTGTATTTGAAGGTGCCTCAATATATATATATATATATATATATATATATATATATATATATATGCTATATTAATGTTTTTATGCATGATTAATATTTGAAATGATGTTTTGGCATGCTAGATTTGCATGAGATGAGGTTATGCTTATAATGCATTTTATGAGAAAGACATGTATTTTACATGTGGTATATTAAACGTTTTGTGCATGTGAAAGTATGGCCATGTGTTAGCTCCAATTCATTGTATAGAAAATATTGAAAAATAGGCTAACTATAGGAACTTCATAATACTGTTGCATACACCAAGATACACCACAGAAGTGCCGAGCTCAGAAGCTCTGTCAACCATCTACCCTAGAAGCTCTTAACCTGAAGATTACTTTCAGACCACAGAGCCTCTGTGATCACTCACAGAGCCTCTGTGTGGCTAAGCTCTGGAGATTGGAAGACTTGAAGATTACAGGATGCAATGGACAAGACAAGACCACGTGCAGATCACGTGACCCTGTTATACGAAGATCCTTAAGATCACATGTGCGCGTCCACGATGGTTTTACTTTCCAGGTGACATTCCTTTTATGGAATGTCAGTCTTGGTCTTGTACTATTGTGTGCTCCCCCTAGTATATGAAGGGAGCACCTCCTACAGAATTATCATGTTAGCACACACAAATCGTCACACCCTGATTAAGCTGTATAATCTTTGAGAGCATTTTAGCACACAGTTGTGCGTGTTCTTGGTGTATTCAAGTTTAATGAAGCAGATCTTTCAATGACTAACTCATATTTGTCTATTGATCTCTTTATTACTTGCATGTGTGCTTACTACCAAACAAACCATCTTACTACATACAAAACGCTTCCGCACTCTTAATATTATGCTTTGTGTAGTTTGTATTGGTTAATCAGTTGTTAGAACACTATATTGGGATCAACACCATGTTAAATACTCGACGAGGTATAAGAAAGGAGGACGTCTTGCAAACATACCTCAGGGGGAAGATCCTTCGCAGAACCCCAGGGATCTAGGATCCTGTTGAGAATGTTTGACATACTTACACATATGAGATCTCGCACTAAAAGAAAATGATGTTTTTATAGAAATGGTTTATGCATCAATGTTATTATGCATGATTATGAAAGGTGTAGTGAATTATTATTCATGCACCAAAATGATTTATATTTTATGAAAGATGATTTCGTCATGAAACCATAACTGCTCACTAAGCTTATAGCTTACGTATTTATTCCTTATATGTATCTCAGGTAAGACTAGGATAAGACATGAAGGGGCCGCACGATGAGTTATAATTCGTAAAATAGCCATTATAAATGTTAGGCTATGGAGTTGTTGCTAGAACGCTTCCGCAGATGTAAAGGTTATGATGTTAAAGAAAAAAATGAGGCGTCATAAGTTGGTATCAAAACATTAGTTTAAGTAAACTAGGGTTTCCTTAGATTAGGCAACTTAGCCTTAAACATTGAGGATGGCAATGAGTTTTAGAATACTACATTGCCTTAAAATAACTAAAATGAGTCAGATTATTCTGCTAATTGCTTATCCTGGTCGATATAACCATATGGAATGGTGTCTAGAAAGGTTGAAACAGCAGAGTTATTGATTCCAAAAGGTCGCAGATTATATTTGCACTGAACAGATCCTGGCTCCCCACGATACCGGCCTGGCTATTTCATATTGGTAGTCATATGGATTAGTAAGAAGTGGTAATTTGAATAAAATAACAAGATCCATGGTATAAGAGAAATAAATTATCAGCTCGTGGAAGATTAAAACCTTAAGATTTGAGATTTTATGTTATGATAAAATACTTTAGTAAGAATTCCTTTACTATGTTGGAGAGCGATGATCAAATATCATATACTCAAGTAATATGTGAGATGACAATTAATAACCATGTTGATCAGGTTTAACCAAATGATTATTCTCAAACGTACTTGGTATATATCTGGATCAACGCGACTGTATTTCAAAATAACATACTATGTTAGGAGTCCATATTATTTATTCCAAAATTGTTAATGAAGGTATTATGTGTCAATACATCTGGCATAGACAACTATGACTCAGAAAGAGGTTCTAACAAACCTATAAGTTGTCATTAACAATAATGTCGAGAAAGGAGTGATAGAACCATATAAAAAAAATGAGGATGTCATAAATGTAACGATACAACTAAGCGATTCAATTGGTAGAAATTAATATCAACACCAAGGTCAAAATTGAGGTAGATTCCAAGGTATAGGAGTTCTAAACAATAAGAAAATAGTTGTACCAGTTAATGCTAGTTTTGTAAACTACTAGAGGATGCGATGGGGGCTTTTGTTAAGGACAAGACATTGAGGTTGTAACCAAGAATGTGATTGATGAAAATGATAGTGATTAGCCATTTAAGGTCAAGAAATACACATAGAGATTCGAGTTAGCTATCTTATATACAATAAGTTTAGGAGCTTGTGATTGTGACTAGTACAAATATAGCATTGGGTTCTACATATGTGAAAAGTTAGGACACAAAAAAAGGAGTCTATAGAGTAATGTACTTTCCATAAGTGTGATATGATGCAGATATCGGGTCAAGTTGTCCTAAGCTTCAACATAGTTCAACAATAATATAGAGGTTGGCATGAGAAAGTTTAGTTAAGAGTGGAAATGAGAAGGAGGAACCAGAGGTAAGGATTATGGAATATGTTAGTACCACAAACGAGGCCAAAGGAATCACTGACAATGTTTTGGGTGCATTTCTTGTTAATAATTATTGTGCCCTAGTTTATTCAGTTCAAGTACGCCTAGAAGATTTATTTCCACTACTGGAATAGATAACTTAAGCAATTACAATAAGAAATATGTAGTGCCCATCGACAGTGGTCAGATAAATGTTAAAGAAATTGTTAAGGATTGTTCAATCGTTATAGATTGTAGAGTTACCTTGTTAAATTGATGTATTTAGATGAGTTTGATATGATTTTGGGGTGGAATAGTTGACAAAGAATGACATTAAGGTGATATGAAGAAAAAAATATGATTAAGATATGAAACTTGAATGAAGAATCAGTGCATAATGTTAGATAGATAAGTGAAATAGGAATTATATTAGTAATCAAAATAAGTAGGTACTTGAGGAAAGATGTGTTGCATTTATGTTATACATAAAAGATGTTACGAAGGAATGCAAGTTATAGAATGTGTCAATAGTAAATGAAAATGTAGAAATATTCGTCAAACATTTTCCTATAATACCAATAGAAATTTATGTCAAGTTCAAAATCGACCTCGTACCGGGAGCGACACTAAATGTATAATCATATAGCACCGATAGAGATGCGATGAAGATGCATAAATGAAATGGTTATCGTAAAATAAGATTTGTTCATGCTATGAGATGTTGATTTTAAAATGTGTTTTCAAAGATGCATGAACATGAAACCGATAATGTTTTACTAAACGCAGTGGTAGTGGTTGTTAAAAGTTTGATGTAAGAGCATGACAAGTGGGTTATGCCATGATATAAGTTTACCGTGAGAGCGTGGAAAAGTGTGTCACGCCCGATGAATCACAACCACTGTGTGTAGTATAAGTTGTCAAGGTTATTTTAGAAATTTGCATGTGCAATTATTAAAAAAAAGTTATTAGCCGGACAGTAAATTATGCAACAATGTCAAAGGAAACATGGTATACTACTAATGCGGTAAGAAATAGGACTTATAAAAACAAAAAGAGGATGTTCGAAAAGAATCAAAGTACGCAGCGAAAGCACGATGTTGCTAAAAAATGAATTTATTTTTGTACGCTGCTATTTGAAATATAATATTATCAATATAGAATGACATGAGAAATAAATATATACAAACAAAATTGTGATTAGTAAAGTCCAGAGAAAATTTCTAGTTTGATAAAGAAATTTATATGGTTACTTAAATAATTTCCATATGATATTTTATGGAAAAAAAATCCAATGCCAGGTAATACTGTAAGAACCCAAAACTTCCAACAATCAACATAAAGGATTAATATAAATTCATGCCAACACAGTCCCAAGTCTATAATAGATTTCAAGGTTTGCAGTAAGGAAACCTATTACACAACTGAGAATAAAAACAACTAACTATAAGGAAGTCTTCTAGAGTCGGATACCGCTCACATCTTCTCTTTTCCTTTACCAGATCCTCCTATTTCGCGTCTACCTGAAGAGATTTTTAGTTTTGAAAGAGTGAGGGTTAGACCGGAAGTCTAGTGAGTCCCCTCTAAATACAGTTACCACCAACAAAGTAAGGAATAGATTTATAATAAAATACACCAATTCAGTTATAAAATCGACACCGCATTTACAACCACACTTCTGGCACACACTACCGTCACCCGAAGGTAACGACGTGTCTGGCTCATACTGCCTTAGCTGGGACACACACCCCGGTATGAGCTCAGGCGGGCCACACCCCCGACTTTGGCCATACAATTCACAACAATGTATGCATACATATCCACATTTATAAAAATGATAAATCACTTGTATCGCTTTAAATGGTAAAGCATAACTCGTATATAATAGGATCTCATACGTAAAGATTCTCGCATAATTGTTAACAATAAAGTTTTAGTTAGAAAAAGAACTCACCAGTCGACTTTAAGATTCCCACACTTGAGACTGCCCGGTAACGAATCCTAATGCACAAAGTAAGATTTTTAGATGAGTTACTGGGTTACTCTCAACTAAAGAACTACTAGGACTCGACTGATGGAAACGCCGAGAAACAGGTTTCGGCCCAAAGGAAACTTCCCCCGGTTCACCTGTATCGGACTCTCTAGGATCGCCCGAGTCGAGTGTGACCGGTGTCACCCGACCTCCTCACCCCCGGGGACACCCGGTATTACACTGCCTAGGGTCGCCCGGTTAGCCCAAGCCCGGGGTCGCCCGACATCACAACGCCCGGGGTCGCCTGGCTAGCACAACCCATGATCGCCCGGTTCCATTTTTCCAGCACCTCACGGCGAAAGTGCAGCCAGGGGATTCTCGGCCGCTGCAAACTTGAATTCAATCGACCCCAATTCGGTCGGGGATTAACTCTCACCAACAAAACTCTAATGCACCCTCCCCCTTTGGTCGTTAAAATCATCCCCTTTAGGTTATGAGTTCACATTCAATCGATAACTATCCAAAACCCCAAAACTCAACATTTCTCAAAAGAGATTCATGGATTTTATAGCATTTCCAATCGACTAAACCATGCTCAAAATCATAACAAACAATCAAGAGGAAGAGTTAGGGGCTTACCATGATGGAGATTGAAGAAACCTTGAAATCCCAATGAAATCTCTCCCTTTGTTGCCTTTCCTTCTAAAATCGCCTTCTTCCTCTCTTGACAAAAAGAAAACTCTCAGCCGCCCAACAAAATGAGATAGCCTCTAGGGTTAAGTCCCCTTCTATTTCGTCTTTACACCTTAGCCCCCAAACTTTAGACTTTTCAATAAACTTACACTCAACTTCATAATTTATTCAAATCTCAACACGGTTATTACAATATTCCCCCCTCAAAAGAATTCCGTCCCCATAATTCCTTCGCTGAACAGACTGGGATATTGGGATCTCATGTCCGCCTCCACATCCCATGTTGCCTCTTGCCGCTTATGGAATTTCCATTGCACTTTTACTAAACAGATCTCTTTATTCCTCAGCTTCTTCACTTTCTGATCCAAAATAACCACCGATTCTTCCACATAGGTTAATTTCTCATCCACACGAATGTCATCCAGGGGCACCACTACATCCACCTCCGCCAAACACTTCTTTAGATTTGATACGTGAAATGTAGGGTGAATCCCTCGCAGGTTTTCGGGTAGCTCTAACGTGTACGCTACTTCTCCAACACGCTCGATAATAACAAAGGGTCCAATGAATCTCGGTCTTAATTTACCATTCTTACCGAAGCGTACAATCCCCTTCCATGGCGAGACTTTTAACATAACAATGTCTCCCACTTGGAATTTGATTGGTTTCCTTCGCTTATTCACGTACATCCTTTGTCGGTCTTGCGCCGTTCTCAACATTTCTTGAATCTGTTTCACCTTGTCGGCCGTCACTTGCACTATCTCTGGGCCTGCCAATTGTCGTTCTCCCACTTCGTTCCAACACAAGGGTGTTCTACACTTGCGTCCGTACAAAGCTTCGAACGGTGCTGCTTGAATATTGTCGTGATAACTGTTGTTATAAGAGAACTCTATCAGTGGTAGGTGAACTTCCCACAAGCCTTTTAAATCAATTACACATGCCCGAAGCATGTCTTCCAACGTTTGGATGGTCCTCCCACTTTGGCCATCCGTTTGGGGTGATATGCAAAACTCAACTTGAGTTGCGAACCCAACTCTCTTTGCAGACTTCTCCAAAAAGATGACGTGAAGCGCCCATCCCGATCTGCTACTATAGACGACGGCACTCCATGCCTAGATACAATCTCGTGTATGTACAATCTAGCCAACTTCTCTAACGGATACGTCTCCTTAATTGGTAGGAAATGAGCTGACTTTGTAAGTCGATCCACTATCACCCAAATGGCGTCGTACCCTTTAGGTGATCGCAGAAGTCCCGTGGCAAAGTCCATTGCAATTTCATCACACTTCCATACTAGTATTTCCAACGGTTGCAACTCCCCGTAAGGTCTTTGATGCTCCGCTCTCAACTTTAAACATGTCAGGCATCGCTCGATGAAGTAAGCGATGTCTTTCTTCAAACCCGACCACCAATAGCTTTGCTTCAGGTCTTGATACATCTTATTGGTTTCCGAATGAATGGAATAACGAGACTTATGTGCTTCTTCCAACACTTTCTTCCGAAGGTCGCCCAACTTCGGGACCCACACTCGATCACCAAAACATCTCACTCCACGACTGTCAACGGTTAACGAAGTCACAATTCCGGCTATTCTCTCACTCTTCAAATTCTCTTCCAAGAGTGCTTCCTTTTGTAGACTTTTGACTTCCTCCAAAAAGATGGAAGTTGCCTCGAATCGAAATGCCACTAGCTTCGTTACATCGACATGCTTCTTTCGACTCAAGGCGTCGGCCACTACATTGGCTTTACCCGGATGGTAAAGAATCTCACAGTCATAATCGCTTAACAGCTCCATCCACCTACGTTGTCTCATATGCAACTTCTTCTGGTTGAATAGATGTTGGAGGCTCTTGTGGTCAGTATAAATCTGGCACTTAACCCCATACAGATAGTGCCTCCAAATCTTCAAAGCGAAAACTACCACTGCCAATTCCAGATCATGCATCGGGTAGTTCTTCTCGTGCTCCTTCAACTGACGAGATGCGTAAGAGATCACTTTTCCTTTTTGCATCAGTACACACCCGAATCCCAACTTAGAAGCATCGTTGTAGAGCACGAATCCTTCATATTCGTTGGGTAGGGATAAGATAGGTGCACTACTCAGACTTTCATTCAACTTACCGAACCCATTCTCTTGAGCTTCAGCCCACACAAACTTAACGTTTTTCCTTGTTAAGGCCGTTAACGGCGTGGCTATTCTTGAGAAGTCCTGGATGAACTTCTGGTAATAAACCGCCAACCCAAGGAAACTTCTTATTTCTGACGGTGATATCGGCGCTTCCCAATCTTCGATAACTTCAATCTTTGCCGGATCAACCTTGATTCCATCTTTTGACACCAAGTGCCCTAGAAATTTTACCTCCCTTAACCAAAATTCACACTTCGAGAATTTGGCGTATAACTTCTCGCGTTTAAGCAATTCCAATACCGATCGCAGGTGTGACTCGTGCTTGTTCATGGACCATGAATAAATTAGTATGTCATCAATAAAGACAATGACATACTTGTCCAAGAGTGGACTACACACTCTATTCATCAGGTCCATGAATATTGCGGGAGCGTTAGTCAACCCAAAGAGCATGACTAAGAACTCATAGTGTCCGTACCTCATACGAAAAACAGTCTTAGGCACATCTTCCTCTCTCACCTTCAGCTGATGATAGCCCGATCCCAGGCCTATTTTTGAAAAGTAACTCGCTCCTTGTAGCTGATCGAAGAGATCATCAATCCTTGGAAGCGGATACTTGTTCTTAACTGTCACCTTGTTGAACTCACGATAGTCTATACACATTCGCATAGACACGTCCTTCTTCTTAACGAACAACATTGGTGCTCCCCACGGTGATGTGTTGGGCCGAATAGACTCCTTATCGAGAAATTCTTGCAATTGGGTCATCATTTCCTTCATCTCGGCAGGTGCCAAGCGGTAGGGTGCTCTTGCGATAGGTGTCGCTCCAGGCATCAGGTCTATACGGAATTCCACTTGCCGATCCGGAGGCAAGGTGGTTAGGTCATCCGGAAACACTTCCGGGTATTCACTTACTACTGGAACCGACTCTAAACCTTCTTCTCCTTCTTAGCGTCTAAAACATACGCTAAGAATCCCACACACCCCTTCACCAAACACCACCTAGCTTTGATCATCGAGATCAAACATGACTCCCTATCCCGACGATCGCCATGTACCACTACCTCTTCCTTACTAATCAAAGCTATAAGGATCAACTTCTTATTGCATACTATATTGGCATTATTAGACGCCAACCAACCCATCCCTACAATGATGTCAAATTCCCCCATACCATCGGGTATAATCGCAACGGGAATAAATGACCGTCGATGTCAATTCTACACCCTTCGTATACTTCCCCCACTAAGACTCGACTATCATCCACTACCTCTACTTCAAACCCCTGATTAAGCTTCTTGGGTTTCACATGCAAATTATGAACAAAGTTCGGTGACACAAACGAACGGTTTGTGCCCGAATCAAACAACACCTTAGCATAAATCGAGTCTATAGGGAAAGTACATGTCACCACATACGATGTTTCTACCGCATTCTCCGCTGTCATATTTGTTGGTCCCGGAGGTGCTTAACAAGTTTGTAGAAGGGGGGGGGGTTGAATACAAACACAGAAATTAAAGTTTAATAAATTGTTTATTGATAAATCAAACACAATTTACAAGTTTGTTGCGGAATAAGATTAAGACAGACTCAATCTAAACAAACTTAAGAAAACACTAAGATGGTTGCACAAGAATATAGAGAATGGGGGATTGAGAGTATAGAAAACAAGGGTTTCTATAATGTAGAAAGATGAAGGCCAGAGCTGAGCACCCCCACAGATGGAGAGGTAATCTTTCTATTTATACCCTATGCATTAAATGCATGGCAGGGCACTTTACACGTGGCATTCAGTGATTGGCTTTGGGAGTCTGACTTTAGGAGACATGTTTTTGGTCGTATCATGAACAGTGTAGTTGACAGAGTTGTTGTACGATTTGTGGCAGAGACATGTTCGTTCTGACACATCGTACTGGTTGTGCAAGGTAAGACAAAAGGAGACTTGAGGCATAAGCTTCGTGATCGTTTGATCGCTGAATATCTCTTCCTTCAGAGATATAAAGAGGTTCAGTTATCGCTGAAGCTTTTCCTCATGTTCCTTCGCGTATAAGTAGATTCGTCTTTGCTTCACTGATATCCGTATCAGGTCATTAGTAGACTTGTCTTTGTTCAACATCTTTGTCTTCGATTCAGCTATGAACATCTGTTGACACGAGACTTGTCTTCAGGGATTACGTTACTGTTTCCATCAGAAACTATCAGCGATAACTAAACAGACTCAGTCTGATCATTGATAGTGAAACAATAATACATATAAATGTTTGTAAGAAAGACTATCAGCGATAACTGAACAGACTCAGTCTGATCGCTGATGGTGAAAGAGGGTCGTTATCAAATGTAATTTTCACTAAGTATAAAAGAGGGTCGTTATCAAATCACTGAGAGAGTTTGGATCAACAATCTCCCCCTATTTGATAATGACAAAGTAACTGAAGAAAATTACTTTATAGTTCAAAATAAGGAATAATCAGGACTCATAACATACATGTCCCAATTACTATTTTGAGGGATCTTTTACACTACTGATAGAGTTAAGTAATTCACTAAGATTTTCATTAATTCAAGAAAAGAATTACAAGGTATGAAAATTACATGTACAAGTGATGTACTAACTACTGTAACTTTTACTAATAGATTACAGAAAGTCGGAAACTAATCTATCAGCTATCTAAACAAGATTTAGGAGGATTGATCATATACTCAGGTATTTCTTCCCCTTTTTGCCTTTGATCTGAAGATTCTTGAGAGATGATTGCCTTGATCGGTTCATCAGAAGGAGAGAAGTCACACCATAAGCACAAGAGATCCTTGAGATGACTGAGGGGACAGATAGGAATTTCAGATACTCTTTGGAATCTGAGCTCTTCCCCATCATCTCTAAAGAAGATTCCAAAAGGTTCTTTGAGTACTTTCCCTGCAACATATGGTCCACCAGGGGGCAGAGATAGATCGAGAACTGAGAGATCAGGAGGGGGACCGAACAGAGATTCTCTTGAGAACTTGATGGAGGTTTCATTTCTGATCACCGCGACATTTTCAGACGAGGAGGAGATAGGCTTTCTTTTGATTTTCTTTGACTTAGAAGGAAGAGCAGATGGCACCTTTAGGATTGCAGCGACTCTGTTGATGAGAGCATCATTTATCCCTTCAACATAGCCTCTGTAGATTGACTTTGATTTCTTCAGCGCATCTTTGAACTCAAGCCATTCCATGTAGTCGAAGCTTTCCAGCTTTGAAACGTACATAGCCTTGCAGCTTCCATCCTCTCTGGTAATTTCCATAGTGACAGAAACTTTGTCCTTCTTCTTTCTCCCAGAGATAACAACTGCTACTATCTTCATTGGATCAGAACGATAATCGATTTTATGCTTGCACCAATCGACGGTGTTATCGCTGACCGCTAGTTCTTTTGAGCGCTCCTCTTCAATCTCTTTCAATAGAGCAGCCTGGACTTCCACTGGTTTGTTTTTCAGCTTCTTGTCTTTGACTTGAGATGACTGAATTTTGAGAGCAAGAGAGGCATCTCTTTGGCAATCAGCTATCAGCTTCTCAACCCTGACAGATTCTTCGATTTCAGCATCAGTCAGGAACTCTAGATCTGTTGATTGAGTAGGGACCTTCAGTCGTTGATTCTCTAGATGAGATATCATCTCTGTTCGTCTCTTCATCTCTTCCTCTGACCAGTGAGTTGGTCTAGAGGGCCTTCCTGGATGTTGCAGGGTTTCTTCTTCTTCTTCTTCTTCATCAATCTCTCTTACAGAGATTGGGATTATTTGTTCATCAACTACAGCGGCTGGAATTATTTGAAGTTCTTTACCCTTAAGCAGGGGAGAGAACAGTCTGGTCAGAAAATAGAAAGAAACAAGGTTAGGTTTTATATTTGGAAGAAGGGAGATAAAGGCTAGAAGGGAACAGGGGTAGGGAATTTATAGAAGGATATGGGAACAAGTGAAAGGCATATATGAGAAGGATTCTCCTCAGATACTGAAATTGTCTTCAGGCATCCCTCAGCAATTGTATCCTTAGATTTGCTTTGGGAAGGGGTTCCTGAGGATGTTTCATGACTCCGCCCTGCTGTGAGACCCTCTTTCGAGGCTATCACTGATGATGTGGTAGCTGCAGAAAACCATAGCGATTGATCTTCTTCATCGTCATCATCATCATCTGGGTGTTGCTCTTCATCTTAATCGGAGAGATCAAGATCTTCTTCTTCTTCCTCTTCCTCTTCTTCGATTAAGACTTCGAACGAAGGAGGGGCTTTGGCAGCAATCTTCTCCCCCTCAACATGAGAGGGAGGTTCTTCCTGTTGAACCTCAGCTTCAGCAACATTAACTTCAGCAGCTTCGTCCCTATTTTCTTCAGTTGCTTTCTCCCCCTCTTTGTCATTATCAGGGAGGGAGGGAACTTTAGTAATCCAGTCGTCCTTCAATCACAGGGATATCTGAAGTAGCATGATGAATAAATTCAACAGCTATGTGTAGTTGGGTGCGATCGTCCGATGTGAAGGAAGGGGAAGGAGTCGGAGCTGGTGCATTCAGCTTGTCGAGGACTTGCTGAAGAAGAGCGGTGCAAGCATCAACCTTCGAGGACAGAGTGTCAAACTGTCGCTGAGTATCCTCCTTGACTTTGACAATCTCTTCTTGAAGATCAGAGATTTGAGAAGTTTCAGCTTTGGAGGAGCAGCTAGCTGTCAGTGTTTTCAGCTCTTCACCAGCGATATTGACTGCGCTGGTGGTTCCGTTGATGGCGTTGGTGAGAGATATCACCTTTTCACTCAAACTGTTGACATTCGAGTCAACAGTTGCCAAACTAGGACCTGAAAGAAAAGTTAGCTTCTGAATAACAGGCTTAGATGGGGAGAAGGAAGGTGTATTGGTGGGTTTAGGTATACCTGATCGTTCAAACATGTTGAAAAATTGCATGTCTCTTTCAAAGGTTTGAGCATCAGGTCCTAAAAATGCAACGTGAGGTTGCATTACGAGAGAACGAGGGTCAGAGACCAAAGAAATAGAGGGATTAGAGATGGGGATAGAAGAAGTTGGGAGTTGGGTAGTTACCTCGGGTGGTACTGAGATGGGTGGTTGCGTCACTGATGTTGTGACAACGACCGATATCGCTGGAACGGTTGATGTTATCACAGCTGCAGACGTGGAGGAGAGGACCACGAAATCATCCAAGGAAGTTTGTCGAGAAACTTCCTCAGGCCTTGAACTAGAGGCGCTTGTCTACTTAGTCACTTTGGCCTTTTTCGAAGGGCCAAAGGAACTAACTGATGGGCGTTTGGAACCAGTGGTAGCGACAGGGTTAGCAGAAGAATGAACCTCCTGTGTGGCCGCTGAAGTAGAAGAATGGAGAGAGAGGCGAGAGCGTAGGATAGAAATACTTACCTCTTTGTCCAACCGTTTGACCTCTAGAGAACGCTGACCCACTTTGGCGAAAGAGCCATCAGAAGTAGTGGGATAAGCGTTGGCGTAAAGGAACTTCAGGTATGCACAGATGAACCGTACATATGGGATCTTGGGATCCCTCTCCGTCTTCTCTATCTTTGACCTTAGATCGTCAAAAATAGCGGTGGCAAAGTCAAAGTTTTTGCCAGCGATTACCGAGTAGGTCATTTGGAGCTGTACCTTGCTTGCTTGATCAAGGGAACCACTTTTTCCACTCATGCATTGAATGAAGTGAGAAAAGATATAGTTCAGCTGAGAAGGCATGTTCGCCTTCTTGATGAGAGTCAGCTTCTTGTTGGTAATGGTTGATCGGGGCTTATGTTCCCAACAGTACTCCATATCATCCAGAAACCGGATGAGTTCAGCGTCAGTAGGCAGAGCTTCAAAACCACTCTTAGGTTTGTCAGGAAACCTGAGAGCCTTTCTTAAGCTGAAAGCGGTCATCATTCCTTTGCCGAGGTCAGTGCAGAAAGAAATGGCAGGGACCTGATCACCTTTCTTGTTGGTGATGGTCGATTCTTCAGCTGTGAACCAAAACTGTTGAAGTAGAGTTTTAGAGGGTTTTGGATCAACAGTGAGAGCGTAAGCAATGCAAGATTGCTTCAGTAATTTAGCAGCATCCATTAGGTGTGGGTATTTGATTCCATCGAATTCTAAGCGTCCAAGATGGTTGTTCTTGGGGACTTCAGAGTCAGTGATGGCGAACTTGACGTTCTGGGAGGAAACAAGTGCTGACTGTGCCATTGCTGAATAAGGAAAGAAATAAAGAATGGAAGGGAAGGATTAAAGTCTAAAAATAAAGAAGTTTTTACCAGATTAAGATAAAAACAAAAATATTTGAAGATTAAGACATTGTTCTTAGTTTAATAAGGAAGAACAATGAGAAAACCAAAGGTTTTGAAAGAATAAAATAAAAAAGAATGATTTTAGTGAGTAGAAATCTTATAAAAATCCATAATGATGGTACATAAGTAGGATTAAGTAACAAGATTTAAGTAAAAGGAAGATCAAAATAACCTGTTAATCCTTAAGGAAGAAGATGCAAATGATTTGAAAGATGTTCTTGCAAATTCTTGAGAGAGTTCTTGCTTGAAAAGGATTTCCAGAAAGCGTAAAAGATAAGAATGAAAAGAAACATTTCTTTTATAGGTAGAGAGTAGGAGAGAGAAAGAGGCGGGAATACAAATGTTCATCATGACATGGACACGTCCCACGAAGTTGATTGGATAGAAGGGCAACGGACGAACGTGTCAGAAAAAGGCATGTCGTGGATTGTCGGTTCAAATGACGTCATAGGAGAGAGAAAAACGTTTCATTTATCCTTTTTGAAATTATCTCTGAAGAAAAGTCAGAGATAGGTTTTCCTTTGAAAGAATCCCTGATGAAAATTCAGAGATTGATTTTTATTTTAGAAGGATCACTGAAGAGAAAACTCAGTGATAGATTTTGTTTTTCAAAAAGCTTTTAATCATTTGAAGAAAACTTCAGTGATCAAAGTTTTATTTAAAACGTCTTACTGACTGAAGATTCAATGATTGAAAGTAAGAGAACATACCTGAGAGTCAGAGTGTTAATCAGAGATTGAATGATAAAGGGGAACTTATAATCATTGACTTAATGCATGAACGTTGAAGATTTACTCTTCGAGATTCAGCATTCCAAACTCACTGATGAGAAAGTTAAACCTTGTCTCATCAAGAGGTTTGGTGAATAAATCAGCAAGCTGATAGTCAGAAGGGATGAAATGAAGTTCAATATCACCATTCATCACATGATCTTTGATAAAATGATATTTGATCTCTATGTGTTTAGTCTTTGAATTTAGCACTGGATTGTTTGCTATAGCGATAGCACTAGTGCTGTCGCAATAGATTGGAATCTTTGATAGCTGAAGGTCATAGTCTAATAGTTGATTTCTCATCCGTAAGACCTGAGCACAACAACTTCCAGCGGCTACGTATTCAGCTTCAGCTGTGGAAGTGGACACAGAATTTTGCTTTTTGCTTGTCCAACTTTCCTCCTAGGAGTTGACATCCACCAGTGGTGCTCTTTCTATCGAGTTTACAACCTGCAAAATCACTATCAGAATATCCAGTTAGATCGAACCCTGAGTCTTTGGGATACCAAAGACCGAGGTTATGAGTCCCTTTGAGATATCTGAAAATTCACTTAACAACGATCAGATGGGATTCCTTGGGTTCAGATTGATAGCGTGCACATAAACAAGTAGAGTACATGATGTTAGGCTCGCTGTAAGATACAGCAGGGAGCCTATCATTCCTCTATAGGCAGTGACATTAACAGGTTTTCCAGATGGATCCTTGTTAAGTGTCAGAGGTGGTGCCATAGGAGTTTTCATAGCTGAAGTTTGTTTAAGATCAAACTTCTTCAGCATATCTTTAACATACTTACCTTGGTTGATAAAAGTACCTCTGTCAGATTGTTTGATCTGAAGGCCAAGAAAATATGTCAGCTCACCCATCATACTCATTTTGTATTATTTCTTCATTCTTTCAGCGAAGCGAGTACACAGAGATAGGTTAGTAGAACCAAATATAATGTCATCGACATATATTTGTACAAGAATAATATGACCTTTTATCTTTCTGAAAAATAGTGTATTATCAATTTTGCCACGTTCAAAGTTTTCAGAGATAAGAAAGGATGAGAGAATGTCATACCAAGCACGAGGGGCTTGTTTTAGACCATAGAGAGCCTTATCCAATTTATAAACATAATTTGGATACTTAAGATCATAGAACCCTGGAGGTTGTTCTACATAGACTTCTTCATTCAGCTTTCCATTTAGGAATGCTGATTTTACATCCATTTGATACACAATGAAGTCTTTATAGACAACATAGGCTAAGAATAGTCGAATTGCTTCGAGACTAGCCACAGGGGCAAAGGTTATAGTCTATGCCTTTCTCTTGTCTGTATCCCTGAGCAACAAGTCGAGCCTTGTTGCGGGTTACAGTTCCATGTTCATCTAACTTGTTTCTAAACACCCATTTGGTGCCTATAACAGTTTTATCAGATGGTCTAGGAACGAGATTCCAAACTTTGTTACGAGTAAACTCAGTCAGCTCTTCTTGCATAGCGCTGACCCAGTTTGGATCTCTGAGGGCATCATCAACCTTCTTTGGCTCTATTAAAGAAATAAAGTTAACAAAGAGACAGATATTACCCGAACTTCGTCGTGTCTGAATACCTGCATCGGGATCACCAAGAATTTGACCAATGGGGTGATCTCTGGTCCATTGCTGAGCAGGAGCATGATCGCTTACTTCGGAGATTGGATCAACAACTGGAATGTTCACTGATGATGAAGCTTGAGGTTCATCAGCTATCAAGTGTTGAGTGTCAGACATACCATTGTTTTCTGAGAGGTTTTCAGACGAAGATGGTTCTGATGGAAGAAGTGTGTTTAGAGGCTCTACTGAGATCCATGAGTTGGATTCAGCGTTAGGAGGTATGATGTTTGGATCATCATCAGCAGCCGGAGGATTTGAATGCAGATGGTTTGAGAAGAAGGGTTCTGTTTCTCTGTAATGAGAGAACATCCAAGCATTTAATTCTTCATTGTCAGTGATTGGTTTAGAGTTTGCTGAGCGAGTTTCATCAAAAGTGACATGAATTATTTCTTCCACATATTGTTTTCTCTTGTTGAAAACTCTGTAGGCTTTGGAGATGGAGGAATATCCAAGAAATATTCCATCATCAGCTTTAGGGTCGAACTTTCCAAGGTGATCTTTGTTGTTTAGAATAAAGCACTGACAACCAAAGATATGAAGAAAGCTGATAGAAGGCTTTCTTCCATGAAAAAGTTCATAAGCTGTCTTTCCGAATCGCTTTACTATCAGCAATCGGTTTTGAGTAAAACATGCAGTATTTACAGCTTCAGCCCAAAATTGAGTAGGGAGATGAGAATCGCTGAGCATTGATCTAGCAGCTTCAATGATCGTTCTGTTTCTTCTTTCAACGACTCCGTTTTGCTGAGGTGTTCTTACTGAAGAGAAGTTATGAGAAATTCCCTTGTTCTCAAAGAAATTGTTCAGGGAACTATTTTTGAATTCAGTTCCATGATCACTTCTTATTGAACGAACAGTAAGATTATTCAACACTTCCATTATTTTAACAAAAGATATCAGTTCTTCTGGAGTATCACTCTTGCAACGAAGAAAGATAACCCAGGTGTAGCGAGAGTATTCATCTACAATGACAAGCGTATATTATGTTGACAGGGTCAAATAGATCCATATGTAAGAGCTGAAGAGCACTTGTCATTGAGGAAACTTGTTTAGACTTGAAACTAGCTTTTGTCTGTTTTCCTTTTTCACATGCTGAACAGAGAGATTCTTTAGCATATGAGAGCTGAGAAAGACCAGAAACCAGTTCCTTAGAAGAGAGAGAATTCAGGGTTTTGAAGTTTAGATGAGAGAGCCTTTTGTGCCATAGCCAGTTGACATTAGAAGAGGCTTTAGAGAGAAAACACACGTTCTCAGTGGTAGTAGAGTCCATGTCTAATACATAGACATTTTCTTTACGATAACCACTGAGAGCAAGTTTTCCTTTCTCATTCACTACTGAACATGCTTTCTTAGAAAAACGAACTTCATAGTCTTTGTCACATAGCTGACTGATGCTTAGAAGATTGTGCTTCAGTCCATCTACATAAGCGACTCTTCTGAAGGTAGTTGTCCCATTGCTGAGGACACCAAACCCTCGGGTATATCCTTTTCCATTTCCACCAAAGGTCACAGAGGGACCTTTCTCTTCCTTGTATTTAGTGAGCAGGTCTTTTTGTCCAGTCATATGACGAGAACATACACTATCGAGATACCAGATGCCATTTGATCCCTGCAAACATAAGGAAGATTAAGCTTTCTTTGATACCCACTTTTCAATGGGTCCTTTAGAGTTAGTGGAGATGGAAGGTTCAGTAATCTTCACAGAAGATGAAGATTCAGCTTCAGTGGTAATCTTCACTTTGGTTAATTTCTTAACCTTAGTGGTATTCTTCACCTTGGTCAATTTTTCAGCTTTGATGACCTTCTCAGCCTTGGAGGCATTCATCTTCACTTTAGCTGATTTATCAGCTTTAGTGGCAGTTGGACATTTGCTTGCAATATGGTCAGTAAATCCACAATGATAGCATTTTCTATATTTAAAAGTGGTTTTAGGACCAGGAGTGAAAGGTTTTGAGAATTTGAGATGAGCAGGTCCAGCTCCAAGAATGCTTTTCTCATAAGATCTGGGAGGAATTTTTATTTCTTTAGATCTCTTAGGCTTAAGATCAATCTTTAGCTTTGGAGGACATAGATCAAAGATTTCTATCACAGAGCTAGACGATTGAGTAGCTGAGGGTTTAGAAAGAACTTTCAGCTTTGCTTTCTTGTAAGCCTTCTGAGGACGAAGAATGGATTTTCCTTTATCCGTAGACTTAAAGCCTTTGGATTTTTCCTCAGGGATAGGATTAGAAGAAGAAGAATAAAACTGATTATAAGAAGTGTCAGAGATAGGAGTGACAAATGTTCCAAACCTAAGCATGGAACAGTCTTCTTTAGGCTCATCCCTTGGTTTCCAAAAACCAAGACCGGTTTTATCACCGTCAGGAGTTTGAGCATTTATTATCTCAGTGATCTTTTTTGAAGAATTGCACCATTTTTCAACAGTAGCCTTTTCTGCTTTTAGAGCAGCGATGGCTTGTTCGCGTTCAATGCAGATGATTTCATTTACAATGACTTGATCTTTCAAACTTTCCTCTAAAAGAGTCAATTCTCTGATCTTTTCATGGCATTTTTCCAGCTGTTCAGTTACGTCAATGTTTTTGTTCTCAGCTAGAGTTTTGCCGTTTAGAGCATTGTAGAGATCAATCGTCAGCACATCAACGGCGCGACTTCTCTCTGATTCAGGTAGAGAGGGATTAGTAGAGATAGATACCTGAGATGATATATAGCTCATAGAAGTTTCAGCTGGTTCTTCAACTTCTTCTTTAATCTCAGCCATGAGGCAGAGATTAGCGACTTCTTCTTCATCAGAACTTGATTCTTCAGATTCAGCCTAGTCGTGTTCTTCAGCAATGAGACCTTTACCTTTTCGCTTGCAGCTTTTCAACTTTTGATATTTTTCTTTCAGCTTTAGGTACTTGTCATCGCTGGATCTTCTTGAGGTAGAAGGTTTGAAGACTTTCTTCGACCTGAACTCACTTGCAAAGTGTCCAATCTTTTCGCAGTTAAAGCAAGTAGCAGTAGCCTTATCAACAGAGGTTGATTTTGGCTTGTCAGTGAGGGATAGAGGCTTATTTCTTCTGAAATTGCTCTTTCTTGCAAATCTCTTAAAAGAGTTTGTCAAGAGTGCTAAGGACTCATCAAACTCTGAAAGATCAGTGTCTGATAGATCCACAGTTTCAGAATCTAACTCAGTGATGGTGAGAGTAGATCGCTAAGATATATATATATGCTATATAAATGTTTTTATGCATGATTAATATTTGAAATGATGTTTTAACATGCTAGGCTTGCATGAGATAAGGTTATGCTTAAATGCAATATTAATGTTTTTATGCATGATAAATATTTGAAATGATGTTTTGGTATGAGATAAGGTTATGCTTATAATGCATTTTATGAAAAAGACATGTATGTTACATGTGGTATATTAAACGTTTTCTACATGTGAAAGTATGACCATGTTAAATACCCGGCAGTGTATAAGAAAGGAGGACGTCTTGCAAACGGACCTCAGGGGGAAGATCCTTCGCGGAACCCCAGGGATCTAGGATCCTGTTGAGAATGTTTGACATACTTACATATATGAGATCTCGCACTTCGCAGAACGGGCCTGGTTCTATGTCAAATTGAAACAACAGGCTAAATCGGACAAATTTATAATAATGAAAAAATTCATATTATTAATTATTAAATGTCTACTAACATTCAAAAATATGTATTCAATTGAAAGTTATAATCTATCAGAGGCTGAAAAGTTGAAAATCGTCGTTATTGATTGATAGTGTCATTTTAATTCAATGTTCTTATCACCATATGTATCTTAACACTTATGAGACAATTAAACATAAACTTGGATGACCGTAATAATTTGAGTCATTAAGTTTCTCAATAACCAATATTTCATTTTTTTGTTTGAAATTGTAATGTAATCATCTTTTTAAACATATGTTCAAATTGTCCAATCCAAACTAACATTTAATAAATTGAGTTGGGTTATAAATCTAAAGAAGATTGAATGAATTATGCTTCCCAAATCAACGTAATTAAGTTGGTTTAGGTTATTCAAATGATCTTAAACCGTCCAACTCCAACCTGATGCATATAACTAAAACACAATTTCTCCAAGATTGATTTTTTAGTTTTTTATGTGGCCCTTCTAACCTCCTCTTCTTCATTCCATTTGTAGATCCCAGATACAGTGCAATCAGCAAGAAAATAATCAATAACACACAATGATTGATCCACAACAGCTAGTCATATGATTGATAATCAATAAAGTGTTTAGGTTTACAGGGAGAATTTTTAATCAGGGAATGTAAACCTTATGACTAGCTATCTATGAATAATTTTTTTCTAAAACCTAAAACTCAATAATAACACATTATATATATGAGTCGTATAAGGCCTCATGGGCTTTAGGCCCATTAACAATTCAACTATCATTTAATTACAAATTACCCCCTGAACTTCTATTTAACCAACAAACTACCCTAACAATCTCCCCCTTTAAATTGAAGTTCATAATCACACCAGTTAGGAACATAAGTTTTTTGAAATCCGAAACTGATCTCGAAGTGTCTCATTGAAGTTCTATACTCCAGCCGTTCTTTGATCAGGCCCAGTGCTTGGAGAACAAGACATTTGTAGTTTGGATCCAAGAGCTGAATTCCTTTGACCTCTTGATCAATTGAGCGCTTCAGCTTGTCTCTAAGCAGTAACAATGTACCATCACAGAATCGAGCAATCTGATTAAATCTGATAAAAAGCATGTCACCTTTATCGTTCACATACGTCATGCCGAGTTCTGGAAATTTTAATACAGTGAAAGTCGGTACGTTCTGGGCATCCGATGGAATACTCAAATCAGGTTTAAGCAGATTAATCTTCGCTTGATTGCTTTCCAACCCAATCTGAAAATCTTCAACAGAAGCAAGTTTCATAGCACACTTCATATATCTCTTTACGGCTTCAAGTGCATCTGTAACTTCCCCAGGTCGAATAGTTCTAGTCTTCAGGCCTCGGAGCAGGAAAAGAAGATCTTGTAATTCGAGACTTGCAAAGTTAGCTTCAGAAAAATGCCACTGCCTACCATATTCTCTTGTCACTGCAAAGAAAGAATACTTTACGCTCATGAAGTTGCAAGAGTAAATCTGATCGATAGATCTAATTCTGAGTTTTGTCTTGTTGAAGCTTCCTCTGAAATGTTTATACACGAACATAAGCTCGTGTTGCTTCTTCATGTTCGTCATTGACTGAAGATCATGTATTACGACCTCATCATACGGACGAATCCAATGAGCAAAGAGTTGCTTCTGACTTTCTTCAAGAAACAAAACATTTATTCTAACTCTTTCCCATTTTAGCGGATGAACTGGCTGAGTACGATCAGCTCCTGAAACTGGTGATGCTGGAGGAGATCGTCTGGGAAAATCTGACGGAGAAAGATCAGGGTGAACTGAAATATATGTTAAAAGGGGCACCTCAACAGAAGACGACTCTGCTGACTGATAATCTTGAGCCGTAATTTCAGAATTCAAAAGCTCATCTATCTCAGCTTGGAAGATTACCAACGCTCTTTCTGTGTTAACCAGTTCTTCAGTCGGGTCTATATCAGAATAAGGATCAATGATGATAGCCCAATTATCAGGATCTAGCGATGAACCTCCATCATGTTCCTCAGGCTTTTCAACCGTTGGAATAACATCATATAGTTCCAAATCCATTACCTGCTCCTGTACCTCTCCCTGCCCTTCAGCTTGAGTACCCGAACCCATCTCTGTCTGTACCTGTGTCGTACCCACTGTTTGTGCTGACTTTGGATCAGATAAGCGTTGGCGCTTCTCCCTCTCATGATGATCAGGATCATCCTGGTCATCATGCTTGCGCTTAAGCCTCTCTGCCTGGCTTCGGCATGTGTCTTCCAAAGAGGATACTCATTCAGTCAATACATATATGGTGTGTTGCATAGACTGAAGGAGTGCAGTTTGGTGCTGGAAGGCATCAGGAGATATAGTGGGTGGAGGTGGTGGTGTAGGAGTAGATGCGTGGGAGCGTAAGAGTGAAAGTAAGTCAACATCTTGGGATGGTTCGGTTTGAGATTGGGCTAGGAGTTTGGATAGGAGCATGGATTTGAGGTCATCGATAGATAAATCAGGAGTATGGGACGATGGTGGTGTGGGAGGTAGTGGTTCAGGCTCAGGCAATGGTGCTTTGCCTTTGATCATTCTTTTTAGAGCATCTACCTCCTCCCTCATTTCAGCGCGCATAACAGAATGGACAGCCTTTAGGGCACCGTCCAGAAATTCCCTTAAGACAAACTCAGGGTAACTAACACCTGGGTCACTCAGACTTCCAGTTGTGGTGACGAATGTAGAAGTCGCACCGCCTACGGGCACAACTGGCGTAATGATGGTTGTGGTAGGACTTCCATCCAATCCTCGTAAACCAACAGAAGTTGGAATTACTATGGGTGTTCTGGTTCGGCCACTAAGGCCTCCAGCAGTAGCTGAAAAAGGTACACGTGTCCTAGGCAAAAGAAAAATATCATCAAGAGGCTCTAGACGCGGTGCACTGAAAGAAGGCGAGGACGGGGGCAGCTGTCCTCTTGCTTCAATACCAGTACTCTCCAAGTGAGAGACCAATAGCGTATGTGTTGAATCCCCATGAGAAAGTAAAACCAACATCTGTTGAGAGATGTTGGAGTGGATAGTGGGGGTGTGCAAGTGCGTCGCTAGGTCCACGATGGCTTCTTCAATACCCTGTCTCAACACATGAGACTGGGTAGCAGATGTGGCTACCTGGCTAGATGAGGTTAAGGGGAGGTCAACCGGAGTTGGTTGCCTCATCACTCGTGTTCGCTCGAAATTATGCTTACTTTTCCTTTCCTTTTCTCTCCTCACATCTTCATTTTCAACTAGAGCTCCCTCCGCTCTACTTATCTCTCCAGGTGATGGTTGGTCATCGTCACCATCAGAGTCAGATGACTCATCACTTGATTACGATGACTCTGTGGCAGATTCAGATTGGGTGTCGGTTTGATCGGTTGCCTCCTCAGTTGCGGTGGCGGAAGAGGACCGAATCTGTGCGTTTTCTGTCACGGTGTCCTCTTTAGATGTTTGAGAGGATGTCGGTGATGGGGTAGGCAATCGGCGAGAAGTACTGGCCTCGCTTCGTCTAATGGCGCTTCCCGCTCCAGAACCCCTCACAATATCTTCTCTCAGCACACCCTGTCCGGGAGCCCCAGCTCTCCGGACTCTACCACCTCTCATGCGTGGACCCTCATGTCGCTCAGGTCGCGCTCCCTGGGGAGGTCCTTCCGGTGCTGGACGAACCATAGGAGCAGGAATGTTGTGTGTGCGCCTATACTTTATCACACTCAGCGCCGTTGGACTTGCATAGGCCAATAACCCATCAGGAATACGTCGGGCGACTAGATTTTCTAGTTCAGTGCGAGATGGAATACGATGGGTTGGATAATGAGGACATACCGGATGTGAAGATCGACGAGCTATGGTCGGATGGAGCTCCATGAAGTTCTGGATAAAGTTCTGAAGAAAACGCATGTACGGGATGAAGTTCCGTCGTTTGGTAGCGTTGAATAGGACCTTTTCGCCTAGCTCGTACCAAAAAATGTCAGCGTAATCCGCATATCGGTGGAAGGCAACAGCATGGAAGAGGCGGAGAAGGTTGATACTTGTCTGATCGATGCCCTTAGTAATAGCAGACAGGCATCGATTGAGATATGTGAATAAAGTATACCAGATGTTGGTCAAGTTCCTTCGGTGGAAGGTGGATGGGTAATGTAGAGGCACTCTATAGCCCAGTGACTGAATGTCTGTACACAGAGTGGTGTCGGAGACGATCAGATCAAAGTTGTGTCTGCCTACAAAGGAGTTGGCGTTTGGTAAGCGAAGAAACTGGTGGAAAAGCTCGCGAGTAAGTAGAACTGATGTAGTATCAATTCTGCCCTCCAGATGGAAGCCATCGTCGGCCTCAACATGAGTAAGAGATTTCCAAAATTGCTGCAGATATAGTTGAGGGACATCAGCAGTCTCCATGAGAGCGTAGGAGAGAGGGTGGCCGCTAAGGATCTCGATCATGACATGATATTGGCACTGAGGTTGAGTGACATCGAGATGGAAGTTGTTCGGAGTGAGAGGAAGGAACTGATCCAGATGAATCAGTGTGGCATCGGCTGTCGGATCGATTTCCGGATTTTGTACCATGGTACCTGCGAAGATATAGCATATTAGTACGTAGGTACATTAAAAACAAGATCTCGTTGGAATTATTCGGTCAATGGTTTGAAAACCATGCCCAATTCAAACTCCAAACCAAGAGAAGAATTTAATTCATCAGAAGCAAGTGATTGGATCAGATGAGTAGAAGTAACTACTTAGAAATCCCAAATAAGAACATGATATAACTCACCTATTTGAATCAGAAAACTGAAACCCAATAAACCATTCAAATTAATTTAAAGAAGAATTCTAATCCCGGGGACCGGGGTTGGGAAAGATCGGGGTTTAAAACCAAGGCCGGGGACCGGTGTCACCCAAGGCCGGGGACCGGTGTCATTAACCCCGGGAACCCAAAGTCAAAACGACCGGAGTCAAACCCAAAGCGGTGACCGATGTATCACAAACCTCGATGATCGGAGTCACTAACAACCCGCGGACCGGGGTCGAAACCCACCCGGTGACCGATGTCATCGAATATTAACAAACCAAACATCATAAGTCAATCAACGCAACTACCAATCAACTAGATATATCGAATATTAACCAAGGACAAATCGATCAGAAATTAACATAGGGTAGATCATAACACACCCCGGTGACCAGTACATACCACGCCGACCGATGTCACCCAAGTCGACCGGTGTCACCCCCAATCCGGGGACCGGGGTCAACCCACACCGGGGACCGGGGTCAAGAGAGACCGGGGTGAACCCAACTCAGACAGAAGTCATAGATCCAAACCAAATACAATAATTGATTCTCGATTATCAACAATTTAACCTCTAACACATATGTAAACTTCCATCGAGATCAACATGACACTAATCTATAAGCCCAAACAGATCAAAGTCAAATGTAAACCAATCACACCCAAAAAAATGGTACTAGACAAAATTAAACCCCGGGGACCGGTGTCTCATACCCCGGTGACCGGGGTCTCACAATCCGAAAGCATATTTCAAGAAACATAACACACCCCGGTGACCGGTATCATCCCCAACTCGGTGACCGGTGTATTGTAAGCAAACTGAAACCATGTCCAATAATCGATTCCAAGAAAAACAAGACTAAACATTGAACCACATAATCGAATGATAGATAGCGATTGCAACACTCAATTGAATTAGTCAGAATCAAATAATTCAAACGAACATTAACCCAACATACTCAACCTTTTAAAAAAATAAGATTAAACAATCCCAAATCCATTAAACACTCACCACCGATCCACAGATTTGAATCAGTAAGCAAACCTAGAGACCTCTTAATCGACATTGAGTCGAGGGTGGGGCTACTATCGTTGACGGCTCAAGAACCCTAAGTCGACCGAAATCGATGGGGAACCCGTTTTTCGACTGTAGTCGGTGGCAAAAACCGTGTGAAGCCCTAGGAACCATCGAATTCCAAGTTGGATTAACACCCCCAAGGAATCGAAATCGACGAACGATTGACTCTCCAGTGTCTTGGTGGCGGCGACGGTCGATCGACCGGGGGTCGATGAACATCGACCGGGGTTAAGGCGAAGAACATCGGTCGGGGTCGATTCAAAAGGAGCGAGAGAGAAAAAGAAATCGAGATACATACCTGTGATCGTTGATTTGGCGAGGACGAGTGAGAGAGAGACAGATCGAGAGCGAAAGATAAGAGAGAGATTGAGCAAGTGAAAGAGGTCGAGAGTGAGAGATCGAGAGAGATAGAGACCGGGGTAGAGAGAAATAGATAGATCGATAGATTGAATGAGGGAAAAGGAGAGAGCTCGGGGTGTTAATACCCCGGGTCGTGGTTTAGGTCGGCCCCGGTTCGGGCCGGGGTCGGTGCGGGTCAAGATCCGGTTGGGCCGGTTACCGGTTTGGGTCGGTCCAATCTCAACAAACTCAATTAAAAAACAATTTTTTTTGATTAAAAAAATGAAATAAATAAATAAACACTAAGAGAATAAAAAAAAGAAAGATAAAGAGAAATCGAAGAATGAAAGATAAAGAGACATCGAAGAGTTGGAAAAAATAATCGGCTCCCCCTCAAATCGAGATCGATTGAAGCTCATAAAACTTTTCTTCCCCTTGACGTAAAGTAAGGTATCACATCACAAAGTAAAGTGATAGATACTTACCTGCTCCCCCTCGAACGGAGAACGGAAAAACTTACTCAAACTTCGATGGAATGGCTCCCTCTTGACATAAGAACACCTCGAGACTGATACCAACAATGACATGAGTGTTAATCAACTAAGCTATTAGACTGGAAAAGGGAATAACACACGACGAAAGACAAAGGAAACACACGAAAAAATAAAACGAACGAAATCTAATTTATTAATACAGAAGTTTGAAACTCGCACAGAACTTAACGAGTAAAATGCAAAAACCAATGAGTGTGGCCATGAGTATCCAGGGATAGATCCTTGGTACTTTAAGCCACAGTCATTCGTTATTGAATGAGACTCGTATAACTCTGTGGAAATGTCAAACTTTCAGATTCAGCATACCTAGCTTGGACACTAGATATTGAAAACGTTTTTCGTCCAAGGCTTTGGTAAACAGGTCTGCTATCTGATGTTCTGTATTAACAAAGTAGAGTTTGATGGTACCTCTTTCCACATGATCTTTTATGAAGTGATAGCGTACGTCTATGTGTTTCGTCTTCGTGTGTTGGACGGGATTGCTTGATATAGCAATTGCGCTCTTCGAGTCGTAGTAAATGGAGATCTTCGAGTAGTGGAAGCCATAGTCTTTTAGCTGGGTGCGCATCCAAATTACCTGCGAGCAGCAACTGGCGGCTGCTACATACTCTGCCTCAGCGGTAGAGGTTGAAACGCAATTTTGTTTCTTCGATGGCCAGCTGACAAGTCGATCACCCAAGAACTAGACATGTCCCGTCGTGCTTTTCCGATCCAGCATATTTCCGGCATGGTCAGCGTCTGAATAAGCTTTCAGCCCAAAACCTGTCTCTTTTGGGTACCATAAACCAAGATCATCAGTACCTTTTAAATAACGAAAGATACGCTTAACTGCAACTAAATGAGACTCTTTCGGTTTTGACTGAAATCTTGCACACAAGAATGTCGAAAACATAATGTCTGGCCTGCTAGCCGTCAAGTACATCAGGGAACCAATCATGCCTCTATAGGTCTTAGCATCCACATCCTTTCCGTCAGGATCGGAGTGTAGCTTTATACTGGTAGACGTGGGCGTCTTCATGGGTGAAGAATTTTCCATCTGGTATTTTCGAAGAATATCTGAGATGTACTTAGATTGATTAATGAAAATTCCTGTGGCTAATTGTTTAACTTGAAGACCCAGGAAAAAATTCATTTGACCCATCATACTCATTTGAAAATGTTTGCTCATGAGAGCTGAGAAGTTTTGACAATACTTGGGGTTTGTTGATCCAAAGATTATGTCGTCGACATAGATCTGTACAAGAATGATATCACTCTTTTCCCTTTTAATAAACAGGGTGGTATCGATCTTACCTTTGGAAAAACCAGATTTAACTAAGAATGAAGAGAGTGTGTCATACCAGGCTCGTGGTGCTTGCTTGAGACCATACAAGGCCTTGTCAAGAAAATAGACGTGATGAGGTTTGTCTGAACTCACGAAGCCTTCGAGTTGCGATACATAGATTTCTTCCTTGAGAACGCCATGCAGAAAAGCGGATTTCACATCCATTTGAAATACAACGAAGTTCTTGTGAGCGGCGTAGGCAAGGAACATTCGAATCGCTTCAATTCAAGCAACCGGTGCGAAAGTCTCATCATAATCGATTCCTTCCTACTAGCGATATCCTTTGGCTACCAGACGCGCTTTGTTCCGGACTATGATTCCATCTTCGTCCTTCTTGTTCTTGAAGATCCATTTCGTCCCAATCACCGTCTTATTCTTTGGCTTGGGAACGAGTCGCCATACCTTGAGACTCTCAAATTGATTGAGTTCCTTTTGCATAACTATCACCCAGTCTGAATCATTCAATGCTTCGGAGATGGTGGAGAGTTCTATACGGCTAAGGAACGGAAAGAAGAGGCAGTCATTCGCGGTAGCAGATCGAGTCTGAACAGGTGTACTGGGGTTGCCGACAATCTGATGTAGGGGATGAGCTCGTGTCCACTTGGTGGTGTGAGGAAGAGGTTGCTATGTCTGTTGGGAGGTATCGAAATCCACATAACCACCTGGGGGTAGATCCTGAACTGTTTCGAGTGATGACGGCCTATGAGGTGGAAGTTCCTGAGCTGGAGTCGGGCGAGTAGCAGAGGACGACTCAGCGGGGGATGTATCTATGACGGTTTCCGGGATTACCGAAGATGGAACTTCGTGAACACCTTCAGCAGGGGTCGGTTCAGGAGATGCTTCTGTTGTCGGTGCTTCAGTAGGACCTCGAGAGGTTGGAGGGGGGTCACACGAGCTTGGTGATTCGGAAGCAATGACGATAGTGGGGGAAGAATCAGTCGAGGTTGACTCACTTGATGCTGATGGACCAGTGACCGGTGTCACCTCCTGGGCTTGATCTGCATTCCTGTTACATGGTATAGCATTAGGCTTAGGATCATTCCCAAACGTAATGAGTTCAATTTTGATGGTGGTTATCCTTGACAATATCTCCGTATCCCAAAATTGGAGAATAATGATCATTCCCAAAACGTACATTTCCGCATAACTTCTCAGTGAAGTTCGTGAGAAGCTCCTTTCTTTCGGTCATGTGTTTGGAGCATCCTGAATCTAAATACCACACATGACCGTCCTGTAAAACAAGTTAAGGCTTTTTAGGTACCCATTCGTAAATGGGTCCTTTGGGGTTAGAAGTAACACCCAACTGGGAGACCCGTTTGGACTTGGGTCTGTTTCTACGGCTAGGAACATCAAACTTTGAACGATAATTAGAAACATGATACGAACCAAACCAATCAGATACAAATCTTCGATCAACAAAATCATTCAATCCACAGTAAGAGCAACAAACACAATCATGAGACAGTTGAAGTAATTGTTGAATGGAATAACTTTTAAAGGAAACAATCCATTATGTTCAACCAAAGGTTTAAACTTAAAAACATCATGACTGTTATTGTTTTTCCTAGAATTCAAAACTGGATTAAGTGATTCCGTCTTCGTCGTGCTCTCCTTAGACTTCTTAGCTACCCACTCGTATTTGGCTTCTTTCCTTCGACCAAAAGTATCTGGAATACCGTTAAACCCATAGTCAGAAGATTTGAATTTTGATGATTGTTTCTTGTTAGAGCGACCGGTCTTTTTCTTCTTCTGTGAACGTCTTTTGGATTTAGAATTAGAAGAATTGTTCACAGAAGTGTTTTGTGGGACAGATGTGGAACATTCACCCTTGTAAAATTGTACCGGAGGCTCACAAGTTGAATTTAGAAAATCAACATGACTTGGAAGTAAAGGATTAAAATCAAATTCGTCAAGCTGACTGTCTAGACACACCTCAGAATTCAGAAAGGCTGAAAATTCCATTTCCTCATCAGAAGGAACCTTATCAGTTGAAAGATTTAGGAAACTGGAAGGATTTGTTCCTTTAAGCGGATCATTAGGGGAAGCATTTTGAAAATCAAAATGATGATCCGTTTCGAAAGATTGAGGCTCTTCTCCTTTGTTTGAAGAATTTGGTGACGAGTCACCCAAAAAGGCTTTACAGGAAGAAGTGTCTGAGGGGGGTAGGAATTTTCTGACAGATTAATTTTCTCAACTTGGAGAATTTCAGGCTTAGCTTGAAGCTCAGCATTGTGAAGTTGGTTTTTCATCAAATCCGCTGTATGGCAGACAGTTGTGAATTAAGTTTCTTTGTCTCTGTCTGAAGATATTCTTTGTCCTCCCTCGACCCAGTTTCCCTTTTTGCGGAATTGAGGCACTCAAGTTTGGATAATAACTCTTGTTTTTCCTTTTGAAAAATGAGTCGTTCCTGTGAAAATGACTCTTCTAGCTGAAAACTTTTCTTTTCTAAAATCAGAGGTGGAACATAGATTTTGTGGTCCATTGGTTCCTCCTCAGTTTCAACAGTTTTTGAATCAAGTTCAGCTTGAGAATAGCTTCTAAAATAGTCATTTGACAGAAAACAGAGTTTGTCGGTGTTGTATGACGCATTTAATGAGTCATAAACAAAAGGAAGTTGCATCGTGGTAGTGTTTTTCCTTCTCAAAGTTTCCTGTTCCGGATCCTCATCAACAAGTGGTTTGGTCCAATTGATTTTGTACTCTGGGTAAGTTTTGTCTATTCCAAAAAATTCGAACGCATATAACGTGGGAACTTTGGTCAAGGCCTTTTTCAGATAATGTGGGTTATCGTAACCGAGACCTGTCTCTGAATATTTGAATTCTTTGGGTGCATTTAGATGCATCGTTTGTTTAGATTGACCAATTTTGTAAAGTTTCAGTTCGAGATCCTTTAACTGGGTAGATAACCTTTGATTTTCATTTTTATAAGTCACACTTTTAGTCACAATATCAATTTTCTCATTTTCAGACATACGAAGCTTGTAAGTAAGATCATCTACTTTGGTCTTTAACTCTTTTGATTCTTTTGAAGAACTCTCACACTCTTCCTTTAGATTTGAAATTATGCACAGGTTGCCAGCAATTTCTATGCTTTGTTTTTCAAGACTTTCAGACTATGATAACACACGTTTTTGCAGAGAGGAGATGAGTTGCTCATTTTCTTTTATGGTTTGCTTGCAGGAGTCTAATTTGTGCACAATGATTTGCATCTGATCAATTAAGGCTTTTTGGTAAGGAGCACATACCTGACATGGGGAATCACGATCATCATCGTCAGTATCGGACTGTGTTGAGTGCTTACCCATGAAACACAAGTGTGCTTCTGCATCATCTTATTCTTCATCAAATACATTTAGCCAGTGGTCATCTTCTGCCATGAGGGCCTTACCTGCTTCCTTTTCTTTGGCCAACAACATCTTGACTTTGTAGTATTCTGAGTTGCGCACAACAAGCTTTCGACATTCTTTGGCAAAGTGACCTAACCGTCCACAGTTATAACATTTGATCGGCTCCTCTTTTGCTTTCTCATCATGTCTTTTCTCAGTCTTCTTGCCTTCATCAACGCGTCTCTTCCCTTCATACTTCTCCTTATGATCACGTCGATTGAGAGGAGCAGTGGAGTATCTTTGCTTGTTTGATGAAGACTTGTTGAAGAACTTCCTTTTCTGGAACGCTTGAGATAAGAACATCACTGCTTCTTTAATCTGAGTGTATTCTGGATCCGAGTCACTGTCAGGGTCTTCGGGTTTAGAATCACTTTTCACTGGTTCCTTTTCAGGCGTGCGACTGACAGATCGACCTTTTTTATCTGAGACAAGCGCTAACGGATCAACCACAGGCTTTTCATCTGCTTTTTGATTTCCCATCAACTCAAGAACTTCCTCTTCATCCTGGAGAAGCATTTCATATAGTTCGTGTAGAGGAATTTTCTCCAGGGTTTGACTATGACGAATATGAGAGATGAACGTCCTCCACTCTGGCTGAAGGTTGTTCATAAACTTGATGTTGTTCTCGGTGTTGGTCTTCATGATGTGGCTTTTCTTTATGCAGATCGTTCAGGAGTAGGTTGAACCGTTCATATGTTTCCGTGAGTGTCTCGCTTTTTCTTGCTTTGAAGTTGTCATATCGGGAGATGCAACTGGTGATCTTCAGCTGAGTGCTTATTCGGCTGCCCATCATCATCTTCTCAATCTGGTCCCACATTCCTTTCGCAGTAGCCTTGTAAATGTCGATGCAGGCATATATGTCGTTGGGTAGGCTTTGTAGAATATAGGACTTCGCATGCTTTTCGGCGTCATATCGGCTCCTTTCTTGTGGGGTAAACTCATTGAGAGACTTTTGAACAGAACGGTCTGGTCGACCTTGGGTTTGGTCTCCAGGCAGGACTCTCATCGTCCAGGGTTGTGACCCCTCTTCCAGACACATCATTATTTCTTCATAGTCGGGTTTTGCTTCGATAAAATTCATGAATCTATCGTGCCATTGTGGGTATTCTCCCCGATAGAGCACCAGAGGTTTTTGATCTGAACCAATGGCTAGAGCGTCCCTCGAATTCATCTTTAATTTTTAATGCACTGTAGCGATCGTGAGACAAACAATTTGATCCAAAAAAAATAAACTAGAAGGACCCGGTCGGACAAGGACCCGGTCGAGCAAGGACCCGGTCGAAAGAGCAAAGGTCGGTAAGGACCCGGTCGATAAGGACCCGGTCGGCAAGGCAAGGACCAGGTCAGCAAGGAACACCCCGGTCGAAGGGCACCCCGGTCAAAAGGATGAGACACCGGGCGACAAGACCCCGGTCGGTTATAACCTGGTCGACACCAACCCGGTCAATGTAACACCCCGGGCAAGGCAGGGTTCGGTCGCTAAGCTTCGATAAGATATCGATAAACAGATAACTTTAAACACTTTATCAACCACAATCGATTCTTAAATCAAGAACTTAGAAAATCGATTTGCAGTAAAATTCAGATTTTAGACAATCGATATGGCAGAAAATCAGATTTGCAGATTAACACATATACTCGACCCAATTCAACAACTCAACCCAGAAATAATCGACCGGACTCACTTGATAACCCATAAATCGACCGAACTCAACAAGAAATCGACCGAACTCAATCGACTTCCCAGAACAATTTCAACCCAGGAAAAAAATCGACTAATACGAAAAATCGATCGAACTCCAATGATGATCAATTAAGCAGATAAGAAAATCTATATGCAGATAATGACCTCAACCTAGATCTCGATATAAACCCAGAACACTCACAAACTAAATCAGACAGACCCAAAAAATTCAATATCACCTAATGACGAATATGCAGATATAAACCCAGAAAAAAACTTACAATTCAGAAAATAACCAGAAAAAAATATAGCAGAAAATCACCAGGCGAACACAATCACAGTATGCATACGACCAAACATGAACAATAAGCGATTAAAGGGTTTTAGACAAACCTTTTTGGATCAAAATTATTATCTCTTTGCTCTGATATCAATTGTAGATCTCAGATACAGTGCAATCAGCAAGAAAATAATCAATAACATGCAATGATTGATCCACAACAGCTAGTCATATGATTGATAATCAATAAAGTGTTTAGGTTTACAGAGAGAATTTCTGATCAGAGAATGTAAACCTTACGACTAGCTATCTATGAATAATTTATTCTAAAACCTAAAACTCAATAATAACACATTATATATATGAGTCGTATAAGGCCTCATGGGCTTTAGGCCCATTAACAATTCAACTATCATTTAATTACAAATTACCCCTTGAACTTCTATTTAACCAACAAACTACCCTAACACCATTCTTGTTTAACCATCATGACGCAGTTGCGAAAGTGCGGAACGGATCGACAAACGTCTGGTTCCAAAGATATCGAGCTTTACAAGAAACGCTCGAGAAAATTAAGAGAAAACTCTTATACTAGAGATAAAACTCTAAAAGGTTTAATTTATTAATCAATAATCTGAATATTAAAGAAAACATTCAACCTTATTTATAGCTAAATTAATTAAGAGATAACTATGGAAATAATCTATCCTAATTCTAAACCAACTAGAAAACTATTTAAATAATTAATAAAAAGAAACTAAATAATAATACTAATAATAATTAAAGCTAACAATAATTATCCTAAGTCAAAATAATTAAAATAATAATAATAATAATAATAATAATAATAATAATAATAATAATAATCAATCTAGTAGTCACCGGTACTTGTACCGAGACTTAACTCTTGGTGAAACTCTCGGTAGGCACTCGATGGGCAGTGAGACTTATCCCGAGACTTAAGTCTCGGTAGCTTCTGTTTGTCTATTTTCTTATTCCATTTTCCGAGCCTTTTTCGAGCTCGTTTTCTTCTTTTCCCGAGATAGAAGAAACACCTTGATAGCTAGGGGTGTTCATCCAAACCGTAAAACCGCCCACACCGCACCGCAAAACGCGGTTTAGGACTTTTGCGGTGCGGTTTGCGGTTTGCATTTTTACCAAACCGTACTATGCGGTGCGATTTACGGTTTTGAGTTTTCAAACCGCGGTTCAAACCGCACCGCACCTTTTATATTACTTTTAAAATTTTAATTTTAAACATATATATTATATATATATATATATATATATATAATTTAATTTAATTTAATATTTATATAATTGGGCTTGTGTTTTTAATCTTAATTATGGACTTTAAGTATTTATAAGTCTTCTTAAAAGTTTAAGCCCAACAAATGAAAAAAATTAGGCATTGACAATTGGGAGTCAAGATGAAGACGAAAGAAAAAGTTGGAGACGTCACTTTATCCGTTTATCGTATTGAAACAATTTATTTTTTTAGACTATTTCTTTGACTATTTTTAATTATGCATTTTGGAGTTGGATATATTCAAACTCTTTATTTTTTTGGACTATGGTCACTAAATCGTTGATAGTCTAATGTATTTTAAACTTATAATTTTTTGGATTGTACGCATAAAGTGCGATAGGGACAAACTGCATAAACCGCACCGCATCGCATTTCGCGGTGCGATTTGGTGCGTTTTAAGGTATATGCGGTACGGTTTGTGGTTTGGGAAAATACTCAAACTGCACATGCGGTGCGGTTTACGGTTTTACCCCAAACCGTACCAAACCACACCGCAAACACCCCTATTGATAGCTCTTGAATTCTCCTCGTATACATCCACTTATAAGTCACAATTTCCGTTGATTGCCCAACTCCAGCAACAATACTCCAAAGACTCAAGTGTCCAACACGCTCCAATATTCCTTATTATTCTTTAACAACATTTTAATGAATAAAAATATATTAAGTTTAAATTTCAAAAAATAGTTTTAATATATTCACCTAATTTTAAAAAGTATGGATATATGGGTATTAGCTTTGTATTAAATAATTTAATTTGAAATTAATTATAAATTACAATTTAGTAAAAGTTGAATAATAATATCTTATTAAGGTGTCGTTTGTTTTTTAAAAGGTTTAAAATCTGAAATCTTATTTTAATTATGATTAATAAGAGGCGGTGTCTAAAAATGTCTGAATGATTCAGACTTAAGAGTCATTAAAAGATTTTTTTTAAAAAATAAAAACAACCCCTAAGTTATCATAAAATATAGGTATAATATGCAGGGTTAATAAATGTATTGGTAGCATTGAAAATTTATGTAATAAAACAAAAAATTATATATTTGGAATATTAGGTGCTATTTGTTTTTTAAAAATCAGCACTTAATTGACATTTATCACTTTTTTGATCAGACATACTTCAATTAAGACTGTTTGTTTTTGTCATTAATTCAGACCCACTTATAACTTATTTTTGTCTGACCGAAAAAGTGATACTAATCACTTTTTTCCACTTATTGAGTTATTTCTCCAAATCGACCGCCTACTGCCTCTCCAAATCGACGAACGCTCTCCTACTCCCTCCTCTCAAAATCGACGAACGCCCACTTCCTCTCCAAATCGATGATCTTCTCTCCATCTCTGCAAGTCTTTCCATCTTCTTCTCCTCTCTTCTGCAAGTCCATCGATCTCCTTGGTATGTCGATTTCATCACTGTTGGTTAGATTTCATTGTCCTTTTTGTTAGATTTCATTGTCCATTTGGTTGTCGATTTTATCCCTGTTGATTTCATCATTGTTCCTTCCCTGTCGATTTCATCCCTGTCGATTTCATCTGATTTCATCCCTGTCGGTTTGTTCCTTTTTGATGGATTTATAGATTTTTGAAATGGGTTTTGTGGAATTCGAATATTTGGAAGTGGGTTTATGGAATTCGAAGGATTTGAAGTGGAAGAGAGTGTCGGTGGTGGGTTTGTGTTATGTACTGATTTCCTTTAAGATCTGGTGGTAGAAATATTTAAAAAAAGGCTAAAAATGGGTACTCTTTTCATATATTTCACTGAAAAAGAAGTACAAAAGTGTAAATCAGTACACTTAGGGAAAGAAAAAGGACAAGTCTACTGCCATTGAAGAAATAGGAGTAGAATATCTAATGCTTATGGAAATTAAGAAAAGCAACCAAAGAAGGAAGAAAAGGACTCAGAGAAGAAGAAGATAGCAGTAAATTCTCTGCCTTCATCATTCATCCAGCCCTCCTTGTATAACCCAATTGTGAGAATATTTCTTGTTAGGCACCTTTTCCCTTTTGCTCCTTCGTGTTCCTTGATGGTGTGGAGATTTTGACACCTGTCCATCTTCTGTCTCCAATTCTGTTATTTCCAAATTTCCTTGGTGACTTGGCATAACATTTCTCCCCTCTATGAAAAGAACCTTGTCCTCAAGGTTGAGTGATGGAAAAGAAGTTTGCAATGACATCCAATCTTCCCATGTAGCCTCTTCTGGTGGCAGGCCCTCCCACTGGACTAAAACTTGAGGAACTTGTTGATCCTTGGATAATATAAAACGACGCTTCAAAATAGCTTTGGGTAACAGAAGAGGCCCATGTTCAGTGGTAGTCAATGGTAATGGAAGATACGGCTCGTTGTGTTTACCATGGCATGGTTTGAGAAGAGAAACATGAAAAACGGGGTGGATTTTTGCAGCAGGTGGCAGCTGCAATTTATAAGCAACCAACCCAATGCGAGCAATCACCGGAAATGGACCAAAGTATCGCATGCTTAGTTTTTGGTTTTGGCGCAATGCTACCGAGTGTTAACGGTACGACTGTAATTTGACCAAAACCATATCTCCAATGTTAAATTCCACGGGTCGTCTCTTGCGGTTAGCATATTTTTTCATATGAGTTTGGGCTTTGAGAAGATTAGTCTTTAGTTGGGCTAACACCGTATCCCTCTCTTGTAACAATTCTTGCAAGGATGGAGGATCTTTGTCCGTGTTTTCATACTTGATGATAGTAGGAGGGTCACGTCCAAAGACCGCCTTGAAAGGTGTCATACCCAGACTGCTGTGAAAAGAGGTATTATACCAATATTCTGCCCATGGCAACAGTTTCGACCAGCCTTTGTGCTGATTGCTCGTAAAGCAACGGAGATACTGCTCGAGACATTTATTAAGGGCCTCAGATTGCCCATCTGATTGAGGATGATACGACGAACTCATCGCCAAAGTGGTACCGCTCAATTTGAAGAGGTGCTGCCAGAACTTGCTCATGAAAATTTTGTCTCGGTCGGAAACAATCGACTTAGGAAACCCATGCAACTTGACAATATTGGCTATAAAAGTTTCAGCAACCTTCGAGCTGGAAAAATCGGATCTTAACGGAGCAAAGTGGCCATATTTGGACAATCGATCAACCACAACCAAAATAACCGAATAGCCATTTGAAAGAGGAAGGTCCATGATAAAATCCATGGAAACATCATCCCATATTTGACTGGGAATTGGTAAGGGTTGGAGTAACCTAGCCGGCAACGAATGGTCCTGTTTTGTTTGTTGACAAATAAGGCACTCCTTGATAAACTTGAAGATATCTTTCGACATAGTAGGCCAAAAAAATTGGCTGGCAATCCTAGCCTTGGTTCGTTTGATCCCCGAGTAGCCACCAAATAACGAGGAGTGAAACTCTACCAGAAAGTGATGAATGAGCTCAGGTAACATTGGGACTACGAGCCTGTTTTGCCAAAATAACAAGTCCTGTTTGACATGATAATTTTTGTCCAGGTGTATTCCTTTAGAACACTCTCTTTTGAGCTGGTTGAGAGTCTCATCTTGTGAGACAACCTTGTTGATGAGATGGACGAGACTGGATTGAGGCATAGATACCGCCATGAAAAAGGATCGCGATAAGGAATCTGTCGCCACATTATCTTTGCCCGGTTTATACTCGATGGAAAAATCATAGCCCAAGAATTTATGTAGCCAGACATGTTGCTCTAGTGTTTGAACGGATTGATCGGTTAGGGAGCGTAAGCTCTTCTGATCCGTGTGAATGATAAAATGATGTCCCAAAAGATAGTGGCGAAATTTGGAAATGGCCTCCGAAATTGCATACAATTCACACACATATGCTGATTGTTTTTGCATTCGGGAACTCAACTTTTTAGAGAAAAAAGCAATGGGATGTTTACCTTGACTGAGGATTGCACCGATGCCCGTTCCGGATGCATCGGTTTCAAGAATGAATGTCTCTGAAAAAAATTTGGTAATCGCAACACCGGGGCATGCGTGATGGCCTGCTGTAGGGCTCTAAAAGCAATGGCAGTTTGTTCAGTCCACTGAAAACTATCTTTCTTCAAGAGAGATGTCAATGGAAGGGCAAATGTTTCGTAATCCTTAATAAAGCGACGATAATACCCGGTTAGACCCCAAAACCCCCGCAATTGTTTAATTGTCTTTGGGTAAGGCCAATTAAGAATTGTTGTGACCTTGGATTGATCCATTTCAACTCCCCTACCCGAGACTAGGTGACCAAGATAATCTACCTGAGTTAGTCCAAAACTACATTTGGACATTTTTGCAAATAGGCAGTGCTCTCTCAACAAAGATAGAACCTCAGTTAAATGAGTCAAGTGAGTAGACCAAGATGGACTGTAAACTAGTATGTCATCAAAGAAAACAAGCACAGATTTACGTAAATGTTGACGAAAAACCTGATTCATTAGGCTTTGAAAGGAGGCTGGAGCGTTTGTCAGTCCGAACTGCATAACAAGCCATTCATATAACCCTTGATGAGTACGAAAAGTCTTCTTGTGTCGATCCTTGGGTTTTACCAAGATTTGGTGATAACCTGATCGTAGGTCCAACTTGGAAAAATAAACAGCACCATATAACTCATTTAATAGTTCACCCACGGTGGGAATTGGGAAACTGTCCTTGATGGTAATTGCGTTAAGTGCTTGATAATCTGTACAGAATCGCCACGAGCCATCTTTCTTGCGAACCAAGAGAACCGGTGACAAAAATGGACTAGTGCTCAGTTGTATTATCCCCTGGGAAAGCATCTCCTGGACCATTGTCTTAATATGAGTTTTTTGACTATGTGGGTAACGATATGGTCTTACTTTAACCGGGTTACTACCGGTGAACAAGGGAATGGAATGATCTTGCATACGAGGGGGTGGCAAACCAGTCGGAGTCTGAAAAACATCCTTGAATTGATCCAGAAGAGCGTAGAGATCTGGTGGCATTTCCAATTGGGGTGCACCCATATGTTGTTGGAGGTTGAACAAAGTATGAAATTCCACTGCATAAGACTCAATAATGGCTTGTGTGTGATGCATTCGTCTAATGTGATGGAACTGAGCAGGTTAAGGTAACTTAGGTTTGGTTCCATACAAAGTAACAAATTGGTTGCCTAAATAAAATTTGAGTGACAAAGCACTAAAATCAGCTATGTGAGGACCCAAAGTAGCCAACCAAGAAGCACCCAACACCAGATCAGCACCCGTGATCGGTAACAAATACACAGGAAGGTGAAATGTGTGACCTTGAATGTGTACAGGCAAATCGTCAATAAAACCTTCAGCCGTAAGGTTATGTCCATTTCCCACCATAACTTGAAAATTGGGGGCCGGTTGAATCGGTAACTTCAAGCATTGTGCGACTCGAGGTTGTAAAAAATTATCGGAGCTTCCGTTGTCCAATAATATTTGTATTTCAGCTCCTCTAATGGAGCCTTGAAATCGTAAGGTTCCCCTGCCTTGTGAGCCTTTAAGAGCGTTGAAAGAGAGGTGGTGATCGGGTAGGGGAGAATCAACAGGGATAGGAAGCTTTTCACTTGAACTAGGATCAGAATTTGATGAGTTTTCATCATCTCCCCACAAAAGAAGATACTGCTTATTAGGGCACTTGTGATGAATGGAGAACTTTTCATCGCACGTATAACATAACCTTTTTCCCGGCGTAGCTGAATCTCAGCCGGAGAAATGCGTTTGACGTTGTGAGGGCGATCAGTAATGGCAAGTGGTTTATGTAATGGAGTTGGCAATAATGGAGGTAGTGTTTGTTTAGGAGTAGGCTGGAAAAGTGTATGTGTAGTGGTTTTAGGAATGGCCGATGGAACATACGGTTTAGAAGGGGGGGTGATATTTTTCATCAAAATTTTTTGCTAGGGATACAGCCTTTAGAGAGGGTAAGGGGATTTTGGGCCACAACATCACGACATACCTCATTTTTAAGCCCACTAAGAAAACAGTCCAACAATGCTTCAGCAGTAAGGCCATGTGTCCTGTTTGCAAGAGAAGTAAACTCCACATAGTAGTCGTTCACGGTGGTGGTTTGAGCAAGCTTGAAAAGAGTTGCACGGGGTGAATCGGATGGGGATGGCCCAAATTCCAATTCTAGGGCACGACGGAAAACTTCCCAAGATCTGAAAGGGTTCGTTCTGTTCATCATCTGAAACCAAGGTACCACATACTTTTCCATGTGAACGGCTGCAATAATAAGGCGTTGAGCGTCAGGTGTCGAATAGTAATCGAAGAACTGTTCAGCCTTGAAAATCCAATTTACCACCTCCGATCCATCAAAACGGGGAAAATCGAGTTTAATGTTGCGCACCTGTTAGGGTTGAATAGGAGGTTTATCGTTGTTAGCCATACCAAGTTGCAGAGCTCCGACGGTGGCCTCCAAACGATTCATACGCTCCACATCGTCGGTACGATGTTGAATGTATTCAGAGTTTTGTTGTTCCATCAATTCAATAAGTCGCTTCAAATCTGTCTGCACATATTTCAAACGGGTTGCTTCTGTCATGATGGAAGAGAAGCTGATGAAAGCACCAAATGTTATGTACTGATTTCCTTTAAGATCTGGTGGTAGAAATATTAAAAAACGCTAAAAATGGGTACTCTTTTTATATATTTCACTGAAAAAGAAGTACAAAAGTGTAAATCGGTACACTTAGGGAAAGAAAAAGGACAAGTCTACTGCCATTGAAGAAATAGGAGTAGAATATCTAATGCTTATGGAAATTAAGAAAAGCAACCAAAGAAGGAAGAAAAAGACTCAGAGAAGAAGAAGATAGCCAGTAAATTCTCTGCCTTCATCATTCATCCAGCCCTCCTTATATAACCCAATTGTGAGAATATTTCTTGTTAGGCACCTTTTCCCTTTTGCTCCTTCGTGTTCCCTGATGGTGTGGAGATTTTGACACTTGTCCATCTTCTGTCTCCAATTCTGTTATTTCCAAATTTCCTTGGTGACTTGGCATAACAGTTTGTTGTAGTTTTTGTTCTCTTTGTGATTGATGTATTTCCCCAGGTAGCCAATTTATGCTGTTGATTACTTATTTTTTCTTCTTTTTTTCTTGTTCTGAAATCTCTCTCACGTAAATAAAGTTACTGGTTGGATGATGGCACACAATTGATATTAGATTAATATTCAGATTTCAGACTTCAGCACCACCACTTAAAAAACAAACAGTCTTTTTTATTCAGATTTCAGTTTTCAGCACCACCACCTAAAAATCAGATGTGAAATCAGTCTTTAGACTTCAACACCACTTAAAAAACAAACGCCACCTTATTTTTAACGTAAAAATATTATGTGATTAAACGATTTACTATTTACACGGTCTTTTACACAAAAATTGATGCAAAATTTGGTTTTTCACATTGGAAATGACCCTATGTTGTCATTTCTTTATGCAATTTGTCATTGGAGCTAGAAATTTTGGACGATTGAAGTTGAAATTTTGAGTGATTCGTTGGTGTTATTTAACGAAAGGGAAATTATTAAAATCTTAGTTTTGAGCAAAGTGAGCAAGACTTGAAAGCCGCAAAAATTAGGGGTGAGCATTGGAAACGGGTACCCGCCTTTGGAATCGGAACTGCTTCAGAACTGCCGGTTTCGGAACCGGAACCGATGTGATTGGTTCCGGTTCCTAAAATATAGAACTGATCGGGACTGGTTCCGGTTCCGGTTCTCATTTTTTTGGAACCGTTAACCGCTGGGTACCCGCCGGGACCGGTTCCGAGACCGGGTACCCGGTCCCACAGGATACCCAGAACCGGAACCGATGGGTACCCGCTATTTTTTTAATAAAATATATTTTATTTATTTATAAAAATTTAATAAACTATCTTTTAGGAAAGCGCCATTTGTAGTATTTGTTAGGATCAAGTAATTTTAATGACGTGAAGTGTTTTGGAAACACCACTTGTAGTATTTATTTGTTTTGGAAGCACCGCTAGTGAAATATTTATTTGTTTTGTAAGCGTCATTTGTAGTATTTATTAGTTTTTAGTTTTTATCGTATTAGTTTTCACGTTTGTGGTATTTATTTCTTTACGTTGGGACTTTGCAATATATTAATATTTACTTTTGATAATGTGAATGATAAAAAAAAACTTTAAAAATTAGTGGGTACCCGGTATTGGAACTGTAACCGACGGTTCCGAGACTGGTTTCCAAATATAAAGAACCGGTGTAACCAGTTCCGGTTCCTTCATTCTAGGAACCGCTGGTTCTAGGACCGGTTCCGGAAATTTTAGACGGATACCCACCTTTGTTCACCCCTAGCAAAAATCGACAAATTCCACTTTGATGTACGATGTTTGAGAATTTCAAGTTTTTGTCTCGTTTTAAAGTTTTAACATATTGAATAGTGTGTTTTGTGTTTTCTAAAATTTATATATATATATAGAGAGAGCGCGTTCAAATGCAACCCCTATACATGGTGCAATCCCATGCAACCCTTTTATCCACCACACAATTTATGTAATTTAAAAAAAGGAAAAAGCTAAAAGTAAAATGTGTGGTGGATAAAGGGGTTGCAAGGATTGCATCATGTAAAAGGTTGTATAATAACTCACCCCCATATATATATATATATATATATAGAGAGAGAGAGAGAGAGTGAGAAAGGGAGGTTCAAGGGAAAACCTCAAAAAAATGGAAAACTAAAGAACACTCTAGTAGTCATTCATATGGACGGTATGTATTTGTGCATACAAGTAATTTATAACATGCACAAGTGCATAATATGCAAATGTGCATAAAAACCAAAAAACTAATTAATTACTTGTATGCACAAGTGTATACCGTCCAGATAGAAGGTTACCAGGGTGTTTCTCAGTTTTTCGTTTTTTTGAGGTTTTCTCCTGAACCCGATCCTATATATATATATATATATATATATATATATATATATATATATATATATGTCCATTACATTGAAGTAAACGGGTTTATGTTCCACCCCTAATCCAAACAAAAAAAAAATTAATATAATATATGATGTATGTAGATTTGATTTCAACCTCAATAGTAGAACAATTGTTTATATGAAAATCCCAATTTATGCAAAGTGAGCAAGAAAAATAAAACAGAGAAGAGCACAAGTTAGAAAAGGATGGTACACAAAAAATGAGGAAGTCAGACCAAGTAGACGCAAACAACATCATAAACACAAGATAGATGCAGGTAAAAGAAAACATAGCACAAAAGAAACTATAGAATTTTAATTATCTTAAAATTAATTAATTTAAAACAAAAAATTGCCCTCACTCCTCCACTATCCTTTCAAGTCTTGTAAACATCCGCCGTTTACCACCATGACTGTGGTTGCCACCACCACCTCCAAGCCAACTCCAGGAAGATGTTATCATTTCATCCCCATCACCAAACAGTACCACCGGGTCAACCCGTGTAACACAACACCCGCATCTCACCTTACCACTACGACTATCCGTAAGTGCCCTACCGGCTTTAACCGCCAGTGAAGCCATATCCTCCGCCGCTAACCGCCTGTTCAACCAGCTCCACGGCAGCTGAAAATACAGATGACCCAAACGAAGCTCATCCTCTCCGTTCATGGCGGTAAGGTACTGATCAAAATCCATCTCATCCGCGTTGCAAATGAACGAGGACAGATCATTATTCTCCAAGTGTAAGGGTGGTGCCACCAGGAACACCTTCACCGGCGACGAAAATTCTCTAAGTTCGCCGTCTAAGAGGATGAGTTTGACCGTGGCGGGGTTGCTGCCGGAGTAGCATGAGGTGCAAATCCCCATTTTAATTTGTTTAGAATATTGGGAAAATGGGGGTTAATTTTTGTAATTTAAATTTGTTTTGCTTGACGTCGTTAACGACGTTCCTTTTGGCTCATTTATTTGTTTTCTTTTTCAAACGAGGGCGACTTTGGCATCTTGGGTCCATTTTTTCCCAAGTTACTTTTTAATTCTTGAATCTTAATAACTAAATAAATATGAATTCATCATAAATAATTTATGTATATTATAAAATAGTTGTTGATGTGATAATATTGTTCACTTTTGTAAGACGTATGATATTAAATTAGTGTAAATAACAAGTAAAAATTGACATACACTTTTAAAAGATCATTGATATTGCATTGTTGGGCTTCTTTGTTAGAAGCTTAATGAACTTAACGAGACTCGCAACTTATTTTGTCAGCTATATACATGATTGTTTGGTAATGGTTGAATGATATAAAAAGTGACTTATTCAGTAAGTTTCTAGGGGGAGCGTTACCTGCCCCTTCCAATTAAAAAAACAAGCCAATTTCATATATGAAAAAACCCTCACAAAAAAAAAAAAAACTTTCTCAATCTATACAGAGGAATTAATCCACACATACATCTTTATCCACACAGAGATTAGGAAAACCAACCAAACTGCTAGCTCCTTACTCTTACTTACAAAATATCAATAACTTTTCTTTTAATATATAATTTAATACAAATGTCGTTTCGTATCATCAAAAATTTGACCTTTGGTATTTTTATTTTTTTAAGCCTTTTGAGATTATCATTTTCATTATGAATTATACACCCCAACTTTTGACCTAGGTGAAATAATAAGCGAGGGGAAAGGCACAAACATTATTGATATAAAATTGATGGAATCCAAGGACCAAGTGCAAAGTTAAGAATGATGACTTTGGTAGCATTGGTGTGTACTTGAATCCAGAAGTTAGTAACAACAAGTTCAGGAGTTCAAGCATTGAATCAGGATAAGTGTTCATGTAACACGTGTGTTTTATTGCTTCATTGTTAACATATGATGTGGAGGAATCGGTACGTATGTTATGAAGTTGAAGCAGGCACCAAAACACCGTTGATTTGGTCAAAGAATGGCCAAACACATTATTGTTGGAAAACAAAGGTAGAACCAAAGAATCAAATGCATGATTGTTGTAGTTAATTATGGGTGTTTGAAGGCATATACATGTTAGAAATATGTATTATGAATGTTTATATGCAAAAAGAATGATTTTGTTTGATGGAAAGTAGAATGAGTTAGGTTACATTGATGAAACAATATGAAATCGGAACCCAATGCAAGGTGACCGTGTGGGAGTTTGGCACGTCTGCGTAGAAATATTGTAAAGGGAATTGGCACTATCTTGTGAGGTTTGTTCGCTTTTGTACGACCATGTGGGTCTAGAACATTGACCATTTAAATCTGAAAGGTAGTTTAGCAACAAGTATTATGTGCACGAGTTGACTATTGACTTAGTTGTTGTGATATGCATTTGTGTAAGGGGCTCTTTGGTAGTTGTTGAATGGTTGAGTGTAGAATAATTAAGAGGTCAAAATGCTTAAGAGGCTCTGTATGATTTAGTACAGAATGAAATATGGCTGTTTGGTAACTGCTCTGAATGGACAGTCTGAATGACAACAAATTACCATTTTAACCATCCGAATGATTTAGTTCTGAATGACAGATAGCTGTTTGGCAGATATCTGAATAAAACAATTATTTTGCAAATATAGCTACATAATCAATATTATTAGTTCAAAAAAGCATTTCATATTAATCCAAACAAACATAACATTAATTTTTCAAGTTCTAGAATAAACAAAACATAACAATCAAATTCCAACATAATAGTTTTCAAAAAAAATTTAAATTTATGCATTTAACATTAACTTATTCGCAATCTGATTACGTAAATTAGCCATGTACTCATTGTTTTGAGTACCAAAAGGCCTTCCATCCATGTCATCTTCATCACCTCCCTCAATTTCTTCTTGTCCCTCGGCAATAAACGTGGAGTCATTGTCATAATCCATGAATAGTTGATCATGGATATTGCATCTTCTTATAAAATTGTGAACCACAAAACAAGCAATTACAACGTTTCTTTGTATTCGAAACGGATAGGGAGCCATTTGCTTTAAAATTGGAAACCTTGCCTTCAAGACACCGTAGGCACGCTCGATAACATTTCTGAGTTGCGCATGAGCATGGTTGAACCTTTCTTCTCTTGTCAAGGCACGTTGTCGTTGAACAGCAAGCCAATATCTCGTATTGCGTTATGGAGTCATAAAACCACGCGTGTTGGCATAAGCAGCATCACAAAGATAATATTTATCTACAATATTTACCACAAAGATAATATTTATATAAAATGTATAAGAAACGATAAATATTAAAAAATAAGTAAAAAGTGTACATACCTCGTGGAGGAAATGGAAAGTCGGATGTTGGACTAAATGCAACTTCTCTCAGCACTCAAGCATCATGTGCTATACCCTTCCATCCAGCCCAAACGTACGTAAAAAGCATATTAAAATCACAAATACCTAAAACATTTTGATAGCATTCACCTCTTCCTCTACCTCTATAACGAGCTTGCTGATTAGCAGGCACGATTGCATGTACGAGCGTTCCATCTAACGCACCAATTGCCCTCTTTATTATAAAATACAACTCATTATACACAATTGTATGTTTTAGTTTTACAAAAAAATAATAGAAAACTTACCGAAAATATTTGTCTGAGATTTCTTTGACGTTCTGATGTATTCGGGTTTTCCTCGAAATGTGTTGGTCGTATAACTTCTTTTGCAAATTTCATCATTGCTCGTAACACCTCACGGAAATGTCTGTGAATAGTCTCTGTGGAATGTTGAAATCTTCGTTTAACCATTATAAAGAGTTCATTATGACCAATAATCGTCAAGAAAATAGCCATCTTCTCCTCGACGGTGACATTTCTACTGTCTTGCAACCAATTTTTTTGTTTAAAATGGTTGCACAGTAGTATATATGCATCACGAGAAAGCCACATCAATTCAACACATTGGGTATTCGATCCGCCTAACAATTCTAGTGTATACGCATGTCCAATTAAGGCAGAAGTGGTGTCTCTTATTCGTTCTATTGTTGGTGAAAATTTGTATTTCCACCACCAATAGATGATCAAAACTAACAAAAGTTCTTCCTCAAAGTCCATGTATTACCTTGAAAATAACATACAATATAACAAATGAGCCAATCATATATTAAACACAAAAACAACACAATACCAAGTTTAATCCAAAACAAATCACAAATATTCCCAATAACAAGTTTAATCCAAAAGATACATCTTATGAATAACAAGTTTAATCCAAGACGCACATCTTCCCAAAAACAAGTTTAATCCAAACCCAATAACTAAAGTAATCCATACTTACGTGTCGTAAGTCTAATCCAACCCTCACATTTCTCCGGCTCTAAACGCATCCATTTTCATATAGTCCGCACTTTCACCTAAAACAAATAGTGTTACGTCATGCAACAGTGTATCCCATCCAAGTTCCGTCAACTTCTTCAAGCAATCATCAAGATCATCGCTTGTAGTTGATGCTCCTTGTTTTTCTATCATGACATTCATAACCTTCATAATAATTTCTTCAACTTGGTCTTTGTTTGAATTACATGTTTCTTTAGCTTTCCACTTTTTTGCTTTGGGTTGGAGGGTGAGAAGAACACTCTTGAGTTGAAGTTGGGCCCCCGGTTTCTTGTGTGTCAGGCATAACTTCAACATCTCCATTCACATTGGGATCAGAGTCGTAAGGATCAGGAATCGTCGATGCGGTTCCATAACTCTCAAGCCCCACACTAGCAACCCCATCAAATAGGTGGACACAAAGTTCTGGGTAAAGCAGTCCCGTACTTCTCAATGGTTCCATGTATTTACTTTGCTGTTTTAAAAGAATTATATCCATATAAATAAGTATATTATAAAAGAATAATTATATAAAAGATAAGAAAGAAAGTGACCGAAATTTCTATCTTCCATTCTTCCTCGGATAGATTGAACGTGTTGGTTGTTGGATCGTAGACATTGCCCGTTTTGTTTTTCAGTTTAGACCAAGCTGCATATTTCCCCTTAAGATAATCGTAGTGATTTTTCATTTGTCGTTGGTCGACGTCAATGTTATGTTTCTTTTTTAGTTCTTCTCCAACATTTTTCCACGACTGTGGCTTAAGACTACTACCTTCTCGTCCATTTTTTATTGTCTCATGTAAACACGCTTCAAGGAATGTATGGACCAACCCATCCTTTTTTCATGTAATTCTACATTTCTTTTGGTGCGAGGATTCACCGACTACTTCCATACCTAGTCCAAATAAATAATTGGAAAATTGCAACCATATAAACAAATTGTAGCATAAATTTTGGACAAATAAACTTGTCATAAAGAAACACAACTATAAACTATCCATTACTATTTATACATTACTATCTACAAAGAAATTATGGCATAAAGTATCTATCTACAAAGAAACCATAGCATCAAGAATGGAATATCCATTACTATTTACAAAGAACCAGCAAAAATCAAAAAAAAAATTCAGATTCAACAACATTCAACATTCAAAGCAAAAAACAACATTCAACAACGCAAAGCAAAAAATCAGCAAAGCAAAAAAATCAGTATGTATCAAATCAGCAAAGCAAAGCAGCAAATCAAAAAATCAGTATGTAGCAAATTACTAGCAGCAAATCAGCAAAGCAAAAAATCAGTACCAACAAAAAAATCAGTATGTAGGAACAAATCAAGAGAAAAAAATCGAGAGGGACGACCTGCAGCTGTGGAAGAAAAGAAGAAAACAAGAAAACAAGAGAAAGGGGGACAATGGATACCTTCGAAATCATACAAAAATCTATACAAAATCCATGTTTTACAGGGATATTAAACCACAGGGAAGTAAAAGAGGAGATACCTTCGAAATAGGTTGTCGATTAGGGTGGATTTCGATGGGTGGCCGGCGCCGGAGAAAGGGCTGCCGAAGGGGTGGTCTGCGACGGAGAGAGGCTCGCCGACGAGGTGGCTTGCGACGGAGAGAGGGACGCCGACTAGGTGGTCGTCGTTGGACTCTTGCTCGTCGTTCACGTGGGAGGCGTGGAATGAGGATGTGTGTAATGAATGGAGGGCAATTGTGGAAAAAAGAAGGCTCTGAACCATTTTGTAAAACCCAATAGACTCAATCGTTAAGAGGTTATTGTAATGGTTAAGAGGTGTATTTTTTTTGCCAAACAACTCTAACCTCTGACCGATTCAGAGGTGACCTCTTAATGTCACCATTAAGGGTGCGTTTGGTATGCAGAACAGAGTGGAACATGACAGAACAGAACATGCTTGTCCCATGTTTGGCGTGACCATATGTGGGACACGCTAGAACTAAGTGGAACAAGCATGAGACACACTTGTCCCACTCCACCCCCCTGGAACTAAGTAGAACATCAATATTTTGACTAATATACCCTTTGTTAAAAACAAAAACAAAAAACATGTCTTTTCATCATCCATGTCTCCAAGCTAGGGGTGTGTAAAACCCGAATAGTCCGAAATCTGAATCCGCATCCGAACCGAAAATAAGGTGTTTTTGCAAAACCCGAATACACCGAAATCCGATAATCCGAAACCCAACATTTGGGAGGATATCTGGGTTCAGATTGGGTTTGATTGTTAGCCACCAACCCATCCGAAAACCCGAAATAACATAAATCTATATTTTAAATACTATATATATATATATATATATATATTTATTTATGTAATTATTTTTTGAAAATTGTAAATTATACTCTGTTGAAATATTTTCTAAATTTTAAACTTGCTATTGATTTCATCAATCTTTCAATCAATTGTATTCATCCTAAAAAACAATTGAATTTATATATAACTTTTGCATTATATAATACCCGAACCCGACCGACATCAATTCGAAACTCGACCAACCCATACCCGAAACAACCTAAAATCCGAAACTTAAAATATGGGTTTTGATTTCCATATCCAAAATCCAATCGTGATAAATTAGTTTTATGTTTTTGATAATCCATTGCACTATATATTAGTGATGTAAATTAGTGTTATGTGATGTAATCTATGATTTTTCATCAGGGGTAAATTCACCATTTAACCAGTCTAGTCCTGTTCTGTCTAGTTCTGTCATGTCTTGCCAAACGCTGGACAACTGTCCTGTTCTGTTCCGTCCTGTCCTGTTCCATCTTGTCCTATCCTGTCCTGTCTGCGTACCAAACGCACCCTAAGAGGTAAACAAATAGTCACTAAGTATAAATTCACGATCAAATATCAAACATACACTTGGTATTTGGCGAGTTTCATGCATTTTACATGACATGTATGTCTATGTGTGAACCGTTACTTTGATACTTTCAACAAGACCTATATGTGCTATATGTATATTCTTTTCAAAAGATATTTGCATTCTACGCATTTTTTTGTTTCTAATTCATTTTAGCATGCACAATAAAAAAATGTGTCTTGTACGTGTATGAGTTCACGTACTGAGACAACAATGATTATGATAAGGAAACAGGGTCATAATCAGTCCACCGAGGTTAATATGACCTATGTTGGGCAAGATGATCTAAGTTATAAGGAGTTTGGTAACCCATGCCATACTAGGAGAATTGAGATCTTTTATTATCATTCCTATCTTTTTGAAGTATATATATATATATATAAGGTCAAGTTATTTTGTTAACCTTCTAAATGGTATTAACTTTGTGAACCCCTATTGACCAATAGGATTTCACCTTTAAGATTGGTTGGTTTAACATATTAATTAATTGTCCAAGGATATATATGGTATTTCATAAAATTGGTTTTTTTTTGTAGACTTTTTAAAATGGAGTTACAAAATTGAACATTAATTGAGAGTTACAAATTTGATTTAGCTATTCTTAATTTTTATCAAAATACTAGGTGTTTTGAGTTTGCTTTCGCTCATCAAATTTCGTTGTGATAAATTGTTGTAATGAACAAATATGAACTATTATTACTATTGTGAGTTGAAGACATATGAACAATAATATAATGGGTTATTTTTTTCTTAGGGTTGGATGGGTTCATCAGTTCACACAATGACTACATTGGGTACATTGTGGTTGTGATAAATTGTTTCATAAAATGTTAAATGAACTACCCATGAACAAATATGAAACCAATCATGTGTATTTTTCATAAATGGGTTTATCAGTTTAATGTGTCAACTATGAAACCATTCATGTTTTCAGAATGTTCAGTGAACATTAATGTTTTTATGAACCTTTATGAATCATTTAACTCTGATCAGTATTGTTCACACACCCCCATTGTATAGTGTACATTCATGTTCATACATGAGAGATGCTTTTTTGGGGAGTATTATGCGGGGGGTTACAAAAGGTAAAAGAAATCGGTTTTATTCAATTACCCATAAACATTATTGTTCATTACATTTATTATATGGAGGGGGTTACAAAAGGTAAAGGAGGGTTACAAAAGGTAAATAAATCGGTTTTACTTAATTACCCCTAAACATCATTGTTCATTACATTTATTATATGAAGGGGGTTACAAAAGGTAAAGAAATCGGTTTTACTTAATTACCCCTAAACATCATTGACCATTACATTTATTACCCATCATCCCATGTTGCAATTAATTTTTTAAGTGTGCATCATCTCAACCGTTCGTTTTAAAATCAATGATTGTTATTGGGTTAATAAAGTTAGTACGATAATTTGTATATATATATATATATATATATATATATATATATAGGGTTGAGTTATTTTGTTAACCCAATTTATTGTATTAACCTTATTAACCCAATTTATAACCTTTGATCTTAGAATGGATGACTTAGATTAATTAGAATTAAATAAACCAATTTAGAAAAGGTTAGAGAAGTAATTAATATAATGAGCAACAATGTTTGGGGGTATTTGAGGAAAAAAAATATATTTTTCAATTTGTAACCCCCGTATTAATCAACCCAATTTGAAACCGACGTGATTAATTGCTAATCGAAACCAAAGGAAATCTTTATTTTTGAACATGTATGCACAATAAACATGTATGAACATGTATGCACAATAAACAAGATAATTGGACATTTATTTTTGTACTTGTTTGTGGAATGTTCATCCGAATCATGAACATTAATGAACATAAATTTTATATTAAAATATGAATACATATGAATAAGGATGAACATGCAATATGAAAAAAATACAATGAACACATATAACGGTTACTCACTATGGACTGTTATTCCTTAATAAACTATATATATGAACAATTATGAACCATGGTATTAAAATTTGCATGTGCATGAAAACTACATATTGCATGTTCTTTTTGTGTTCAATTATGAAACCGTACGAACCATGAACAATTATGATCATATGAAAAATCTAGACTATATGTACCATGGTGAATATATTGGATCTATATTCATGACTCCACGAAAGTCGTCGTTAATATCCCTCAGATTCGTAACAAGGTTCGTCAAATCTTCTTGGGTATGTTCATGCTCAACATCGATTTTACCAAACATGAATCTTTGTTGGTCATATTGTACACCCATTTCGTCAATCCTTGTTGGTAAATTTTAAAAAACACAAACATGTACCTTAACTCATTTTTAAAATTTAAAAATATGGCTAAAATTATGAATTATAGTATTGTAACTCCTAATTAAATGAATGCTATTATTAACAAAATAAAAGTATTCCAATAATGCCCTCATATATTTATTAGACATATATATCAAACCAAGAGTCACAATGGTTTTCTATTGGTTAAAGAGGGTTAACAAAGTTAATATGAATGAGATGGTTAACAAAATAACTTCCTCCCTCTCTCTCTCTCTCTCTCTCTATATATATATATATATATATATGTATATATAATATACTAAATACTCACGCACCCTCCTCACCTTTGATGAGATTTTAACCCTTGACCTCATGGAGGTTGAGCTCACCGGGAACCCAAATACCGCTAGGCAAATAACCATTTCATTACTATCATCAATAATTACAAACATGTTTCATGACATTATAAGCATATTAATATTTCAAAGAGTGGTGTTAATAGTATGTGTTTGTTGCATAATTAAAACCATGAACTCATTAAGCTTAACTTATTAGTAGCATACATATCAGGGATAGAAAATTCAGAGTTCGATAAAAGACATAGAGAAAGTCTACACCTGCTAAGACTTAGCGATTTCAGTTATGTTTCATGTTTGTTCAATATTAGATGTTTTGCTTTAACCCAAATTTATGCTTGGTTGGACTTAAAGGTTGTCTAAGTCTAGATATGTTATTTAAGTATGTTAGTTGTTTGTAAGTACGTATTGTTTAAGTTTGAGGTGTTATTTAATTAGATCATGATTATTGTAAGATAAGTATGATGCATGTGTTCATGGTGAAAAGGAGAATGCTATATGAATATAACAATTTTTTCAGGTGTTTATTCGAGTTATGTTTTGTAAAACTTCAATTCTATAAATTAAGTTGGTTAAAAATTCACAACGATAATTACAAAAATATAGTCCGAAAGAAAGGGAATAACCAATCACCATATATAAGGTACATTGACATTTGGCCAAAACTCAAGGGAACACCCTAAATGCCCACTGCTAGTGTTTGGATGAGTGTCGATAATGATCACTTGTGTAGGTTAAATAATTTTACATACATTCTTAAAATAAAGTTTTATTGTAAGAAAATTATTTCTTTGCTTTTTAGAATTTGATTATATTTTATCTTAAACTCTCTGTTTTTCCCACTAAAAAAAAAACTATTTGCTTGCTGAATTTTGTGTCCTCCTACGAACTCTATCTCACATAGACCACAAAGCCCATATCGTTTTAGATTTGTATTTGAGGTTGCTAAAGATCTCCTTGCAACCAAAGAGATCTAACATCATCAACATAACTAAAACAAGACGATTTTAACGTATGGGTGGGTTGGGTTATGCAGATAATAAAACTTATGGTGATAAGGTAAGAAGGGTTCTCACTCTTGGATCAATACTAATTGAAGATCAACACTAATGAAATGCATTGGATCAATTCCCTTCTAAAGGCAATTCATGTGTTGTTTTGAGATTAATGGTTCAAATCCCTTTTTACACTTCTCACCTTAACTCTTTTTCTCACACAATCATTCATCTTTAAGGTTTTTGACCTAAACTTTGGGATTCAAAAGAAACACTCCGTCAAATTTTAATCAAAATAAAATAAACCTTTTTATTTCGACAATTCATAAACTTTTATATTTTTCCAATGTTGATCAATTTGGTAGATAAACGAACATTTACATTGGATCGTATATATCGCCTTAATATGATTTCAGACGTTATGATTCCTGTATTTACAAAGAAACATGGTTTTCCTTATATATATATATATATATATATATATATAGGGGTAGGTTCAAACGAGAACGCTAACTATTTAAGAAAACACGAGAACGTCCGATCATGTACAAAATCATACATGATTCACGTAAAAAATCATATATGATTCACGACGACTTTTACCCGCGACTTATGTCACGGCCAAAGTCCTCCGCATCCAATTTTTGTCCATAATGTAAAATCACATATGATTTTGTACATGATTTGTTGTTTTCTTGTTTTTTTAAATAGTTAGCGTTCTCGTTTGAAGATTCCTATATATATATATATATAAATGTTGTTTTCTATTTGGACATTAAAGCACCAACAACACCAGCAATTAGAGTGGTGGGATCACCAAGAACTGCAGATATCACAAACTGCATTGCCAAACCAGCCATCTCACAACACTTCTTCACTTTCCCTTTGCTTTGATGATGATGATTTTGATGATAGCTTTCCAATGTACCCTTCAAGCTTGGAATTCTTGTCTCCACTTTCCTATTTTTCCCATACAAATCACCACTAAAATTACCAGTCACCCCAACCCCACCAAAATATAACTCATGCCAATTCTCCACCAACATCTCCTTCACACAGGCCACGTGCAAGTTATACTTCTTGCACGTTGACCTGTAACTCCAACTCCGACCCTTCCTGCCACATCTGTGGCAGGCAGACCCCACCTTTCTGTAAAGGTACAACTCGACCTCGCCATCATCCAACATAGTTGGAAGCTTGGCACAACAGGGGTGGAGGTCAAACCCACACAACTTACAGTGGTACACGAACCCTGACACCACCTTTTCGCAGGCGTTGCAGTATCGGGCTACGGGGCCCGGTGGGCGGGCAAGGAACTGGAAGGAACACTTGGTGTAGAAAGGGTGGGAGATGGAAGAGGACGGGAGGGCGCAGTGGACATGCAAGTCGTAGTTGCATGTCGTGCATTTGTAGTTGGAGCCTATGCCGACTTCCTTGCAACCATCGCACTTGAATGGGACCTCGGTGTAGCATGGCTTGAGCCGGTGTTGAGGGTGGCTAAAATGGGAAATTTCGTTGAATTTCATGGTCGATTTTGTGTAGGTTTTCGATATGCATGGGGAGATAGGTATATAAAGAAGAGAACCTTGTTAAAGAGCTGAACATATAAAAGAAGAATAACGTATAGATGAGGTTTTTTGGTTAATTAGTGTAAGTTATGAGGTTAATTTTGAAGGGTAGCTTGGGGATGAAGCAAATCAAGACAAAGAGAATCGAATTTCCCACTTTTTTTTTTTTTTTTTCTTTTGGTATTTCGAATGAGATAAATCGAACGTTTATTTTGACCGCTTTGACTTGATTTACGAGTATTTAAAGAACTACAGGTGGTCTTATACGATCCAATTCATACTAAAAATGAGTAAAATGTTGATAGTAACATTATTTCAAACTGTACATATTATTTTTATTAATCTTCAGTTTTATACTTTTATATGCCTTTCATTCATACTTGTTACATGAAAACAACTTTGAGGGCTAGGTCCATTGACAAATAAAGATTAGACCTTGAGGCTCTTCTCCATATGTCATTAGTTTGAGTCACTTCAGGGACTACTGGAACTGTTATATTATGGCTTTATGCATGAGATAAGTTGAGGTGCACATAAGCTGACTTAAAGATGGCTACATTGGGTTTGACTCGGGCGGTGACTTATTGAGACCAGTAGGACGGGGACAATTTAAGTTTTTATAAATTATAATAAAAGATTGTCAAGGTTTTTTTTTTCCAAAATTTTCAAGATTTTATCGACTTAAATGCGTTTAAACTATATTTCAATACTAAATTTCAAAAATCATACTTACAAAGACAAGCATAACATTTTTGTGTAGACAATATTTAAAAATATTTATTTTTAAAAAGCCAGCAACGGATTTGGGATCGGCCTTGGGACTAGTCTTGTCCAAGACCGATTTTTTACCATCTCTAAGTTGATCCAAATATCTATATAGTTACACAAAAATAAAATAATTATGAAATAAAATAATTAAATTACAAATTTAACTTGAATTCTAGAAGGGAATGATCTTTTACAACTTTGTTGCATCTTGCTTGGAATGAGTGGTTGAATTATTCTTGTATATTATTGTTTTAGTGGAATATATTCCTAAAATTATGATTATTTAAATAGATAACAAATAAAATGACCACAACTAAGTATAGATAAATAATTTTTTTTTAAAAGTTTTTACAATCAATCTTGTCGTAGTTAATATCAAATCAAGTATTCAAAGCTGGCCATTTAATCGTAAAATAATCAAATAATTACAAATAAAATCATTTTATCTAAATACCATAAATTAATTGATACAATTCAAGTTGTAACAATTAGATAATTGTTCTCAAAACGTACATCCAAACACCATATAATTACGTGTGTATTGAAAATGACATGATTAGGTCTAACATTAGGTGTATTTAAAACAACTCGTCCAAATGAACATATATTACTGTTATAAAGGACTGATGTAGCTCTTTCATAAAAATGTCCATACATGGATGAATATTGAAAAATCATGGACATTTATATTGATTCCTATTGTACAACAAGATGAATATCTTATCTATATAACCAACCGCCGTCATCTTTCTTGACATAAATTTATTAGAATAATGAAAATAGCTTAAGGTCACAATTCTTCATTTCGTTTTAAGTATCCTAATACGGACTTTATAAAACAATTATTTTTTATAATATAAATGTGTGTGTATATATATATGTATGGTATTTTGCATTTCCTTTGTAAATAAAAAAATGCCTGAATCAAATAAATAATTTAAATTGTTGGTGGGAATAATCTTTTAGACTTTATGCATCTTGCTTGGAGCGTTTGGTTGAATTATTCTTGTATATTATTGTTTTTGTGGAATATATTCCTTAAAGTATATGTGGATAAAGAGTGAAAACCACTTATTTTCTCCTTATTTTAAGATTTTTTTCCCAATTTATCTCATCATCCTTTGAGTCTATCATAACTTGTATTATATCCGTTCGTTGGTTGGTTACATGACATGACTTTAAACAGATTTTAAACGTCCCTGAAACAGATCTCAAACAAAGCGACGATTTATCAACGTGAACAAATCGATACCATGAGAAATGTGAGCATAAATTTATGTGACAAAGGTTTTATCCTAACTCGATTGGCACCCCAAGTAATACTCCTACTATCTCACAATGTACCCCTATCAAATCCTTCTAGACAGAAACGAAAGGACTAATCAAAATCAGTTTCTAAACAGATTCTAAACATCCTTGAAACATACCTCGAACAGCCCCGAAAATGCTCCGAAACAGGCCCCAATCAGCCCCTATGGACCTGCACTCGATAACAACACTATATAGCTACTCCTTTGGGGACAAATACTTGATAAACAACCCCCATAGCTGTTGTTTTTGAGACTGGTAACACTATTAAAAAAGATCCCACGGATTTTTGTCTTGGGTTTGACCCTATTTGCTGGAATCGTCGGCTATGACACGGGTATTTGATTTCTTTTTTTTATAGATCTCTTACAAATTTGTACTTATGTCTTCGTTTTGGTGTTGTGTTTGATTTTGTTTGAATATCTATAGTGTGGATCAAACAATTATTTTTTTATGCTCATGCGATGATTTTGTAGGATTTAACAAACAACTTGTTTTGAGCATCTATCATGTATTCGTTGGCATCTCCTTTTTCAATTCCTTCATCATATATCATCTACACATATGAAAGGTTAATTCTTAATTATGCTATCATCCCCAACAAATGGATTCTTCTTTTTAAGGTAAAAGATTCTTTTGGTCTGTTAACCCGCAGACAAGTCCGACTTATTTATTGGGTGAGTAAAGTAAATTCATAAAACTCGCAAAAAATAGGGTTTAAGTTTGCTATATAAGACTCATTTTGAACAAAAAAATGGGTTAAGCATGACCATGTTGGGCCCAATCAGAATCGAGATTGAATAGGAATATGAAATTGGTTTAAGCTGAGTATTTCCCAAACCGGTGACTTTCGTGTTTATCAATTAAAAGTAACAAATTTTCGGCAAATAATTCCCCTTTTTGGCGGTGGTTGTGTTATGGTTTCCTGCTACCGTGATATTGTAAAGGCCCAAAATCCAGAGTAGCATAACTATTAAAATAAAACCAAGTGTTCCCAAACATCAAGTCATAGATTAACAAAATTCCCAAAATAGATTAGCGGATACACACATCCACACGGAGATATCTAGACTAGACAATAGGAAATTAAGGTAAACTATCTCAATTGCCACCACCTCTAATACTTCAAATCTTCTCTCTTCTCCTGGAATACGCATCAACCACTCTCTTACCTGAAAATGGTTTTTAAATTTTGAAAAGCGAGGGTTAGACCATGAGGTCTAGTGAATTCCCCATCGAAAACAGTTTTACAATTCAACAATAAATATGCAAACCACCATAAGACCCAACATTAAAAAATTCAACCACATCATGCCAAACTTGGGTATTTGCACAGTGTTCATAGTCTCCCATCAACTCACCGTGATATCTGCAATCGGGCCCCTCAGTAGATCCCCATGGCCCCCAGTAGATGCCAATCCCTTGTGCACAAGAAACATATTCAAGGCACATGGTATAAATACTCTCCCTAGGAATATTCACAATTCCTCGATACACTAATCCCATTGTGCAACCCGACTCCAAAACAATGTACAAAATTCGTGCCACAACCATATAGAACCATGCATGCTTAAAAGTGAACCATTTCCAGAAATATGTGTTCTAAGCATTTGAGAGTGCAATTTCCATGCCACAAGTACAACCATTATCAATGATCGAAACGTAACCGGTAAAGTTTATCCAAATATAAACCAACTCAAGTAATATTTAATTAAACACCAACACCAACAATACATGGCAAAATGATAATTCATTTATAAACATTCCCATGTTTGGACAAAGGTTTAAGGTAACTCACTTGGTCATTGAAACCCCACACCAAACTCACTCTACGCACCTACAGATTAATTTGAAAAGAACTGGTTAATGATTCGGCTAGAATTAGGTAGAAACTGATTCTCGGTTAGAAGGCATCCGGTTTTAGATTAAAATCCTGAGACGATCGCAAATCCGAGTTTCTCGGCTCCCGCACACGTCGATGCCCGGATAGGACATACCCCGGGTTCACAATTCTCTTAGGCCGAGCTCACCCTGTTTCCCGGATGGGACTCATCGGGTTCTTCCCCACTGGATTGTTCCGGTTCTACCCTCCCGGGTCATCCGGGTTTACACCCTACCGGACTCTCCCGGTTGACTCTCCTCCCGGATTGCTCGGGTTCACACCCCACCGGGTTCTACCGGTTGACACCCTTCCGGGTTGTCCCAGTTGATACCTTCTCGGGTTGCCCGGGTAACACTCTCCCGGGTTTTCCCGGTCGACACATACCGGGTTTTACCCCTGTTTTCTTTTCTTTCGCACATCGATCGCACCCATAATCCAACCCAAGGCTGGGATTTTAGATTTCGATCCCAAAGATTCCTAATCCAAACTAAACTCGAACAAAAACTCATGAATATCCCCCGGTTACAAAGGTTAATCGATAGCTAACACACCCTAAATCAAAACTTCCAGAACTCTAATTGAAGAGGGGGGTTTTTAACTTATCAAGATTTAACTCACCCAAAGGTGTACACAATCAAAAAGGTATCTCCAAAAATCTAGATAGAAGAAACTTACCTTGAAGAAGATGAAATTCCCAACACTTAATTTCTTTCGGTTTCCAGTCCTTGCACACCCCTCAGACGCCACCTCCTCCAATTTTCCATAACAAAATGAGAGACTTAGGGTTTTCTCCTCTTTTTATACTCTTTTGAAAACCTACTCAAAGGCCAATAGGTTTCTTCTTATTTTATACATTGGTCCCCAAGTTTCTCCAAAATTTGAGTTTAGAGTAAGGGTTATTATAGATATAATGATCTCTGCAGACAGTTGTGGTGAGCACACTAGTGTCATTTTTGTTATTAGTTGTTCTTACATATGGTTTTCTAATTTACCTAGGGGTTGTTTGTTTACCTCTTAATGATACCATTAAGAGGTATTTACCTGAATCAGTCAGATATAGGGTTGTTTGACAAGCATTTTTAAAAGCTCTAAATAGTTCACAAGAGTCTGAATCGCTCCACCACCACTCCATGCCCTATCCGATTCAGACTACAATATTCACCACGTTTCCCTTCTCCCAAAGTCTGTTCAAACGATCGCTTCATCCTCGATCAACATCGATTCTCCTCAATACCCTCGATTCTCTCATCAAATGACATCACAAAGCTCTCCTTAAATCCTCGATTCTCATCATCGATCTTCTCCATTTCTTCAAATTCAATTTTGTACCAGTTTCACAATCGATCTTGCACTAGATGAAGACGAGGGCACCATCGATTTATCCTCACTTCCTGCCTTTGTCAATTGAAAGAGGTAAGACCATTTTTTCTCCTCACTATCGATCTTCTCCATTACTTTTGTGCAAAAGGGTATGATTTGCAATACATATATATTAATTTTGCTATATGATCCTAAGATGTAGACTTGTTAGTTGATTTGTATTGTTGATGGCACAAATGGCAGGTACTGCCACTTTCAAATGCATTTTATAGAGGATTGACAGATCTCATATCCCCATCTTGTTTGAAGTTGTTTAACACCAGTGAATTTAATCAGGTACTTGTTCTTTTAGGGTGTACATCTGTGAATTATGCTTGTATATGTTAAGTTATTGTTACTGTTTTCTTTCATTGCAAGAGTTATATGGCAGATGAATTGAAAAAATTTGTTTTCACTAATGAAAAATGGATGTTGTTGAACTAGAATCAAGGAAATGATTGATGATATGGATATGTTTGACGTGAAGTAATTAAGGGAATATATTACCATATAATTTATATGGTAATCATATTAGGGAAAAATAGTAATTTACCATAATTGATTAGCTATCTTTGTAGAGGAGATTAGAATATTGAGTTTACATATGATCAAGCCTAAACCAAAACTGTTACCAAATGGGACTCCTCTTTTGGTGAGTTTTAGTTACGTCTAATCCTAACTAATTTACTATTAGTTGTGACTTTATAACCCATAAATTAATCACACTAATGTACTATTAGTTGCAGGATCATATGACCATAAGCCCTGATGCTTATCCTAGTTTGAGCGTTGCAGTTCAGAAGATTTATAGGAACGGTGACGTTGGTTTTTTTATGCTTTCTCCAACATTAATTGGCATGTTGCCATACGACACTTGTTACTATTTCATATAGGACACCATTAAGAAGTCTTATTTAGAGTATGGGGCGCAAGTTGCAAGTTGTTTGAAGGTGATGCCATCATCTGGCATCACCTGGATGTTTTTTGAAGCATGGAAAGCCATATTGCTTGGTGACGACAAGCATCGGAAATATCTCACGCAAGAATTTGCTGGATCCCAGTGGCATATTGAATCCTTACAAAGTTATCCCACGATCGATCATATCGAAATTCTTTGACGGATGATGGAAGCTTGGAACTTATTTTAGATTCTATCTTTTTGTACAACAAAGAAGTACTTTTCATGCTTTTAGATCCTTCGCCTAATGTTTTAGATATTCTTGCTCTTTATTTTACATCAATAGCACCATTTTCATGCTCTTGTAAAATAAATTCATTAGTTTTTTTTGTTTTTCTCTTTCATTTGTAAGGTATGGACGTTGTTGGTGAGGGTTCACAAGCAAAGAGAAATGTTTCTTGAAATATGTATACATTGTTATGTTCATTTGGATTGATATGATATCATGTATTGGCTTGGATCATTAATTATTTTCTAATTTTCATTTAGAAGTTTCATTCGAAACTTTTGTCAAACGTTAATTTTATTGAACACAAGACTGGGGGTAAAATAGTAATTTTATGTCATTAAGGCTATTGATTCAGAACTCTTTCCAAACAATCATTTTCTATCTGACACTAAATCATACAGAATCTCTTAACCATTATGTTCACATAATTATTTTGCACTAAATCATCCAGATACTGCCAAACAGCCCCTTACTATTGAGTTGAAATTTAAGTCTATTTCTACGATAGAACAAAGTTAAGATGCATAGAGAGCTACAACTACGTATGTATGGTTTTGTATACTTATTATGTTATTCTGTATGCTCCCAAACCTAAACTTAAATCAGATTTCATACTCTACAGATCTATCGAAGTTTGTGCTCTATAGAAATTTTTTTGCTAAAAAAAGCATGTATACTTAACAGTAGTTGTCTGGTTACTAAATGCAAATGTCACCTGGGAGTCTCTTTGGAGAAAGATTTTAAGATTTATTCTTGATGTTATTGAGTGAAATTTTTTATAAAGAATTTTAAATGTCCCAAATTCCTTACTCAGTAAACCTGAAGCAATCTAGATATGTAATGCCCCAAAAAATTGAGGCAAACAAACATTTTCATAAAACGGAAAAGTGGTATTTATAAAATGCCAAAGCATATGCCTCCCAAAAAGGGGAAATAATGAATACATGTTAAAATTAACAGTTTGTAATTCAAAGCATTTGGAAAAACAACCTAATAATCTAATTTCTCTAGAACAAGATTACAAGTTCTGGTGTCCTCCAAGTCTTTTAAAAGAATGCAAATCTTCCATGGTATAGTGTTGCAAAAGCTCTTTCCCCCAAGCTCACTCTACACCCAACTAAGCCTTCTTAGAGACGACACCGCTAGCACCTAAGATACATGTCGACACCAAGCAAGTGTTAGGCCAAAAAGCCTAGTGAGTTTAAACAATACATAAATCACAATTAAAGTGAGAGATCATAAAATGTTAAAATGGCTCAATAAGGAACCAATGGGGGAGACCCAAAACACCAAACAAGTTTCACCTCAAGAGTCGATATACCTTGGTGTTCACCCTTACGAGCAACACCCTAAAGGCCCGATACATTGGGGACTACCTCCAAAGCATTACCCCAAATGGCAGAGATCTAGGCACATACCTCCAAGGTGGAGCCCACGATTATATCCTCCTAGTGCCTACTTATTGGTTCATCCAATATAAATTATGCCAAGGATACGACTTACTCCAAGCAAGGTGTATCAAACATTAATACCCACTTTGTGGTCCAACCACCTCAATAATCAAATAGCCATACGTGAAATACTAATATTTTCGAGATTTGCCAAATGAGCATATAATCTTTTATATAAACATTCCAAGGGGAAAATTACCCATTATACAAGTAAATGCATCAAACCCCAATGTGTAAGCATTTAGCACCAAGAGTCCCATTTAAAGTCAAGAACTTAAGTTAGGTCATATACCAAAGATTTAGATAATTCCATATAAATATCAAGTACTGTAACACCCGGAAATTCACACGGTAAGTAATTTTCCTCTTGTTTTATTAAGTTATGACTATTTGAGAATATGAGCCTTTTATATGCGCATGATGATCATTATTCCATTGAAATGTTATATAAACTGATTTACCATCTTAATTGTTTTAACCTCGCGCTCGTAATCAGTTTAGAATGCATTTTTGGGCTGAGGGGAGAGTGATGCGAGAGTGCCACGCGATAGTGACATTGTCACTATCGCCGGTCACTCTCGCGGGAGCTGTACCAAGAGTGAGGGAGTGGTTTCGCGATTGTGACTCGCGATAGTGACACTGTCACTATCATCAGGCACTCTCGCGCGGTTTGTACCGCGGGTGCCTGTGGGGCTCGCGATTGTGACTCGCGATAGTGCCCTTGGCACTATCGCCGGACACTATCGCCGACGGGTCTATTGACTTAAATGAGCTCTTGGCCGAAAATTACCACATTTTTATCACATTTCACTTGGGAAAAACGGGAGAGTTCTCTATTGGGGCAATTTTGGGTCTCCAAAACACACATCACTCTATTTCTAGGGTTTTGAGTTGGTAAGATCATTTATTGATCATTAAAGCTTCATCTTGGTGCATTTATTATCATCCAAGGAGATTTTCTAGGGTTTCTTCAAGATCAATCACCTCTCATCTTCAAGTCTCATCTCTCCAACTTCTAGGGTTTTCATATTTTCTAGGTTTTGGTTCAAAACCTAGATTGTGAGTTTACTAACCCTTTGTTAAAACTAGATACACATCATAATCTTCTATTTATTATTATTTATCTCTATATGTTCAAGTACTTGGGATTTCCTTATGAAGATATGTTGGAAATGTGGTTATATGTGAAATGCCATGATTTACTCTAAATGTACAAGTGTTTGGGGCTTTTCTCTTGGATACATAATATGTGTACTTTGATATGATAAATGTATATATGTCTCGGTATAAATATGATTTCTAGTTGGAATACCTTCTTGGTGATATATGTATATGCATGAGAAGCATGATTGTCATTTGGGTCCCTTGTTGGACTTCATGTGATTGGGATGGTAATATTGTACCCGTGGTTGGTATTGAAATATGTTGGGTTGAATTATACCTCAAAGACCTTCTATATGCGTTATGTTGGACGAACCAAGTCAGTAGACACTAGGATGATGTAGTCTTGGGCGCCATCGTGATGGTATGTGCCTAGACCTCCGCCATTCAGGGAATTTCCTTAGTTGTAGTCCTCGAATCTGTCGGGCCTTTAGGGTGTCTCTTGGTAGATGGCATCAAGGTATATCGACTCTTTGGGTGGAACTTGATTGGTGTTATGGGTCTCCCCTATTGACTCCACATTTGTTGAACTTTGGTTAACTGCTGATAAAAATTGTGACTGTTCATGCATGCTTATTATTGTTCAACTCACTAGGCTTTTTGGCCTAACACTTGTTTGGTGTCGATGTGTATCTCAGGTTCTAGCGGCGCCCGTTCTAAGCTGACATAGTTGCTTGGGTGAGAGCTTGGGGAAAACTTGCAATTGGACACACATTTGGTAGAATGAAATTTTGGGTTCATAGATGACACCCCTTTTGTAATCTCCTTTCTAGTTGTAGAAATTAGATTAGTTGGTTGTTATTTATTGTCCGTCAAATTACAACTGTAATTAAACAGGTTTGTATATTCCCCATTTTTGGTAGGCTCTTGCTAAGGCAATTTATATACCTCGTGTCCGTTTCTTTTGGATATTTGTTATCTCTATTTTTAGGGTGTTACAAGTACCATCTTTCATTCCATAAATAAGGCTACCATGATTTCCAAGATATCCCAAGAACATTTTTACATCTAAAACCCAAGGGTTTGCAATATAATGAGTTATGAACATACTACCAAGAAATGAGAAATTGCACAAAATGTAAGGCAAGAATGAAGAGCACATTTATTGACATGTATCTAGCTTTAACAAAATTATTCCCAGAATGTGTGTATCAATCAAGATGAACAACAAACTCAGTCATAATTTCCATATTTTTAATCTTGGATAATACGAATACAAATGCTCTCTCTCACAGAAATATTTCTCTCACTAAGTTCTCTCTATTAAGCGTGTCATATGAGTCTACAAACGAAAAAGACTATTTATACCTACATGTTTACAAAGACAACAACTAAACTAATTAAACTAGTTGACTTGCTTGACTTTGACTTTCTACTTTAAGCACTTTGACTTTGACTTTGCAATGAGGCTTTAACTTGAGCAATTGACTTTTAATTCCAATGATCTTGGATCCAACATATCTCCCCCTTTGGATTCAAGATCATCTTCAAAAAGAAATTCAGCAAAAACAAGTAATCTCTCCCTTTGTAGATCTTTGGAAAATTCAATCTTCCACTTTTAACATCTTCATTAAGATAAGCATTTCATATCCCTTTAGGATTCAAAAACGAATTTCAGCATTCACGAACAATTTCTCTCTTTATGTTTCTAACAATGATCATCTTCAAAATCTTTCTTTCTTTGAACTATCTTCAGACTTTCAGTAATCTCCCCCAAAGTCTGTGATTATCTTCTTCACGAATTTTAACAATCTCCCCAAGGTAATAAAACCTCTTTCAGACTTCAGGAGCGAAATTATCTTCAGATTTAGCTCACATTGTTCTAGCAAATAATCTTCAAAGAAAATTTCAGCAAATTTCATCAAGCTTTCAGACCTTTTTAAACTCTCTTTCATTATGAACATTCTCCCAGTATTACTGAAAAATACACTTCAAAACTGTCATCTCTTGATCAGTAATCTCCTGGAATTTTCACAATCTGATCTTTAGACATCATTTCTTGAAATTATTCTCCCCCTTTTTGATTATGTAGAGCATAGAAATCATCAAAACTGTCTCAAGAAATGTCATGAATCTTTTACTGACCACTGATCTTTCTAAATGAGCATCTGAATCATCCGTTAATTCATTTTTGTTTTCAATAAGACTTTGTTGCTTTGACGACTTTTTGACTATTTGCAGATTTTGAGGGGGAGCTTACACGGTTAGTTAATCATGACTTGAGGAGGAACTTTGATTGCTATATTCATAATTTGATTGTTTGAAAGAAGGACAACTTTCAGACATGAACACATGTTTTTTAAACGTTCAAACCACTTCTTATTCTCAAAATGATTTCATGAATTTAGAAGTGTGATTTTAACTGTTTTTCACTTTATGAGCTTCAATATTTCACGAACCATGTGTTTCCAAAGATAAATACTTGTGTATTATCTTAATAGTATACTGTCAAGTATTCATACACGTCGGTTTAGTACTTTATTGACTTTCTTATTACCATGTCTCAAATGAAACAATTTTTCGATGGTAATAAACCCCGTTTGAAATTCAAAGTTTGTTGAGCGTTGATTCATTCAAAGCGTTTCTTTCAAGAATGTCTATATTTGGTTCGTATAGACAACATCCAATTTTTCATGACCTAAGCTTTAATTGATAAATCATTCTTATTTGATCTTTTCAATACGTTATCAGATTCTCGAAACGTATCTATTGATTTCACTTCATTCATTCAATATCTTTGTTTTGAGAGAATCTTCATGATTATATTCCTGAGCATACATAAATCTGACATATATTTTGTGCTTTAACTGCTAAAGTTAAACTATTGAGCAACATTTGCTTTTAGGACAAAATTACATGGGATAATTGTGTGAGACTTTAAATGAACTTCTATGGATTCACGATAACCAGTGTTTCCTACCCAAGAAGTTATCCTTGAGTGATCGAGAGGTGAGGGGTCAATATCTAAGCGTGGGTGTGTGATGAGATAAAATGAAAAGAGAGATTGGTTAGAAGTGAGCTCAATGTTAAAAAGAAAAAGGGTGAGAATCAGAGTAAAAGAATATCAAACTCTGCACCACACTTTTTCTGAGTCGGGCAGCCACATTACTGTTGTTTCACAATTCTTTCGTGAACTTCATTGAAACAGGCACTAGCCCATGCCAACTCTTGCTTAAACCCCACCAGCTACTCATTTCTTTCACAACAAAGAGATGTTTCAATTTTTATTGGGGACGCAACACATAATCTATCTTATCTTCATTTGGAAGATGTGGATATTGAAACAGAAGGAAGTTTTCCCCACCTGTGACCTTCGATCATGCACAATTGAGTCTGTGTAATACTGTTGTTGTCTCAATGGTTTACACATTTTGAGCCTATTTGAAAAGCCTAAGTAGCTTCATCATTCTATACTATGCACGAACACACAAGGAATACGTTTTCTTGTCTTAACATTCATAGAAAATTTCTTTGTGATTTTTCGATGATTGAATGGAAGCCTTGGGGGAGTGAACATCAAAAAGCTCCTTTCCATTGTGTATCCGTTGTACACAGTGGCTTAGTGCTACTTACAGGCATTTTAACTGATTCATTTGTTGATTCAAGTTACGCTCTTATTTGTCTGAATTTGAAAAGATTCGGATGAATACATTTAAATTATTCTCAATTTGCTTCTTTTTCACCTTGTTCTTGGCAAGCCCATTCAGTAGAGAGACAAATCTTTCATATGTTTCTTCCAAACTTTCCCCAGATTTGGCTTTGAACTCTTCATAGTTATTTATGCAGTTAGCCACCTTCATCTAATTTCCAACCTTTTATCCCATCATCATTTTCTCTAACTTATTCCACATCTTCTTTGTTGTAGCCTTGTAGTTGTCAATCTTTATGTAGATCTCATTTTCTATACTTTGTAGAAGTAGAGATCTTGCCTGTTTATCTGCCTTGTATTCCTTCTTTTGTTCAGGTGTACAACTTGAAAAATCAACAACAATCTCTTTGGTCTTTAGCCCTCGATTCTCAGTACCATCTTCACTGTCTGAACTCTCATTATCCTCTTCAGGCACAATAGCAGTTACTGGTTTCATCAGACCCTCATCAATAGACTGTTTGATGAATTCTCCATTTTCATGTATGTCTATGAAATCCAGAAATCTATCCTTCCATTGCTCATATTCACCCTTGAACAGAACAGGTGGTTTGACATCAGTACCGATTGAAAGAGCATCATTTGAAGTCATCTTGATTAACAACATAGATCTTTAAACACAAAAACAGAAATTTTTCAAAATTCTGAAAATAGCCAAAAATTGACCAAGTACAGAAGTCGCAGACCACAGAGAAGCACTTGTCGCAAAACCCTTTCCACTCACTTGTCGCAGACCCTTTGAACTAAGAAGTGAGGAACTCGCAGAAAGAAGCTTGCGAGTTCTTACTTGTCGCAGGCTGAAGCTTGCGAGTTCTAAACTTGTCGCAGGCTGAAGCTTGCGAGTTTTGAGCTTGAATCTTCTTGCGAGTTCTACACTTAGAAAAATTTCAGCCAATTAACTTGTCGCAATGCGTACAAGTTCTATACTTAAAAAAAATTTAATCAAATAACTTGTCGCAGACACTTGTCGTAAGCCTTGTCTTGCGAGTTCTTGAAATTAACGCATACCGAAGTAAATGAACAGTAGCTTGTCGCAGATAGTAACTTGCGAGTTCCTGGTTGTCGCAAACTGAAGGATGCGAATTCTTGAACTTGTCGCAGGTCAAGCTTTGCGAGTTCTTGCCTTAGAAAAATTTCAACAAACAAAACTCGAAGAAGCTTGCGAGTTCTTCAGATTTCGTACATCATAGTCTGTGAGTTCTTCAGATGATGTTTGCGAGTTCTTTAAGAAGCTTGCGACTTCTCTGAATCTTGCGAGTTCTTCAACTTTTTCAAGTCTGAACCAACTTTTTCAGCCTTAAATCTTTCAAAACTTCGAATTTGATCACCAAACTTTGCAGATTGATCCTCGATGTGATTCAGAACACTTTTCTAATACTTCATTTCACCAAAAACTCACTCAAGATTAAAATTCGATCTAAACACAGTGTTTTTAAAACACGAACAAAATATCAACAAAAATCCAAAATTCACACAAAATTGATGTGAATTAGGCTATGCAATTCAAATCAACTCTGTTCTAGAATAAAAAAACGAGTACAGTGTGATCAAAATTCAATCAAAACAACACCAATACAAAGATTCAATTCTGGAACCGTGACGATGTGCAAGTTCTTGAAATTAGATCAAATCTTCAGATTCTTTGATTGATTTTTGAACTATGCTTGCTCTGATACCACTTATTATTTCCAGAATGTGTGTATCAATCAAGATGAACAACAAACTCAATTACAATTTCCATATTATTAATCTTGGATAATACGAATACAAATGCTTTCTCTCACAGAAATATTTCTCTCACTAAGTTCCCTCTATTAAGCGCGTCATATGAGTCTACAAACGAAAAAGACTATTTATACCTACATGTTTATAAAGACAACAACTAAAATAATTGAACTAGTTGACTTGCTTGACTTTGACTTTCTACTTTAAGCACTTTGACTTTGACTTTGCAATGAGGCTTTGACTTAAGCAATTGACTTTTAATTCCAATGATCTTGGATCTAACATATTTGTGCACTAACAAACAATGTTTAGAAACTCACATTCTAGGTTTTTTATAGAAAACCCTAGAAAACTTGGCAAACCCTAGATTTTTTGAGGGGGAAGATGAGACTTTCTCCTAGCTTGAAATCCTTCACTCAATGCTCTTCCAAGCTCCAATAATGCTTCCCACAACCCTAAGATGAGAAATTAGTGAGGAGAGGGTTTGAGGGTTCCAAAATCACACTAAATGCTCTCCTTTTTTTTTGGAGAAGGGTGTCCTAGGATAAGCCTAGACTAATCCCTTGGTAAATTATGACTTTAAGACATCATACTCACAAACACGCTTCTGGCACACACTACCGTTACGCGGAGGTGACAACGTGTCTGGCTCATACTGCCTTATTTGGGACACACCCCCCGGTATGAGCACAGGCGGGACACACCCCCCGGCTTTGGCAATCTCGCCAACAATAATGTATGCATACATTTCGACAAACCACATAGAATAAACCCAACTCGCATTTAATAAAACTCGCATTTAACCAAACCCGCATTTAACCAAACACGCATGCGAAAATTACGGCATAAACATCATTAAGATTTTGGTTAGAAAAACTCACCTGAAAGCAAGGGTTCCCTTACACACGCTCCCAACCTGCAAACCGAGTACCTAAAGTAACAAAATTCAACATCAGACTTGGACCCTTACTCTAAACCCTTACTGACCCGACTCCTGGGTCGCCCGACACCCGGGTCCCCTTCACGCATGCCGTCTCCCGGCTTATTACCGGGGTAACCCGACTCCCGGGTCTTCCCCGACCCCTACCTTCTGTCTCCCGGGATGCTTCATGATTCCCCTCCGGGCCCCCGACTCCCGGGTCCCGCCCGGGTTCCCCACTCCCGGTCTCCTCGGGACTTCCTTTTCCCCGGACCCCCCCGACTCCCCTCCAACCTGGGTCACCACCCCGGTTGTTAAACTACCCGGGAACTCGATTCCCAGGGATCCACTCCCTGGTGTCTCCAACCCAATCGACTGGAATTACCAGTCCGATGGGATTATGGCTCGATGGGTTTGAGACGACGAAGGGTGACCCTTCATTAACTCAATCTCTCATTACCACCAAAATACAAGGCTAATTTAGGTGGTTGATTCCTTCCAACCACAAACCCAAGAACTTATCCAAACTAAACTAGAATCCAAAAATGAGAAGAAGAAGAAGAAGATGGATTCCCAATGATTCAATGAAATAACTACAATATAGGCAAGATATAAACAAAGATTGGGTGATTGATTACCTTCAAGATCAACTAACAAAGCCTCTTCAATGCTAGCTTCCTTCCTCAATTTCTCACACGAAGGTCTCCCTTCTCTAATCCATCTGATGTTTCTAGTCGCCTCCAACAATGAATTAGGGAAAGGAGGCATTAGGGTTAAAACCCCTTTATTCCTCAAATTTACAACCTGGCCCCCTTTACTTTGGGCCTTGAGTAAGCCTTCACAAAATTTCAAAATTATTAAAATTGAACATGATTATTACAGGTATGATACTCAAATTAGTACTACTTTTCAAGAAATAAGAAGTGAAGAGAAGATTAAACCAGCCCAAATGGAGCTAAGTTAGTTGTTGTTGCTCAAAGGGACATAAGATATGAACTTTCCAAATGGTCTTACATTAACACTTAGCAAGTGTCTTCATGTACCTAGTACTACTAGGAATTTAGTTTCATTTTCTCAATTACAACGAACCGAATTTATGTTTTCAGAAATAAAATTTTCATTTTATCTCAACAAATGTTTTATGAAATGGGTAGTTGTAATTATAAATCAATGTAACGAATTAAGCGAGGCTTAAATCAGATCTATCTATGACATTTAAACAAGAAACACATAGCCAAACTCCAGACGGATGGAGAGTTAGAATCATATGATGATTCATATGATACATGCGTGTCTTGTTAGTCAAGATGACAAAAGAGCCTTACAAAAGGCAAACCTTTAGGGGCTACAAGAACTATTAGGAGTTAACCATATTGATGTATGTGAGCCTTATAGTTCTGTCACAAGATACGGTCATCACTACTTCATTACATCCTACTGATGACTTCAGTAGACATAGGTATGTTTACCTAATAGAACAAATATAAAAGTTTTGAGATTTTCAAAGAGTTTTAGAAAGAAGTAGTGAGTATACTTGGCAAAAGATAAATATGTTTTGGTTAGATCGAGTTCATGAATATCTTAGCTAATAGATCATCCTAGAGATTTTTGGGAATGTATCCCAAATGACTCCGCAAGGAACACCGCATCACAACGGTGTATCCAAGAAGAGAAATAGAACCATGTTGAACATGGTTCACTCTACGATGAGTCTCACCACTCTGCCTAAAGAGTTTTTGGGGTTATGCCCTAGAAAACAACTACCCAAATACTAGATTATGCACCAACCAATAAGGACCAATAAAACCCACTCTTAGAATATGAATTGGGAAGATCCCAAAGTTATCATATTTGAGAATATGGGGTTATATGCTTAAGCTAAGCATACAGCTTCTAGGAAGCATAATTCAAAGGTCTAAAAGGTACATCTTCATGTGATATCAAACTGCATATTATTTCTAAAGGTCCAACGAGAACAAAAGTTTTGTTACGCATCCTGGTGAGATCTTAGAAGAAGATTTTTTGTCAAGAATCACAATGGGGACACAGTAGATCTTGAAGAAATTCAAGAACCACAAAGATGGGACGATGGTCGACACTGACATTCAACAAGTTGTTGAGCTTCAACAAATTGTTGAAGATAATAAACGAGATACAAAACAATTTGAAGATCGGATTACTAATAACTACTGATAAATGGCAAGATGCCATGAAGACTAATGTTAAAGACACATTCCTTAAAAGGAATTTTGAGCGAGGACGTATACAAGGCTTTAAAACATCAAACCTAAAAGTGCAAGTTGCAAAAGTCCATTTATAGACTAGGACAATTATCTCGTAATTGAAATCTTGTATTTACAAGAAGGTCAGTGGGAGCATAACAATATTCTAGATCCTATATGATCATCAAAAATGACATCCCAATGCTTAAAGGTGCAAAATCATGGATTATGAGAGTATTTCGCGATGAAGGATCTAGAAGCGACAAAGTCCTTAGTATAAAGATCTATCGTGGTAGATCAAAGTGTTTAATTGGATTAAGCCAAAGTACAAACATTAACAAGATCTTGATACGCTCCAAGATGAAAGGTTTCAAGAGAGGAAACTTGCCAATAATACATAGTGTACATCTGAGCAAAACTCAGAGTCCTATCACAAAAGAGGACATGAACCGTATGAAGGGTGCTCCCTGTGCTTCAGCCAACAGTTCAATCATGTACGCCATGTTAATTTACTAAGACCGGACGTCGCGTATGCCCTGAGCATGACGAGCAGATATTAGTCAGACCTAAGTGATGCTCACTGTATAACAGTAAATAACATTCTAAAGTATCTAAGAACTAAATATATGTTCTTACTGTACAACGGTTCGAAAAGAGATCTGTGTGTTTAAGAATACACAGATGCTAGTTTCCAAAAATGATCAATGACTTAAATTGTAGTAGGGATATATGTATTAAACAGAGGTACTATGAGCTATAAGAGCTTACATGCAAATCTACTTGTCAAGCCTATGTCTCAAAACAATCATGATGTTCGTGTTATAGGCTTGAGGATTTTTCATATTGAATAATAATTTTATCAAAATTTAAACTTTTTGGAACATTAAAACAACTATGTTTTATCCGATATGGCATACTAGGTATGAGTATATACACTAAACATTTATGTGTTCTTTATTAGCATGTTTAAGTATCCTTAAATAAATATGATGATCATATTATTTAGAACTATGCTTGATCGATTATTACTATGGGACTAGTAATAAATCAAAATCATTATGAAGTCTGGTCATAGTCCAAGTTGGAAGTATACTAGGTGCAGCCAGAGTCACATGCATCTGTCGGTGTACAAGGTGTTGGACAAGACCCACGGTCAGGATCACCTCATAGATCGAATTCATAAGGTGAGTCCTGAAATAGTAAACACTCTTTATCCTCATACTTGAGATGTGCATTGGGATCTAATGCACAAGGAGTGTTATGCTTTGATATAGTCTAACGTTACCCTTAACCGAGTAATCATAAGGGCTATGTTGGGTATAACATGAATTGTATAGTTAGTCGTGTACATGCAATATGGGATCTGCTCCTCTCAAGATGAGAGAGATATTTTTGGGCCCCTCGATGACATAGTTTGATTTACATGCATGAACAAGTGGATTAGTTGGACTAATGACACTTGTATAATCAAATGTGTTGGGATTGAGAAACATATTCTTTGAACTATAAAGGATACTCCTTTACCAAAAAAAAAAACATATTCTTTGAACTATAAAGGATGAGAAAAAATTTATACCTTAAGTTCAAAACAAAATATCGTGAAGCAAAAGGATAATGAATGATTCTACTATATGATTGATTGGATCAATAAAATTGCTCGAAGGTAAAAGCACATTTACATAGCCTTGGGGACGGTGACGTGTTGCTAGACGCTTACCATCGTCTGTATTACTGTGTATCATATGCAAGTGGGAGAATGTAAGTTATTATATGCCCACGACATGTGTCACACATGGATACTGCTAAGGAGTATGTAAACCTATAGGGTCGCACACAAAGAATACGTTTGTTTCCATCTTTAGAAACCCTAATCAAATCAAGTTGGTTAGGGAATTAATTATTCTTGAAGGATAATTATGAAAATATATGTTAAACTGTAATTATGATACTTACAGAGTGAAAACGTAATTATGTTAATTACATAGTGTTATATGTAATTATATATATATATAATTATATTTAAACTTTAAAAGATAATTATATAATTATATATATATATAAACCTAATTTGAATTATATTATATCTATAATTCTTCTGGTATAAATAGAACGTTAGGCTAAACCATTTTGGTGTGGATTGAATTAGAATTAGCCTATCAGAGAAATACAGAAAAGAAACCTTTTTCTTTCTGTAAAACACATATAGATCTAGGGTTCTTGGGTAGCACCCGGTGGAGACGGGAAACGTGTTCGTGTGTGGACTATCGATAGAAGAAACCTACTTTGGTTTCTTGGTGTTCCGTTTCAATCCCGACATATCTTAAAAGGTACATATTCTAAACACACTATGGTGTGGTTTTGGTTTTAATTAAATGCGTCATTTGATCCGATTGGGTTTTAAATGTATAGAAAAGTTTTCTATAACTTTGTAACCAAAATATTTTTGATTTTTCGTTGCGTTTAACGGTTACAAATTATTTTAAAACCCAACACAGATGCTCGATGTTGCTATTGGAAAGATATTTGATACGATATACCCATTGATAACCTAAAGCGCGTTTGCCAGGAGGAAGAGGCTCAAGAGTCCACGTGTCATTTTCTTCTAAAGCTTGTATTTCTTATTGCATAGATTTCTTCCAATCATCATCTTTCATTGCCTCCTTGAACGTCCTTGGCTCATGACCCGATGTGATAGCTGCAAGAAAGCTTTGGTGTGGCCTGGAAAAATTATTGCAATTTATATAATGTGCTAGAGGATATGGAGTACCTGATGGGCCGAGTGGAGACGGGGTAGCGATGGATGGACTTTTCGGAGCAACTATATAAGTGACATAGTTTTTTAGATGGATCGAGGGCATTTTATTACGCAAACCACGACCCAGGGCTAACCAGTAGACAGAACATATGCATTTTCAACTTCAGGTTGTGTTGTTGGAGAAGTTGATTCGGGTTGGGCAGAGAATTGGGTCGCTGGAGGCTGATCGGGCTCGTCTTGGGTCGCGACAGACTTGGAGGTGTCTACCACGTTTGGATTTTTGGGGTTTGATGAGTTTGTATCCATGGAGTGTTGCTCAGTAGAAGAAACATTAGAACCCATGTCGATCTCGGTTTCATTGTAGCGGAAGTCTTCATGAACATCAACATTATAAGGAACAACATTTTCCAGCATAATGTTTTTAGATTCACGATCCATGAGCGGGTAGGTATCTTCAAAGAATTTGACATCTCGTGACGCAAGAAATTCTTTGGTCTCCAAGTCAAATAAGTTCCATCCTTTCTTGCCGAAGGGATAACCGACAAACAAACATTTGCGACTTCGACTTGCAAATTTATCACCCTTGATTTTTTGGTTATGAGTAAAACACAAGCATCCAAACGTTCGTATAGTGTTGAACGACGGATCTTTCCCAAACAGAAGTTCGTAAGGGGTTTTGTTGTTGAGTAAAACAGATAGGGTCCGATTGATTAGGTGGGCAGCCGTGAGGACAGCTTCGCCCCAAAAGAAAATGGGCATACCTGCTTGAAAAAGAAGGGAACGACTAACATTGAGAACGTGTTGATGTTTTCTTTCAACACGCCCATTTTGTTGTGGTGTCCCAACACAAGATGTTTGAAAAAGAATTCCGGTCGCAAAAAAGTAGTCTAGCAAACAATTGAATTCGGTGTCGTTATCACTTTGAACTATTTTAACAGTTTAAGAAAATTGATGATCTATCATGGCGACAAAAGACATAAACGTTCGAAAAACTTCGGTCTTGTCCATCAACAAATTGACCCAAACAGCACGTGAATAGTCATCAACCAAAGTTAAAAAATATCGTGCACCATACGAGGAGGTATGTTTGTAGGGTCCCCACAAATCACAATATATTTTCTCAAAAATTCGACTTGCTCTATTATTACTCAAAGAAAATTTATCTCTACTGTGTTTGGCACGAAAACAAGTGTCACACGCTTTGTTTAAACTACTCGTCGTATTTCCAACGGAGGGAGTAACTTCACCACTTTTTCAAAAGGATTCCCCATTCTTTTATGCCAAAGTTCCAAGATTGAAGTTGCTTCATCTCTTGTGATATGTTGAACCAAACCTTCTTCTACAAAGTAGTAAAGTCCATCCCGCCTAATCCTCGTTCCAATCAGCTCCTTCCATCGGTCCTGTATAACACACATAGAAGAGTCAAACTGAAGAGTGCACTTCAGGTCATTATTTAACTGAGAAACCAAAATTAAATTGCAAGTAAGTTGGGGAACTAAAAGAACATGCTTGAGAGTAACTTTCGCCGACAAGCGAACGCTTCCTTCATGGGATTCAACAACAGTCTTTCCGTTTGGAAGACCAATCGGACAACCAACAATTTCTTTAGGATCAGTTAACCAAGAGGCATTACCCGTAACATGATGAGTAGCCCCTAAGTCAACTATCCACAAGTTTTTATTAAACGTACCATTCACCCGATTGTCTGGAACTTTTGTATTACCAATGAGTCCTATCAGAGTTTTCTTGCAGTGCGTACATGTAAGGTTTGCTCGGTCGGGTTTTTCTCCTCGGCTACCATGACCTCTTCCTCCGCCGGTATGGACAGCGAATCCAACTGCTTCTATTGGTTTTTCGTCAATAGCTTTTGCCAGACGAACTCTCTCTTCTTGTGCTACCAATTGAAAGGCCTGATTCAAAGACGACAACGAATTTTGAGATATAATGCTCGTGCGAAGAGTTCCATAATATTCAGAATACAAACCCATTAAAAATTCGTGGAGCATACCGTTTTCGCATCGTTCTTCATGTTGTTTTCCGGCCGAGCATTGACTACAACAGGAACATTCGATGAGTGGTTTATGATTGTTCAATTCTTCCCACAGTGCTGACAACTTTCCAAAATACTCGGCGACGGACATGAGTTTGGTTTGTTCACACTTTGCAATCGAAATCTTGAGCTGTTGAATTCTTGGTCCATTGACTACAACATATCTTGATTTCAATGTTTCCCACAGTCTTTTCGCATCCTTGTATTTGGAGAGATATCACTTTACTTCTGGATCAATAGTGTTCAGGATTCATGACACCAACATGGCATTAATTGTGTACCAATCAGATTGCATGCATGACGGTTCAGGTTTGGTAATGGTTCCGTCTAAAAACACGAACTTTCTTCGTGCTTCGAGAGCTGTTTGCATATCGCCGGCCCAGTCGTCATAATTATCGCCTTTGAGACGCGTCAGTGTGATAAAGTCTCTTGGTCAGTCTTTTGGACCGAGAAAGAATGGAGAGCTCACTTCAATTTTTGCCGATGGTGGTGGCGGTGCTTCTTCTCCGTTGTCCATGACGGTGGCTTTGTTTTCTGGTCGTCACCGCTCTGATACCATGTAAACTTTAGAGCTTTTGATAACAATGTTTTTGCTTGGTTTTATTCCATAACCAGAGCCCCTTTATATAGGGAATACAAAAGAAGATAAACATAAGGAAAGCATAATCCTAAAGGAAGCATAAGGAAAGCATAATCCTAAAGGGGTGAGGAGATGTTTGCTCCAATAATCCTAAAGGAAGCATAATCCTTAAAGGAAACTAAAAATAGGGAATGGTAATCAAGATTAAGAATAGCCTCTAAAATTCCTTAAATCATAGAGATCATTATAACTTCCTTTTTGAACCGGGAGATCTCCGATTAATCAACCATAATGGAGAAGAATGTAATGTACTTGAAAAGTAACCGTCATTTTGTTGAAGGCATTGAAGTTGATAAGACGAAGTATGATCTAAAACCGGAGATTTCTTACACAATGAAAGAACAACCATTTAGACATGTGGGTATTAAAATAAATCCCCATGACAAAGTATTTATGGATGAAGCATTTAAAGAAAAAAGATTTATTTATTTGCGACTAAGGTTAAAAGGAATTCACAAGTCGATTTATTAGGATCGTCTACAACCTGGTTGATCCACCAAGGTCCACGTCCATCTCCGATGGGTGTTGGACTATCAACAATCTTCATTATGTATTTTTAGTTTTGTTTTAGGATACTTTTTGTTGTTTTAGAAAAGCTAACACTTCTGGGACATCTTGTGGGGTTAGCTCAACTGACAATATGACTTAGGTCTTTGAAGATTCTCTGAGGTCACCCGGTTCAAGTCCTGTAAGACCATTTCGGTTTTTTCTGGTTGTTCTCGAAGGCCCATGGGATTAATGGAGGTGCACGTAAGTAACTGGTCCTAACACCATATGTTAAAAAAAGGTTAAAAATACAAGGGTTCGATAGGATTAAGAGTTGCTTGTAAAAGCATAAGAGTATCTCCAACAGCATTGTTAAAATAGAAAAAATTGGCTTTTTCTTTGCCATTTCTCTCCAACAGCTTTGCTATATGGTTTGCTAAAATAGAGAAAACTCAATAAATCTCTAAATATAGAAAATTCTCTATAATCTATAAATTGAAGAGAGAAAATATTATTTTATTCAATCCAACCAATAAGATTCAATATTTAACATTTTATTTTAAGTTTTTTTTAAAAAGTGTATTGAGATGATAAATTATGGAATATGATTGATTCTCTAAAATAGAAAAGTTGTTGAAGTTAGAAAAAAATGTTTTTAAAGATTTTGACTTTCCAATCTCTATTCTAGAAAAAAACAATTAATGATAGTTTGAATCTTTTTAATTAAGCCCTCCTAATTTTCTCAGATCCCCACTTAACCCTCCGCTTCACGATCGAGCATTCTCTCTGCCACCACTCCCTCTTATCTTACGCAATCATCATCGATTCACTCGCTCATTCCCGCCAAACATTTGATGCCCTAACTTTGATTTCGCAAGTTCCTGACGCTAATACCAATTTGGCCCCTAATATTCCACCTTTGATCTTCGGAACTTTAATTGATACTTACTGAAAGTGTGATTATGCACCGTTCGTGTTCGATTTGCTGATCAAAGGATGCCTCCATTCCAAATGAATTATCAGCGTATCGAGATTGCGCCAATTTTGCTATCCAAAGGTATTATATGTAATGAGTAGCACTTGTAATTCTTTAATTATGTCTGTTTCTGAACACCATGGGAGTGTTGCTGGATATGAGATCTACAACGAGCTTCTCGGGTCCAATGGAATATTTAGGGCCAACAATGTTGGTGGTTTTAAAGCTGTTTTTACTGTACATACATATAACATAATGATGCATGCTTTCTATAGAGATGGTTTACTTGAGAATTTACATCGTGTGTTGACTGTCGAGTGATATGATTGTAAAAAATTATTTGTCTTGAGTCCTCTTGTTTTGCAAACCACCTTATTAATAAAAACAATACAAACCAATCAATTAAGATATTTATAGAAATTATGAGGTTCGTTTAGTATGATCCGGATATTTACGGAATATGATTGTTGTTCATTTATCATCATTAATGTTTTAGATCAGGAAACAATGGAAATATTCTTTAGACTAGATGGACGGTTGAGATTGGTTTGTATGGTTTGTCCTAATTAGGTGGTTTGCAAAAGAAGGGGGATTTGTGTGCCTAATTCTTACAGCATTCTAATAGCTGCCTATTGTGATAATGGAAGAATTGAGGAAGCCATGCGAGTGTGGGAAGAAATGCAGAACAAAAGCTTTAGGCATGATGTTATGGTTTATAACACCATAGTTGGTGGGTTTTGTGAAGCTGGAGAGGTTCATAAGGCTGAGGAATTCTTCAAAGAAATGAGATTGAATGGGGAAGAGAGTACTTGTGTCACATATGAGCGTTTGTTAAATGGGAATTGTAAAATTGGGGATCTTGATTCGGCAATGCTCTTGTTTATTGATATGCGTAGGAAACGGCTTATGCCAATCGGGTGCACCTTTAATGTCTTGATTAAGGAACTTTGTGAGAAGAATGAGGTTTTTGAAGCATTAAAGGTTTCAAGAGTTGCAATGAAGAGAAACTACTTGGCTATAAAGGGTGAAAGTTATGAGTTTTTGATTAAGGGTTTGTGAAATGAGGGGAGGATGGAAGAAGATATGAAGCTTCAAGCGGAAATGGTGGGAAGAGGGTAGGAACTGAATTCCGAGATTTATCGTGCTTTTATTGATGGTTATGAGAAGGAGGGGAACAAGGAACTAGCAGACAAGCTTAGGGGGGAACTTGGAATGCAGTACCCTCTAGAATGCAAAATGTCCGCAAAGAAAATGAAAGGATTTTTCTTGTAAGCAAAACAAGTGTGTGTTTGGATCAACAATCACATACATATATGATATATCCGTAGAAGCAAACCAGCTATTGTTCACTTTCACTTATGAGTTTCAGTATGCATTCTCAGAAGGACGATTGGATCCTAGAAAACCTGATTGAAAAGAGATAAGACTAGAAAACTGTCACTTTCTTGTCAGATTTGGATCTGTGAACTTGTGGCCGAATCAGAGTCTATTTCCAACAGTATGCTCACATGAACATCTTATTACTACTCAAATGGGTGTTTGAGAATCTAACAATGCAAGTAGGGGGAGAAGACTTGTATTGCATGCCGCGTCAAGGTAAGTAGACAAGCAATTGCATTTTTTGTAAGTATGTGTGTTATCAAAGTAAGATGCATTTCTCCTATTTTTAATCCATTTAATTGATCTGTCTGTTAGGATATGTGGAACCTCTTTCAGTATTTCTCTAAAAGATCCCTTGTAAAAAGTGAGGAGGTTCCTACATATATATACAGATTTGAAGGTCCATGTCTAGCTTCCAAATTTCCAACATGCCCCTTCAAACGGAGTCTAGACGGTGCTGCAAGAATGGAGTCGAAAGAGTGTGTTGAGTCCTTAGGTGGTGCTAGATCCCGGCTCTTATACCAGGTTAGGATATGTGGAACCCCTTTTAATCTCTTTAAAAGAGCCAAGAGAGAGAGAGAGGGAGAGCCTACATATATACAAGTTTTAAGGTTTGTGTATAGCCAATATGGGACTCAATCACTACCATCTACATATTACATTTATCTAATCTTCAACTATGAGAAATTTATGAAATAACTCGTTATTTAAAAAGTACACCAAAACATCTGCAATGCATTCATTATATGGTATAATATTGTGATGTCGTCTTCTTAGTTGGTTCTGTAAAAAAATGTTACACTTTTTAAACTGAAAATTATGAATGTACAAATTCTGGGTCCTAAAGACAAGGGACCTCCAAGTCCCATAAGTCACAAAGATGGAAGAAGCCATAGATTGAATAGAGAAGAAGCCATAGACAAGAACCATGACAAGAAAGCAAATATGGTAGAAAGTAGATAGCGGCTGCAGATTTTTGGAGGGCAGACGGACCCATCTGCCCTCAGCAAGATATCCACCACGGCTGCAGCTGAAGAGGCTGCCGCTAGTGTGAGAGTCAACAACACCTGTTCTCAATCAATTTTGAACAAAACCATTATTAGTAGCTAATTTGTTGTGGTTAAGAAGTAGAAAAGGTAAGAGTCGAAAAGAAAGAGTTTACCCAATCCCCTATAATGATGATGAACAAGATTCCCTTTTGTCGAACTGGGTGGGTAATGAGAACAGAGTATCCATCAAGGAGTGCCAATGTGAAACTCCATGGTATAACCAAACCCATGATCGTCACCAAGAAGCTGGTGAAGTCCCAAATTTTAGAATTAGCCAATTGATCAAAAAGCTAGGAATTGTAATATGATTTTGAAGTTAACATATATACATTCAGGGCCCGGTTCAAATAAGATGACCAAATATTGTGAGAAGGTAATAAAGGAATTTTCATATGTGAATCATTTAAAAAATCTAAAAAAGAATCTTTTTGAAGATGCATATGTGAATCAATGTTACAGATTATTCATATGGGTTTATACATGCATCTTCAAATGAATTTTTTCAATTATTCACATAAGAACCTTCTCTTAACCTTCCATTCTTACCTTCTTACGATATTTAGCTTTCTTATATGACCCTCACACTATACATACACACACACACACATATATATACTATACAGACATAATTGTGTAGGAAATGAGAGGGGAGAGGGTACCAGAAGGAGGTATAGCTGTAGAATTGACCACCAAGAGACATGAAGAGAAGAGCAGCAGAGGAGAAGATGGTCTGACCGAGCCTGAGAGCGAATCCTGCGCTGGTACCCATGGATCCTGGTACGTCATCCATACCCGTTTGATCTCTGTAACATAGAATTCAAACCCACCTCTATAACAATACATACGATGATGATGATGATTGTTTCTGCCACTGTAATACAACATAGTATCCTTTGAATCCTGGTCTCAACCTCCTGTTGAGATCAAACACACCATTCATGTGTTTCCTGTGATGGTTTGTTTTAATGATCCCAGATGGATTAGTTGATGGAAATCAGACACGGACTACAAACTGTTGTTTCTTGAGGAATTTGGATTCTTCCTTCTGGCAGAAGAGAGTTTCAGGTGATGCTTCTTTTTTCAATGATTCTTTCTTTTTTGTCACGTAATTTAAATTATATTCAGAAAACATATATATGGAAGTGGTAAATGAATTCTGTCGGCGAGAGAGTTTCAGGTGCATTCATTCATGCACTTTTACAAAATGTGTACAACCACAAGTTACTTGTCGTGATCTCTCTGGTGGGGATAACGACCCCACCTATTTGTGCCCCTTGCTTTTTCATATAATTTCATTTTTTTCATCTTTACAAATTTGAACTTTGAATTTATTTACCTCATTTCTTTGGATCAACTCGGAAAAAATCATAAGAATATGTGAAATTCTATTAGATTATTTTCATAACCTTGGAAGCAAAAGGGTTGAGTTTTCGGTGAGAACAAAAGTTATGGTGAGAAAGTTAAAAAGGGCTCTCGACTCTTGGATCAATCTTAATTGAAGACTAGACATATACCCGTGCGATGGAGCGAAATGTAAGTAAAGAACGAACAATAAAATAAAATAAAATATAAAAAAGTAGTTTTTCAAATAAACAAAAATATAGTGGAATACCTTTTGTTCAGTTGCAGGTTCCGCCATTGACACCCGACCGTTCGTCTTCTTATTGTACTCGGATGATACATAGAGAAGATATATATATTTATAGTGAATGTAGAGAATATTTTAAAATTTTCTATTTTCATTTTCGATTTTACATTTAAATGTAAATATATTAAAAATAGGGAAGAATATTTTTATATCTACATCGTTTCTATTTTATTTTCTTTACACTTGGTTAATTTGGAAAGTATTGCGGAATATTTTTATTTTAAAGAATACGACAATTTATTAGTGTATCTCGTTATTTTTTATTTTTTATTCATATCAACCTTCTTTTTTTCTTCTTTTAATGTTCGTGAAAAAAAAATACATGTAGATTTTATATTATCAAAAAAATACGTGTAAATTTTATATTATGCTAATATAAAATACGTGTAGATTTTATATTAGCAAAAAAAATACGGAAGAAAAAAGAGTTTATATTACATCTCATTATGTAAAAAGATTTTATAAAATAAAATATGGAAAAAAAATTATATAAAATAAAATATGGAAAAATCATTATGAGATGTAATATAAAAAAATACGGAAGAAAAAAGATTTTATATTACATCTCATTAATATAGATTTAAATGTAAAATCTACATTTAAAATAGATTATGCTAATATAAAATCTATTTTATAAAATCCTCCACCAAAAAAACAAATAGTTATATTAATAAATGAGTATCTATTCCACAAATACATGATTATGTGAGATATTGTGCTTGGAAATGTTGTACAAAAGCATTAAGAAATTGTAAATTAAGTAATTGGCTTTAATTAGTTGTAACTTGTGCTTAAAATGTTGTAATTAAGAGTTTTTTATACCGTTTTTATAATATAGTATAGATATAGATTAACATTAATGAAATACATCAGATCAATTCCCTTTTAAAACACAATTCATGGGTTGTTTTGAGATTAAAATTGATTAATGGTCCAAATTTCTTTTTATACTTCTCACCTTAAGTTTTAGAGTAAATTACGCTTTTCGTCCCTGTGGTTTGTTAAAAATTTTGGATTTCGTCCATGTGGTTTCAAATTTCGGTTTTCGTACCTATGGTTTGCAATTCATTTCTATTTTCGTCCATGAGGCCAAAACACTAGTTTTAAGTATGAAAGACTAAAATGGAAATGAATTGTAAACCATAGGGATGAAATAGCAATAATATTTAAATCATAAAGATGAAAGAGGTAAAGATTATAAACCATAAGGATGTAAATTGTAATTTCAAAACATAAGGACGAAATTTTCAACAAACCATAGGGGCTAAAAACGTAATTTACTCTAAGTTTTATTATCCTTTGTCTGGAGCAGAAATGATCAAAGTCTAGTTGATATGAAACTCTAACAGTAGGTTATAGTGTTTCATGACCTTATATATAAATATAGAAGAATAGAAGACGAATAATTTGAGAAATATGAGAATTTGTTTGGTTGGATGAAAAGAGGTGCTCCACCACCGATAGAATCAAGGGCAACCATGATAACGGGATGGTATGAAATTATGAATTTGATACTGAATTTTTCTGCATTATTAGGACTAAGGACAAAGTATTAAAAAAATGTCAACATTTTTGGACAAAAATGTCGATTGAAATGATTATGGAACACATTCTTTATTGCTCACAACTACACCCGTATACTATGTGTTATGTAATGTGATATAAATCATAAAACTCGATGTAAAATTTATGTGATGATAGTAGGGGTGTTTGCGGTGCTGTTTGGGACAAAACTACAAACCGCACCGCATATGTGATTTGAGCATTTTTCCAAACCGTAAACCGCACAACATATACCTCAAACCGCACCGCGAAATACGGTGCGGTTTGTACCTAATGCACTTTACATCTACAATTCAATAATTATAAGAGTAAAACTTCATTTTAAAATCAACGATAACTTGATCGTAGTCCAAAAAATAAAAATATTCAACACGTCCGATTCGTAAATACATATTACATAAATATTGTAATTATTCTATATATACATATATGTGTGTGTAATATATAAAATTAAAAAAATATACATATATATAATGTGCGGTGCGGTGCAATTTAAACCGCAGTTTGATAACTCAAAACCGCAAACCGCACCGCATAGCGCGGTTTGGTAAAAATGCAAATTGCAAACCGCACCGCAGAAGTTCTAAATTGCGCTTTGCGGTGCGGTGTGGTCAGTTTGAGCGGTTTTGCGGTTTAAATGAACACCCCTAGATAATAGTCTTTTTATTTTTGCTATATAACATGATGTAAAATTTATACTGTAGAAGTTTTCTATTTGTTCTATATAGCATTAGTGATGGCCATCTTGGCCCGACCTCACCCGGCCCGATTGGTTAACCAGGGGCCGACCTGCCTGAAGCCCGGCTCGGCCCGGCCCGCTGGAAAACCGGTTTGAAGCCTGAAAATCTAAACCGGGTCGTGTATTTGGAGGATTTGTCGGCCCGGCCCGAAACCAATTCATGGCCCGGTTTTTGGCCCGACCGAGCCTGATTCTCAATAATTCAAAAAAACTAGTCGTTTTGTTACCGTTTGTGAGCATTTTTTGACCCTTTTTTTTGTATTTTTTACCCCTCCAAACCCCTATAAATACTTGTGTTGGTTATGGATAGTGACACCAACTTACAAAACGCAAAAAACACAAAAAACGCATACAATTCTCATTTCCCGGCTCTCGCTATATTCGTTTCTCGCTATATTCGTTTCTCGCAAGTTCTAGTCTAATATCTCTAGTTCTATACTCTCTACTCTCAAATCTCTCCTCTCAATTTTTAAAATGACCAAACAAAATTACCAAGTTATTGTCGAGCATGGACGAAAAGCACCGATTTGGAACCATTACAACATGGTGATGCTCCCCGACGGTACAAAAAAAAAAGCGCAATGCAAACGGTGTGGAGATCTCCTTGCGGCGTCCGCAAACACCACGTTAAAGCACCACCACGAGTCTTCGTGCAAGAAGTTGAGATCGGGTGACGATCCAAATCAACCCATACTTGACAATTCCGGTCAAATATGGTCGTATGATGTTGCGTTGGTCCGAGAAATGCAAATGAAATGTGTCATTCAAGTGGGGTTGCCGTTCGGACATTTCGACAATCCTCACATTACGAACATGATCAAACTCTCGCTCCAACCACGCTACGTGGGTTCGGTAAGTCGTCAAACTCTTAGACGTGATGCTATAAAACTTTGGAAAATGGCCAAAAAAGATACGCAACAAATGTTTTTATCATTACCCAACAACGTTTCTTTAACGTGTGATATATGGAGTGAACCATTCGGATTGCCACAATCTTATATATGCATAACGGCACATTGGATTGTGCCGCAATCGTGGCAATTATGCAAACGTGTAATCACGTTTGAGCACTTTGGTTCGCCACATTCGGGTGAACGTCAATTTTATATAATTATGAGAAATATTGAATATTATAATTTAACTAATAAGGTTATTAGTATTTCATTTTATAATGCTAGTAATAATACGTTATGTGTGAACAAATTAAGGTTGGTTTTATCCCCTATTTTAAATGGAAAATTATTTCATACACGTTGTTGCGCACACATAATAAATCTAGCCGTTCAAGACGGCTTAGTAGTATGTAAAAATTCTTTAACTAAGTTTAGGCTTATGTTACGCCGGATTTTCACAAAAGGTAAAAGCATGCAACAAGCATATATAAAATATTGCAAAGATGTCGGTTTTAAAGCTTTGGGACCGGCACACGATATGCCGGTTCGATGGAATTCGACTTACAAAATGATGGATAATTTATTAAGACAAAGACTATATATTCAAGCATTTTATAACATTCAATACCCGGATAACACGATATCTGAATATGATTGGCAAATGCTTGAAGGCTTACATGATATTTTGGACGATTTCAAAACTGCAACAACTATGTTATCCGGTATTTATTATCCAACAAACCATTTACTTTTAAATCAAATATATATTTTGGCAAGTAAAATTTCTCAATACAAAGAACATTTCAACTTTCAAAACGTGGTAGCACCAATGAAATCAAAATTGTTAAAATATTTTAAAGAGATCCCCTTCAGTTTTCTTTGTGCCGCGGTATTAAACCCATATTTAAATGTTACGGGTGTCGAAGTTTTAATACAATCAATATGTGTAGCGTTTGGTTTGGATACGACTACAAATTCTTCTTTTTCAAGGAACCGCATACTACAATTTAATAGTGATTTTCATCAATTATTTGATATTTATAGAATTAATTATGGGGGAGGAAGCCAACAAACCCATACAACTCAAATGTTTTCACCGAGTTCTAGTTTTAGTTCTCGTGTCCGAAACCGAGCCGACTTAATGGCAAATTTAATGAGCTCGGTTTTAAATGAATCTAGTAAAAAATCTAGATTTGATGGGGATAATTTGGGTGAATTCAATATGTACATACATACTAATTTTATAGCGACATCCTCCACAACCGTCAACGATGTTTAATCACTATATTTATTATAATGGCGGAAAGTTAAACAACCTCAATACCCGGTTTTGGCGGCTATTGCCCTTGATATACTAACAATCCAAGCTAGTACCGTAGCTTCGGAGTCTGTTTTTTCTCTTAGTGGCAGGATCATTTCGGAGCGTCGGTCAAGATTAACCCTGAAGTCGGTAGAGTGTTGCATATGTTTGAAGGATTACTTGGATGGCCAACAAAGAATTCAACATGAAACAAACTTGGAGGCGGATATAGACGATGTGGAATTAAACTTAGCCGAAAACGAAGTGGACGAAGGACTAAGTACGCCGAGAACCGTAACCGAGGACGATGCTAGTAGTGTCGGTGATGTCTCACGTTACGACGATGAAGAAGAAGAACCAGACACCGACTGCCTTGATGATAATACAACTGTTGAACGACTGGAAAAGTACGGAACTCTTGAAGACTACAATCCAGAGTACAATCTATACAATCCATGGGGATGGGGTGAGGGTGGGAGTTCGGGAGCGGGACCTTCGGGTTCTTAGAATTTATGAATTGTAAGTTTGTAACTTAAAATTATAAATGAAATGTATTTTTAAAGTGTATTTTTGTGATTTATTAACAATTAAAACGTATTTCTAAAGTGTATTTTAGTGATTCAATCCAATTTTTATTTTTTAAAGTTTAGTAATTAATTATTATATAAAGAAATTATTAAAAAAAGAAAAAAATTCCGAAGCCCGATCATGGGCCGGTTTTGGGCCCGGCCCAACCCGGTTTTTTTGAAACCGGTTTATTCATAGCTTAAACGGGCCAGACATATTCGGGTGAAACCCGGCCCGACCCGAAGCCTGATTGGCCCAGTTTTTGCTTTCACTGTTTGGATCCGAAGCCCGTTTTGGCCCGGCCCGAGCCTGATTTTTGGCCATCACTATATAGCATAATGTAAAATTTTATTGTAAAGTGTGAATAAAATATTATTGCAATTGCTCATTAAAAGGAAAAAGATTGAAATTTATGTTTGAATGAAATAGAAATTACAATCGTAATCATTATATATGTATACACAAATGATTAAATATGTTAAATTGTTTTAATTTTATTTTTTATTTTTACTTTTTGAAACGCGGTGCCGAGAAAGAAAGCCCACTATAATAGAAGTTATTACAATCATATTTTCTAATCTTTCAAGCTACCATTCAATTTCATCTACACTCTTCAAAGATTTACGTTGTGTTCTCGAATTTGAGGAGAAAATGAAAGAAAAGAAACACAAGGAAAAGAAAGGAAATGAAAAAAAAAAAGTTATTTGTGTTCTCAAAGGGAAGGAGAAAGAAGGAAATACTTTTTTGTGTTCTTGAACATGATAGAAAGGAAAGGGGAAATATGTCATTTTTACTAATATATCAAGTCTTTGGGTAGGGATTATGAGATGGACTTGGTTTCGGTCAAATTGAGTCGGTTGTTGATGCTCTAGCTATGGTGGATCACCCTAATCGTCCAAGAAGGTATGGCAAATAGTTGTTTGGATTACTCTATAGTATTTGGAGTTCTCACAACAAATGAGTTTTTTTTCCCTTGAGAAGTATGATTCCGAGTCCGAGTTACCGTTCGAGGTTCTACTAATGTTTCATTGGATAGCTCATAGAGTAAAGGACTTTCAACTTTCTTGGACAGATTGTTGTTGTGCTCCTCGGAGGTGATTCATTTGGGTTCTCCATCCTCGCTCCTCTAGAGGTGTTATGCGCTTTTAAGTTCTTGTTTCTGGGAGAAAACTTATCACTATTTTCTTTTCGTTTTATTTCCTTTCTTTTCCAAAAAAGTTTTAAGAACACGAGTTTTTTTACTTTCTACCTTTCCTTCATTCATAAAAGAGATTTCTAGAACACATCGTTAGAACATATTTTTACTTTATATAACAAAAAAGTAAAAGAGAAAGAAATTAAATACTTAGGGGTTGTTTGTTTTTTTTTTAAAAACTCTTATTGGCTCTTAAGTCTGAATCGTTCAGACTTTTTTACACACCACCTCTTATTAATCATAACTAAAATAAGACTTCAGACTTCAGACTTTTTAAAAAACAAACGGCACCTTAAAGTGCAATTGACCGGGTGCATTAAAATCAAAACGTTAGTATTCTTTTATAGGTATGAAACTCTCATTCATCTTTTATTGCTCCACTCATATGAGATATGCTTTCAATTTAAAAAATGTCTCGACAAACCGTAACTCTAAGGGCCGTTTGGTTTGGTGGAATGATTTTAAGGGATTTAGTTTTCGTGGAATGATTTGGAATTGGAGGGATTTGGATTTGGAATCTTTAATGTGTTTGATTTGTAGGATTTGGAATGAAATTGAATTACATTTTTTATAAATAATTATAAAAAAATTAAATTACCTATTTATTAATTGATTATCTATACTATATTATAAAAATGACATAAAAACTCATAAAAACAAGTCTTAAAGCTTAATGTACCGTTATTTAATGCTAATTACTTAAAAAACAGCCATAAAAGTTGTATGTACTACATTTAATGTTATTCATTAATTTTCAATCATTATCTCTAACCATTTTAATTCCCCTAAAATCATTTCCCACTTTAACTCCCTTAAAATAACTCTCAGCATATTTTAGATATAAAAAATCTAAAATATAATTAAAAAATCTTACAGAATATTTTATAAAAAAATTATATTATTAAACCAAAATAAATTACATTATATTATTAAGTCTAAATTAAACAAATTTATATAAAAAAATCATTATCACTCTCTCACAACCATCCAAAATCGTAATGTAAATCGACAAAAACAGAAAATAAAATGAAACATTAAATGGTGATGTATCTAGCTGCATTGCGCGAGTACACTTCTAGTTATAAAACAAATGTTTTTCCACATATTTTAAAACATTATTACACACAAATTCTACGAAATCTCGTGAAATACCAACAACCCTCATGGGATTTATGAAATCCCAGGATTTCAAATTCAAATAATCCTTCAAACCAAACATCGGATTGCAATGGAATTGAATTTCAAATCCCTCCAAATCCTATCCAGTCCTACAAACCAACCGTGACCTAAAGGGTTGTTTGTTTTGATGGAATGCTTTAGAGAGATTTGGATTTCATGAAAGGATTTGGAATTGAAGGTATTTGGATCTGAAAGGAAATGGAATCTTGGTGTGTTTGGTTTGTAAAATTTGGAGTGGAATTGAATTCAATTTTCTATAAATAATTTATAAAAACAGATTATAAGAAAATACCTTTTTATTAATTGATTATTATAAAACAAATGTTTCAACATATTTTAAAACATTATTACACATAAATCCTATGAAATCCCGTGAAATACCAACAACCCCATGGGATTTCTAAATCCCGTGTTTGTGGAATTTCAATAAAAACCCCGGGATTTCAAATTCAAACAATCCTTCAAACCAAACATGAGCTAGAAATGTAATTGAATTTCAAATCCCTCCAAATCCTATATAATCCTACAAACCAAATGAGACCTATTTGTGATGTGTATTTAATGTTTCGTAGATTCTATAATTTTTATTAGATGGTATATATGTATTTATTTTAAAGCTATGTTTGGCAAACTACTGATAAGCTAGCTGGTAGCCGATAAACTAGTTTTTCAAAACGCTACTATGAGTAGCTTTTCAATAAGCTAGCTAGCTTATAAGCTAGTTTATTGTCATCCAAACATGTACCAAAAAAGCTAGCTTATAAGCTAGATAAGCTAGCTTTTTTTTTGCCAAACAATACCTAAGTGTTAAATAATCAAAATACACATCATAATTATACATTTATGATAAGAACAATCAAACGTTCATGTGTTTTATTAAGAAAAAGGTGTTTGAGACCATGTGGTTGCTAAAGCCTGATTTCAGTGTCAACGACCCCACATTGCCAAATGCGTTGATGATCTATGGTTAAACTTTTCTTAGCTCTAGTCGACGTTATCGACCATCAGATTGGAGGTAAAAAAAGATATTGCTTACTAGGCTTGAATTCCGATTAGGGTGGTTGTCATTGTCAGCCAGTGTGGACAAGATCAACAGCAGTGTGAATGTTGATGAGACATGTAGCCAAGTGTTTGGTTTTCTCAAGGATAATTTCGTAGTAAATATAATTATCATGTTGATTTGTAATTTTTCGTAAAGTTCATGGAAGTATGATCTCTTCATGTGGAGAAACAATATATATACTTGGATTTTTTTTTTCGGTTATATATGAAATGATTACATTTTATGCATGTTGATGTGAAAATTTTCATGTAATGACATATAAAGCAAGTTTCTTCACCATAAAGGAAATATATCGTAAATTACATAGTAGACTTAAAAGTATTAATGGAAACGACATCTTTTCATGTGTTTTCAACATCATTTGGATTCATAAAGGCAACAACTAAGGGGCTGTTTGGCAGTTGCTGAATGGTTTAGTGCAGAATGATTAAGTGGTCTAAATGATTAAGAGGTTTTTATGATATAGTGTAAAATGAAATATGGTTGTTTACTAATTGTTCATAATGAAATCAGGGCTCTTAATGGTTAAGGGAGGGTCAGGATACAAAATCATTAAGAGGATTTTGGAACCATTAAAAGACAACACTTTTTTTTGTCAAACAAGATTTACCTCTTAGCGATTCAGAGCTTGCCTCTTAATGGAACCATTAAGAGGTAAACAAACAACCCCTAAGTCAGATTCTCATACACTCGGATGCCAGTTTTGTACCTTACACGTCATAATCTCAATTCCCCAAAAATATACATTAGATGTAACAATAAAATATTTTCATACACATTTATGACATTCTACTTTCAAGATAGCATTTCTATCGAAATTGCTACATGACCTATTCGTAAGGTCAACATATATCTATAGTGAATTATACAAATGTATATATATAACGCACATATCTCAAGAGTTTCAATAAAAAACAAGTATTAACACTGATCACTAAAAGCATACGTCATGTACCATTTTATCTTTTTCATATCCATTAAGCTAAATCGGTCCATGCCTATATGGCATATAATCAATCCATATTCATGGACCGCTTCTTTGATAAATATAGTCCCGACAATTAACATAAGTTTTTTTTTTTTCCTTTTTTTTAAATATTATAACATTCGTATTGCAATACAAATGTAATTTGTTTATTTTTAAGATTTTTCATTTATTTTCAACAGCTAAATATCAATCTTACCTGCAAAAAAAAAATACCTTAATTTTCATCTACAGGTATTATTCAATTTATTTTAAACTTGTTAAATTTATTTAATAAAATTTTGTCAAATTTAATTATATACGTAAAATAAGTTGATTTGTTTTAATATCTATATCTATACTATATTATAAAAAAATGGATAAAAAACTCTTAAATACAAATTATTAGGCACAAGGTACCATCATTTTATGCAAGATTTTAAAAATCTCTTAATTTATAAGTATCAAAGCACAAGATACATATTACTACTGCAGTATTCTAACACCCACCAATTTGGTATGCGCAGGATCTTCTTTTTATTCAGACATTTCCATGTATCACTATTAATTAATATATTATATTACTATAATTTTGTTTTAATTATATTATTAAATATGTAATTGGTTGTTTTTTTTTCTAGATGTCATAAAAATATATAAGATAATCATTGAATTCTAACAAAATATTAACTTTTTTATATAAAAAACATTATATTATTAAGTCTAAATTAAACAAATTTATAAAAAACATTAACACTTTCTCAAAACCATCCAAAATCGTACTGTAAATCGACAAAAAAATAAAATGAAACATTAAAATCGTGATGTATCTCACGTAATGTGCGAGTACGCTTCTAGCATATTATTTATAAAGTAAATGAAAATTGAGGGATCCATTTAAAAATCATGGACTAGTTAATGATTGAGAAATATTTTGATTTATAGGTTTATGTTGCAGAGTTTTGGACAATTAGCACAGGTTTATAATTGTGGATGCTCTAACTAATACTTAAAACATATGCAAAATAAGTTACTACAAAATTCTTCGAATGCTATCTTGAACTAATCTTTCTTCCAAACGATATTGTACCTATTTAGCGTATCAACCAATAGCCTTTCCTGCTAGCGTTTACTATCACTTGCACTACCACAAATGCACATAATTCAGAGATACATATCGACAAATAAAATAAATTAGGTCTCAGGCTTAGCGAGTTCAAGTGTTTACATCATAAAACATTCAACCAAGATCAAGAATAATTCATATAACGTGTTCATATTTCCAAAACAATGCATGATTTGTAAACACCAGTAATATGAAATTTGACATATTAGTTTCACCAAAAAAAAAAGATATGGTTATAATTTTCATAATGAGGTAACAAACATCGCACCACGTGGAGGAGACCCGCAACAAATAGGAATCAGTGAAGAAGCACTACCCAACCGTTCACTTATCCATAAGTTTATTTCGACATAATCACTGTAACGACCGTGATCTGCATATCATCTCAAAGTGTAAATTTAAGTGGGGTTGAATGTGGGAAATAAGAAAGTTTGGGGACCTTTCTGGAATTTAAGTATTATAAGACTTAAAAACCCTAGACCTTTCCTCTTTTGACAAAACCTGGTGTGTGCAGCGCAGAGGGAAGGGTGAAGGAGTTCTAATTGAAGAATAAATCATTGAAGGAATTTCTTTTGGAAATCAAAGCATCATTTAGTAGAGATTTTGTCAAGAGGTAATCTTCTAATCTTGGTCTAACCTTAGGAATCTTATTCGTTTTGAAGAGATGTTTTTTGTATTGATTTTCATTCTAAAAGTTTAAAGAACTGATAATCTGTTTTGGGTTTTGGTTATTGATTAGCTGTAATCTTGGGGTTAGATCTAATTGGTAAAATCTTTGGTTAAGTGTTGGAAAAATCGAGTGTAGAAACGAAGCTTGGGAAAGAGACCGAAAGGGAGAATCGATTCCCAAGTCACCTTCGATGTCCGTGAACCGGAGTGTCACCCACCCCGGGAATCGATCGGGGGATCCCCACCCGGGTACACCAGGAGATGTCTCAACCGGGTGAGCTGGGAGTCCCTCCTCGGATGCATGTCCCAAACCCGGGAGTACCGGGACTATGATTACCCGGGAAGACCCGGGAGTTATTTACTCTCAGACCACAGCTCGGGTATCGCTAGGAGCGGCCTGGGTGTCACTAGGCTCGCGACCCGGGTTAGACGCGACCGGGGTATGGACTTCTGTGTTTGGGTCGTGGCCTAGATTCTTTTTGGGCTCTTTGTTTTATCGACCTTAGGTTTTCGATTTAGTAGGGGAAGCAAGAGTGCCGGTAATCCTAAAGGCTATTATGGTATAGGTTAGTTTTTCCTAGGTCATTACTTGGCAATAGATGGATGTTAACTGTGGTCAATTATCAAAATGTAGGAGCTCGGTTTCCCTGGAAGTAACTTCTGTGTTTGTGCCAAGATTTCTTATACCAGGTGAGTTCCGTTACTCAAACTTTTATAACTAAAAATGGCGTACCTTGCGAAATTATAATGTGATGACCGTTATGCGAACAACAATTGTGAGCCTATGTATTACTTGGCTTTTTGATGATATTATCCATATGTTCCTTTCAAATTATTTACTTGAAAGTTGTTATACTATTTGAAATGTGGGCCATGGATTATCTTCAATCATCGGGGATGGTTGGACCGTGTGCCCAGAATTCGTTTCCGGTGCACACGGGTACGACATCTACTTGGGGGCGGATGAGGATCTACTAGGGACCTGAGTGCGATTGTGTTGTGAGATTTTGGGGACTCGATTTCCAACGCGTAAAGGTTCACAAATACGAAATGACTTGTTCGTTATATTAAACTTTGTCAATTTGATTTCCCTACATTATTCTTTTAAATTTGGGCAAGGTTGGAAATTCACTAGGCCTTCTGGTCTAACCTTCGCTTTCAAATGTTTCCAAAACCCATTTTCAGGTATGGGTGTTGTAGGTGCTTCGTCCAGGATAAAGGAGAAGTGCTAAGAGCTTTAGTGTGGGTCGCCGACCATTCGTTTAGAGGCGATGCTAGAGTGGACTTTTAGCTTCTCGGTTGTGATAGAATTGTTTCCTCTTGTTCTATATTAACCTTTTGTTTAGAATAGTTTGTTTTGGGATCCGTTTGGGATGTTCAATTTTATATTATGTTGCTAGTTTTGGGTTGTTACAAAATGGTATCAGAGCCATAGTTAAAGAGATTTAGGTGATCGAATGGGCCTAAACTTAAACTGCGTAGTAGAGTTGGGGACACAGGCGAGATGTAGGGTGCCGTTAGGAAGATCACCCTAAGTGCACTAAAATTTAAGGTAGTAAGGATTGCCATGTAAAGTAAATTTTCATTACACCTAGCCAGTGTAATTGCGAATTTATAAGTACATGTATGTGCTCAAATTACCTTTCGATGTGTAATAGTCAATAGAACGTTGGTTACGTGCGGATGGTTTAGTTTTCACCATGATCGGAAGGGTTTTTATTGATGGGTTAGTCAATGAAGGGGTGATGGAATGGTGTATAATTCTAGTCTTGCGGTGTTAGCAGCGGTTTTGATGTGATGCGTGAGGCCATTTGAGGTGTAATTATTGACAACCCTAGAAGGAGTATTATTCAGAGCAATAATAGACCGACCAAATTTTGAACTTCGTGAGTTCGATATGGGTGAATGAATGAATAAGGGTAAACTCTTAGTTTCTAGTAAGTTCCTATCCTGGGAACTGATGTGCCGATTATTTCGAACAAGGGATGAGGGTTGAGTTGGCATTTTGAAAGTTTCAACCCAAAGTCGAGGGAAGGAAGTGAGCCTATGACTCTCTAATCAACGATGAAGTGGTAGGGATGTGGGAGAGAAGATATCGGGATTGAATTGAATTATTGGAGGAACTGAACGAGAAGAAAACGCATTTGGTTTATCGACCTGTAAGGGTCAAAGTTGAAATAGTATGAATTGTAAATCAGTGCTCAATGCGAGAACGTGGTGGGGTGATCAATAAGGCATGTTGTGAAACACCTGTACATTAAGTTGTTGCTAAGATGAGGTAGCGACCGTTAGTCAAAAGCGGGGTCCCATTGATAACTGTAGGGGTGCAACAATTTACCTAGAGTGACTGAATAGCCTTCAATTGCAAGTTGAGTCTCATGCATTGTGTTTTTAAGGGTATTGCAAGAGCTTTTTCATGATTAAGAGTATATGTGTACATACCGAATTTTATGTTTTGAAAACAATTCAACGCGTGCAAGCATGTGTAAAGAACAAAGACAAACCTATTTTCAGTTGCATAATAAAACCTTGAACTTAGTGATTTGTGAATTATATCATCTTTTTCTTCATGTTGAGATAAACTTCGTTACGAAAATCATGAAAACATTTGACTACAAACTTGTGTAACCCAAAATGAGTTTTGACACGTTGATATATTATAACTGAATGCGGGAGCCGGCTGCTCTACTTTGTGCAAATGATTTTGTTCAAAATTTTCTACTCATACAGGAAAGGTTTCTTTCCATATTTCGATCGTAACGACATCGTTTTAGTGGTCAAGGTTGTGTTTTACAAAAAGATTAGTGTGAACGATTCTCGAGATCGTTGAGCATGACTTGAAGTATGGGAGTGTTGAGTTGTGTGTGCTCAAGTTTTTTTAAGGGTCATACTTTTCAAATATTCAAATAGGATAAGTGATTTTAAATCATGGTATCGTCATGCATGAAGGCTATGAACTCTCTAGGTCATAGAGGTTATTGTAATTAGAGTAAGAAAGGTTTCGGGAGTTGAAATCGTCGGTTGAGCCACTTATGGTCGCATTAAGGCTCTAGTATTTTGTTAGAGAAAGGTGGTGGATAATGAAAATCTCATATGTTGAAGTTGGCAACGTACTTGTTATGATAGCTCAGACTTTTTCTGTAATTTGGGATGTCATTGTTTGCGGGCGGTTATGTCTGGGGAAAAGACTCGAAGTCGTCGAGGTACTGAAATTAGTAGCTCGTTATGTGTAGTGTTGAGATACAGTAAAGAAGTATTAAAGGAATTGAGCATGGGTTTTGAGGTGTTCTTGCAGGATAGATCTCGCACCAAGTAAGCATTGATTCTCTTTCTAGTGAGGACGTTAAAGTGTTAAGACAAATGCAATTTTGTTGGGAAAAGTAGGTTCCGTTCGAGATTCTTATTGTCGGGAAATTGTGGAAGCATCATCATGTATTCTTTCTCTAATGATCAAAGTTAGCAAAGGTTCAAGCTGTGCAAAGTTACAGTCATGGTCAGGAGGTCGGAATTTAAGAATTTACCTGGGTGTGCGGAGATGTAAGCTATATGCTTGTCGGATATTGGATCATTGTGCGTGGACATTTTGTAATGGAAGATCACTGCTGAGAAGAGTGTTTGTCCTGCGAGGTTTTAGAGGTTTGTAAATGGATGAAGTATGTAGTACAACAAAAGTAAGTGCATTGATTATATCGACCGGTAAGAGAATGTGCTTTGTCGTGGGAATAGGTTCATGGAGATTGTAGCGAACCGTTAAGGAACAAATGTTTTGAGTAGATCGGGAAATCTTGAGTGTGGTTCATCTAGACTGGGAAGAGACAAAGTCATGAGATAGACTTAGATATGTATGCATATTGATGAATATGAAGACAACATCATTTATGTATGCAAATGATTGTAAGAACCTAGTATGTGGTTTGATGTTGTGGGTAGAGATTATGTGGACAAGTCGGTGGTATCTTTTGCCAAATTAGACGTTCGAGTCGGCGATAGGGTAATGTGCTGTTAAAGGATGATAAGCACAAAAGGGAAGTTTTTAGAGGTGTTGGATAAGTTCGTATAAAATGCTAAACATATCGTTGGGGGTGCGTGGACTGTAAGTTGGTGTATGATAGAGCTATCTCGGAATGGAGGAGTGGAGTAGTAAATGGCGTTTACTCAAAAGGAGGAGCCATGTGCTTTTGGGTTGCGTTAGTCGTTGGGTGAGTTTATTTTAGAGATCATTGAAGAATGGATAGAGGTGTTGGAATGGTTAGGTTACTATGGTATGTAGTAGGTGCGGAATCTAGGAAGAATGTGAATTGTCCTATGTGTACGAAGGAATTTCCTGAGAAGGCAACAATTTGGGGGAAAACAAGAGTGTGTGGTGGCTTCGAACGTTGGTGCTCTGTAGGGATGATGTATTGGAATTCTTGAGTGAGAATTAAGGTGAGAACATTAGTTAGGCATAGTCGGGGTTATGTGTTACCGTCATGTGGGGTGTGGTCTGCAGGATGTGGCAGAGATGGTATGTCGAGATAAGAAAGTAAATGGGAATGTTGAAGTTCGGTAAGTAACACCGAGATTGTAGAGCAACGATTATAGATGATTATTGTCAGAAGTGGGTACCTGGACTCCTAAGTAAGGTACGAACATGGGATACTAGCGTGTACGTTTGGTCAAAATTGTGCAACTACTAGTGAGCGATTCTTTGGAAATAAGAGGTATGTTCTCGAGAAGGAAGTGGAAAGGTAGTTGAAGGAAGCGTTTGGAATGAGGGATCAATGGATTAGATTCAATATTGTCGCGGAAATAGTCCCAAGTGAATTTTTCCGATCAGTGATAAGTCAGTGAGGGTAGTTTGCACGAACAAGTCACTCTTCCTTGTTGAGCGATTGAAAAATGAATTTATTTCAGATATGGTTAGACGACTGTCTGAATGCAGCGAGAATTTGAGCGGGTATTCAAGTTTGATTTAGCATGGTTGGCAGATATTTTAGATGATCGATGGTGGAGGTTTCCTATAATTAGAATGTACAATTATGGGGGTGTCGAGGTGGCGAGAGCGTGTGAAATTTTTGGTTGGCATCTCTGGATCGTAGCATCTTCGATTCGGGAAAGAAAGTACTCTTGCGTTAGTCATAGGTCGTATTGAGAAAGTAATCTAGAATCGTATGTCATCCAATGAAGGAACTCTCGATTGGGAGCCGAATGGAATATTCATGTTTGACCTTGTGCTAAGTTGGCAAGTTAAGAGGCAAAATTTTCTTTTGTAAAGATTACAAACATTGTGGGTTGGGTTGTATTGTTGTTTGTATTGTGGCTTGTATTGCGGTTTGTATCATGGGTTGTATTGTGGTGTGGGACGTTACAGAGGTTTGCTTGGATTATGAAGGATGATGGTCCAGATGGTACAGTCGATCAGAGAGGTTGCATGCATACATTACAAAATGATCCGACATAAGAAAGTGGTTGAGAATCATTGAACGAATTTGAGTAGTGGCATACAAGTTTGACCTACCAGAGAAATTACGAGCTGCCCATAACACATTCCATATTCCCATCTTGAGAAAGTGTTCAGCGGAAGTTGATATGGCGGTGTCTTTACAAATCGTGTGGGTAGATGAGAAGTTGAACTTCGTCGAGGAACCGGAGGCGATCATTGATCGTAAAGTCAAGATATTGAGGTCAACAGAGGTTAATTTGGTAAAGGTTCAATGGAGATTTCACAAGGGGCGAGAAGCAACGTGGGAGTTGGAGACGGAGATGAGGTCCAACTACTTGTCCCTTTTTGACAAAGAAATTCCGGGGACATAATTTTCTTAAAGGGGGGAGTGTTGTAACGACCGTGATCTGCATATCATCTCTAAGTGTAAATTTAAGTGGGTTGAATGTGGGAAATAAGAAAGTTTGGGGACCTTTCTGGAATTTAAGTATTATAAGACTTAAAAACCCTAGACCTTTCCTCTTTTGACAAAACCTGGTGTGTGCGACGCAGAGGGAAGGGTGAAGGAGTTCTAATTGAAGAATAAATCATTGAAGGAATTTCTTTTGGAAATCAAAGCATCATTTAGTGGAGATTTTGCCAAGAGGTAATCTTCTAATCTTGATCTAACCTTAGGAATCTTATTCGTTTTGGAGAGATGTTTTTGGTATTGATTTTCATTCTAAAAGTTTAAAGAACTGAAAATCTGTTTTTGGTTTTGGTTATAGATTAGTTGTAATCTTAGGGTTAGATCTAATTGGTAAAATCTTTGGTTAAGTGTTGGAAAAATCAAGTGTAGAAACGTAGCTTGGGAGAGAGACCGAAAAGAAAAATCGATTCCCAGGTCGCCTTCGATGTCCGTGAACCGGAGTGTCACTCACCCCGGGAATTGATCGGGAGCTCCCCATCTGGGTGCACCGAGAGATGTCTTAACCGGGTGAGCCGGGAGTCCCTCCTCGGATGCACGTCCCAAACCCGGGGGTACCGAGACTATGATTACCCGGGAAGACCCGGGAGTTATTTACTCTCAAACCACGACCCGGGTGTGGCTAGGAGCGGCCCGAGTGTCGCTAGGCTCGTGACCCGGGTGACGTTAGACGCGGCCCCGGTATAAACTTTTGTGTTTGGGTCGTGGCCCAGATTATTTTTGGGCTCTTTGTTTTATCGACCTTAGTTTTTCGATTTAGTAGGGGAAGCGAGAGTGCCGGTAATCCCGAAGGCTATTATGGTATAGGTTGGTTTTTCCTACGTCATTACTCGGCAATAGACGGATGTTAATTGTGGTCAATTATCAAAATGTAGGAGCTCGGTTTCCCTGGAAGTAACTTATGTGTTTGTGCCAAGATTTCTTATACCAGGTGAGTTCCCTTACTCAAACTTTTATAACTGAAAATGGCATACCTTCATGGACGGATACTCTTGAAATCAACAAAAAAAAAACCGAAAAATCCCTCAAAATCGATAAAAAAAAACTTAAAAATACGTCGAAATCAAGCAAAAAGCTTTAAAAATTCCTCGAAATAGTGGAATTAGGCTAAAATACATCAGAAAATATTGAACGTCGGTAAAAAAATGAAGACATGTCGATAAAAACCGTATTTTTTGTAATTATTTTTTGTCTATATTATATGGTGCCACCGTATAAAAAATTCCTGGGTTCATCCCTGCGTACCTTGCGAAATTATAATGTGATGACCGTTATGCGAACAACAATTGTGAGCCTATGTATTACTTGGCTTTTTGATGATATTATTCATATGTTCCTTTCAAATTATTTTACTTGAAAGTTGTTATATTATTTGAAATGTGCGCCATGGCTTATCTTAAATCATCGGGGATGGTTGGACCGTATGCCCAGAATTCGTTTCCGGTGCACACGGGTACAACATCTACTTGGGGCTCGGATGGGGATCTACTTGGGGCCCCGAGTGCGATTGTGTTGTGAGATTTTGGGGACTCGATTCCGGATGCGGAAAGGTTCACAAATACGAAATGACTTGTTCGTTATATTAAACTTTGTCAATTTGATTTCCCTACATTATTCTTTCAAATTTGGGCAAGGTTGGGAATTCACTAGACCTTTTGGTCTAACCCTCGCTTTCAAATGTTTCCAAAACCCATTTTCAGGTATGAGTGTTGTAGGTGCTTCTTCCAGGAGAAAGGAGAAGTGCTAAGAGCTTTAGTGTGAGTTGTCGACCGTTCGTTTAGAGGCGATGCTAGAGTGGACTTTTAGCTTCTCGGCTGTGATAGAATTGTTTCCTCTTGTTCTATGTTAACCTTTCGCTTAGTATAGTTTGTTTTGGGATCCGTTTGGGATATTGAATTTTATATTATGCTATGCTAGTTTTGGGTTGTTACAATCACCATGTGCACGTTTTATCCTATATACATTATGTCTATTAGCCGAGTATCTAACACCCATTTGTGCACGATACTCTAAATGTGACACCCGATAGAAGCAACCCAATAAAGGAGGTGACCCTAATTCGTCATATTCAAATCTAATTTCATCACTGTTAGTGAGCAAACGACTGGCTCCCAGTAACTCATCTGTACAAAGTGTATTTCACAAACATAAAAGTCAATAGCATGCTATATAGACATTTCACCATTGCAATTTCATTTCATTTCATTCCATTCCAGCGAATAAAACGTCCACTTAATATTTCGATTTCTAAGGCATTACAAAAACATGGTTTATGCTTGTCATAGAGACAAGAAAATGACAAGAAAATGTAAGTTTACTAGGTGAAAAAAATAAAGCTTAAGGATATAAACCAAATTAATTCGTAGATATTTAATAGTATGGTTAAATTAAAAAATATTCAATATTATGCTCGTTTTGAATGTATTGACGAGACGATTATAAAGGTATAAGTTGTAAAAAAGAAACGTGTATTTCATTGCATTTTTGTTCATATAAGATTATTTGTGTTAAAATGATAATGATATAAAATAAAAAATGAAAAAGCAAGAGATATAAAGTAATTAAATAACTAATTACAAGGATGCTAAATGTAACCTTGAATCTTGGAGAGAAGAAATAATTTTGGAGAGGAAACGTGAGGGAGGAAATAAAGCGAATAATTTGGCTTTCAAAACAACTGTAAACCGCTTTAGAATTTTAATAGAGTGGTATAGATATAGATATAGATAAATCAAGAAATATTCAAAAATAAGTTTATTTTGAAAATATTGATGAAAAAAAATAATAATGGTGTAATTTAAAATAAAAATAAAACGTGTTTTTAATATATTTTAGTTGATCTACGATTACGTATTTTTAATATGTTAAAGGTGAAAAAAATAAAGCCTAAGGATTTAAACCAAATTAATTCGTAGATATTTAATAGTACGGTTAAATTAAAAAATATTCAATATTAAGTTTGTTTTGAAAACCACAAGGGCTGTGGTGTGGTAGTAAAGGCTTGGGGAGTTCATAGCGCTCAACCCTGGTTCGAGCCCCACTAGCAGCACTTGTGGCCACTGAGGATAAACTCAGGGCTATACGCTTTAGTAGCTGGGCCAAAGGCCCTAATTGTCAGGGATTAGTCTGCCTAGGATACCCTTTCAAAAAAAAAGTTTGTTTTGAAGGTATTGACGAGACAATTATAATGATATAAGTTGTAAAAAAATAAACATATTTTTATTGCTTTTTTGTTCATATAAGATTATTTGTGTTAAAATGATAATGGTGTAAAATAAAAAATGAAAAAACAAGAGATATAAAGTAAATTAAATAACTAATTACAAGGGTGCTAAATGTAACTTTGAATCTTGGAAAGGAGGAATAATTTTGGAGAGGAATGTGGGGAGGAAATAAAACGAAGAATTTGGCTTTCAAAACAAATGTAAACCGTTTTAGAATTTTACTAGAGATTAAAGATGCACAAAGATCAGTTCCAACTTGTCCTTAACCCGATACTTAACGGGTCTAGTCTCAATAGTGCAAATAAAACAGTTTTTATTACAAAAACTAGAACCAATCTGAGGGGCCGTTTACTAATTACTTACCCGGGTAAGCGCTTATCGGTATCACTTACTTTATGGTCCTTACCTATTGAGCATGGAAACTAACTAGAATCTTACCCGGTAAGAGTCATAACAAGGACCGAGAGTCTTACCCAGTAAGTGAGGGGAATGACTCTTACCCGGTAAGTACTTACCGGGTTTAAAACGCTTACCAACAATCAATTTTGATGGTCGGAAATGTTATACGATAAGGTAAGTGAGGGTAATATCCTTGCCGGTAAGTGCTTACCCGGTAAGCATTTTGGTAAACGACCCCTCAAGTTTAATAGTTTTATCGTTCTTGAGAAGACTATATTTCTTTTTTTTTTTTCACGTCCACTATAGCTTCTACAAGACACAAATCAATATTTGACTGGTTTTTATTGGGACATTCAGTGTTGACCTATTATTTTTCATTGCAATCTTTAGTTGGTCCTTAGGTTAAAAAATTATGACTGATTTGGGCCTGGATTGGGCTCACAACAAGTCCTATTAATCCTTATTCCTTTTTGTGTACCTTACCAAAGTAGCAAATTATGTTCTAGTGTTTATTGTTACAAAAAGTAGAGCATTGGTGTTGTCTTTGTTTAGTTTAGAAAATATAAAAACAAGCATTTGTAAATTATAAATAAGATGGCATGTTAAATTAAAATGGAATCACCATGCCTTCCCTTTTGTTTTTAGAAATAAACTTTCAATTTTTTTTTTTTTTTAATTTTGAAAACCAAATTTTCAAACTTCTCATTTAAGGAAGAAAAATGAAACCAGCTTTATTTACTTTTACATTTTAAAAAACATGAATTTGGTTACCGAGGTTTTAGATGTATTTTTTTAAAAAAAATCTAAAATGGATGTTTTAAAAGTTGGTGTACCAAAACAAATTAAATATAAAATTAATTTAAATTCGATATATTTAACTTTGTGGGTTAGCTTAACTGACAATAAAATTTGTGTTTTTGGGGATCATCCTTAGGGATTACCAGTTTGAGTCTTGCAAGGCCATTGGGGATTGTCCTAACAGTTCTTCAAGGCCCATGAGATTATCGATGTACATACAAGCTGGTCCAAATACCATAGTTAACCAAAAAAATTAATTTCATTTTAATATAATTTGATTGAAATTAAAATAACATTTTTAATTAATAAAGAGAAAAAAGATTGTAAACAAATAATTCAACGAGTATGTTCAACTTATTGATCATTGCTTTGAAGTTTAACTTTTATCTTTCCGGTGGATTTCGCTTCGAGCCAAGGATCTAAACATCTTTTGGACAAACCGGTGCAGCGGGTAACGGTTTCGACGACCATTAATAGGTTGGTGTTTTATGGTGAGTGTGGTCGTTAGCTTTGGTTGGTTTCGTTGTTGCTCGGTTAGTCGTGCTTTGTTTTCATTGTGTCCGCCTTAGTCTTGTTGCGTGTTTATTCTTTATGTTTTAGCTTTCCTTTTGTCGAATGTTGACTTGTTTTCTGCTTCTTGCAGAATCCGTAGCTCTTATTTTCTTGTACATTCGCTTCTTCTTTTAATATTATTGTCCTGCCATTCAATAATAATAATAATAATAATAATAATAATAATAATAATAATAATAATAATAATAATTCAATGGGTGAAAAAGAAGAGCAAAATGAGATTTACCACGTGGTGTTGCCATGTAACGCTACATGTGAGCGTCACAAAGAAGTGACACATAAACCACTTATATTGGGTAATGTTATATGTACATCTTTTTATGTCAGAATCATGTTATATCATGTATTGGAAATGTAAAAAGTAAGTTTAATGTTGATGTGTCATGTGTGTGAGGAGGAAATTAGTAGGTATGGTGTATATAGCGACCCCTTTATATTTAAGAGTGAGTTACATTTCCGTCATGGTGCATTATCTATACTACCTTATAAAGCAAATCCACAAAAATCTTAAAAACAAGTTTTCAAACACAATGTACTTTTTTTTATGCATAATCTCTTAAAATCTCTTAATTGTAATACTCCATGCTTAACTAGTTGTGAACCCGCACAATGCGGCGGGAGATGTGAACGTAAAATGATTTTGAAGCTTTGGTGGTTTTGTTAGAAGAGATTTTAAGACATTACAATGATACACTTTGAGCTTAGTCTCTACAACTTAATACATATTGAATAAATAAGAGTTATGGTTCCAATTACCATCGACAGATCAAAAATTGTATATCAGTTAAAATCCAATAAGATCCAACCAACCACTATTTAAGAATTTATTCTATGTAATATTTGCATTCTGCATTTTATCGTGTATGAAAATGTTTAAAATGATATGATAATTGCTTCAAATACTGGATAAATCTGAAACGATTTAACTGTCTCTTGGTATTGTCCAATTATGCAAAATTAATTGAATAAATTAATTATTAAAAATTCAAACAATTGAATTGGATCAAATTTACCTAACTTTATTAAAATGTCAACTAATTAAACTCATGACAGAATTTGCTATCGAGTGATACTACTAGGATAAAAAGCTTCTGTCAAGTTGCCCATCTTTCCATTCGGTCTAAAAATAAAATGACAATAAAAGATTGCATATTCTTTTGCATAAAGAAGTATGAAACAAAAACATTTGTTTCCTTGGTTACTAAAATACAAACCAAAAATATATATAAATCGAAGAAGAAAGGATACTGTGCAACTTTGATTAGGTGCTACGAGGTTAATGATGTGCCATTAGAAGGTCCTAATGCTTGGAAATTACAAATTGATCGAGCAACAATCGAACAAAGACTTCATCCAAAGCTTTTCGTGACGTATCACTTGTATACCTTGAGGATTCTACTTTATCCTCCAATCATATAGACACAGTTTTGCAGTACCAAAACCCTTGTTATCGCCATGCATGCTCTAACAAATTAAAATTTAACTGCTGCCTTTAATCTTGCAAGTTATAAGAAAAATTAATATAAGTCGAGTACACTAAAACAAGTTAAAAATCTACAGGTTACACAGCATAATATAATAGCAATCTATTGGAACCAATCCAGGGAAAGTGTATGTGATATGTCTAGATCAAATTGGGTAACTTATCTACCTTGGTGTTGTTTGTGCCAAAAACATAACATGATGTTTTTTTGGGGCAGTGAGGCTTTTTGAAAGACAATCCAGAGAATGTTATGCCTAATTTCTAACACTTTTCAAACAAAACTAAGCAAATATTCTTTTAGAATATAATCAATTGACCATTGCGACAACTATTTACGAAGGCTTGAATGTCAAGACTAAAACTTATAACTTTTGCTAAAAACCATTGAGAGCATAACAAACTTATAAATTTTACAAAAGCCCGGTCTAGACAAAATCCCAGTACACCTTAAGATTATATCAAATTGCTTGAAAGAAAACCAAACAAGATCAAACGCACCATTAATATATGGATTTGTGTTACCTTCTAACATAATGGACATGAAAATCAAAATCCTTGAAAAAAGAAAACGGTAGAAACAGAGGAAAGCTCAATTATTGAATGTTAAAAGATCTACTTTGAAATAAAAACATAAATACTCTATCCAATAGGGGTGGGTGCTCAAATTTCCTATGAACCCGGCCAACTGGCTAACCCAACCCAAAAAAACGCAAAAAAAACTCAAACCGAGGTAACTCGATATATAATCGATACGAATTTTGCCCAAACCGCATCTATTGGGTTTGAAACAGGTTAGGCCCGACCAACCCAATAACCCGACCAAAACTTGTTACGTTTTATTTTTTATTTATTTATGGTTTTAGACTTTTAGCGGCTCTTATATCTCTCAATTTTCAAGGCTTACTATCTTAGTCCTAGTTTAGATCTGTCCACGAGACCACGCTGATTGAAATCGCAAATAAATTGCCAAGAGTCACTCTTCTTCTACTCTTCTCTTCTCTTGTTAGCCTTATTTTTATATTTCCGTTTTGATTTTAATTTCTTTAAAACAATCACTTAGTTAGATTGTAAAATGACGTATTAAAGTTTCAACCCAACCTAACCCGCATGGTTTGGGTTTGGTTAGGTTGCACTTTTGATTGGGTTAGGTTGGGTTGAGATTTTTCAAACCGCAAACATTGGGTTGGGTTGTTCAAGTGTCTTCAACCCAACCAACCCAACCCATGAGAACCTCTACTATCCAATCAGTAAAGAGGATGAAACATATATTTTTTCTTCTTAATATTAGATTCTAAAGACACTTTTGTTTGAATCTTATCACAATCCATAACATCAAAGAACACTCAACATATATACATAGTTGCCTTTACTAACGTTCAAACGAATTTCGGTAAGTCGTCTTTTTAGCCAGAAATAGACCATTACTAGCATTCAAACGGATTTCAGAAAATTAGACAAAAGAGATAGGACAAACTTGCGGAATTTCAAACCTCACTTAACAACCTCATAATTGTTTGCATCTTTATTCCTCTTTTTCATACCTCACAAGAAATTGCTATGTCGAATCTACGACAAAACTTGAAACATTATTGGCTACCTCAAACAAACTTCCTGTATTTGCATCTTCTTCCCTGAGAAAACACAATAAGATATCAATTATGTTGTTCTAGACTCCCATTCCCAATACCCTAATTTCATTTCTTTTTTGTAGAGGATGTTGTACATCCTGATAGATGATCTAGTGTTTCTACATGTATTAGATTTTGTAGCTTCCCCAAAGTCTATTAATAATATTGTAGCTCCTTATTGAAAGCATATCTTTTACAAATTAAGAGCAAAACATATCCAAAATATAAACCATCTTGAACCCATTTGAACCTTCTTAGGGTATGCACTTACCTTAAGGGATAAAGGAGAAACCTGTAGATGAAAAAGAAAACCTCAGGCATACTAAACTCCCTGGTTGTGGCAGTAGGGCTAAAAGGACTTGTATATTGCACTTAATATGTTGTAATTAAGAGTTTTTTAAAAATTTGTTCTTTAACAAGGTGTACTTTATGCATAAAGGGTAGTAATTAAGAGTTTTTTTCTAAATGATTTTTAATGTAGTATGGATGGACAATCCTTTTATGCATCCTTTTATTACCTTACTTTTTCAGTTTTTAAGACGCCTCTTCATCTTCAAGGTCAGCGGTTCAACATTTAGAACGATTTCAAAAAAATTTCAAATCCCCTATCTTTATTGATTTCTTCATCGGAATTCGGAGGTGCCATTTCTCACACTCTCAATCGAATTCCCCATCCATCTCTCCCTCTCTCAACCTCTATAACACTCTCAAAAATGGAAATAACAACTAATTCAAAAATTTCTAAATACATCAATAATTGAATCACCTAAAATAACAATTTAAGGTTTAACTTCAATAGATGTAAATCAAACCTTATACAAGGTCTATAATAGGGACGGGTGATACTAAAACCTAATAATAGTCGCTATCTCCAAAAACGGAGGACGTCACCAAATAGCTAGAACCTTCTCGTGCATCTAACTGGCTCTCGACTTTTCACTATATCGCTAGTACCATATCCCCATCAAGGACCTGATACACATGCCGACAAATAAAAAGGTTAGGCTTAACGCCTAGTGAATTTAAGAGTTTTCAACATTTATATGAAACAATAAACTGAAGAATGCTTTTTAAATCACGGTTTATAAAAAGAGATGTACAAAAATATAAAAGTAACATCTTTCCCAAAACCCACTATTTTCGTGATGAAAAACCTCAATACAAAACACTCTTTCAAATATGAATTCAAAACCTAATACTCACACAAAACATGAATAATGATAAATGCTCAAATATTAAAATTTGGATAAAACTTTATTGTCCCAACTACCGAAATATGAGTAAGACTCAAGCCCCAAAATTATAACTTATAGAGAACACCTCATACTCAAAACGTCACCGAAAACATGGATAAAACTAAATACCCAAAAACAACACATTTCGGTGACGGGGGAGACCCGATTTCCATGGTTAGTGGCGAAACTCAAAAGTATGCCACTTTCCAAGTTATAGAGCTCACCATACTAGGACCCATGGCCATGAGCTCGCCGAATTATACTAAGATGTGGATTAGGGCACCCAGAGATCCTAATCATATTCATTCACTAGGATTACATTTACGGCCCATGACTAGTATCCGACTCCACATAACCATACCAAGTTGCCTCCAAGGACCCAATGTCTCAACTAGTTATAAATGGGAAATAATTATCCCATAAAAACGGACTCGGAAATTACATCACATGGTCAATGGCAGATGTTTGACTCCAAGAGTCCGCAACATAAGGCCCTCAATGACCCGATGACTATTCCTGGTCCCAACACAAAAACATTCGTCCCATTTAAAATAATAAATACTAGTTATAAATGGGAAATAATTATCCCATAAAAACGGACTCGGAAATTACATCACATGGTCAATGGCAGATGTTTGACTCCAAGAGTCCGCAACATAAGGCCCTCAATGACCCGATGACTATTCCTGGTCCCAACACAAAAACATTCGTCCCATTTAAAATAATAAATACTGACTCCTATGCCTATGGATCCGTTGCATTATAATCTATGACATTACATAACTACAATTGAATGACCAAATCACTCAAAACATGTAATTCTCAAATGATACACAATAAACGCAAATCATACTCAAAACTCCACAACGGGCTATTAAAAGCGGACAAATATCCTCAAGACTCATCTTAGTCAAAACGAAGCCAATAACTTAATAGTTTACACGACCATACAACAAAAGTCAATGTAAACATTAAAATACATTTAACCAACGGTTATGCAAACACAACGACCAAAAGTATAATTAACCCAAAACTCAATATTGGTTGAGACAAACCATTTTCCAAATAAACTCATACCCTTATATTTCCAAAATGCCTCATAACACAATAATATGCATTTTCCAAACGGTTTATAAGATCAAATACACTAAAAGGATATTTTACGCCAAATAACCTCCATTTATATATTGAATCATCAAGGAAACATATCAACATGATTTATTTATCAAAACGTCCAAAAATCCCACATATGGGGGTTTCACAAGATTTATAGAATCAATAACCAAAATAGACGAAACTCGTCACATACACCCACATTAAATGTTTATCAAGTAAAATATATAAATACTTCAAAATGGACATTTTTGGCATGTACATAGTTTTCACAAATCAACTTGAAATCACCTTGCTAGATATAGGCTAAATCTAGATTTTACCCCAATGTGAGCTCCTTGAAGAAATTTGAATCCACAAGCAATTCTTCCAAACCCCATATTCACAATTTTTCTAAACACAAATATACATATCCAAACACTTAGAATCATTCCCCACACATCTTATATCAAAATCTCCATTTTGACCAAAACCCTAACTTTGACCTAACATCCCCAAAATCCTCAAAACCGAAATTTGAGGAATATAAACACTAGGAAGTTATCAATGAAGATTTTATAACTCATAATAAATTTTAAAAAACTAAGAGGATTAACTCACCAATTATGTTTTGGTGAAAACCTAGAAAACCCTAAATTTCTTGAAGATGGAGGTGATGATGATGAACTCTTGATTTTTGCTTCCACTCCACCACCAAAGACTCTTAGATATTCCCAAAACTAACAATATATCCTTAAAAAAACTTCAAAAACGAAACCATATCAAAAAGAATCATCAAAATCGGAGTTGAAATGAGCAAAATATGACCAAATGAAGGCTCAAAATCGTATTTTATGCACTGCACCCGCCCGCGAGAGTGATATGCGAAAGTGACAGTGTCACTTTCGTTGTCACTTTTGCCCAAGATGTACCATGGGCTTCTTTTTCTATACGAAAGTGACTGGCTAAAATGCCAGTGGCACTTTCGTCGAAAAGGTACCGAGTGCCCTTTTCGTTCGTTTTCTCGATCGTTCCTCGCCCATTTTTTCGGTCGTTCCTCGACCATTTTGTAACACTCGTGATTTTGGAAACTCTTAACCCATATTAGTGTAACCGTCTAACCATCATAATGTAAATTTAGTAAGGTTTTACTTCCCTATTGTAGTGGATCCATCGAGGATCGAATCGGACGCGAAAACGGAAGGAAAACGAGGAAGTGGAGCCCCGCGACTTGGTGCGCGACCTTGGTTCGTGACACATGCCGCCTAAGTCGCTTTGGTCAACACTAGAGGCCACGTGCGGCTTACCATGCGGCCTTAAGTCGTGGGCAAAGCCGCGAGAGTGGTCTGGAAGCTTAAAAATGGGATTTTAGGGGGGTTTTCTTCATTTTGGTTGCATCTTCTTCACCCTAGGTCCGATTTAGGCTCTTTTTGAACCTAGAGACTCGATTTTTGAAACTCTTCAAGTAGAAATAGAAGAGGATTTAATATATTGGGTGGATCAAAGGGTTTATGGTCAAGGTAATCTCCTCATCCTATCATTTAGAGGTTAGGGTTTGATGTTTTTATCCTCTTCCTCACATCCTACATATTTGGTGTGATTTTGGTAGCTTTGTGGTAAAGGAAACCTAGTGGGAGTGTTGGATCTAATATCTAGAAAGATCCCTTGAAGATTTCAAGTCTTTATATAAGGAGACTCTCATTGTGGGGTAAAAACCTAGATTTAGCCTAAATCTAGCAAGGTGAGTTCAAGTTGCTTTGCGAAAACTATGTACATGCAAAAAATGTCCATTTTGATGCATTTATACGTTTTACTTGATAATTATAAATGTTGGATTGTTTGATGAGTTTTGCATATTTGGTACATTTGATTTATAGAACTTGTGAAATACACATATTTGGAGTTTTTGAACATTTTGATAACTAAATCTTGAGAGACTGTCATTTTGATGATTTATTTCATGAATGAAGATTATTTGACGTAAAAGCTCTCTTAGTGTCATTGGTTTCATAAACCATTTAGAGAACACACATTATTGTGTTATAATGCATTTTGAATATATAAATAGTATGATTTCATTTGGAAAAGATCAATGATGAGTTATTAGGTTAACCATACTTTTGGATCATGTGTTGCATAAATGTTGGTTAAATACGTTTTTATCGCTTATGATGACTTTCATTGAATAATCATTGAGTTGTGAAGTTTTTGGCTCAATTTTGACTCCGACGAGTCTTGGGGACAATGGTCCGGTTTTAATAGCTCGATATGGGGCTTTGGTTATGATTTGCATTTATTGCATCTTATTTGAGAATTACATGTTGTGAATGTGTAGGTCATTCAATTTGGAGTCATGTAATTTAGACTGTAATGAAGTGGATCCATAAGCATAAAAGTCGGCTTTACTGTGTAAATTTGGGATAAGATCCCTGAGTTGTAATTTGGAAATAAACATTGGTTATATGATGTAATTTCTGAATGAACAAACTTGTCTTGTATGGTGAGGTCCCAAGTAAAAGACCCAGATAAGGTTGACCTTGGTGATCGTTTGAGTAAAAGACTCAGATATAGTTGAACTAACTATTGTATTGAACTAAAGACCTGGATAGGGTTGATGTCCACAGTGACTAAAGACCTGGATAAGGTTGATGTCTACCATGACTAAAGACTTGGATAGGGTTGATGTCTACCATGAATAAAGACCTGGGTAGGGTTGATGTCAATGATTGTCCATCTTGAAACATGCTTATAACATAGATAATGTGGCATACTTTTGTGTTCCCGCCACGTTTAATGGAAACTGGTCTCCCCCGTCACCGAAATGTGTTGTTTTGGGTATTGAGTATTACCTATGTTTTCGGTGACATTTTGAGTATGGATTGTTATCCACAATTTGTGGTTTTAATTATTAAACTTTATCTATGCTTTTGGATATTTTGGATAATATAGTTTTGTCCATGTTCTCAGTATTTAGATATTAAGCCTTATTTGTGTTTTGGGTGAGTATTGGGTTTTCGAAGTCATATTCGAATGAATGTTTGGTATTGGTGTTTTCATCACGAAAATGGTGGGTCTGAGAAAGATGTTGATTTCATATTTTATGCATATCACGTTAGAAATCATTATTTAAATTCAGTTTAAATATTCATATGATTATGATAGAAACTCTTAAACTCACTAGGCGTTAGCCTATCCTTTTTATTTGTCGGCATGTGCATCAGGTTCCGGTTAGGGAATGGTACTAGCGACACTATGAAGACATGTGTGCTAGTTATATGCACAAGAGAGAGTAGCTTGGGTGAAGTCTTCCGCACTTTGGGAATAGCAACTTGGATTGGGTTTAGTAACACCCGACTTTATTTAGTCTTGGTATAAGCCTCGAATCAATGATTGTTGGGATTAAATGTATGATAAAATTTGAGGTATTTCCAAGTATGGATTTGTTGAATGGGATTTTTATCCATTACTTGATGTAATATCGAAAATTTTAATTAGTTGTTTTTTCCAAATTTGAGGGTGTTACACATTTTCTCGGTCATTCTCCGACCGTTTTCTCGGTCGTTCACCAACAATTTTACTGGTCGTTCACTGACCGTTTTCTCGATACATTTGATGCTATTATGGCATTTATTGTGCCATTGCTATAACTTCCTGGCACATTCGTTGGACGACCAAACACTCGGTAACACTGATGCTATTGTGACATATGTCACAACTGCATGGCACTATAGCCGGGACTACCACACTTTCAATACCATTTGTGTTATTGTGACAGATGTCAAAACTACATGGCACTATAGCCGAGACAACAATACTTTTAGTACCATTGGTGCTATTGTGACAAGTGTCATAATCACATGGCACTATAGCCATACACCATATTTGGTTCTTCTTCCTTTACCGATTCACCCAGTTCAACACTTTTCCTCAATTGGGATAAAAATTAGGATGTTACAATAGCCCCACGAGAGTGACACCCAGTTACAATCGTGGGCACAATCGCCCGCTCCTCACCACTATCGGTATAGAGACCGCGAGAGTGCCCCGCGAGAGTAACACTCTGTCACAATCGCGGGCACAGTCGCCCGCCTCTCCCCACTCTCGGTACAAGGGTCGTAAGTATGTCATGCGTGAGTGACACTCTCTCAGAATCGCGGACACGGTCTCCTAGGCCGTACCGAGATCCAATTTTCTGACTTTTCAACCCGAAGCGTTTCCGATACAAAATTCTAACTTCATAAGAAATTTATAATTAAGGGTTTCGATTAGGAATTAATAAGAAAGGAGCAAGATAAAGGTTTACCAAAAAATACGAGTCTTACAACCTCTCCCTTTCTCCACCTACTATTTGGTCCTGTAACACCCTCAAATTTGGAAAGAACAACTAATTTAAAATTTTCAATAATGCCTCAAAGAAAGAAAAAATCTCTTACAATAAGTCATTTCTTGAAATACTATTCTAGATTTAACCATCAACAAAATGGATAGAGTCTTACATAAAGACTAATAAGAAGGTCGGGTGCTACTAAACCCAAATACATGTTGCTATTCCCAAGATAACTGCGGAAGACTTCACCAAACTACTCACCCTCGTGCATATAACTAGTAATCATCTCTTCACAGGGTCGCTAGTACCCTTCCCTAACCGGGACCTGATGCACATGCTGACAAATAAAAAGATTAGGCTAACGCCTAGTGAGTTCAAGAGTTTTCAACATGATTAAATATATTGTAAAAAGGCAAGAATGCAATTTAAATAATAATCTTTCAAAATGATCTACTTTGATATGAAAAGGACCCATTTTCCAATAATATGCAATTTAGGCGACAAAAACACCAATATAAATGTTTTCCAATCCACACAATTTTAAAGACGAAGATCCCAACATAAAACATTTTTTATTAAGTGATGCAACCCTGAAACTCACCCAAAACGTGAATAGGAAACGAACTCCCAATTTATAAAAAACGCGGATAAAACTTTACATCCCATAACACCCAAGCACGGGTGGGGCGTAATACTCAACTCATAAATCATGGAAGACAATCCATATAAATATAATATGCCACCAAAAACATGGAACTAAAATTCAACACTCACAAGACTATAAAATGGAATGAAATCCAAATGTTAATGCATGGACAATTAAATATCCAAAATAATGTTGGCCGACAACGGGGGAGACCCGTATCCATTAAGAGTGGAGAAACACAAAAGTAAGCCACTCATACAATGTTAATCATATGACACTTCACGACATAAAAGCCCAAGTGTCCCTATGACTCCCTTCAAACTACACCCAAAGAGACAACTGACATTGGTGATCATTACCATGAATACCACCCCGAAGGCCCGACACACTTAAGGACTACCTCCAAGGCATTACCTCAAAGCGGCGGAGGCCCAAACGCCCTTCAACACAATGGCACAATCGGACTTAGCCCTCCTAGTGTACACTTGAAAGGTTCAGGTCATAAAACATGGGTCCCGTAGTCCAACCCCGAATACCCAAGTGACCATCAATTAAGACTGACTTACGTGCCTATGGATCCAATGCAACACAGTCTAAAATTACATGACTACACAGGAATGACCAACGCACTCGAGCTTGTAATTATCAATAATATGCAATAAGATGCATTAAGATGTAAGTCATAAATGGGGCTCTACATCTAGCCATTAAATCCGGACAAATGTCCCCAAGACTCTTTTAAGTCAAAACCGAGCTAAAGTGCTCGAAATCCTTTTTGACCAACAAATAACGGTCCTCAAATAATAAAATGCAATCGGCTCACGTTATGCAAACACTCGCTCCAAAATACACGAATAAACTCCAACACTGTTTAGATTGAGACAAATTAATTCCCAAATGAATTTATACCATTTATTCTTTCAAAAACGTCCCATAACACCAAATTAAACATTTCTCCGAAACAGACATTAAAGTGCATTTATACTCAAAAAGGTCAATTCCCATAAAATACATCATTAAAATACTAATGCTTATGATTTATTTATCAAAATGCCCAAAATCTCAATTATGGGTGTTTTGCAAAGTTTATAAAGTTAAATTATTCGAACAACCAAAACTCACCAAATAACTCTATTGTTGATAATTTCATGCAAAACATATAAACATTTTAAAATGAACATTTTGGCATGTTCACCGTTTTCGCAAATCAACTTGAACTCACTTTGCTAGATTTAGGCTAAATCTAAATTTTCCCCCAACTTGAGCTCCTTTGAAGAAACTTGGATCTTCAAGCCAAAAACTTCCAAAAATCTAAATCCATAAATTTCCAACCATTAATATTAATTTTCAACCATATAGAGTCGTTCCCCAAACATCTTGTATCAAAATCTCCATTTTGGCCAAAAACCCTAATTTGACCTAACTTTTCTCAAAATCTTCCTAACCGAAATTTGAGAAACATAAACACTAGGAAGTCATCAATAGATGATTTATGACTCATAATAAAGTTTACAAACTGGGAGGATCAACTCACCACTTAGGTTTTGGTGAAAACCTAGAAAACCCCAAATTTCTTGAAGATGGAGGTGATGATGATGAGCTCTTGATCTTTGCTTCCACTCCACCACCAAATACTCTTTGATCTTCCCAAAAGTAAAAATATATCCTTGAAAAGTTCTCAAATACGAAAGCATAACAATTTGAATCGCCAAAAAACGGAGTAGAAATGAAAAGGATATGACCAAATGAAGATAGAGGTTGAATTAATGCATTGCACCCCTATCGCGAGAGTGACATGCAAAAGTGAAAGTGTCACTTTAGCTGTCACTTTCGCCCAAAAGATACCGGAGAGCCCTTTAGCCCGTTTTCTCGACCGTTCCTCGACTATTTTCTCGGTCGTTCCTCGACCTTTCCTTGATCGTTTTCTCGGTCGTTCCTCGACCATTTTCTTGGTACATGGATGCTATTATGCCAATTATCATGCCATTTTCGTACCTTCCTGGCACATTCGTTGGAATGACCAAACACTCGGTAACGTTGTTGCAATTGTGACATTTATCACAACTGCATGGCACTATAGCTAGGACGACCATACTCTTAGTACCATCAGTGCTATTGTGACAAATGTCACAACCACATGGGACTATAGCCATACTCCATACTTGGTTCTTCCTTTACCAATTCATCTTGTTCAACACTTTTCCTCAATTAAGATAAAAATGAGGGTGCTACAATCCTTCAAACCTTAAAAGATATTTCGTTCTCGAAATCTAGTTCATACAATTTTTTTATACTACACAATACTGAACACAAGTCCGATAATTGTCTTGTCATCTACTCCTCCCAAAAGAATAACATTCTAAAGATATAAGCTTCAAATAACATAATTTTTTACAAAACGACCAATTTTTTTCCTCCAATGATGTGTCTCTATCCCAATTCATTTGTAAATGATATTCGATAACCACTTGACAAAACCAACCATGGTGGTTTTCGCGAAGACTCTCACATCCAATAGCCACCTCGATACATTACACTCATACCAGGGAGAACATCGAACCTTCCTGGAGCAATTTTTAACCACATGATCTTATTCGCTTCCTAAACTTAGGTGACACATATTACCTCAAAGGTAGCCTGTGATCTCAACTTCTCATTGTCTAATTTGACTCAGCTCAACACTGTCCTGAATCCGTAATCCATTGATCGACACCAAACCCGAAGAATCCCTAAAATTCCTTAATAATTCCCCTTGATATTGGTACAGCTTGCCTTCCAAGGATGTGCCAAAACGCTCCCCAGGGAGTTGGTTTATTCAAACAAGACTATCGCGCAACTCCAAACTATACTCAAACCCCAAACATTCAGTCGATAAGATCTTTACCATCTCAAGAAAATCTTACTCATCGATAATTTATTACCAACATCTAATATCCTTAAAGTTACCACTTAACTTACGAACATAGAGGATTCAACAGAAGTGCACAGAAGTACCCCAATGGTTATTGCCCTCAGAAATCAAGTGTCGACACCTATTCTCAAAATGACTATACTGCAAAGTGAGTATACCAACACATATCTCATTCCAAGTTGCATTATGGCAATCTTCAATATTGAACTAAAGTTGACACCTGATATAGGCACTAAAATCCCAAAAATTACATCTCTACGAACGAATCACAACATCTTCGTTACTCTGGAAGACCCACCAAGATGACACGCCACCAACACATACATGATGTCTACCACCAATCCATCAATTCAATTCCAACCTTTAGCAAGCAACAACATAATGCTTTATCCCAAAGATTTACCAAAACAGAAGATCACCCCTTGAATAACTGGGATAATACATAAACCTAATATTCCAATTATTCACACGTAAACTGACTCATAAGACTGAAATTCAATTTCAAAATTAACCACAAGTTGGATCATACGATGTTTCAATTCCCAGGGACTTCTCTAGTCCCTAATCACAACTTCTTTCGCAAGAGGGTTTAAATCTATAGCTCTAATGAGTTCAAGGTTTTTCAACTATAGGAATCAACAAATATGCCACTTGAAAATTTCAAAAGACTTTTTTTCAAACGCAAAGTCTTTATAACAGTTAACCGTACATGTAAAATCCGCTACCTCTTAGTCCGTAGTGGTGCAAAGTGGTCACCAATGCCACACATATAAAACCATTTCGAAAACCATTTGATCATTACTCACACTAATAATGACGATGACAAAAGATGCTCAACAAACTTTTCAAATGGACCACTATGGTCCTAACATGCTTCAATTTATGTCTTGTACGTAAAATAATTTTATGTACTAAAACAATGTGTAACAAATATTTGTACAAACTTTAAAAGAGGAACTTCACAAGTTCAAGCTCTAAAATTCTCTTTCAACCATAAAATGACATGGGATAAAATTTCCCAACAAGACCCACATACATCAGTTTATTTCCTAAACTTAGTAAAACGATAGATGCATGCAATTTTATCAACGTAAAAGAATTTAGATCGGTTTCAAACTTTAGGCCGCACGAATAAAATGCTCTTTGTTCCAAAAACAGTGGCTACAACGCCATGCATACCAACAAACCAATATAATGCATTGCGTGAAACAATAACAGTAAAATCAACAACCAAAGAAGGTATAAAGTAAAAGTTCAACACGGTCCATCAGAGGTCCTTTATATGTTCACTCATACCAAAAGTATAAATCAATTCAAATATTAAATAGCATACAACGAAATACACTTGTATAAAACTCAAAAATGCAATCATGCAATATTAAGACTCTCAAGGCGTCTCTTACGGTTGCAAAAAGGCATGGACAAAACTCGCATGAGACAAGACGCTCACTAAAACTCATAAATTTACATGCACCATATTTAAAGCCTACACATTTCAAAGTTCACTCGTGCGTTGCAAAACGTCGTAAAATAACACCCCATAAAACTCAACGAAACTCGCATGGAATAAAATTCCCAAGAAAATTAAATACCAAAACTTGGAAATAACTTTTCGTCCAAAACCTTAACATATGTGGAGGAGATCCAATGTTAAAGTCATAAGTCGCAGTTACTTGTCCAAGACCCTAAACAACATAAAAATACGGACATCACAATATACGAAAATAGTGTTGGACAACAACGAGAATAAAAAAAGTCTCAACAGAGTTTTTAACCACATGCAATAAAATTATTTTATGCATGTTTAAAATCATGGTTTAAAATCTTGTTTATGCTAAACATTTTTCCAAGGTTTCGTAATATAATCCATATGATGATTTGGAAACATGAGAAATAATGGATGCATTATTTTAGAAATAAATTTCATGCATGAGTTTGGTCGGCACTCAACGTCTCAAAACCATGGTTCTCAATTTCCCAGTCACACTATCGTCATCTGAAAACTTAAACTTCTTAAGGCAATGATCTGAAACTACATCAATTAAACTCACAATTTCTCTTCGAATTAAGGTCGATTCAATAAGCCTAGGGCTCTAATTCAACCCACAATTTCGATCGAGACAGTCCACTTAATGTAATCCTCCTACTTACTGTCACTCTAAGCGACAATGCCAAAATCAACAATCTCTTCTATCGGCTATTCACTTAGAGCATCTCCAACAACATTTCTATAATTTCAATAAAATAGAGAATCAAAAGAAAATCTCTAAAAAGTGTTACATTCAACTCCAACAGATTTGCTATTTTAGAGATTTTAAAACAACTTATATTATTATAATATTCTCTAATTTATCATCCCAATATACTTGTAATTTTTTTAATATAAAATAATAAAAATTGAATCTCATTGGTGGGATTGAATAGAATAATCATTTCTCTCTCCTACCATCAAGTTTTAGAGAATTCTCTAAACTTGGAAAATTTTCAACTTTTTTCTATTATAGCAAACAAGATAGCAAATCTGTTGGAGAGGTTTAGAGAACAAAAACCCATTTTTTTCTATTTTAGCAAAGCTGTTGGAGATGCTCTTAGAAACTTATTCACTACCCCAACAGTCATCACATCAAAGCAGTTCAAGCATACACATGTAACATGTACGTTCACCATAACACTGGTCAGGTGCAATTATGAACGTACCATACATGATCATCCTTGCTACTCTCAACGTGTTTCCCGTTTCTAGCGACTCTATCAACCTCGAAATATCATATCTTAAAATGCCTAATGGTGCAATTTCACTTTCGATCGCTTAAAAGAACACTAGTTTGAGTCTAGGCATCCAAAATCAACACCTAATTCTCTCAAACTTAAGCTCTGATACCAACTTGTAACACCCTCAAATTTGGAAAGAACAACAAATTTAAAATTTACAATAATGCCTCAAAGAAAGATAAAATCTCTTACAACAAGTCCTTTCTTGAAATAATATTCTAGATTTAACCATCAATAAAATGGATAGAGTCTTACATAAATACTAATAAGAAGGTCGGGTGTTGTAACACCTGTAAAGTTTATGGTACGTTAGGGGTCTTTCTCATGAGTCTAATTGTTAACCTTAGAGATTTTGCTAATATAGATCCATTAGGAACTTTGAAGAATAGAATCATGCCTTGGTCTTGGAATAGAGTTTTGGGACTTGGCTGAAAAACAATGAGTTACACGGGCTAGGGCGCGACCTTAAAGCCGCAACCAAAGCCGCGCAACTCGCTGAGTGTTTGGGTCTTTGAAGCACGCGCGGGTTAGGGCGCGGCCCCAAGCCGCAGACAAAGCCGCAGGAAGCCCCTATAGATCTAAAAGTCGGGATTTCACCCTTTTTCCCCATTACTCCTCACCAACATCCACTCTCTTCATAAATTCTATTTTGAGGAAACCATAGGTAGATACCTTCAAGTTTGGAAGAACATTAATATCATCTAGAGTCTCAAAATTTAAGGAGCTAGCTTGGATAGTCGGAATCTTCATCCTCCTCTCACTATACATGGTTTTCTAGGTTTTCACCAAAAACCTAACTTGTGAGTTCATTCTCTTTTATGAACTTTATACGTGTTAAAATGTGGATTTTAACCTTCTCAACATCTCCATTTTTGATTTATTTGATTTGGGTGAGTTAATTTTGGAGATTTTGGGGGTTTATATGGAAGGGTATGATTTTAAGGTCAAGAGTTCACATTTTGGTTTGGTTATGGATTTTGCACATGAGAAACATGTTTTCTATAACCTTGTGATTAAATACTTGGATGTAACACCCTAAAAATTTGCGGAAATAAAATTCGAAAATTCTGCAATAGACTAAGCCTGTGAAATAGATAAAACCAATCCAAGATACAAAATATCTCAAACGGAGTATAGGGTATACATAACATGGTCAATAATGAAGCATAAGACGACAACCTACTAATCTACAATTGATTAACTAGATTAGGGTCGGGTGTCGCTATCCTTCCAAAATGTGTATCTTCAAAAATCATTGTACGATGGTCACTAGATATCCTCAAAAAGACCACTCACGACGTCAAGGTTGTTCCCTCAGTCCCGGCGTGCCCCACTGCTAAGATGACCTGCCAACATGACAACCAAGAGCAAGTGTTAGGCTAAAGCCTAGTGAGAACAAGCCAATTAAAAAGGGAGTACTAAACCCAAATCGATGTCACGCGGTGAGTATAGCCATGAGCTAAGTCAAGAAATCAAATAAACCATTAGTGATTAAACATGGTACAAATAACACCAAATCACGTAACGAGCTCAACCCCTCTAGATCTATTGCTCAAAGCATCAAGTCAAACCCTCTGGATCTATTCTTGAGAGTTCCAAAACAGGGGAACTCAGTACACAATGGACTGCACCATGAGACGCTGCCCGACCGTATAGGCCCACACCTTACTTATCATGGCAACCCGATGCCTATTCCGTGCTAAAACGTGAACCAAATGCCCAAAACGGGGACATAGGAACACCGTGCCTATGGATCCATTGCACTAAGACTCAAAGCCAAAGCATGTCATTTTATATCATACTGACATTAAATCAAGCATATAAGCAATTCATATGAACAATGGTTCAATTCAATAAATCTTGATTCTTGTAAAGAAAGTGGTAAATGATGGGATTTAGAAAACATTACCCAATAACAATATGCCATATTAAAATCGTGATTTTCCACATTTAAACAAATTCATTTATCACATAGCTTTCGTAATACAGACGGATTTAGTTTAAAAGACTCACCTCAGAATTCTTCCTGCTTAAAGGCCCGGTTTCTAACGATCGCTACCTACGATAGCACCGATAAAATCGATAAGCTAAACGCAGAAAATCCCTCTTACTAAAGTTTAAAACATCATAACAGAAGAACCCTGTGCGATGGGGAAGAATTCCCCGATCGCGCGGCCCTCTCCGGTCGACATACTGGTCGATCAACATACCGGTCGACACATACCGGTCGACACATACCGGTCGACAACATACCGGTCGAGACATACCGGTCGATTGAGTCATACCGGTCGAGTCTTACCGGTCGAGTCATACCGGTCGAGCCCTACTACCGGTCGACACAACGTACTGGTCGAGACCTTCTTCCCGGTCCTAAACGATGGTTACCAAAAACACGCCGGAGACATTCCCAGAACCCAGATCCAAAACTTAAAATACGTAAATATCGAAATGAAATGGTTAAAAACCTTAACAACGAGATTCTATACGGCTAACAACACTCAGATCAAAGCTTTAAGCTAGATTCGTACCTTGATTTGAAGAAAACAGTCGATCCCTTCTTCTTCCTGCTTCCTTCTCTCTCTCTCTCTCTCAGATCTCAAAATAATATCAGTATAGAGATATTTTGAAAATATCTAAAGTTGATTTGTATTTATATAACCCAAGTTACATTTGACCCCTTTGAACTTTGGGTAAAGGTCAACTTTTCACCCAACTCCAAAATTAATTAAATTTTGGATCCGGATATTACAATATCCCCCCCCCCTCAAGAGAATTCCGTCCCTGGAATTCCATTGTCGAAAAGATGGGGATACTGAGATCTCATATCAGCCTCTACTTCCCACGTTGACTCTTGTCCCTTATGAAACTTCCACTGTACTTTCACTAGTTGAATCTCCTTGTTTCTTAACTTCTTCACCTTGAGGTCCGTAATGGCTATCGGTTCCTCAACATAGCTCAATTTCTCATCCACTTGGATGTCGCCTAAAGAGATCACCACATCTGCTTCTGCCAAGCACTTTTTCAAATTTGACACATGAAAGGTGGGATAGATCCCACGCAATTCCTCGGGTAGGTCAAGCTTGTAGGACACTTCACCAACACGTGCTACAATTGTGAATGGTCCAACGAACCTCCGTCTCAACTTTCCTTTCTTTCCGAAGCGGACCACCCCTTTCCAGGGCGAGACTTTTAACATAACCTTGTCTCCCACTTGAAACACTATCGGTTTCCTCTGCTTGTTTGCATACATCCTCTGACGATCTTGAGCTGCTTTTAACCATTCTCTAATCTGGTTGACCTTATCGGCAGTTACTTGTACGATTTCGGGTCCGGTAAATTGTTTCTCCCCTGCTTCGAGCCAACACACGGGAGTTCGACACTTGCGACCGTATAAAGCCTCAAACAGTGCCTTTCCAATACTTGAGTGGTATCTATTGTTGTATGAGAACTCTACCAAAGGTAGGTACGTATCCCAACTACCCCCAAAATCGATCACACACGATCTCAACATGTCTTCTAGAGTCTTATTGTCCTCTCGCTTTGGCCGTCAGTTTGAGGATGGTAGGTCGTGCTCAACTTCACACGTGTACCCAATTCCTTTTGTAAATCGTCCCAAAAATGCGACGTGAACCGACTATCCCGATCAGAGACAATAGATAGCGGCACACCGTGTCGGGATATTACTTCATCGATGTACAACTTCACCAATTTATCCATTGGTAAGGTCTCCCGCATGGCCAAGAAATGAGCGCTTTTGGTCAAGCGGTCTACTATAACCCAAATGGTGTCGTGACCTTTCAAGGTCCTTGGCAGCTTCGTCACGAAATCCATCGTGATGTGTTCCCATTTCCATTCCGGAATTTCCAAGGATTGGAAACTTCCGTAAGGTCTTTGGTGTTCAGCCTTTACTTGCAAGCAAACTACGCACTGCTCCACATAGTGCGCCACATCAAGCTTCATGATTAGCCACCAGTAATGCAATTTCAAATCTCGATACATTTTCGTGCTTCCTGGGTGAATGGAGTATTTTGACTTGTGGGCATCCTCGAGAAGAAGTTCTCTAATACCCCCAATCTTAGGCACCCAAATTCGCCCATTGAAAAGTTTCACCCCTCGACTATCTTCAGTCAACAAAAGGTGTTGTTTTGCCATGACTTCTCCTTTGAGATTTTCTTCGAGCATGGCTTCGACTTGCGATTTCTTGATTCTGTCAATGAGTGTTGAAGTTAATTCAATCCGTGCAAAGGTAGCACGAGAATTTCCTCCGCAGATTTTCCGACTCAAAGCGTCGGCAACAACGTTTGCCTTACCCGGATGGTAGAGCAACTCACAGTCATAATCCTACAACAACTCCAACCATCTCCGCTGCCTCATGTTTAGCTCTTTCTGATCAAAGATATGCCTCAAACTCTTGTGATCGGTGTAAAGAGTGCATTTCGTACCGTAAAGGTAGTGTCGCCATAATTTCAGTGCAAACACCACTGCTGCCAATTCCAAGTCATGAGTAGGGTACTTGATTTCGTGCACTTTAAGTTGCATTGATGCGTAAGCGATCACCTTCCCTCTTTGCATCAGGACACAACCCAAACCCATCTTTGACGCATCGCTGTACACCACAAAATCTTCCGTCCCGTCGGGTAAGGATAGGATAGGAGCTTTGCAAAGCTTCTTTTGTAAGGTGCGGAATGCCTCTTCTTGCCTCTCGGTCCACACAAATTTCACGTTCTTTCGGGTCAAGGCCGTCAGTGACGAGGCTATCTTCGAGAAGTCTTGTATGAATCTCCGGTAGTATCCTGCCAAGCCTAGGAAACTTCGGATTTCAGACGGACTCTTGGGAGGTTCCCAATTCGTCATTGTCTCAATCTTTGTGGGATCCACTTTTACTCCTTCCTTTGAAACCACATGCCCCAAAAACTGTACCTCTGGGAGCCAAAAGTCGCACTTTGAAAACTTCGCGTAAAGTATTTCTCGCCTTAACACATCCAACACTTCACGGAGATGTTGCTCATGCTCTTGTTCATTCTTGGAGTAAACTAGGATGTCGTCGATGAACACGATTACCGATTTGTCAAGGAACGGTCGGCACACTCGGTTCATCAAGTCCATAAATATTGTCGGTGCGTTGGTTAGGCCGAATGGCATCACAAGAAACTCGTAGTGTCCATAGCGTGTTCTAAATGTCGTCTTTGGGATGTCGCTCTTTGCTACCTTCACTTGGTGATACCCCGATCGAAGGTCGATCTTTGAGAAAGAACCTGCTCCCTGGAGTTGATCGAACAGATCGTCGATTCTCGGAATTGGATACCTGTTCTTCACCGTCACTTTGTTCAGTTCTCTGTAGTCGATACACATTCTCATTGCACCGTCCTTCTTCTTGACGAACAGAACCGGGGCTCCCCAAGGTGATGAGCTCGGTCGAATGAAACCTTTCTCAAGAAGGTCTTAGAGTTGAGACATCATTTCTTGCATTTCGGTAGGAGCCAATCGATAATGAGCTCGAGCAATTGGAGGCGCTCCAGGAATGAGGTCAATACGAAAGTCCACTACACGATCGGGTGGCAAACCGGGCAAGTCTTTCGGAAACACATCGGGAAACTCGCGCACCACCCTAACATCTTCTAGTTTCCGTTGTTCAAGTTTGGTGTCGATAGCATAAGCCAGGAAAGATGAACATCCTTTCGCCAAACACTTCCTAGCTTTGATCACTGAAATAATCGCCACACCGCCTTTCCTTCTTTCGCCGTAGATTATTGTCGCTTCTCCGTTTACCACAGGTAAACGAATCAGTTTCTTGGAACATACAATTTCGGCTTGGTTCTTTGATAACCAATCCATACCCACAACTACATCGAATCCGCCAATTTGCATAGGCAATAAGTTAATGGGAAATTTCTTTCCTTCAAGCTCTAAGATGCAATCTCTAATGATATTATGGATTAGAATTTGACCTCCATTTGCTATTTCTACAACAATAGCATTCTCTAGTATACTCTTAGACATAGCAAGCCTTTGACAGAACAATTCGGATACAAACGAGTAGCTAGCACCCGAATCAAATAACACACGTGTAGGTACGGAATTTAGAAAGAACGTACCCGACACCACATCGGTCAATGCTTTAGCTTCCTCTGATGTCATCTGAAAAGCCCTTCCGGTCGACCGCGGGGGTTCCAACTTCTTCCTGCCATAACCTCCGGTCTTGAGCTTCGGGCATTCCGCCCTTACGTGCCCCGGTTCCTTACATTCGAAACATATTTGCCCCTTAAGAGGGCAATCTCGAAATGTGTGACCCGTCTTTCCGCACTTGTAGCACACTCCGGGAACAAAGTTGCATGGACCGAAATGTTTGCTTCGGCACTTGGAGCACCACTTGGCATCACGTCTAGGATCGGCTCCCCGCTGAGCGCTGTTGTTGGCATAATAAGGTTTCTTTGAGGGCATCGAGCTTCCCTCCCATTTCCTCTTCTCGACTTGGAGACCACTTTGATCCCTGCCGAGACTGTAAGCATCCTCCATGAGTTGAGCTTCTTCCATTGCCTCCCGAAGGGTGGAGGTCTTTGTTACACGCACCATCGACATCATGTCCGATGGGAGGCCCTTGATGTAAGCCTTGATCTTATCTTTCTCTGTCGGGACCAAGCGTCCCACAAAAACCAGCTTGTCCATGAAGAGACGGTTGTACTCCCTCACAGACATACCCCCTTTCTTTAAGTTTTGAAATTCCTCCGTGATTCGGTCCAACGACCTCTCGTTACAGTACTCCTCTAGCAGTTTTTCTTTGAAGGTAGACCAAGACAGTTGATCCAGAATAGTCGGCTCAAGCGAAGCAGAGTACACGTCCCACCAAGTAAGAGCCATACCCCGTAACATTCGGGAACCAAAAATAACCCTCTGCTTCTCCCCACATTCACTTGAGCGAAAAGCTTGCTCCATCTCTCGAACCCAGCCCATACAATCTAGGGGATTGTCCGAGCCCTTAAATTCTGGCGGTTGGCAACCCAGAAAAGCCTTGAACGTGCAAGTCCGCGTCGTTCGCCTGACACCCAGGGCTGCAGTCACCTCAGGGGAAATTACAGGTCCAATACCCACAGATCCTGCAACGATCACATTCTCGCCAACTGTTTCGGGCCTACGGTTGTTGGCGTCTCGGTCCTCTAGAAGTTTCAAGAACACCTCCTGCTGTTGCGCCATGGCCCTGTTCATGGCCAACATCATATGGTCCATCATTCTCGTTTCTGCCGTCACTTCCTCAATAATAGGCTCTTCGGCCTCCAAATTGCGTCGAGGAATGTGCTCGGGTCCTCCACCCAGCACATTAACCACACGCACGGTTTCTCCCACTACAGTCACCAGCAGATGGTCGGCCATAGGTATTTCGGCCTCCTGACCTTCTGGACGATTCCTGGTATTAACCATGGTTCTGCTGAACGCAATCATGCAAAAGAACGGGATAAGGATTACGGAAAACACAAAGAACGTACTACTACACTTATCAATTATTATAACAACAGTAATTTAAGTATGCCCACGTAAAACATTTTCATAATAACGTTAGCTAAGTGAAATTATGAACACATAATACGTAAGAGTTCTTATTACCATCATTACAACTTTCAATTTGTGCAAGTTTCCGTTGACCCTAAGACCATCCTATCTTAGAAGGTTTACCCCATCTCACGAGTCATAGCTTAATAGTCTTAGTTTAAGTCTAGGCATCTTACAGCCATACCTAGTTCACTTAAACCAAGGCCTTGATACCAACTTGTAACACCCTAAAAATTTGCGGAAATAAAATTCGAAAATTCTGCAATAGACTAAGCCTGTGAAATAGATAAAACCAATCCAAGATACAAAATATCTCAAACGGAGTATAGGGTATACATAACATGGTCAATACTGAAGCATAAGACGACAACCTACTAATCTACAATTGATTAACTAGATTAGGGTCGGGTGTCGCTATCCTTCCAAAATGTGTATCTTCAAAAATCACTGTACGATGGTCACTAGATATCCTCAAAAAGACCACTCACGACGCCAAGGTTGTTCCCTCAGTCCCGGCGTGCCCCACGGCTAAGATGACCTGCCAACATGACAACCAAGAGCAAGTGTTAGGCTAAAGCCTAGTGAGAACAAGCCAATTAAAAAGAGAGTACTAAACCCAAATCGATGTCACGCGGTGAGTATAGCCATGAGCTAAGTCAAGAAATCAAATAAACCATTAGTGATTAAACATGGTACAAATAACACCAAATCACATAACGAGCTCAACCCCTCTAGATCTATTGCTCAAAGCATCAAGTCAACCCCTCTGGATCTATTCTTGAGAGTTCCAAAACAGGGGAACTCAGCACACAATGGAATTACACCTTACTGCACCATGAGACGCTGCCCGACCGTATAGGCCCACACCTTACTTATCATGGCAACCCGATGCCTATTCCGTGCTAAAACGTGAACCAAATGCCCAAAACGGGGACATAGGAACACCGTGCCTATGGATCCATTTCACTAAGACTCAAAGCCAAAGCATGTCATTCTATATCATACTGACATTAAATCAAGCATATAAGCAATTCATATGAACAATGGTTCAATTCAATAAATCTTGATTCTTGTAAAGAAAGTTGTAAATGATGGGATTTAGAAAACATTACCCAATAACAATATGCCATATTAAAATCGTGATTTTCCACATTTAAACAAATTCATTTATCACATAGCTTTCGTAATACAGACGGATTTAGTTTAAAAGACTCACCTCAGAATTCTTCCTGCTTAAAGGCCCGGTTTCTAACGATCGCTACCTACGATAGCACCGATAAAATCGAAAAGCTAAACGCAGAAAATCCCTCTTACTAAAGTTTAAAACATCAGAACAGAAGAACCCTGTGCGATGGGGAAGAATTCCCCGATCGCCCGGCCCTCTCCGGTCGACATACTGGTCGATCAACATACCGGTCGACACATACCGGTCGACAACATACCGGTCGACACATACCGGTCGACACATACCGGTCAACAACATACCGGTCGAGACATACCGGTCGACAACATACCGGTCGAGACATACCGGTCGATCGAGTCATACCGGTCGAGTCATACCGGTCGAGTCTTACCGGTCGACACAACGTACCGGTCGAGACCTTCTTCCCGGTCCTAAACGATGGTTACCAAGAACACGTCGGAGACATTCCCAGAACCCAGATCCAAAACTCAAAATACGTAAATCTCGAAATGAAACGGTTAAAAACCTTAACAATGAGATTCTATATGGCTAACAACACTCAGATCAAAGCTTTAAGCTAGATTCGTACCTTGATTTGAAGAAAACAGTCGATCCCTTCTTCTTCCTGCTTCCTTCTCTCTCTCTCTCTCAGATCTCAAAATAATATCAGTACAGAGATATTTTGAAAATATCTAAAGTTGATTTGTATTTATATAACCCAAGTTACATTTGACCCCCTTGAACTTTGGGTAAAGGTCAACTTTTCACCCAACTCCAAAATTAATTAAATTTTGGATTCGGATATTACATTAGAAATCAAGATTTGGGTTTTGAAATATGGTTATGTATGATTGAATGAGGATTTTGGTAAAATGATTTGGTGTGTGTGGAAGTACCATTTAATAATTTGGAACGGAACCTCTTGGAAACTTGGGAGTAACTATAAGGATTCATGATTTTTCATATATGATGGCATTTTAATTGTTGGAAGTCATTGATTGGTTTTGTGGACATTGAATGGAGTATTTGGTTGCATTTGGGCGTCATGAACCCCCCCATATATATATATATATATATATATATATATATATATATATATATATATATATATATATATATATATATATATAAGCTTTGATCCGATGATGGAACACTAGTTTTCCACATCGAGGCATGCTTAGGCAGCAGATGGGGTATAAGCCCTACGTGCTAGTACGCGATATTGGGTGAGGATGTCAACGTAAGGACCCTATGTGGTTGAAGTTGACTTTCCGTGGGTGTACGTTTAAAGATACCGAGCCTAACACCCATTGTGGGTACTTTTATGTGTTTGGTTTTACTAATACGTCAAGTGGCTTACTTTTGTGTTCCGTCACTTGTGTTAGTAAGTCGGCCTCCCCCGTCAACCCAAGAAGTATTTGTATTAAAGTTGAGATTTATCTATATGAATTCCACCGACACTTCTTCAATTATTTCATTTGAAAGTACTGATTTTCCCATTCCAAATGTTTGATCTCACTAGGCTTTAGCCTAACATTTTTTCTTAACATGACATGTATAACAGGTCACTCTAGCGGTGAGATTCTTCGGGCTTGAGTGGAGAGTCGGTGAAGGATAGTAGCATTTTTGAATATTATAGAGGCGTACATTGATATAGAACTGGTATACTTTTGAAAGTGAGATGTCGACACTCGTTCGTAATCTAGAACTAGTTGGTCTAGATTAGCAGGTTTTTGAATTCAATTTCACTCGATTATTTTATTGTAAACGCTATGCAATTATACCCTTTTTTTTGGGTGATCCTTTTATGATAGACTCGTTTATTCCACATTTAATTTAGGCTTAAATTAACCCCTATATTTAGGGTGTTACAAGTTGGTATCAGAGCAGTAGTTTAAGTGAACTAGGTATGAAAGTAGTGTACCTAGACTTAAGCTTAGATCGGATAAGTTATGAATGGTGAGATTGGGTAGAACTCTTAAGATAAGATGGTCTTAGAACTAACGGGACTACATAAGTTGAGAGTTGTGACGGTGGTAGTAAGGATTCTTATGTGTGATGTGTTCATAATTTCAATTAGCTACTGCTATTATGAATGTGTTATTACGTGAGCATGCTTAGATTACTACTGTTATGATGATTAATGAATGTGGTAGTACGTTCCTTATGTTTAAATCCTCTAGTATGTTTCTCATCCCTATCTCGTATATGTGTGGCAGACGAAATGGTAAACACTCATAATCGGCCGGATGGTCATGAAGCGACGACATCCACGACCGACCAACCAAGGGTGACAGTGGCTGAATTGCCCCACCCCAACTTAACGTTTTGGGCGGAGGGCATGAGCATATACCTCGACACAACATAGCCACCTCCGAGCCAATAATGGAAGAGATAACCCCAGAGTCGAGAATGATGGATCGAATGATGCAAGCCATGAACACAGCTATGGCTCAGCAACAAGAGATGTTTTGAAGTTGCTCAAGGACAAGGACACTAACAACCGCAGGCATGAGATGGTTGCAGAAAATATAATTGCAATGGGATCCAGGGGAATTGGAAACGAAATCCCCACGGATGGAGTGGCAACTTTGGAAGCACGACAACCAACAAAGTCATGCTCTTTCAAGACCTTCTTAAGTTGTAGGCCACCTGAGTTCAAAGGAAACGATGATCCAATAGTGTCTATGAATTGGATTCGTGAGATGGAGTAAGCTTTTCGAACAAGCGGATGTGGAGAAGGCCAAAAAGAGACCTTCGTCTCTCAAATGCTAGGAGGGGCGACCCTCACTTGGTGGAACATCTACACTATGTCTCTAGAGATGTCAGTACTAGGCAAGTTAGATTGGGAAATCTTCAAGAGGAAGGTGCTTGAAGAATATTGTAACGAGAGATCTATGGATCAGATCATCAACGAGTTCTGGAGTTTGAAGAAAGGGAATTTGTCTGTCAAAGAATACAACAAATTGTTCATGGACAAGTTGGGTGTGGTGGGACATCTGGTCCCCACTGAGAAGGAAAAGATCAAAGCATACATCAAAGGTTTGCCGACAAAAATGATGAACATGATGCGTGTGTCCAAAGCCTCCACCCTTCGGGAGGCGATCAAAGAGGCACAACTGGTGGAAGATTATTATGGCTTTGAAAAGGTGGAGAGAGGTGGAGTAACCGAGAAAAGGAGATAGGAGGGAAGTTCAGTACCCTCCAAGAGGCCAAGACAGTTCAACAACAATCAGCGAGGGACCGGTCCTAGAAGAGAGGTCCCATATTGCTCCAAGTGCCAGAGCAAACACTTCAGTCTGTGTTATTTGGGGTCTGAACCCTGTTTCAAGTGTGTCAAACCGGGCCACAATTACAGAGACGGTCCGATTAGGGGACAAATTTGTTTTGGATACAAGGAACCGGGCCATGTCAGAAACGAGTGTCCAAAATCGAAGATCGGGAGTAGTGGAGGGAAAGAAGATGGATACTCCAAGAGTGATGGGAAGAGCCTTTCAGATGACCACCAAAAAGGCTAATGATTCGACTGATGTAGTGTCGGGTACGTTTCTCCCAAACTTCGTACCTACATGTATATTATTTGATTTCGGCGCAAGTTTTTCATTTATGTCGAGTCCTTTCATTCAAAAGTTATCCGTACCCACAAGTATCTTAGATGATGCCGTAGTGGTAGAACTAGCGGATGGTGACAAAGTAGTGGTTCGTGATATTCTCAGAAGTTGCGAATTGGAAAGCGATGGAAAGAAATTTCCGGTTGACTTGATGCCAACGGTTATTGGAGGATTTGATGTTGTCATCGGAATGGACTGGTTAGCAAAGAACCGTGCCGATATTCTTTGTGCAAAGAAAATGATTCGAATTCCAGTTTCGGATGATGAGACGGTGACCGTGTACGGCGAAAGACGGAAGGGCGAGGTAGCGATTATTAGTATGGTTAAAGCACGGAAATTCTTATCGAAGGGATGCTCATCTTTTCTGGCATATGTTATAGACGCCAAACTCGAGAAGAAAAGGCTTGAAGATGTGAAGGCGGTAAATAAATTCCCCGATGTTTTCCCGGATGACGTACCAGAACTACCACCCGATCGCTAAGTGGAGTTCAAGATTGACCTAGCATCGGGAACGACTCCAATAGCGAGAGCTCCGTATCGTTTGGCCCCATCATAGATGAAAGAGATGATGGGACAACTACAAGACCTTCTCGAGAAGGGATTCGTGAGACCGAGCTCGTCACCGTGGGGAGCGCCGGTCTTGTTTGTGACGAAGAAGGATGACACGATACAGATGTGCATAGATTATAGGGAGTTGAATAAGGTGATTGTGAAAAACAAGTATCCACTCCCTAGGATCGATGATTTATTTGACCAACTTCAAGGAGTGGGATGTTTCTCAAAGATCGATCTACGTTCGGGCTACCACCAAGTAAAAGTCTAGGAAGGCGACATCCCAAAGAAAGCTTTTAGGACACGCTACGGACATTATGAATTCTTGGTGATGCCTTTCGGTCTAACGAACGCCCCAGTGGTGTTCATAAATTTAATAAACCGCGTGTGCCGACCGTTCCTCGACAAGTCGGTCATCGTGTTCATTGATGATATTCTGATTTACTCCAAGTACGAGTCCGATCACGCACGTCACCTTCGTGATGTTTTGGAAGTCTTGAGGAAGGAGAAACTTTATGCGAAATTCTCCAAGTGTAAGTTTTGGTTGAATGAGGTGCAGTTTTTGGGGCACGTAGTCATGAAAGACGGTGTAAAAATGGACCCCGCGAAGATAGAAGCCCTGATGAATTGGGAACCTCCCAAGAGTCCATCCGAAATCCGAATCTTTTTAGGATTACCGGGTTATTATCGAAGATTCATCTAAGACTTCTCCAAGATTGATTCTTCGTTGACGGCTCTGACTAATAAGAACGTGAAATTCGTGTGGACCGACACGCTAATTTAATATGCCCTGTTGTCAATATAATATTTTAAAATTATGAGAAGATAAGGCATGCAAATAAACATAGAGTCAATCTTGTCTTTCCGTACCTCTACTCCATGCATTATCTACATCACATGTTCAATTTGAATTATTGAGATATTAGCTTTTTATATGACCCTTCAAAAACTCCAAAAGCCATATGAAACCTCCTTCATTTCTTTTCACTTTCATATCCTTTACATACATATATATGTATGTATAGACTACTTATATATATATAAATGCATATAGCATGTATGCATAAACAACACACACAGAGAAAGAGATAATATTGAAAGACAAAGAGAAAGATGATTGAGAAAGTGGAAACACTCAAGAGAAGTCTTTTCGGACTCTGCAAAAGAAGTTGTGTGAAACCCCGATCTTATCCTTGTTGGAGGGATCGGAGGATTTCGTGGTTTATAGCGATGCCTCCAAGATGGTTCTTGGGTGAGTGCTCATGCAAAGAGGAAAGGTGATCGCCTACGCGTAGAGGCAACTAAAGGTACACGAGAAGAATTACCCCACTCATGATTTGGAGCTAGCGGCGGTAGTGTTCGCGTTAAAGTTGTGGTGACACTATCTCTATGGAAATAAGTGTACCTTGTATACGGATCACAAGAGCTTGAAGTATGTTTTCGATCATAAGGAGCTAAATATGAGGCAAAAGCGATGGTTAGAATTGCTTAAGGATTACGATTGTGAGTTGCTTTACCATCCGGGTAAAGCAAACGTCGTAGCCGACGCGTTGAGTCGGAAAGAGTACAGTGGGAAACTTCAAACCAAACTCTCAAGGATTGAATTGGTGTCAAGTCTTATGGACTGAATTAAAGAGGCCCAAGCCAAGGTCTTATTGGAAGAAAACCTCAAGGAAGAAGTGATGACCAAGCAACGACTATCCTTGTCGGATGATAGCCGTGGGATCAAATGTTTAATGGGTGCGTGTGGGTACCAAAGATTGGAGGAAACCAGGAACTACTTTTGGAGGACGCTCACAAGTCCAAATACTCCATTCATCGAGAAGCACCAAGATGTATAGGGACTTAAAGTTGCACTATTGGTGGCCGGTTATGAAGTTGGACGTGGCGCATTATGTGGAGAGGTGCGTGACTTGTTCACAAGTGAAGGTCGAGCATCAACGTCCGTGTGGGAGCTTACAATCCTTGGAGATACCTGAGTGTAAAATGGGACAAGATCACCATAGATTTCGTGACCAAACTACCAAAGATATTAAGAGGTAATGACACTATTTGGGTGATTGTGGATCGATTGACTAAGAGTGCTCACTTCCTTGCGATGTGGGAAACTTTGCCAATGGATAAAATAGCAAAACTCTACATTGATGAAGTGGTCTCTAGGCATGGTATACCCTTGTCGATAGTTTCAGATCGTGATAGTCGGTTTACATCGAGATTTTGGGGAGATTTGCATCAAGAGTTGGGTACGCGGGTGAATTTGAGTACGACATACCATCCACAGACAGACGGACAAAGCTAAAGAACAATCCAGACTTTGGAAGACATGCTTAGATCATGTATGATCGATTTTGGCGGTAATTGGGATACTCATTTACCCTTGGTGGAGTTTGCATACAACAATAGTTACCACTCTAGCCTTGGTGCAACACCATTTGAGGCTTTGTACGGGAGGAAATGTAGGACCCCCGTACGTTGGCTAGAGGCGGGCAAAAAGCAGTTTGCCTGACCATAAATTGTGCAAGAGACGGCCGACAAAGTCAGGGCCATAAGGGAACGTTTGAAGGCGGCACAAGATCGACAAATGAGTTATGCCGACAAGAAGAGACGGCCGGTGGAGTTTCAAGTGGGAGACTGTGTGATGTTGAAGGTGTCCCCATGGAAAGGCTTAATACGGTTTGGAAAGCGCAGGAAGTTGAGTCCCCGTTTTCTTGGACCGTTCACCGTTATTGAGCGCATTGGGCTACAAGCCTACAAGTTAGATCTACCACCGGAGATGGACGGAATCCACCCTACGTTCCATGTGTGTTATCTACGGAAGTGTTTGGCGGAAGAAGAAATAGTGATACCATTATCAGAGATCCGGTGGACGACAACCGTTGTGTTGAAGAACCCGAATCCATAATGTAGAGAGAGACCAGAAGACATAGGCATAAAGAGGTCACAATGGTGAAAGTGCAATGGAAGCATCATCGCGGTGCCAATGTGACTTGGGAAGCGGAAGAGGATATGAAGCAAAGATACCCTCACTTATTCGCATAACTAGGATTTCGAGGACGAAATTATCTCCAAGTTGGGGAAGATTGTAACACCCGTAAAATTTATGGTACGTTAGGGGTCTTTCTCATGAGTCTAATTGTTAACCTTAGAGATTTTGCTAATATAAATCCATTAGGAACTTTGAAGAATAGGATCGTGCCTTGGTCTTGGAATAGAGTTTTAGGACTTGGCTGAAAAATAGCGAGTTACGTGGGCTAGGGCGCGTCCTTAAAGCCGTGGCCAAATCTGCGCAACTCGCTGAGTGTTTGGGTCTCCGAAGCACGCGCGGATTAGGGCGCGACCCCAAGCCGTGGGAAGCCCCTGCAGATCTAAAAGTCAGGATTTCACCATTTTTCCCCATTACTCCACACCAACACCCACTCTCTTCATAAATTCGATTTTGATGAAACCATAGGTGGATAACTTCACGTTTCGAAGAACATTAATATCATCTAGAGTCTCAATATTTAAGGAGCTAGCTTGGATAGTCGTAATCTTCATCCTCCTCTCACCATACTTGGTTTTCTAGGTTTTCACCAAAAACCTAGCTTGTGAGTTCATTCTCTTTTATAAACTTTATACATGTTAATATGTGGATTTTAACCTTCTCAACATCTCTATTTTTTATTTATTTGATTTGGGTGAGTTTTCACTAAAACCTAATTTTGGAGATTTTGGGGGTTTATGTAGAAGGGTATGATTTTAAGGTCAAGAGTTTACATTTTGGTTTAGTTGTGGATTTTGCACATGAGAAACATGTTTTCTATAACCTTGTGATTAAATACATGGAAATCAAGATTTGGGTTTTGAAATATTGTTATGTATAATTGAATGAGGATTTGGGTAAAATGATTTGGTGTGTGTGGAAGTACCATTTAACAATTTGGAACGGAACCTCTTGGAAACTTGGGAGTAACTATATGGATTCATGATTTTGCATATATGATGTCATTTTAATTGTTGGAAGTCACTGATTGGTTTTGTAGACATTGAATGGAGTATTTGGTTGCATTTGGGCGTCATGAACCCCCCCCCCCACACACACACACAAACACACACACACACACACATATATATATATATATATATATATATATAATCTTTGATCCAATGATGGAACATTAGTTTTCCACATCGAGGCACACTTAGGCAGCGGATGGGGTATAAGCCCTACGTGCAAGTACGCAATATTGGGTGAGGATTTCAACGTAAGGACCCTATGTGGTTGAAGTTGACTTTCCGTGGGTGTACGTTTAAAACTACTGAGCCTAACATCCATTGCGGATACTTTTATGTGTTTGGTCTTACTAATACGTCAAGTGACTTACTTTTGTGTTCCATCACTTGTGTTAGTAAGCGGGCCCCCCTTCAACACAAGAGGTATTTATATTAAAGAATAGTAGTAGGATTTACTAATACGTCAAGTGACTTACTTTTGTGTTCCATCTCTAGTGGTGGGATTCCTCGGGCTTGAGTGGAGAGTCGTTGAAGAATAGTAGCATTTTTGAAGATTATAGAGGCGTACATTGATATAGAACTGGTATACTTTTGAAAGTGAGATGTCGACACCCGTTCGTAATCTAGAACTAGTTGGTCCAGATTAGTAGATTGTTGAATTCAATTTCACTCGATTATTTTATTGTAAACGTCATGCAATTATTCCCCTTTTTTGGGTGATCCTTTTATGAGACTCGTTTATTCCGCATTTAATTTAGGATTAAATTAACCCTTATTTTTAGGGTGTTACAGGTGCTACTAAACCCAAATACATGTTGCTATTCCCAAGATAATTGCGGAAGACTTCACCAAGCTACTCACCCTCGTGCATATAACTAGTACTCATCTCTTCACAGGGTCGCTAGTACCCTTCCCTAACCGGGACCTGATGCACATGCCGACAAATAAAAAGGTTAGGCTAACGCCTAGTGAGTTCAAGAGTTTTCAACATGATTAAATATATTGTAAAAAGGAAAGAATGCAATTTAAATCATAATCTTTCAATATGATCTACTTTGATATGAAAACGATCCATTTTCCAATAATATGCAATTTAGGCGACGGAAACACCAATATAAACGTTTTCCAATCCACACAATTTTAAAGACGAAGATCCTAACATAAAACATTCTTTATAAAGTGATGCAACCCAGAAACTCACCCAAAACGTGAATAAGAAGTGGATTCCTAATTTATAAAAAATACGGATAAAACTTTATATCCCATAACACCCAAACACGGGTAGGGCGTAATACTCAACTCATAAATCATGGAAGACAATCCATATAAATATAATATGTCACCGAAAACATGGAACTAAATTTCAACACTCACACAACCATAAAATGGAATGAAATCCAAATGTTAAAGTATGGACAATTAAATATCCAAAATAATGTTGGCTGACAACGAGGGAGACCCGTATCCATTGAGAGTGGAGGAAGAGAAAATTATGTCACTCATACAACGTTAATCGTATGACACTTCATGACATAAAAGCCCAAGTGTCCCTACGACTCCCTTCAAGCTATACCCAAAGAGACAGCTGACCTTGGTGATCATTACCATGAATACCACCCCGAAGGCCCGACATACTTAAGGACTACCTCCAAGGCATTACCTCAAAGCGGCGGAGGCCCAAACGCCCTTCAACACAATGGCACAACCGGACTCAGTCCTCCTAGTGTACACTTGAAAAGTTCAGGTCATAAAACATGTGTCCCGGAGTCCAACCCCGAATACCCAATTGACCATCAAATAAAGACCGACTTACGTGCCTATGAATCCAATGCAACACGGTCTAAAATTACATGACTACACAAGAATGACCAACGCACTCGAGCATGTAATTATCAATAAGATGCAATAAGATGCATTAATATGTAAGTCATAAATGAGGATCTACATCGAGCCATTAAAACCGGACAAATGTCCCCAAGACTCTTTTAAGCCAAAACCAAGCTAAAGTGCTCGAAATCCTTTTTGACCAACAAATAACGGTCCCCAAATAATAAAACACAATCGGCTCACGTTATGCAAGCACTCGCTCCAAAATACACGAATAAACTCCAACACTGTTTATATTGAGACAAATTAATTTCCAAATGAATTTATACCATTTATTCTTTCAAAAACGTCCCATAACACCAAATTAAACATTTCTCCGAAACAGACACTAAAAGTGCATTCAGCATTTATACTCAAAAAGGTCGACTCCCATAAAATACATCATTAAAATACTAATGCTTATGATTTATTTATCAAAATGCCCAAAATCCTAATTATGGGTGTTTTGCAAAGTTTATAAAGGTAAACGCTTCGAACAACCGAAACTCACCAAATAACTCAATTGTTGATAATTTCATGCAAAACATATAAACATTTTTAAATGAACATTTTGGCATGTACACCGTTTTCGCAAATCAACTTGAACTCACCTTGCTAGATTTAGGCTAAATCTAGATTTTACCCCCAACTTGAGCTCCATTGAAGAAACTTGGATCTTCAAGCCAAAAACTTCCAAAAACCTAAATCCATTCCAACCATAAATATTCATATTCAACCATATATAATCGTTCCCCAAACATCTTGTATCAAAATCTTCATTTTGGCCAAAAACCCTAATTTGACTTAACTTTTCTCAAATTCTTCCAAGCTGAAATTTGAGAAACATAAACACTAGGAAGTCACAAATAGATGATTTATGACTAATAATAAAGTTTACAAACTAGGAGGATCAATTCACCACTTAGGTTTTGGTGAAAACCTAGAAAACCCCAAATTTCTTGAAGATGGAGGTGATGATGATGAGCTCTTGATCTTTGCTTCCACTCCACCACCAATTACTCTTGAATCTTCCCAAAACTAACAATCTATCCTTGAAAATCTCTCAAATACGAAACCATAGCAATTTGAATCGCCAAAAACGGAATAGAAATGAGAAAGATATGCCCAAATGAATATAGAGGCTGAATTTATGCACTGCACCCCGACCGCGAGAGTGACAAGCGAAAGTGACAGTGTACCGTGGGCACCTTTTTCTCTGTGAAAGTGCCCGACTAAAGTGCCAGTGTCACTTTAGCTTGGCACTTTCGCCCAAAAGGTACCGAGAGCCCTTTTCGCCCGTTTTCTCGACCGTTTTCTCGGTCGTTCCTTGACCACTTTCTCAGTACATTGGATGCTATTATGCCAATTTTCTTGCCATTGTCGTACCTTCCTGGGTAACGTCGTTGCAATTGTGACATTTATCACAACTGCATGGCACTATAGCCGGGACGACCATACTCTTAGTACCATTGGTGCTATTGTGACAAATGTCACAACCACATGGCACTATAGCCATACTCCATACTTGGTTCTTCCTTTACCAATTCATCCCGTTCAACACTTTTTCTCTATTAAGATAAAAATCAGGGTGTTACAGGTCCCCTTCTCCACCTACGATTTGGACTGCAATTCATTTGAACTTCTTCATTGATGGAAATCCCAAATCCTTCCCAGAATAGTCAAGCAAATTACATCCATATGGTTTTTTGATTACAATATCAACATCCAAGACTCAAACTACTTTAAGATTCGAGCGGTTCTTAGGATTTTCGTCTTCATTTCCTCGAGGTAATCAAGTTGTAACAGGAAATTCCAAAGAATTTTGCATTTTTAAGCACTTTTAAATCTTGTTTTATGAACCCTAAACACTGTGTCTGTTTTCTATCTGAGTACTTGTTTTATGTCCAGATAGACTTAAAGCATTTTTCATCTTGGTTTTTGTGATAGTTTTGTTTTATGAACCCTAATCAGTGTGTTTGTTTTCTATCTGAGTACTTGTTTTATGTCCAGATAGACTGAAAGCATTTTTCATCTTGGTTTTTTGTGATAGTTTTTGTCATATGTTCAATGTACACATTTTCGAATAAGAGAGCGTAGGAACTTTTGGACTTTCTCTGGTTAGTTTTTGTGATTGTAGTATTAAAATATATATGGTGACACATAACAAATTGATATGATAACGCTTTCACAACCCTATAATTTCTTACACTATGATGAAGAAACGAATCAATGGCTCGTACCACTATATCTAATACACTGTGTCCGTCCCTGAACAAGAAATTAAAAATGAGAAAGAAAACACAAGGACACAAGATGTGACCATAAACATGTGTAAATTATTAATAGGAAATATAAAGGGGTAATATAATGTTGGAGCCTTGGTGTTGGTCGCTGCAATCGTATATTTTTCTCTTTTTAATTTATATATTTAATTACAATTTTTTTATCAAATCATAAATGAAATTAATTATGGTCCCCTCAAGAAACAAATGCCCATTTATTATCTAATAAATTGGATTGACTTGTATTAGAATAAGAGAGAAGGTAGCTCAAATCTATGAATATATTCACACCAGACCTTTGTTCTATGCTCACTTGCCCAAACTACAAAAACAAATTCAAAATCATTACTTCAAATCAATAGTGTATTTTTTTTTAACGGCAGACTAACACACTCACACGTTCTCGGGGTATCCGGGCTCCCACTTAAGGGTGTCACCCGACTAATCTCCGCCGATCACGACCCAACCCAATTAAGGGTACCACTAAGTGGCAGACCCATGATCATGGATGTCACAGGATGCTCACCACGGGGTTCGAACTTGGATAGTCAGGGATACCATCCACTGACCCTCCAGGATGTTACCAAACCACTGGGCTACAATATGAATGACAAATCAATAATGTATTGCTAGTAAAATTTAAAGCATCCTTTGTTTGGTTTGTAAAATATTTTTGGAAAAAATAAAATATATAAAATAAATTGAAATATAAAGAATTTCAAATGAAATCGAATGGAATATATGGTTGGTTGGAAAAGAATGAAAAAATAAAAATCAATTTACTTTGTTGAATGATTTGTTGGTTTACAAAATGATGTTCTAGATTTAAAATGTAAATACTGATAAATGATAATTTTATTATTTATTAATGTTTTTGTAATTTATAATTTAATTTATTAATACATATTTGAAACGAATTAAATATTGATAAAATTATTTAGATTATCATTTACTAAAAATGTTAAAATCTTGATACTATAGTAATATTTAGAAAACAACTTTTTTTATCCTTCATTTGAACATTTTTTTAGTGCAAGGTGAAGGAATTGAAGATTCCCGCAATCAGAAAATTTAAGAGATTTTAATATTATTAAATTTTAGCGTTGTTGTGGACCAAATAGGTTTAAACAAATTGGTCGATGAAACTGACAATTTGGATTCTGATTGATTCTTTTGGAAACCTACTCTTCAATTTTTTTTTAATAAACAAACAAGAATTTGCTAACTGAATAAATGTGTTTTACCCATAGACATATGAATCAGTTGACAAAGGAGCATAATGGTTTTTCGAAAGAAGTAAATGTGTTTGAAATAAAATAGATTGTAGTTGTATTTGCATTATTATCAAAACTCATATTCATAAAAATTGATAATTCAAAGTTGTTGTATAATATAAATATAGATATAACTAAGTAGGTTTTCTCAACTTTAATGCACGTAAAATGAAAAGAAAAAAGTGTTTCATATTTAGTATACAAATGATTAATTATTATTATTATTATGATATAAGAAAATTGATTTTGGGAATTAGTTTTGGAAGAGATAGGGATTGAAACATGTATTTAGGGTCCCGCTTATGGACCATCAAGTAATGTATATTGTAGAATGCAGGTACAATGGAAGCAAAGCATGTTTAAAATACATGACTCACATGTCTTTGTTTGGACCATCCATGGATTTGAATTTTGGTGCAAAAACTGAAACCCATCCAAACCCATTTCTACACACACATATATAGAGAGAGAGAGAAGAGCTAAATCATATATGATATAATTATATAAACATGTCATTTTGATTTAGTTCAGTTGGTTAATGGGCGAGGAGATGTTTGCTCCAATAGGCCGTTGGTCTCGGGTTCGATCCCAGACCCCCTTGCAATCGCCTTGCCGCTGAGTGAGCCAGGTATGCCCCTCACATTGGAAATTGGCAACCTATGTGGGCCGGCTTGCATGTCCGGAAAATACACGTTTTGCTCCAATGTCATTTTGATCCGCCATCGTGCATGCAACTTTTCACATGACCTTGGTCTTGTTGACTAAGTTGTCCGCATCTTTTTAGAAGTGTTGTATTACATGTAACTTTACTCTATAATCACATGTGATCTGGTTTTTCTCGCACTTCTCGCAAATTATAAGACTTCTCCCATGATCATATATATATATTTTATATTTTAACCAAATTCCGGTCCTAACCAAGTCGTGCACAATGTTTAATCCTAACCAAGTATGGCAAAGGAAGTAAGGAACAAATCAAATTCGTGCCGATTTCGGTTAGGATTTAACCCTGAAGTCTCTTGAAATCCAATTTAATACAACAAGCAAATCAAAATATTTAAGATTTCTAAATTAACATTTCAAAATCCAATAGATTTGATATTTACACATAAACAAGAATATGATTTTTATCCCTCTCATCACTATATAAAAATATACATATATACATAGGGTCTCCTTCTTTTGTTAACCAAGGTTTTAATGTTAACCTTGTTAACCAATGAGGATCGTTCATCTTAAAAATCAATGGCATAGATTAAAGCAAAAAATTTTAATATTCAAATGGTTAACATGTATGACAAGGGTCTTTACATATATGAAAAGGGGCAAAATAGTCAAGTAATAGAAAAACCTAATAAGGAAACTACCATTGTTTCACGACATGTCTAAAATGGTAGTTTCCAAAATTGGGGTGTGATATGCATATATGAACTTGTGTTTGATGTGCCTATATGAAATGGGATTTGATGACCATATTTGAAATTGGGTTTTGATGTGCATATATGAACCTCTCTCATTAAGTGTAAAGCAACCTGAGTGACAAAAAAAGTTATGTGCACAGGGACGGATGCCTCTTAGGGCTATTAGGGGCCAAGGCCCCTGTGGTCTTTGGCAATTGATATAGAGAGGAGAACTTCAACAAGTTATAATTTATTTATTTTGGGTTTGCCCCCCCCCCCCACCCCCCACCTTCACCGCTTCAGTCCAGTTACTTCAGACCAGTCCAATAAAAATTTTATATCTGACCTTTTAATCAGTCCAATTAACTAAAAGACTTGGCCCAAAGTCAGACCAAAGTCCAAACCCTCATCTCCGCTCCTCCTTAATCGAGTGATCGACGATGTCTCTATCAGCCATCGCACTACCACAATGGCAAGAGTTCTAGACAGTAGCAGCAGTGCAACACCGTCGGCGACTGGAAGAAGCGGTAGCAGGGCCGCCGACGACCGACTCACCGACAACCTCCATAGCAACAACAGTAGGTGCAGCTGTTGATTTTAACCCCAATATGTAAATCTTTAAACTCCAATATGCAATTCTTTAAGTTTTCAATAAAAGAGCAACAACCAAATCCTCAAAATACAAGTGGAATTTCATTGATTTTAACTACTTCTTCATCAAATAATCCTCCAACAGCCCCAAAATCACAGGGGTTTTTTCCATTTTATTCAAGTTCTAAAATATCATTGATTGCCATTGCTTATTTGCTTCATTGCTTGTTTGAGTTTTAAATTGTTTGATTATCTAGGTTTAGATTTATTTGACATTGTTTGATACTTTGATTGCTTTGAGATTGTTCATTTGTTGTTTGATTGAGATTTATTTTACATTGTTAATTGTTTGTTTTGATTGAGAATGACACTGTGTCTATGAAATGTCAAATATCAAATGTCTACCAACTAGTAATGAATTTAGCCATGGACAGACTTACAGTGGTACCAAATGTTAATTGTTTGTTTGATTGTGAAATGTGCAAACCGTAACGTTTTAGAAGGTGCAACCGAATTATTTTAGAAGTGTAACCGTATCTTGAAATCAACCAAAAAACATGAAATCAACCAAAAAAAACTGAAAAAGCTCTTGAAATCAACCAAAAAACCAAAAAAAGAATCTCTTGAAATTCATATGAAAAAATTCTTGGGTCCGTCCCTGAGTACGGCCCCTGCTGTTAAAAGAGTTGTGTTCCGTCCCTGTATGTGCATATATGAAATTGAGTATAAATGGTTGGATGTGCATATACGAATTCGGGTTTTGAGGAGCATATATGAACTTTTTAACAAGGAAAGAAATCATAAACTGTTTGGGTAAAAAATAACAAAGGTCCTTTGTCGTACGACTAGAGATTCCAACAGTCCATTAGCCCATAGTCGCACGACCAGAGAAATAACTGACGCCCTTCCTTTGAGTGACTTCGACCAAACTATCAAAACCCGTCCATGATGGCTGTCGTACGACATGATTTCAGTTATTAAACTACAACATACATTATATTATGTTTAATGCAGGATTACAAGGACGTTTATGATTAGAGATCATAACGGAAGACGTTACCAATAACAACGGATGTAACGGACGCTATCATCAATATTAAACGGATACTCTATTGGAAAACTACCATTCAACACCCTTCTAGCTTCTCTCACCGTGAAGTCTTCAAAGATATTTGGCCGAGACTGCCAACAAAATCGATCCAGACTAGATATATTCAAACTAGGAATCGATATAGTATTAAGAATAGGAGCTCTAGCCACCCACTCACTTGGCCACAAACCACCACAAACATCAATAACATCCTTGACAAATGCATGTAACACAAAACCACTTGCATGAATAATACGATATGATAGAAAGGATGAAAGATTACCACAAGGAAGCCAACGATCCTCCCATGCATTAGTAGTGGCTCCATTACCGATTTTAGAAAAGAAGTAAGGCCGAACAAAAGGCCTTAATTCCAACATCTTCCGAAACGTCCATGACCAATTAGATTTACTCCTGATCATCCAAAAGAGGTCAGTTTTTATGTAATGATCATACACCCATCTAACCCACAAAGAATTTCGCCTTCGCAAAATATCCCATATATGAGCCGAGAGAAGAGCTCTATTCCACACCGAGAGCCGATTAAGGCCAAGACCTCCGCAACTCATGGGTTTACACACATTAACCCAAGAAATTTTACAACGACCTTTTGACCTGTCCCCTTGAGCCCACAAGAAATCCCGAAAAATAGCTTCAAGATCATGAACCACACCCGAGGGAATCATAAAAACAGACATCCAATATAATTGCATCGACTGAAGCACCGTACGAACTTTGGCAATAAGAAACTTTGCCTTCCAATTATGTATCCTCGTACGAACTTTGGCAATAAGCACACTAAAATCCGACACCTACAGACGAGCCGGCGAAAGAGGGACTCCCAAGTATCGAATAGGAAAACTCCCCGCATTGAACGATAAACATTCCAGAATTGCACTCTTCTCATTATCAGGGACATTTCCAAAGAAAGCCTCACTTTTATTCAAGTTTGGGCCAAGACCCGATTTTGAATTAAAAAAAATAGTGCTTTCTTTAGGACTTCAACCGAATGAACATCACCCCTAGTGAACACAAAAGGGTCATCAGCAAAACACAAATGCGTCAATTAAGCATCTTGACATCCCTTATGATAACCAAAATTACTAGCCTCCGCAATGCATTGAGAAAGGATCAGAGAGAACCCTTCCATAACAATAGTGAAAAGATACGGGGAAATCGAGTCCCTAGTCTAATGCCCCTTCCCCCCCTAAAAAAACTAGAAGTGTAACCATTCATCGCTACAGAATAAGAAGCAATAGAAATAAGCTCCTCAACCCATTTAACCAACACCGGATGAAACCCCAATCCTCTCATCATATTAATTAAGAACATCCAATTCACCATATCATAAGCTTTACGAATGTCAATCTTGAAAGCACACCAACAACGGATGCCGATTCGTTCCAGCCGGATGACAACCATTGGCTGTCTTCGTCATTTACAGACGCCACTTGAAGGAAAACGTACTAACGTTTCCAACCACGATCGTTCACCGCGGTATTATGTATCAGTACATTATCTCCCTTCGAACGAGGGAACAGACTATACCGGTGATAAATATCCGGTCGAACGCTATAGGCAGTCAGGAGGTCGTTCACATTGAACGGTACCTCCCAATCGGTCGTAAGACAATCGATCACCTGGACAATCCGCCAGAATTGAGGCATTAACTGTCCAGGCGTCAAGTCAAACGCATCTAAAAATGCCCTGACCAAAGGGCTAAATGGCCAAGTAAAACCTATCTTGAAGGGATATTCATACAGAACACAATATCCCCTCGGAACTTCATCCGGCCTTAAATCTTCCGACGACACCAGATTTATTTCATCTGGAAGCCTGGCCAAACTCTTAAAGTAATCTAAATGCTCTTCCTCCCTATACATGCTCACAGGCTCGCTCGACATCTGGAAATCAGGGATGTTAAGAGTCGCACGCCAATAACTAAGAATATCCCAAGCTTTCCTAGGCTTCCTGGCTATGGACTTCCTATGCATATAAACTAACACAGAGGAAAGAACGGAAAATCGTACCTTAAATAGCGTTCTAAACCTCGAACTTAGAATGGAAATGATCTTGGTCACTCGGAAAGTGTATCACGCCGGAAGTATGAAATCTCTAAAGGGGTAAAACGTAAAAAAGGAAAAGATTAAGGATAATCTCTATTTATAATAAAAATCAGAAATCAAATCGCCAGGAAATCAAATCGCCAAAAATCGACGGTCAATCAAATTGACATGTGTCGTTCGTGTCAGACAACCCCTTGAGTACACTCAACGAGAGCATGACACTTGTCCTTCATTAGCTGTCAAATTGTTTATTCTGTTAAACGTAACGTCATTATTCAGTTGGAAACGAACCGATTCGGTTCTATGCAATTTACTCGCTTTTTCTTTTATAAACACGTGTCTTAGTCTTAAATTTAAATTTCAAAAAGTTGTTGCTTGAATTTTAAATTTCGGGGCAAACTGTTTGGGTAAAAAATAACAAAGGTCCTTTGTCGTACGACTAGAGATTCCTACAGTCCATTAGCCCATAGTCGCACGACCAGAGAAATAACTGACGCCCTTCCTTTGAGTGACTTCGACCAAACTATCAAAACCCGTCTATGATGGCTGTCGTACGACATGATTTCAGTTATTAAACTACAACATACTTTATATTATGTTTAATGCAGAATTACAAGGACGTTTATGATTAGAGATCATAACGGAAGACGTTACCAATAACAACGGATGTAACGGACGCTATCATCAATATTAAACGGATACTCTATTAAAGATATGCATTCAAGACTTGCTAACGGACAATTGGAGTATAAATATGAAGATTGAACTTCACATTCGTACACCTGGTTCTCAGACTTTGCAAGCTCACGAATTACGTTCTTAAACTCACTCAATCTCTATTGAAGTTCATAAAGGCTTTGTTGTTTGTCGTACGACGCACAATTGAAGTCTAAGTACACACGACACATGACCGATTTTATTTTATTGTATTGTTTTACATTACATTTCATTTGTAACACTTGTTAACAAGGACGACGTCCCTGATTGACGTCCATAGTGCACGACGACTCATACTCGTCCGCGGTTTTTACCCATTTTAGGGGTTTTCCGCGTCACCAATTCCCTTGTCTCATTTATTTCACTTTTATTATTGTCGTACGGTTATTAAAGCTACTTTCTTTGGTTGGATCAAGCTCCACACTTACCTTAAATTTTCCTTGGGAGATTTTTGGCATAAACAGTTTGGCGCCATCCGTGGGACCCCATCCAAAGAAAATCTTCGATAATCTTACGACGTACTAACGTTTTCCTTCGAGTGTTCTCTTTTTTCAATTATTCAGAATAATGTCATTCCAAGGAACTCAAGATCATGTTGTAGCCCAAATGAACATGGAGCTGACTGCTGCTCATGCCCGTATTGACGCCCTAACAGCCCAGGCTCGACAGGCGGCTGAAACCATCGAGCATCTAAGAAGCCAAAGTGGAAACAATGTGACTGGGACTACGAATGTTTATACTGGTGCTTGGAACGTACCTCCTCCATTGCCTAATTACCCTCGTCCACCACCAGTTAATCTTGCGACCTTCGTAATCCCAACCATGCCTATGACTTCTATGTCATTCAATGGATATGCCTCTGATTCTTCGCAGCAGACTAACATCAACAGATCAGGTTATGTTCCATTAGGTGTTCCCGAGGGTATACCAATGGATCCCGTAGCTCAACGATTGAAGTTTCTAGAAGAGCAGAATGAGCGTGTCTTGTCGATGCTGGCCAAATTGCCGGGAGCAGCAGTCCCAGTTAATGTCGAGCCACGAACAAGATTTCAGGCGTCGCCGTTTGTCGATGAAATCGCTTTGGTGGACATCCCAAAGAAGTATAGCATCCCGACCTTCTCCCCAAAATAATCAGGTGTCACTGATCCGACAGAACACGTCGCCCAATACAAACAGCTCATGTGGACTATTTCGATACCGCATCAATTCCAAGAAGTCTGCATGTGCAAGAGTTTTGGAGCAACCTTGACTAGAGCAGCGTTACAATGGTTGATCAATCTCAAACCTAAAACTATCGGGTCTTTTGCAGAATTAGTGAACCAATTTTCTCAACAATTCGCTAGTAGTCGAAAAATGGAAAAACAAACGAGCGACCTTTACTATGTCGTACAGAAGAATGGAGAGTCCATCCGGGACTACTTTAACCGGTTCAACGCGGAAATGATTAGTATCCAAAATTGCGACGTGAAAACAACAATTGAAGCGTACAAACGGGGTCTGGATGATAGTTCAGGGTTGTATCTCGACCTTACGAAGTATCCTCCAGAAACCTTTGAAGACGTACGAGCAAGGACGCTTGCTCACATGAGGGTCGAGGATGACCTCGCTTTAAGAAATAAACACTCGGGCGACCGGAAGAGCCTAAGTGTCAAAAAGATAGACTTCAAACCAAAATCGATTGGTCGATCAGAGCCTACCAGACAAATTTCAAACGTCCGATTTGAAAAGAAAGGGCCGACAACTTCCAAGTCTGTCCAATATCCTAAGGTATCATCTTATGGTTTCCCTGGATCAGCTAAGGATGTTGTCACGTCCCTAAAATAGCTCCAACAAAACGTTCGATGGCCAAAGAAAAGCGATAAAGACAGTGATAAGAAAGACAAGACAAAATGGTGCGATTTCCACAGTGACTTTGGTCATATAACGGATGATTGCATCGCTTTGAAGAAAGAACTGTCCTGGATTAATTCGAAAGGTTACTTACAAGAATTGACGAGAAAAAAGGATGTGTGTCCCACATCCCCAGAGCATGCCAAGGTGATTAATTGTATCACCGGAGGCTTTGATGTCTGTGGGACCACATATTCAGCTGCTAAGAGACATGCTAGTCGCGGTCCTGACAACCGACCAATTCCAAAGGAGGCAAGACCCAAGGAAGACGCAGAATTAAAAGCTATGCCCTTGACGTTCGACCAAGCAGACCTCGACGACGTACATCATAAACATCATGACGGACTAATTATCCAATTGAGCATTGGAAATTGTCTGACAAAGAGGATACTCGTCGACGGAGGTAGTTCAGCTAACATTATTTTTTTTTTATGCAGTGAAAGCAATGGGAATCGTCAAATTCGAGATTACACGACGTTCGACTACACTCGTTGGATTTAACGGAGGAGCGACAAGTACCATGGGGGAAATCACACTACCAGTATATGCTAAAGGAATCAATAGGCAAACGAAGTTCAATGTTGTCGATTGCTCATCAGCTTATAATGTTATCCTTGGGCGACCTTGGATTCATGACATGAAAGTTGTACCTTCGACGTACCACCAAACCTTGAAATTTCCCACGCAATGGGGAGTACAGGAGATCAAAGGCGAAAGAAAAGTTGCTAGGGAATGTTACAAAGTTTCTTTGAAGCCCCCGAAGCAGACAGTATAGCAATTACAGAACCAGGACGTTTCTGGGACTGACGACGACTATCGCTTGGAAGCTGTCGTCCTAAACCAGGATAAGCCTGATCAGATGGTTTACATAGGTTCGACGCTCGACCTTTCTTTTAAAAAGAGGCTAATATCTTTTTTGCAGGATCACAATGATTGTTTCGCATGGACGCACGAAGACATGGTGGGTATCGATCCAAGTATCATTTCTCATAAACTCAACGTTGATCCATCGTTCAAGCCTGTTCAGCAGAAAAGACGAAAATTCACTCCTGAAAGAAATAAAGTTATCAACGACGAAGTTGATAATTTGCTTAAAACAGGAAAGATACAAGAAGTCAAATATCCAGACTGGATCGCCAACGTTGTTGTCATCCAAAAGAAAAATGGCAAATGGAGAGTCTGCATTGATTTCACAGACCTTAACAAGGCTTGTCCAAAAGATCCATTTCCATTGCCACACATCGATTCTATGGTCGACGCTATAGCCGGACATGAATTACTCACTTTCATGGACGCATATTCTGGATATAACCAGATATTGATGCATTCTGACGACCAGGAAAAAACAGCCTTCATGACAGATAAAGGTATTTATTGTTATAAAGTAATGCCTTTTGGTCTTAAGAATGCAGGTTCGACGTATCAACGATTGGTGAATATGATGTTCAAAGAACATTTGGGCGACACTATGGAGGTATACATCGACGACATGTTTATCAAATCAAAGCATACGGACGATCATATAGGACATTTGAAGCAATCGTTCGACATTTTGCGTGAATACAAAATGAAGTTGAATCCGACAAAATGTTCTTTTGGAGTTCGAGCTGGCAAATTTCTCGGTTATATGGTCACACAACGAGGAATCGAAGCTAACCCAGACCAAATTAAAGCAATTATCGAGCTAAAATCACCCAGAAATTTTAAAGAAGTCCAACGTCTAACAGGACGTGTAGCAGCGTTGAACATGTTCATCTATCGGTCGTCCGACAGATGTCACCTATTCTACAACGTCCTGCGAAAAAATAAAGGATTCGAGTGGACTGATAAGCACGAGGAGGCATTGCAACAACTCAAGAAATACATGACATCACCTCCCTTCCTCTCCAAACCTGAGAAAGGTGAAGTTCTTCAACTCTACCTGGCCGTCAGCATTAATTCGGTAAGTGCAGTCCTTATACGAGAAACCGACGGACAACAACTGCCAATCTACTATGTAAGTAAAACTCTACTAGACGCTGAAACCAGATACTCATCTATAGAAAAACTCTTGCTTTCGTTAGTCATGGCCGCTAAGAAGCTACGGCATTATTTTGAATCGCATCCTATAACTGTGGTAACTAACTTTCCATTAAAGTCTGTGTTAAGAAAACCTGAACTACCATGACGACTAGCTAAATGGAGCATCTACCTCAGCAATTATGATATGGATTTCAAGCCTAAGACGGCGATCAAATCACAGGCCTTGGCAGATTTTGTTACAGATTTCAGTCCGGAACTAGAAGAAGCGACGACGTCCAACGAGTTAATTGTGGCGACTTTGCACGACACTACTTGGATGCTTGACGTAGATGGTTCATCGAACATACGAGGAACAGACCTGGGTGTCGTCCTACAGTCCCCACAAGGGGGCAAAATGGTGTACTCCATACGGTGCGACTTCAAGGCAACAAATAATGAGGCAGAATATGAAGCACTGATTGCAGGAATGAAAATTGCTCATGATTTGGGGGCAACATGTCTACATGTCCGGAGCGACTCGTCCCTAGTTGTTAACCAAGTTAATGGAGAATTTTCAGCAAAAGATTCAAGGATGATTGCTTATTATAAAATAGTAAAGGAAGAAGCAAAGAAGTTCAGTCGCTTCATAGTCGAACAGGTACCAAGAGATCAGAACACTCAAGCTGACGCATTAGCCAATTTGGGATCAACACTTAATCAAACGACATTCGACAATATCCCAATAGTTCACCTTGCAACACCATCCATCAAAGACGATGGTAATATTTTGGTCGCACCAATTGAGGAAGAAAACTCTTGGTCGGACGACATTAAAAATTATCTGGAGAACGATCAACTGCCTGATAACAGAATGGAAGCAAGAAAGGTTAGATTTAAAGCATCAAGGTATGTTATGATCAGAGGACAATTATATCGAAGATCTTCGACTGGTCTGAATCTGCGATGTATCACCAACAAGACGCAAGTCCAGAAAATCCTACAAGATATGCACGACGGTGAATGTGGAAACCACTCAGGAAGTCGCAGTCTAGCCAACCGGATATCAAGACAAGGTTACTATTGGCCGACATTAAGGCAAGATGCGATCAGGTATGTACAGTCGTGCGACGCATGTCAAAAACACACAGGTATGTCTCATAAACCCTCTGAACCCTTGCACTCGACTTTGATCCGATGGCCCTTTATGAAATGGGGAATGGACATTGTTGGGAAACTACCACCTGCCCCTGGGCAAAAAGTATTTCTTTTAGTTTTAACAGATTATTTCTCTAAGTGGGTCGAAGCAGCGGCTTTGTCCCAGGTTCAGGACAAAGAAGTTGTTTCTTTTATCCAAACTAACATCATTTGTAGGTTTGGAATTCCATCTGAAATAACGTGCGACAACGGGACACAATTCATTACTGATCGAACGCGAAGATTTTGTGAAGAAAGGAACATCAAGTTGGTAACATCGACGCCTCGATATCCACAGTCGAATGGTCTAGCCGAGTCGAGTAATAAAACTATCATCAATTCAATCAAGAAAAGACTCAAAGCTGCCAAAGGGAAGTGGGTGGAAGAATTGCCTTCCGTTCTATGGGCTAATCGTACGACACCTCGTACGTCCACAGGACAAACTCCCTTTTCCTTAGTCTATGGATGTGAAGTTGTGTTACCTATTGAGGTACGACTACCGACTTCAAGACATACGTCTGTTGAGCATAACTTGGTCGACCTAAGTTATGACCTCGACGCTCTAGAAGAGCTTAGAGAAGCTGCGCACATTCGCATGGCGGCACTGAAACAAGTGGTCGAGCGACATTTCAACAAAAATGTCCAAATCAAAGTTTTTCAAGAAGGTGATTACGTTCTACGTCGAGTATTTCAAAATACTCAAGAGGTCAATGCAGGTAAGCTTTCCACTAAGTGGGAAGGTCCTTATCAAATCTCTAGCATCGTGGGTAAAGGATCTTATAAAATCCAAACCCTCGACGGTCGAGATATCCCACGAAGCTAGAATGCAGTTCATTTAAAGAGGTATTTATTTTAAATTTCATATTTATTTCCTTCGATTATCTCTTAAGAAAAATTACTGACTTAAGCATCGAAGGGTCGTTGGTCAAACCAACGACCACCCCACTAATGTTGTTTTTCGCAGGGATGCACGACTTATTTAAAATCTTTGTGTCGAGTAAAACTCATGCGATCACACGTATATGTTCAATTTTAATGGACGACAAAGGTTAAATTCTGCACTTGATGTTCAAATACTTAGAATCAAGAACCATTATTACAAATTACCCAAGATCGATCGAAAGCTTCAGTTGATTTCTTTATAAATGATGGTATGGTTGAATGTTTGATATAATGTAGTTGTCCATCTACTTAAATTTCTCGACGTACGATTAGTTATAAAAACAAGTAATAAGCGTCGACGAACAAAAGAGACTTTTTTCATTAGATATTGAGTTACAAGTATAAAGGACGACCACAAACGACCGACCTCTAGGTGATAGGTTCAAAAGGAATTAAGTAGAAGGAACGTCAGGTTGTCCCTGAACGACGATGGTCTCCTCTGCTGCCACTTCTCCTACGCCATCGCTCTCCTCCAATTCGTCGTCTTCATCCAGGTCCCTCTCAGTCCCGACATTGTCGAGGTAAGTTTTGAGTTCTTCGGAGGCCGACGCCATAGGATCCTTCCCCTTCAAGTGACGCCTCATTAAAGCACCTCGGGCCGTGAAGGGGGAGAAAGCCTCAATTTGCTTATTCTCCATCTCCAAGTCCTTGACGTCGTCCTCCAGATCTTCGACCCTCTTCTTTAGAGTCGCGATCTCGTGAGCAGAAGCAGCAGCAGTGGTAATAGCCTTAATCTTCTCGATCTCTAATTTAGTCGAAGACGCCTCAAGTTCAAAGAGACGGTCCCTGAGCTTGACCTTCTCACGATCCGAAATCTCTAGAAGACTCCGGGCATCGATGAGTTCAGCCTTGAGGTTCTCGACCTTTGCTTTTTCAGCCTCGACCGCCTCTAGGGCGACCTTTTCCTTTTCAAGCGCCTCGTCGACCCTTTTCTTGACATCAGGAAAAGACGACCTAAGACCTTCTGTCTGAGCGTAGAAGCTCAGACAAGCTTGGAAAGCCTGCACGACAAAAGGAAAAGAATTAGTAGTAAAAAATGAGCAACGAAAAAGGAGAATAATAAAACTTACCATGAAAGAGAGACCATCAGCATGTGCCCCCGTGTCCTCAACCCGAGATTCTTTGTACCGATCGTCAAAAAGTCGGAAGAAGAAATTTTGCCAGGTGTGGAAAAATGACGTCTCTCTCGAGAACGTCATTAGCCATAAAGTCAGCTGGGAGAGTGGCTTTGAATATCATCTCTCCCACTTTTTCCTTATTCTTCTCCTCACTCTTAGAGGAAGAAGAAGGTGCGGCAAAGGGCTTTTCAACGCCCGACACCCCCGTCGTTGGGGCATCCTTCGTCGCCTTGATCGAGCCTCCAAGCTCGACCCCAGCAACGGTTCCCTTCGCTGGTGTCGCCCCTGAAAGGACAGAGTGGCATCGCCCGTCTTCTTGGGCGAGGACTGAGGCTTGCCTTGGACACGTCTCGGATCTACCCCCGTGGAAGGGGCAAATCTTTTCTTCGTTTTCTCCCTCCCTTGGCGGGCAAGCTCCAGTTGCTCGGCTCGCTTAACGGCAGCCGACTTTACAGCTGCGTCCTCTGAAAAAAGAAAGCAAGTTAAAAAAATACGTACGATATACAAGTGAAAAGTATTGTCGAGCGACTTACCGGTCATTTCTTCTTATCTTTCTTCTTCTTCCCTCTCTCCTTCTCTACGAGAACCCTCGACAGACGTCACCTCAGCTACAAAAACGGCCTCGTCTTCCTCGTCGTTCGACCGAGGTGAAAACGAACGATCAGTAATACTTCTCTCCAAGATCCTCTGAATCTTGTCGTGAGAATCTCTCGTTGGCTTCACTTTAGTGAAGTCGATCACTGCCAAACAAAGAAAGACATCAGAATATACGTTATAAAAACAAAAACGCACGACAAAAACATTAAACCTACCCGATTCGTTCCAGCCGGACGACAACCATTGGCTGTCTTCGTCATTTACAGACGCCACTTGGAGGAAAACGTACTGACGTTTCCAACCACGATCGTTCACCGCGGTATTATGTATCAGTACATTATCTCCCTTCGAACGAGGGAACACACTATACCAGTGATAAATATCCGGTCGAACGCTATAGGCAGTCAGGAGGTCGTTCACATTGAACGGTACCTCCCAATCGGTCGTAAGACAATCGATCACCTGGACAATCCACCAGAATTGAGGCATTAACTGTCCAGGCGTCAAGTCAAATCGCCAGGAAATCAAATCGCCAAAAATCGACGGTCAATCAAATTGACACGTGTCGTTCGTGTCAGACAACCCATTGAGTACACTCAACGAGAGCATGACACCTGTCCTTCATTAGCTGTCAAATTGTTTATTCTGTTAAACGTAACGTCATTATTCAGTTGGAAACGAACCGATTCGGTTCTATGCAAGTTACTCGCTTTTTTTTTTATAAACACGTGTCTTAGTCTTAAATTTAAATTTCAAAAAGTTGCTGCTTGAATTTTAAATTTGGGGGCAAACTGTTTGGGTAAAAAATAACAAAGGTCCTTTGTTGTACGACTAGAGATTCCAACAGTCCATTAGCCCATAGTCGCACGACCAGAGAAATAACTGACGCCCTTCCTTTGAGTGACTTCGACCAAACTATCAAAACCCGTCCATGATGGTTGTCGTACGACATGATTTCAGTTATTAAACTACAACATACTTTATATTATGTTTAATGCAGGATTACAAGGACGTTTATGATTAGAGATCATAACGGAAGACATTACCAATAACAACGGATGTAACGGACGCTATCATCAATATTAAACGGATACTCTATTAAAGATATGCATTCAAGACTTGCTAACGGACAATTGGAGTATAAATATGAAGATTGAACTTCACATTCGGACACCTGGTTCTCAAACTTTGCAAGCTCACGAATTACGTTCTTAAGCTCACTCAATCTCTATTGAAGTTCATAAAGGCTTTGTTGTTTGTCGTACGACACACGATTGAAGTCTAAGTACACACGACGCACTACCGATTTTATTTTATTGTATTGTTTTACATTACATTTCATTTGTAACACTTGTTAACAAGGACGACGTCCCTGATTGACGTCTATAGTGCACGACGACTCATACTCGTCCGCGGGTTTTACCCATTTTAGGGGTTTTCCGCGTCACCAATTCCCTTGTCTCATTTATTTCACTTTTATTATTGTCGTACGGTTATTAAAGCTACTTTCTTTGGTTGGATCAAGCTCCACACTTACCTTAAATTTTCCTTGGGAGATTTTTGGCATACACAGTTTGGTGTCATCCGTGGGACCCCATCCAAAGAAAATCTTCGATAATCTTACGACGTACTAACGTTTTCCTTCGAGTGTTCTATTTTTTCAATTATTCAGAATAATGTCATTCCAAGGAACTCAAGATCATGTTGTGGCCCAAATGAATATGGAGCTGACTGCTGCTCGTACCCGTATTGACGCCCTAACAGTCCAGTCTCGACAGGCGGCTGAAACCATCGAGCATCTAAGAAGCCAAGGTGGAAACAATGTGACTGGGACTACGAATGTTTATACTGGTGCTTGGAACGTACCTCCTCCATTGCCTAATTACCCTCGTCCACCACCAGTTAATCCTGCGACCTTCGTAATCCCAACCATGCCTATGACTTCTATGTCGTTCAATGGATATGCCTCTGATTCTTCGCAGCAGACTAACTTCAACGGATCAGGTTATGTTCCATTAGGTGTTCCCGGGGGTATACCAATGGATCCCGTTGCACAACGATTGAAGTTTCTAGAAGAGCAGAATGAGCGTGTCTTTTCGATGCTGGCCAAATTGCCGGGAGCAGCAGTCCCAGTTAATGTCGAGCCACGAACAGGATTTCAGGCGTCGTCGTTCGTCGATGAAATCGCTTTGGTGGACATCCTAAAGAAGTATAGCATCCCGACCTTCTCCCCAAAATAATCAGGTGTCACTGATCCGACAGAACACGTCGCCCAATACAAACAGCTCATGTGGACTATTTCGATACCGCATCAATTCCAAGAAGTCTGCATGTGCAAGAGTTTTGGAGCAACCTTGACTGGAGCAGCGTTACAATGGTTGATCAATCTCAAACCTAAAACTATCGGGTCTTTTGCAGAATTAGTGAACCAATTTTCTCAACAATTCGCTAGTAGTCGAAAAATGGAAAAACAAACGAGCGACCTTTACTATGTCGTAGAGAAGAATGGAGAGTCCATCCGGGACTACTTTAACCGGTTCAACGCGGAAATGATTAGTATCCGAAATTGCGACGTGAAAACAACAATTGAAGCGTACAAACGGGGTCTGGATGATAGTTCAGGGTTGTATCTCGACCTTACGAAGTATCCTCCAGAAACCTTTGAAGACGTACGAGAAAGGACGCTTGCTCACATGAGGGTCGAGGATGACCTCGCTTTCAGAAATAAACACTCGGGCGACCGGAAGAGCCTAGGTGTCAACAAGCTAGACTTCAAACCAAAATCGATTGGTCGATCAGAGCCTACCAGACAAATTTCAAACGTCCGATTTGAAAAGAAAGGGCCGACGACTTCCAAGTCTGTCCAATATCCTAAGGTATCATCTTATGGTTTCCCTGGATCAGCTAAGGATGTCGTCACATCCCTAAAACAGCTCCAACAAGATGCTATGAATTAGGAACAAGATGAATAATATGATTAATCTTTTTAAAAAGAAATTTTAAAAAAATATCTTCCATATTTATCCATACGTTAATCTAGGATTGTAAATATTACTATTAACCAATTTCAATCATTAAATTCCCTAAACTACCCCTAATAAATGTCCCATGTGTTTACAAAAATAAAGAAAAGTACTAAAATCTTATTGGTCCGTATAGATTAACAAGGTTAACACTATTTTGTTGGTTAACAAAAGAAGGACCCTCTATATAAATATACAACCAACACTTTATCAGTGGATTCTTTTTATTTTGTAGGGCTGTTTGTATATAATTAGAAAATTTGAAGTTCTAATATATATTCATTTTCCAAGTTTGTTATTCTTTACAAAAATAATCTTTCTAAATTTATATATCTTATCATTTTAAATTTTACATCTAGTAGTTGCTGAAGGTCAACGGAATGAAAAAATAGGTCAAATAAAGATAAAAGCAGGTCCATATGCATCAAATATTGTATCGTGGAGCATTAAATTCCTAAAACTTGACGTGTCATAAGCCCTGCTCACCCAAAAATTGTAACCACGACGGAAGGCATTAGGCATTAGCCATTATGCGTTGCTCCCCCTCTTCGGTCGGTCAACCATAATAAAACACACACCAACACCTACATAAACTCCACCGCCACCATGATAATCCTATCGCCGGCACCTTCACCGGATATTTCTCCATCATCACTTTCATGGCGTCCGAATTCACCTTCAAAACCTCCGGTACGCTTTAGCCCGCCCTTGATAGCTATGGTCGTCATCATCGCCACCGCCTTTATCACAATCACATATTCCCGAGCCATTTCCCGTCGATTCCTTCGTCTACGTCGCAGCTGGAGGCAGTGGCGGAGGCGGCGACGCCTCCTCCGTTCCTATGTGCCTTCATCTGTTGGAAACGGAGACATCGAGTCCCCTGCCTACTCCGGTGAAGACTCGTATGATCCAACTTATGGTTATCAGTTGTTTTCTCCCTACGGTTTGGACGACGCCGTAATCAAAACGATTCCGCTTTCTATTCACACTAGAAAAAGCAGTGTTCATGAATGCGCGGTTTGTCTATTGGAATTCGAAGATAACGATTACGTTCGTACTTTACCGGTGTGTTTTCACGCCTTTCACGTCGACTGTATCGATATATGGCTTAGATGTCACGCTAATTGTCCGCTTTGCCGAGCGAGTGTTTTCCGGCCAGAATCACCGTTTGTTCCGGTTATGTCGGCGAGAATTCGTCCTAATTTCGAAGACGTGATGATCGAGAGCGCGATCATAGACCCGTCGACGGAACCGGAGCCTGCGGTGCAAGTCGACAGTACGACTACTTCAGTAGGCGAGATCACGCAGGAGCTATCTCCGACGAGGAATCCGTCGGAAGAACGGATCAATCGGAGAGACTTTCTTCTGAAACGATCGTACTCGTTCGGATTCGAGCGTAATATAGGATCAGAGAGGCTAGTGATAGAGCCGGCAACCGCATCTCCATGGAGATACCGCCGCGGCGGAGGAGGAAGCTTCTGGAGCAAGAGACCATCGCCGTTCAGTTCCCTAACAAAAACCAGAGTTTTCTCATTCCGTTACTACAGAGGCATGAAATCACCATTCTTCCGGCGACGAGGAGGAAGTTTCCTCCCGTTATCGGAGGACGGCGGCGGTGGAAGCTCGTCACGTCGGAGAAAATCGTTCGCGAGCCCAATTTTCATGAGACAGTCAGGGGCAAACTCTGGAATGTTTTCATCGAGCCGGTTGAGAAGCGGTGATCCAGAGGCGCTACTGTCACCGGAGAGATATAACAGACGGTGAAGATGAGATACACGTAGGACAGAAGCGCATGAGTGAAGACAGAAGGTACGGTGAGGATGAATGAATGAAAGATGTAATTAAATGGGGAGAGAGAGAGAATTAAATGAAGGGGTGCCAATTGGTAGGCATTGGTGTTCCGTGCCTGAACCACCCGATCATTTAATGGAATAGTGGGGGACTGGGTTCAGCATTTATTACCGGCTTGACAAACCAACCTTCCTGTCTATCCACATTATTTATTTACCACTCACTCTTTGTATATACATATGCCTTTTCTTTTTGTATCTTAATCATTTTTGTATGATTACAAAATGAGTTAATTTTTTTCAAATACAGAATAATGATCGTTTTTTTTTAGGTAAATACTAATTGGGTATAAACGTCTTTTTATTGGCTCAGCAATCTTACCAGGTAAAAATAATAATTGGGTGAAATTTAAAAAATCCAAGTTTTATAAATGAAAAAAGAAAAGAAAAGGTGAGTTGACATGTGTGGGTGGGTTGATTGTTTTTTTCCAATTAATGGTGGTATCAAGTGTGGGTTTGTTTTTTCACTTTTTTGATATTTTGGTGCTACTTCATCACATGTCTTTCTGCAAACTTTAGATTTGAATGTGATTTGGTAAAACAAACAACCTCCCAAATTATATCTTCCAACTCCGTCCCATCCTTCATTAAATCTCTCTTAACCCTTTCTTTATATAATGACAAATTTAATAAATGATTTTTTAGTTTCATATCTTAAAATTAATTGTCATGTGCCAAACAAACAATAATTGTTTAGTCAAACTTAATTATAGAGAGGGGAAAAAGACAAAGGGTAGGATGACCCAAGAACAAACCCAACTACCAAGTACAAATTTGGGGTCGGCTTGTGTTTTATTACTGGTTTGTTTGTAGTATACAAATAAATTTGTTTAAGGCTATCAAAAAATTGCACTTTGTGATCATTAATATACAATATATAAAAAATAGAGGAGGGATCTAGACAAATTTTAACACACATCCTATTGGAACCCTTAATCTTGAGAAATATTCGGTTATTGGATATCACTAAGCTAAATAACCGTTTGGTGACAACAAGCATTTGGATGCAATATTAATTACTATGAAGATGTTTTTGGTACGTTAGAAAAATTATGTTTATATTTCTTTATAAAATCAAATTTCATATACCAACAAACCTCCCTATATATATATATATATATATATATATATATAGAGAGAGAGAGAGAGAGAGAGAGAGAGAGAGAAAGAGTCTGTTTGTTAACAGCTTAATAAGCTTAATAAGACTCACAACTTATTCAGTCAAATATATATGACTGTTTGATAGTGGCTTAATGATATAGAAAGTGGCTTATTCAATAAAATTTGAAGGGGGAGCTTTATGCAGAAAGTCAACTTTTTTCCAAACCAGTCTCTCCCATTAAAAAACACGTTCATTCCATCTATGAAAAAACTCTCTCAAATAAAAACCTTCTAAATCTATACAAACAGATTAATCTACACAGACAATTTTATCCATACAGAACTTAATGGAAAACCAACCAAACAGCCCCAAAGACTCATTCAAATATAAATTTTTTATTAGTACAAACTATCCAAACAAGGGTATTTATGTCTTTTTACAAATTTCGTATTTTTAGGAAAAAACCAACTTCTTTAATTATCTCTTCCCCACTCTCTCTCTCTCTCTCACGATCCACCGTCACCATCCACTTCCGGCAGCGACCTCCTCCCACTCCGGCGACCTCCCCCATTTCCGGCAAGTTTCATATGAGAAAGAACATAGGAAACTTCGAAATTTTCACGATTCATATGAGAAAAAACATATGAAACTTCGAAAATATATGATTACTTCGAAAAAATCTGAATATTCATATAGGAAAAAATATATGAAACTTAAAAATCCGATTATTTAAATGAGAGAAAAATATATAAAACCATTTATAAAAAAATATGAAAATGGTTTATGAAAATATATGATTATTTTGAAAATTTTACTTTTCATATGAGAAAAACATATGAACCCATTTATGAAAATGCAAAAAGCCCACCGGGATTTAGAAGGATTCGTCGGAGTTTGGCATCCCTTTTGAGTTCACTTTCTTGTTCATCATGGTAGCCGGAATTTTTCACAGAGAGAGACGGGTTCACTTTCTTGTTCATCATGGTGGCCGAATTTTGTTCATCATGCCATGGTGGCCGGATTTTCGTGAGAGAAAGAGAGAGATGTTGGCCGGATTTTCTAGAGAGAAAGAGAAATGGTAGCGGGATTTTTGTGAGAGAGAGAGATTAGGTAATGATGGAGAAAATTAAGGAGATAATATAACCATAATTATTCAAATTAATTAATATATTTTGAATTTAAAATCGTTAAAACTATTCCCAAACTACCCTTTCTCCATTTTCTTAATAAATCTAAATCCGAAAAATCCTTAACCGTTGATCAAAAATTCGGATGGTCAAGATGAATTTGTAAATTTGCATGATTTAAAAAGTTACTAAATGATTGTCCCTCTCTCTATATATATATATTCTCTCTATATATATATATTATATATATAGAGAGAGAGAGAGAGGGAGAGGGTAAAAATGTAATTTATATTACCAGGTGGTATTGTGCCAAAAAAGAAAGGCCCCTACCTTCCTTTTCTTTAATGGTGGATAAAGGGTTAAACAATATAGTACAAGTTCATTACTGATGCACTTACAAGAGTCAGACAGTCCATCCAACCAAAAAGGAATCTTTGCACCAGCCGGGAATCGAACCCGGGTCTGTACCGTGGCAGGGTACTATTCTACCACTAGACCACTGGTGCATTTGTTTGTCTGCCTTACATTAAATTATATATTCTTTAATATGTTTTTCACAATTGTTTCCCCTACCCACATATATATATATTGGCAAGAAGTTATAATCACCGCCGACGTAACTAGATTTTAATCAAGATTAAAATTACAAAGCTTGTAGAGTGTAAAACTAAGGAGTCGTTTATCAAATATTTATATGTTATCGTACTTACTTACTTTATCGGGTAACATTCTCGGTCATCAAAATAGATTTTTGATAAACGTCTCTTATCCGAACAAGGGTAAGAGTTTCTCCTCACTTACGAGTTAAGATTCTCAATCTTTGCTATGCCACTTACCAGACATAATTCTCGGTGTTTGTCATGCACTCAAGGGTAAATGAGATGTGTTAATCGTTTTGGTATACAATTCCTAAAAGTTGAAACCGAAACATCAAAATATTAATTGGAACAAATATAAAAATTATATATTTGAAATTGTAATTTATGTAGATCTTAAAGTTTTTGAGTATTTTAATAGAATATGTTAGAAACAAAATAAGGGTAATGACTAAACAATTTTATAAAAATACTCTATAAGTACTATTGCATATAAATAAAATATGAGTACTGACCGGGCATCTTCAATATCTAATCATTGTTAAAATTATCCTACTTGGTATGTTTTATGTACTACTCTGCAAACTTAAACAACAATGATAAGTTATTTAGGTTCATTCAACGTTGTGTTAGTATGCTCATTTTAGTCCTCTTAGATGGAGCTGCAAATGTAATATCATTACCAATTTGATGGCGTTGTATAACTTCTTTGTGGTGAATTTTGAGACATATTTGTTGCATTTTGATGTGTACAAAAAGATTACATTAATATTTGGTGATATTGAAACTCAAAATGATTTATATTGTTTCATACGAAATGTTACTCTTCGAGAATTCAACATTGTGACACAAAAGATTCCATATCTATTTAAGGAGGGTATGTGTATTATTCAATGTGTTTGATGGTGGAAGGGTTGACCATTCTATGTATTAAAAACGTTATATTAGATAATATATATATATATATATATATATATATTTTTTTTTTTTTTTGGAAAGGCAAGGGCAGCGCACGATCCGGGGTATCCGGGATCCCATTAAGGGCCAACCCGACTAATCCCCTTTGAATGTCTTCGCATGCTCTCCCCGAGGATCGAACCCTGGGTAGTTAGGGATACCATCCACTAACCCCCCAGGTGATTGCCACTGGGCTAGACATGCTAGACTATATTGATCTAGAACTGTTGGTTAATTTTGTGTCAACAGAGTACTTGAAGAAATTATATGCATTATTAGCATTTCTTGTCTATTATTTCATTTTTTGTAACAAAATTGTTTATTGAAGATTTTTTTTCTTCATATTTATTGAAGACCTTTTTTTTTCTTTCGCTTAAATTCTACAAAATGTTATAAAAGAATATGTCGGTAAGAGGCAAATGATGCTTTATATGGAGCCTATGCTTTATATGGAGCCTCTTAGGGTCATGTTTGGGTAGAAATTCCAACAATCCATCGTCGTACGACCAGCGATAATCGATGCCCTTCCTTTGGACGACCTAGACTAAATGACTAATAACCCATCTGACAAATTCTGTCGTACGACCTGATTTCAGTTACTAACCTACGAAATACGTTATATCATGTTTAATGCAGGATTCAAAGGCATTTATGATCAAAGATTATAACGGAAGTCATCATCAATAACAACGGACATAACGGACGCTATCATCAATATCAAACGGTCATGTTATTAATGAGCAAGATACGCATTCAAGACGTGCCAATGGAAACATAAATTATAAATATGAAGATAGAACCTCATATTTGGGACATCTAATCCTCAGACTGTAACACCCGCAATTCCGGTACGTCGCTAATTCGATCTTAAATGTTGTTATAGAACCTAGCGAAAGGGGCATGCGTTTACAGGTTTGTTTTAGGGCGGAAAACGGACTTTGGCAAGTCTGGGCGACAATGGCCGCGACTGTGACAAAGGTCATTATCGCGGGGCAAAGTCGCGAGGGACGTACCGTGGGTGGGGCGAGGACGGCGACTATGCCAGCGACTATGACATATGTCAATGTCGCGTGGCATTGTCGCCAGGATGGTACCGAGACCCCTTGGGCGCGGGCGATTGTGGCCAAACGACTATGACAGTGTCATAGTCGCGGGGCAAGGTCGCCGACGGGCTCCAGGCCCTTAAATGCTCACCAACCCATTTTTAACTCATTTGGTTTTGTTGGGAGCTCCTTGTGGACGTTTTTGGAGAGCAAAAGGTAGGGTTTTCACCTCCTCTCATTGAATGCTTCTTGGTTAGGATGTTTATTAATGGTTTTCGGATTTGATTCTAGGTGGTAGTTGTGATTTAGGACTTGGTGCTTCAAGCTCAAGGGTTCCTCTTCCTTCCTCTAGAATACCTACATCTAGGGTTTTGTATAATCCTTGTAAGGTGAGTTCATTTCTCTTCTCCTAACTTTAATATAAGTGTATATCTCTTGCATTTTGACCTTTCATGCTTTTAAGACCTAAATGTGGATTTTGGAAATATTAGGGTTTTACTAACTCAAGTGCAAAAGGTGAGAAGAGTATTTCAAGTTTAAAAGAGAGGTTACTTGGTTATTCACTCCTTTGATAAACACCTTTGGATTTCTTGAGTGTTGGTGCATCCAAGGAAAGTGTTGGGTTCCTTTGAAGAAAAACAAGTATTGGGTGAAATAACCCTAATTTTGTGTTTATATGTAGAACGTAATATTATGCCATAAGGATGGGTTGTTATTATTTAAAACTCATTGGATAATGAGTGCTAAGTTTTATATGTCGGTAATCCTTTGTACATGATTTTATATACATGTGTTTCATATGAACATTGTACATGCTAGTTGTTGGTATATAGTTTTAGTGCAATGGATCCATAGGCACGGTGTCCCTATGTCCCCGCTTTGGGCATTGGGATTACCATTTAGCACAGAATAGGCATCGGGTCACCATGATAAGTAAGGTGTAGACCTATACGGTCGGGCAGCGTCTCATGGGCAGTAAGGTGTAATTCCCTTGTGCTAGAGTTCCCCGTTTTGGAACTCTCAAGAATAGACCTAGAGGGGTTGACTTGATGTTTTCGAGCAATAGACTTAGAGGAGTTGAGCTCAATATGTGATTGGTGTTATCTGTATCTTATCTGATCACTAAGGGTTTATTTGGTTTGTTGATTTTAGCTCATATATACTCCGCGAGACTTCGAATGGGTTTAGTTATTTAATCCTTGTTTGATTTATCCTCACTAGGCTTTAGCCTAACGCTTGTTCTTATTGTCATGTTTGGCAGGCTATCCTAGCGGTGGGGCACATCGGGATTGAGGGAGCGACCTTGGTGTCGTGAGTGGTCTTTTTGGAAGATACGTAGTGACCAATATAAAGGTTATTTTGAAGATACACATTTTGGAAGTATAGCGACACCCGACCATAATCTAGTTCCTTATTGTAGATTAGTAGGTTGTCGTCGTATGCTTCATTTATTGGGTTGTAATTAACACACACTATACCCCGTTTGGGATGATACTCTTGGGTTTTGAAATGATTTACCCTATTTTCACAGGTTTAAATTATTCCCTATTTTAGGGTGATGGAATTCTTCTATTTCCAAACGTTATATTGCCGAATTTTCGAGTTTTATTTTCCGCAAAATTTTAGAGTGTTACAAGTTGGTATCAGAGCATTAGTTTAAGTGAACTAGGTATGAAAGTAGAGTGCCTAGACTTAAGCTGTGACTGTTAAGCTATGAATTGTGAGAAGGGGGTAGAAACGACTAAGATAGGTTGGACTTAGAGTCGACGGAAATTTCACAAGTTGAAAGTTGTAGTGATGGTAACGATAACTCTTACGTATAATGTGTTCATAATTTCACTTAACTAACGTCATTATGAAGATGTTTTACGTGAGTATGTTTGATCTACTATTGTTATGATAATTGATAAGTGTAATAGTACGTTTCCTTATGTTGCTTTTGTGAGCTTGTCTCTCATTTGGTGGTATTTATGTGTGGCAGAATCATGGTTAATACCCGAAATCGACCAGATGGTCAAGAGGCCACAGTATCCACGGCCGACCAACCGAGGGTGACTGCTGTGGAAGAACCTCCTCACGTGGTGAATGCGTTGGGCGGGGGACCCGAGTTTATTCCTCGCCGCAACCTAGAAAGAAATGATCCCCTTATGGAAGAAGTGACGGCCGAGACGAGAATGATGGATCGTATGATGTTGGCTATGAACAGAGCGATGGCACAACAACAAGAAGTGTTCCTCAAACTCCTAGAGGACCGTGTCAACAACAACCGTAGACCTGAAACAGTGGAAGAGAACGTGATTGTGGCGGGATCCGGGGGCTCCGAAACCATAGTTCCCTCCAACGAGACTGCGAATCCGGGAGTCAAGCAAGCAACGAAGGGTTGCACTTTCAAGGCTTTCCTAGGTTTCCGACCACCAGAGTTTAAAGGTTCAGACGATCCGATAGCTTGCGTGACTTGGTTACGTGAAATGGAGTAGGCTTTCCGATCGAGTGAGTGCGGGGAAGAACAGAAAGTAGTTTTTGGTTCACAGATGTTGAGAGGTGCGACCCTCGCTTGGTGGAATGTGTATTCCACTTCCATCGAAGCGACGGTCTTGGCCAAGCTGTCTTGGGCAACATTCAAGGAGAAATTACTAGAGGAATACTGCAATGAGAGGTCGATGGACCGAATAAAGGAGAAGTTTCAAAACTTAAAGAAGGGTAATTTGTCGGTGAAAGAGTACAATCGTCTGTTCATGGACAAATTGGGGTTGATGGGACACTTGGTCCCAACAGAGAAGGATAAGATTAAAGCTTACATCAAGGGTCTTCCATCAGACATGATGTCAATGGTACGAGTGTCAAAAGCCTCCACTCTCCGTAAGGCAATTGAAGAGGCACAACTTATGGAAAACGCTTATAATCTGGGGAAAGAGGAAGGTAGCCGTCAAGCCGAGAAGAGAGGATGGGAGAGTGGCTCGACACTCTCAAAGAAGTCTAGATATGCAGGTAACAATCACCGTGGTGCCGACCCTAGGCGCGATGCCAAGTGGTGCTCCAAATGTCGGAGCAAACACTTCGGTCCTTGTAACTTTGTCCCCGGGACTTGCTACAAATGTGGGAAACCCGGGCATACCTTTAAGGATTGTCCCGTCAAGGGGAAAATATGTTTTGAATGCAAGGAGCAAGGGCACGTTAGGGCGGAATGCCCGAAGTTGAAGGTCGTTGGGGCCGGTGGAAAGAAGGTGGAGCCTCCAAGAGCAACCGTAAGAGCTTTTCAAATGACGGCGGAAGAAGCTAAAGCGTCGACTGATGTGGTGTCGGGTACGTTTCTTCTAAACTCCCTACCTACACGTGTACTATTTGATTCGGGTGCTAGCTACTCGTTTGTATCAGATGTATTTTATCCAAAGCTTGCCATGTCTAAGAGTAGTCTAGAGGATGCTGTAGTTGTAGAAATAGCTGATGGTAGTCAAGTGGTGATCAAGGATATCGTGTTAGGTTGCACTTTTCGCTTCGAAGGAAAGGATTTCCCTATAGACTTGATGCCCATGAAAATCGGTGGGTTCGATGTAGTTGTGGGGATGGACTGGTTGTCCAAGAACCAAGCGGAGATCGTGTGCTCCAAGAAGGTGATCCGACTACCCGTGGGGAATGGAGAGCCGGCGAAAATCTATGGCGAGAGAAGAAAGGGCGAAGTGGCGATCATCTCTATGGTTAAGGCGTGAAAGTGTTTGTCAAAAGGATGCTCATCCTTTTTGGCTTACGCAATCGACACCAAGCTCGAGAAGACGAAGCTAGAAGATGTTAGGGTGGTACGTGAATTTCCCGATGTATTCCCGGAGGATTTGCCCTAACAGCCCAGGCTCGACAAGCGGCTGAAACCATCGAGCATCTAAGAAACCAGAGTGGAAACAATGTGATGGGGACTACGAATGCTTATGTCGGTGCTTGGTACGTGTCCCCTCCATTGCCTAATTATCCTCGTCCACCACCAATTAATCCTACGATCTTCGTAATCCCAACCATGCCTATGGCCTCTATGCCATTCAACGGATATGCCTCTGATTCCTCGCAGCAGACTAGCTTCAACAGATCAGGTTATGTTCCATTGGGTGTCCCAGGGGCTATCCCGATAGATCCCGTTGCGTAACGATTGAAGCTTCTGGAAGAGCAGAATGAGTGTGTCTTGTCGATGCTGGCCAAATTGCTGGGGGCGGCAGTCCCAGTTGATGTCGAGCCACGTACAGGATTTCAGGCATCGTCGTTCATCGATGAGATCGCGTTGGTAGACGTCCCAAAGAAGTATAGCATCCCGACCTTCATCCCAAAATATTCAGGTGTCACTGATCCGACAGAACACGTCGCCCAATACAAACAGCTTATGTGGACTATCTCGATACCGCATCAGTTTCAAGAAGTCTGCATGTGCAAGAGTTTTGGAGCAACCTTGACTGGAGCAGCGTTACAATGGTTGATCAATCTCAAACCCAAAACCATCGGGTCTTTTGCAGAGTTAGTGAATCAATTTTCCCAACAATTCGCCAGCAGCCGAAAAATGGAAAAACAGACGAGCGACCTTTACTATGTCGTACAGAAAAATGGAGAGTCCATCCGGGACTATTTTAACCGATTTAACGCGGAGATGATCGGTATCCGAAATTGCGACGTAAAAACAGCCATTGAAGCATACAAACGGGGTTTGGACGATAGTTCAGGGTTGTATCTCGACCTTACGAAATATCCTCCAGAAACCTTTGAAGATCTACGAGCAAGGACACTCGCTCATATGAGGGTCGAGGATGACCTCGCTTTCAGAAATAAACACTCGAGCGATAGGAAAGGCCTAGGTGTTAAAAAGTCAGACTTCAAACCGAAGCCGACTGGTCTATCAAAGCCTGCCAGACATATTTCAAATGTCAGATTTGAAAAGAAAGGGCCGACGACTTCCAAATTTGTCAAGTATCCTAAGGTATCATCTTATGGCTTCCCTGGATCAGCCAAGGACGTCGTCGCGTCCCTGAAACAGCTCCAGCAAAACATTCGATGGCCAAAGAAAAGTGATAAAGATAGTGATAAGAAAGACAAAACAAAATGGTATGATTTCCATAATGACTTTGGTCATGTAACAGATGATTGCATCGCCCTGAAGAAAGAACTGTCTTGGCTTAACTCGAAAGGTTATTTGCAAGAATTGACGGGAAAGAAGGATGTGCGTCCCACATCCCCAAAACATGCCAAGGTGATTAATTGTATCACTAGAGGTTCTGATGTCTGTGGGACCACATATTCAGCTGCTAAGAGACATGCTAGTCGCGGTCCCGATGACCGACCAATTCCAAAGGAGGCAAGACCCAAGGAGGACGCAGAATTAGAAGCTATGCCCTTGACGTTCGACCAAGCAGATCTCGAGGACGTACACCAGAAACATCATGACGGACTAATTATCCAATTGAGCATTGGAAATTGCCTGACAAAAAGGATACTCGTCGACGGAGGTAGTTCCGCTAACATTATCTTTTTTGATGCAGTGAAAGCTATGGGGAGCGACAAATCCGAGATTACCCGACGCTCGACTACACTCATTGGATTTAACGGAGGAGCGACAAATACCATGGGGGAAATCACATTACCAGTATATGCTAAAGGAATCAACAAGAAGACGAAGTTCAACGTCGTCGACTGTTCATCGGCTTATAACGTTATCCTTGGGCGACCATGGATCCACGATATGAAAGTCGTACCCTCGACATACCACTAAACCTTGAAATTCCCCGCGCAATGGGGAGTGCAGAAGATCAAAGGCGAAAGAAAAGTTGCTAGGGAATGTTATAAAGTTTCCTTGAAGCCCCCGAAGCAGACAATATAGCAATTACAGAGCCAGGACGTTCCTGGGACTAATGACGATTATCGCTTGGAAGTTGTCGTCCTAAACCAGGATAAGCCTGATCAGATGGTCTATATAGGTTCGACACTCGATCCATCCTTTAAAAAGAGACTAATTTCTTTTTTGCAGGACCACTATGACTGCTTCGCATGGACGCACGAAGACATGGTGGGTATCGATCCGAGTATTATTTCCCATAAACTCAACGTCGATCCATCATTCAAACCCGTTCAGCAGAAAAGACGAAAATTTGCTCCTGAAAGAAATAGAGTTATCAACGACGAAGTTGATATATTACTTAAAACAGGAAAAATACGAGAAGTCAAATATCCAGATTGGCTTGCCAACGTTGTTGTCGTCCAAAAGAAAAATGGCAAATGGAGAGTGTGCATTAATTTCACAAGGCCTGTCCAAAAGATCCATTTCCGTTGCCACACATCGATTCTATGGTTGACGCTACAGCTGGACACAAATTTCTCACCTTCATGGACGCATATTCTGGATATAACCAGATATTGATGCATTCCGAAGATCAGGAAAAAACGGCCTTCATGACAGATACAGGTATTTATTGTTATACAGTAATGCCTTTTGGTCTTAAGAATGCAGGTTCGACGTACCAGCGGTTAGTGAATATGATGTTCAAAGAACATTTGGGAGACACTATGGAGGTATACATAGATGATATGCTCGTCAAATCGAAACATACGGACGATCGTATAAAACATTTGAAGCAGTCGTTCGACATTTTGCGTGAATACAAAATGAAGTTAAATCCGACAAAGTGTTCTTTTGGAGTTCGAGCTGGCAAATTCCTTGGTTACATGGTCACACGACGAGGAATCGAAGATAACCCATATCAAATCAAAGCAATTATCGAGCTAAAATCGCCCAGAAATTTTAAAGAAGTCCAACGCCTAACAGGACGTGTAACAGCATTAAACAAATTCATCTCTCGGTCGTCCGACAAGTGTCACCTATTCGAATAACGTCCTGCGAATAAACAAAGGATTTGAATGGACTGATAAGCATGAGGAGGAGTTGCAGACTTGCAACAACTCAAGAAATACATGACATCACCTCCCTTCCTCTCCAAACCCGAGAAAGGTGAAATTCTTCAACTATATCTAGCCGTCAGTGCTAATTCGGTGAGTGCAGTCCTTACACGAGAAACCGACGGACGACAATTGCCGATCTACTATGTAAGTAAAACTCTATTAGACGCTGAAACCAGGTATTCGTCTATGGAAAAACTCTTGCTTTCGTTAGTTATGGCCGCTAAGAAGTTACGACATTATTTCGAATCGCATCCTATAACTGTTGTAACTAACTTTCCTTTGAAGTCTGTGTTAAGAAAACCCGAACTAACAGGACGACTAGCTAAATGGAGCATCTACCTTAGTAGCTATGATCTGGATTTTAAACCTAAAACGACAATCAAATCACAGGTCTTGGCAGATTTTGTTACAGATTTCAGTCCAGAACTAGAAGAAGCAACGACGTCCAACGAGTTAATTGTGGCGACTTTGCACGACACCATTTGGACGCTCGATGTCGATGGTTCGTCGAACATACGAGGAACAGGTTTGGGTGTCGTCCTACAGTCCCCACAAGGGGGCAAGATAGTGTACTCCATACGGTGCGACTTCAAGGCAACAAATAATGAGGCAGAGTACGAAGCACTGATTGCGGGAATCAAAATTGCTCATGATTTGGGGGCAACACATCTGCATGTCCGAAGTGACTCGTCCCTAGTTGTTAATCAAATCAATGGAGAGTTCGCAGCAAAATATTCGAGGATGATTGCCTATTATAAAATAGTGAAAGAAAAAGTAAAGAAGTTAAGTCGCTTCGTAATCGAGCAGATACCAAGAGATCAGAATACTCAAACTGATGCACTAGCCAATTTGGGGTCAACACTTAATCAAACGACATTCGACAGTATCCTAATAGTCCACCTTGCAACACCATCCATCAAAGACGACGGTAATACTTTGGTCGCACCAATTGAGGAAGAAATCTCTTGGTCAGACGACATTAAAAATTATCTAGAGAACGATCAATTGCCTGATGACAGAATGGAAGCAAGAAAGGTCAGATTTAGAGCATCAAGGTACGTCATGATCAGAGGACAATTATATCGAAGATCTTCGACTGGTTTGAATCTACGATGTATTACCGACAAGACGCAAGTCCAGAAAATCCTACAAGACATGCACGATGGTGAATGCGGAAATCACTCAAGAAGTCGCAGTCTAGCCAACAGGATATCACGACAAGGTTACTATTGGCCAATATTAAGGCAAGATGCGATCAGGTATGTACAGTCGTGCGACGCATGTCAGCGACACGCAGGTATGTCTCATAAACCGTCTGAACCCTTGCACTCAACTTTGATCCCATGGCCCTTAATGAAATGGGGAATGGACATCGTTGGTAAACTACCACCTGCCCCTGGGCAAAAAGGTATTCCTTCTAGTTTTAACAGATTATTTCTCTAAGTGGATAGAAGCAACGGCTTTCTCCCAGGTTCGGGACAAAGAAGTTGTTTCTTTCATCCAAACTAACATCATTTGCAGGTTTGGAATTCCATCCGAAATAACATGCGACAATGGAACACAATTCATCAGTGATTGGACGCGAAGATTTTGTGAAGAAAGGAACATCAAGTTGGTGACATCGACACCTCGATATCCACAGTCGAATGGCCTAGCCGAGTCAAGTAATAAAACTATCATCAATTCGATCAAGAAAAGACTCAAAGCTGCTAAAGGAAAGTGGGTGGAAGAATTACCATCCGTTCTATGGGCTAATCGTATGACACCACGTACGTCTACAGGACAAACTCCCTTTTCCTTAGTCTATGGATGCGAAGCTGTGTTACCTATTGAGGTACGACTACCGACTTCAAGACATATGTCCGTTGAGCATAACTTGGTCAACCTGAGCTATGACCTCGACGCCTTAGAGGAGCTTAGAGAAGCAGCACACATCCGCATGGCGTCACAGAAACAAGCGGTCGAGCGACATTTTAACAAAAATGTCTAAATCAAGGTTTTCCAAGAAGGAGACTACGTCCTACGTCGAGTGTTTCAAAACACTCAAGAGCTCAATGCAGGTAAACTTTCCACTAAATGGGAAGGCCCTTACCAAATATCTGGAGTCGTGGGTAAGGGAGCCTATAAAATCCAAACCCTCGACGGTCGAGATATCCCACGAAGTTGGAATGCAATTCATTTAAAAAGGTATTTCTTTTAAATTCCGAGTTCATTTCCTTTTATTGTTTCTTAAGGAAGATTACTGACTTAAGCATCGGAGGGTCGTTGGTCAAACCAACGACCACCCCACTAACGTTGTTTTTCTCAGGGACGCACGACTTAGTTAAAACCTTTATGTCAGGTAATACTCACACGATCGCACGTGTACGGTCAGTCATAATTGTTGACAAAGGTTAATTCTTGCACTTGATGTTTCGATATTTAGATCCAAGAACCATTATTACAAATTGCACTTGGTCGATCGTAGATTTCATTTGATCACGATTAATGAGTGATGGTTTGGTCAAACGTATGATATACCGTGATCCTCTTAAATTACTCGACGTACGATAAGATATAAGTTTGAAAAAGAAAAGCAAGTAACAAGCATCGACGGACAAAAAAACTTTTCCATTAGATATTTAAGAAAATTACAAGGACAAGGGACGACCATAGACGGCCGACCCCTAATAGTAAATTCAGAAGAAACTAAGCTAAGAAGGAGGAACGTCAGATTGTTCTTGCACGACATCAGCTACTATAGTCTCTGCTGCCGCTGCCTCTTCTCTGCCGTCGCTCCCCTCCAATTCATCCTCTTCATCAACGTCTCTTTCGGTCCCTACGGTGTCGAGGTATATTTTGAGCTCTTCAGCGACCGACACCATGGGATTCTTCCCATTCAGATGACGCCTCATCAAAGCGGCTCGGGCCGTGAAACGAGAGAAGGCCTCGATTTGCCTATTCTCCTCCTCAAGGTCCTTGATGTCGCCCTCCAACTCCTCAACCCTCTTCTTGAGGGACGCGACTTCATCAGCAGAAGCAGTAGAAGCAGTGACGGCCTTGATCTTCTTGACCTCCAGTTTGGTCGATGACGCCTCAAGCTCAAAGAGACGATCCCTGAGCTTAACCTTCTCACGATTCGAAATCTCTAGTAGACTCCGGGCACCGGTGAGCTCAGTCTTGAGGCCCTCGACCTTCGCCTTCTCAGCCTCGAATGCCTCCAGGACGACCTTCTCCTTTTCAAGAGCCTCGTCGGACCTTTTCTTGACGTCAGGGAAGGACGCCCTAAGACCTTCCATCTGAGCGAAGAAGCTCAGACAGGCTTGGAAAGCCTATACAATAGAAGGGAAAAAGTTAATAACAAGAAAAATGAGTAACAAAGAAAATAGAAAATAAGTAAGACTTACCATAAAAGAGAGACCAGCGGCGTGTGCCCCAGTGTCCTCAACCCGAGACTCTTTGTATCGTTCATAAAAGGTCGGGAGGAGGAATTTCCCCAGATGTGGAAAAATGACGTCCCTCTCAAGGACGTCATTGACCATGAAGTCAGATGGGAGATTGACTTTAAACGTCGTCTCTCCCACTTTTTCCTTGTTCTTTTCCTCACTCTTGGAGGAGGAAGAAGGTGCAAGGAAGGTCTTATTAACGCCCGACATCCCCAACGTTGGGGCGTCCTTCGTCACCTAGGTCGAGCCTCCAAGCTCGACCCCGGCAACGGTTCCCTTCAATGGTGTCGTCCCTTCAAGGGACGACAGAGTAGCATCCCTCGTCTTCTTGGGCGAGACCCGAGGTTTGCCTCAGACGCGTCTTGTGTCTACCCCCGCAGAAGGGGCAGATCTCTTCCTCGTTTTTTCCCTGCCTTGACGGGCAAGCTCCAGTAGCTCGGCTCGGCTAGGGACGGACAATTTTGCGGCTGCGTCCCCTGGATAAAATAAGCAAGTTAGAAAAGAAATGGCATACGATATAAAAATGAAAAACATTGTCGAACGACATACCAGACATCTCGTCTTCTTTCTCGTCTTCTCTCTCTTCTTCCTCTTCTTTCCTCTCTTCTTCTCGACAAGAACCCTCGACGAACGTCGCTTCGTTTACAAAAACGACTTCGTCTTCTTCGTCGTTCGACCGAGCAAGAAACGAACGATCAACGATACTCCTTTCCAAGATCCTCTGAATCTTGTCGCGGGAATCCCTATTTGACTTCACCTTAGTGAAGTCGATTGCTGTCAAACAGAAAAAGAAGCCATCAGAATGGATGTTATAAAAAATAAAAAATATATATAAACGCACGAAAAAACGGTAAACCTACCCGATTCATTCCATCCGGACGACAACCATTGGCTGTCCTCGTCGTTCACGGACGCCACTTGGATGAAAACGTACTGGCGTTTCCAACCACGGTTGTTCACCGCAATATTGTGCACCAGTACGTTATCTCCCTTCGTTCGAGGGAATAGACTATACCGATGATAGTTATCCGCCCGAACGCTGTAAGCAGTCAGGAGGTCGTTCAAGTTAAACGGAACCTCCCAATCGGCCGTAATACGCTCGATAACCTGGACAATCCGCCAGAACCGAGGCATTAACTGTCCAGGCGTCAAGTCGAAAGCATACAAAAATGCCCTGTCCAAAGGACTAAATGGTCAAGTAAATCCTATCTTGAAGGGATATTCGTACAGAACGCAATACCTCTTCGGAACCTCATCCAACCTTAAGTCTTCCGGCGTCATCAGATTGATTTCATCTGGAATCCTGGCCAATTTTTTAAAATAATCTAAGTATTCATCTTCCCTATATGCACTCACTAGTTCGGTCGACATCTGAAAGTCTGGGATATTTAGGGTTGCACGCCAGTAACTAAGGATATCCCAAGCTTTCCTAGGCTTTCTAGCTATAGACTTCTTACCCATATAATCGACACAGAGGGAAAACGGGAAGTCGTACCTTAAGTAGAACTCTAAACCTCGAACTTAGAACGGAAAAGATTCTGATCGCTCGGAAAGTGTATCTCGCCGGAGGTATATGATCTCTAAAAAAGGTAAGCGTAAAAAAAGGACAATCCCTATTTATACTGAAAATCGGAAAATGAATCGCCAAAAAATCGAATCACCAAAAAATCAAATCGCCAGTTGACACGTGTCGTCCATGTCAGGCAACCTTTTCGAATACATCCATTGAATGCATGACACCTGTCCATTATTAGTTGTCTAACCGTTTATCCTGCAGGAGATGATGTCATTGTTCAGTTGGAAACAAACCGATTCGGTTCCATGTGAACTACCCGCGTTCTTTTATGACACGTGTCCCGACTTTAAATTTAAATTTCAAGAAGTTTCCGCTTCAATTTTAAATTTGGGGGCAAACTGTTTGGGTAGAAATTTCAACAATCCATCGTCGTACGACCATCGATAATCGACGACCTTCCTTTGGACGACCTAGACTAAATGACTAATAACCCATCTGACAAATTCTGTCGTACGACCTGATTTCAGTTACTAACCGACGACATACGATATATCATGTTTAATGCAGGATTCAAAGATATTTATGATCAAATATTATAACGGAAGCCATCATCAATAACAACGGACATAACGGACGCTATCATCAATATAAAACGGTCATGTTATTAATGAGCAAGATACGCATTCAAGACGTGCCAATGGAAACATAGATTATAAATATGAAGATAGAACCTCATATTTGGGACATCTAATCCTCAGACTTTACAAGTTCACAGATTACGTTCTCAAGCTCACTTATTTTCTTTCGAAGTTCATAAAGCCTATTGTCGTTTGTTGCGCGACGCACGATCAAAGTCTAATTACACACGACGCACGACCGACTTTACTTTATTGTATTGTTTCACATTGTATTATACTTGTAACATCTGTTATAAAGGACGACGTCCCTGATTGACGTCCATAGTGCACGACGACTCACACTCGTCCGCGATTTTTACCCATTTCAAGGGTTTTCCGCGTCACCAATCTTTCGTCTCATTTACTTTATTTTTATTACAATCGTATGATTTTCAGTGTTACTTTCTTTGGTTGGATCAAGCTTCACGTCTACCTTAAATCTTCCTTGGGAGATTTTTGGCATAAACAGGTCATAATATCGATATTATTAGTTTTCAAATGTCTCCATGGTAGAATATGTATTTCTAGAACATGCCACCATAATTGATACCTATGTTGATATTTATATTGTTTTTTCCAAATGTTTTGTATAGAACATTATATAAAGACCCTGAAATCAAAACGATGAGATGATTTTGGGGTTCCGCTAATGGGAAGACGGCAAAAGGGTACCTGAGTGTGAAGGTCACGAGAAGGTGACTGTGAGGAGAGAAAGGGGTGACAAGATGATGACGTGAAGGAGGGAATCAACGGTTTTTTTTTGTTTATCAGTATGATATATAATTTTGGATTTTTTTTCCAAGTCTACGTAATCAGTAAATTTTAATGAGATAATGGCAAGAAAATTTAACTTTTCTTATAAGTATCATTGAAAATGAAAAGTTGTCAAGTCATTAAATAACTAACATTCTAAATTGTTTGTAGAGTTTGTTTATGTCTCAAAATAAGGAGTTTGAAAATTAATTTATACAAATGAAAAGTAAAATAAAGTTTATTTTGATTCGATTTGTTCATATCACATTAACAAACACATATAAGACTTGGTCGAGTATTGTGTGTTTATTATTTATATGCATAAATTGTTTAAATAGATATTTTAAAATATTTAATTATATATTTCAACATCAATCCATACTATACATTATATATAAGAAATTTCTCGATATGTGCAAATTTCAAATTCAGATGGTCATACTATAGGAATAAAAAATAATAATGAAGACCAAGATTTTTGTTTCAAACAATTGTAATAATCTTCCAATTCATATTGTTGAAATATATTTATTATATTTTAATATAAATTTTAAATCAAAATAAAAATACTATATAAATTATTTAACAACATTTTTTTACGGCAACTTGGGCTAAGCCCACACACACACGCACCCGCGGTATCCGGGCATCCAATTGGGCAGCACCGACTAATCCGCGGCGACCCGACCCAGTCCAAAGTGACTGGACCCGCCCAGGTACGACTAAACCCGATCAAGACCGAACCCGCATACCCATAAACCGGTATGCCCGTAAACCTGGACCAGAACCGACCAGAAGGCCGACCCAAGGTCTGGGTATCGCCGAAGTGCATCCCCCAGGATTCGAACTTTGGTAGATAGGTGTTTGGATAAAAAATAACAAAGGTCCTTTGTCGTACGACTAGAGATTCCAACACTCCATTAGCCCATAGTCACACGACCAGAGAAATAACTGACGCCCTTCCTTTGACGATGGTTGTCGTACGACATGATTTCGGTTATTAAACTACAACATACTTTATATTATGTTTAATGTAGGATTTCAAAGACGTTTATGATTAGAGATCATAACGGAAGACATTACCAATAACAACGGATGTAACGAACGCTATCATCAATATCAAACGGATACTCTATTAAAGATATGCATTCAAGACTTGCTAACGGACAATTGGAGTATAAATATGAAGATTGAACTTCACAATCGGACACCTGATTCTCAGACTTTACAAGCTCACGAATTACGTTCTTAAGCTCACTCAATCTCTCTTGAAGTTCATAAAGCCTTTGCTGTTTGTCGTACGACGCACGATTGAAGTCTAAGTACACACGATGCACGACCGACTTTACTTTATTATATTGTTTTACATTACATTTCAATTGTAACACTTGTTAACAAGGATGACGTCCCTAATTGACGTCCATAGTGCACGACGGCTCATACTCGTCCGCGGTTTTTACCCATTTTAGGGGTTTTCCGCGTCACCAATTCCCTTGTCTCATTTATTTCACTTTTATTATTGTCGTACGATTATTAAAGCTACTTTCTTTGGTTGGATCAAGCTCCACATTTACCTTAAATTTTCCTTGGGAGATTTTTGGCATAAACAGTTTGGCGCCCACCGTGGGGCACCATCCAAAGAAAATCTTCGATAATCTTACGACGTACAAACGTTTTCCTTCGAGTGTTCTCTTTTTTCAATTATTCAGAATAATGTCATTCCAAGGAACTCAAGATCATGTTGTAGCCCAAATGAACATGGAGTTGACTGCTGCTCGTGCCCGTATTGACGCCCTAACAGCCCAGGCTCGACAGGCGGTTGAAACCATCAAGCATCTAAGAAGCCAAGGTGGAAACAATGTGACTGGAACTACGAATGTTTATACTGGTGCTTGGAACGTACCTCCTCCATTACCTAATTACCCTCATCCACCACCAGTTAATCCTGCGACCTTCGTAATCCCAACCATGCCTATGACCTCTATGTCGTTCAATGGATATGCCTCTGATTCTTCGTAGCAGACTAACTTCAACGGATCAGGTTATGTTCCATTGGGTGTTCCCGGGGGTATACCAATGGATCCCGTTGCACAACGATTGAAGTTTCTAGAAGAGCAGAATTAGCGTGTCTTGTCGATGCTGGCCAAATTGTCGGGAGCAGCAGTCCCAGTTGATGTCGAGCCACGAACAGGATTTCAGGCGTCGTCGTTCATCGATGAAATCGTTTTGGTGGACATCCCAAAGAAGTATAGCATCCCGACCTTCTCCCCAAAATATTTAGGTGTCACTGATCCGACAGAACACGTCGCCCAATACAAACAGCTCATGTGGACTATTTCGATACCGCATCAATTCCAAGAAGTCTGCATGTGCAAGAGTTTTGGAGCAACCTTGACTGGAGCAGCGTTACAATGGTTGATCAATCTCAAACCCAAAACTATCGGGTCTTTTGCAGAATTAGTGAATCAATTTTCTCAACAATTCGCTAGTAGTCGAAAAATGGAAAAACAAACGAGCGACCTTTACTATGTCGTGCAGAAGAATGGAGAGTTCATCCGGGACTACTTTAATCGGTTCAACGCGGAAATGATTAGTATCCGAAATTGCGACGTGAAAACAACAATTGAAGCGTACAAACGGGGTCTGGATGATAGTTCAGGGTTGTATCTCGACCTTACGAAGTATCCTCTAGAAACCTTTGAAGACGTACGAGCAAGGACGCTTGCTCACATGAGGGTTGAGGATGGCCTCATTTTCAGAAATAAACATTCGGGCGACCGGAAGAGCCTAGGTGTCAAAAAGACAGACTTCAAACCAAAATTGATTGGTCAATCAGAGCCTACCAGACAAATTTCAAACGTCCGATTTGAAAAGAAAGGGTCGACGACTTCCAAGTCTGTCCAATATCCTAAGGTATCATCTTATGGTTTCCCTAGATCAGCTAAAGATGTCGTCACGTCCCTAAAACAGCTCCAACAAAACGTTCGATGGCCAAAGAAAAGCGATAAAGACAGTGATAAGAAAGACAAGACAAAATGGTGCGATTTCCACAGTGACTTTGGTCATATAACAGATAATTGCATCGCTTTGAAGAAAGAACTGTCCTGGCTTAATTCGAAAGGTTATTTACAAGAATTGACGGGAAAAAAGGATGTGCGTCCCACATCCCCAGAACATGCCAAGGTGATTAATTGTATCACCGGAGGCTCTGATGTTTGTGGGACCACATATTAAGCTGCTAAGAGACATGCTAGTCGCGGTCCCGACGACCGACCAATTCCAAAGGAGGCAAAACCCAAGGAGGACGCAGAATTAGAAGTTATGCCCTTGACGTTCGACCAAGCAGACCTCGACGACGTACACCAGAAACATCATGACGGACTAATTATCCAATTGAGCATTGGAAATTGTCTGACAAAGAGGATACTCGTCGACAGAGGTAGTTCAGCTAACATTATTTTTTTTGATGCAGTAAAAGCAATGGGAATCGACAAATCCGAGATTACACGACGTTCGACTACACTCGTTGGATTTAACGGGGAATCGACAAATACCTTGGGGAAAATCACACTACCAGTATATGGTAAAGGAATCAACAGGCAAACGAAGTTCAACGTTGTCGATTGCTCATTAGCTTATAATGTTATCCTTGGGCGACCTTGGATTCATGACATGAAAGTTGTACCTTCGACGTACCACAAAACCTTGAAATTTCTCACGCAATGGGGAGTACAGGAGATCAAAGGCGAAAGAAAAGTTGCTAGGGAATGTTACAAAATTTCTTTGAAGCCCCCGAAGCAGACATTATAGAAATTACAGAACCAGGACGTTCCTGGGACTGACGACGACTATCGCTTGGAAGTTGTCGTCCTAAACCAGGATAAGCCTGATCAGATGGTTTATATAGGTTCGACGCTCGACCACTCTTTTAAAAAGAGACTAATATCTTTTTTGCAGGATCACAATGATTGTTTCGCATGGACGCACGAAGACATGGTGGGTATCGATCCAAGTATCATTTCTCATAAACTCAACGTTGATCCATTGTTCAAGCCTGTTCAGCAGAAAAGACAAAAATTCGCTCCTGAAAGAAATAAAGTTATCAACGACGAAGTTGATAATTTGCTTAAAACAGGAAAAATACGAGAAGTCAAATATCCAGACTGGCTCGCCAACGTTGTTGTCGTCCAAAAGAAAAATGGCAAATGGAGAGTCTGCATTGATTTCACAGACCTTAACAAGGCTTGTCCAAAAGATCCATTTCCATTGCCACACATCGATTCTATGGTCGACGCTACAGCTGGACATGAATTACTCACTTTCATGGACGCTGGATATAACCAGATATTGATGCATTTTGACGACCAGGAAAAAACAGCCTTCATGACATATAAAGGTATTTATTGTTATAAAGTAATGCCTTTTGGTCTTAAGAATGCAGGTTCGACATATCAACGATTGGTGAATATGATGTTCAAAGAGCATTTGGGCGACACTATGGAGGTATACATCGACGACATGCTTGTCAAATCAAAGCATACGGACGATCATATAGGACATTTGAAGCAATCGTTCGACATTTTGCGTGAATACAAAATGAAGTTGAATCCGACAAAATGTTCTTTTGGAGTTCGAGCTGGCAAATTTCTCGGTTATATGGTCACACGACGAGGAATCGAAGCTAACCCAGACCAAATTAAAACAATTATCGAGCTAAAATCACCCAGAAATTTTAAAGAAGTCCAACGTCTAACAGGACGTGTAGCAGCGTTGAACAGGTTCATCTCTCGGCCGTCCGACAGATGTCACCTATTCTACAACGTCCTGCGAAAAAATAAAGGATTCGAGTGGTCTGATAAGCACGAGGAGGCATTGCAACAACTCAAGAAAAACATGACATCACCTCCCTTCCTCTCTAAACCTGAGAAAGGTGAAGCTCTTCAACTCTACCTGGCCGTCAGCATTAATTCGGTAAGTGCAGTCCTTATACGAGAAACCAACGGACAACAACTGCCAATCTACTATGTAAGTAAAACTCTACTAGACGCTGAAACCAGGTACTCGTCTATAGAAAAACTTTTGCTTTCGTTAGTCATGGCCGCTAAGAAGCTACGGCATTATTTTGAATCGCATCCTATAACTGTGGTAACTAACTTTCCATTAAAATATGTGTTAAGAAAACCTGAACTAACAGGACGACTAGCTAAATGGAGCATCTACCTCAGCAATTATGATATAGATTTCAAGCCTAAGACGACGATCAAATCATAGGTCTTGGCTGATTTTGTTACAGATTTCAGTCCGGAACTAGAAGAAGCGACGACGTCCAATGAGTTAATTGTGGCGACTTTGCACGACAGCACTTGGACGCTCGACGTCGATGGTTCGTCGAACATACGAGGAACAGGCCTGGGTGTCGTCCTACAGTCCCCACAAGGGGGCAAAATAGTGTACTCCATACGGTGCGACTTCAAGGCAACAAATAATGAGGCAGAATATGAAGCATTGATTGCAGGAATGAAAATTGCTCATGACTTGGGGACAACATGTCTACATGTCCGGAGCGACTCGTCCCTAGTTGTTAACCAAGTTAATAGAGAATTTGCAGCAAAAGATTCAAGAATGATTGCTTATTATAAAATAGTAAAGGAAGAAGCAAAGAAGTTCAGTCGCTTCATAGTCGAACAGGTACCAAGAGATCAGAACACTCAAGCTGACGCATTAGCCAATTTGGGATCAACACTTAATCAAATGACATTCGACAATATCCCAATAGTTCACCTTGCAACACCATCTATCAAAGACGGCGATAATACTTTGGTCGCACCAATTGAGGAAGAAAACTTTTGGTCGGACGACATTAAAAATTATTTGGAGAACGATAAACTGCCTGATGACAGAATGGAAGCAAGAAAGGTCAGATTTAAAGCATCAAGGTATGTTATGATCAGAGGACAATTATATCGAAGATCTTCGACTGGTCTGAATCTGCGATGTATCACCAACAAGACGCAAGTCCATAAAATCTTACAAGATATGCATGATGGTGAATGTGGAAACCACTCAGGAAGTCGCAGTCTAGCCAACCGGATATCACGACAAGGTTACTATTGGCCGACATTAAGGCAAGATGTGATCAGGTATGTACAGTCGTGCGACGCTTGTCAAAGACACACAGGTATGTCTCATAAACCCTCTGAACCCTTGCATTCGACTTTGATCCCATGGCCCTTTATGAAATGGGGAATGGACATTGTTGGGAAACTACCACCTGCCCCTGGGCAAAAAGTATTTCTTTTAGTTTTAACAGATTATTTCTCTAAATGGGTCGAAGGAGCGGCTTTCTCCCAGGTTCGGGACAAAGAAGTCGTTTCTTTTATCCAAACTAACATTATTTACAGGTTCGGAATTCCTTCCGAAATAACTTGCGACAACGAGACACAATTCATTAGTGATCGCACACGAAGATTTTGTGAAGAAAGGAACATCAAGTTGGTAACATCGACGCCTCGATATCCACAGTCGAATGGTCTAGCCGAGTCAAGTAATAAAACTATCAATAATTCAATCAAGAAAAGACTCAAAGCTGCCAAAGGGAAATGGGTGGAAGAATTGCCTTCCGTTCTATGGGCTAATCGTACGACACCTCGTACGTCCACAGGAGAAACTCCCTTTTCCTTAGTCTATGGATGTGAAGCTGTGTTACCTATTGAAGTACGATTACCGACTTCAAGGCATACGTCCGTTGAGCATAACTTGGTCGACCTAAGTTATGACCTCGACGCTCTAGAAGAGCTTAGAGAAGCTGCGCACATTCGCATGGCTACACAGAAACAAGTGGTCGAGCGACATTTCAACAAAAATGTCCAAATCAAAGTCTTTCAAGAAGGTGATTACGTTCTACGTCGAGTATTTCAAAATACTCAAGAGGTCAACGCAGGTAAGCTTTTCACTAAGTGGGAAGGTCCTTATCAAATCTCTAGCATTGTGGGTAAAGGAGCTTATAAAATCCAAACCCTCGACGGTCGAGATATCCCACGAAGCTGGAATGCAGTTCATTTAAATAGGTATTTCTTTTAATATTCATATTTATTTCCTTCGATTATTTCTTAAAGAAAGATTACTGACTTAAGCATCGGAGGGTCGTTGGTCAAACAAACGACCACCCCACTAATGTTGTTTTTCGCAGGGACGCACGACTTATTTAAAATCTTTGTGTCGAGTAAAACTCATGCGATCACACGTATATGCTCGATTTTAATGGATGACAAAGGTTAAATTCTGCACTTGATGTTCAAATACTTAGAATCAAGAACCATTATTACAAATGACCCAAGATCGATCGAAGGTTTCAGTTGATTTCCTTATAAATGATGGTTGAATATTTGATATAATTATCCATCTACTTAAATTTCTCGACGCACGATTAGTTATAAAAACAAGTAATAAGCGTCGATGAACAAAAGAGACCTTTTCATTAGATATTGAATTACAAGTATAAAGGACGATCACAAACGGCCGACATTTAGGAGATAAGTTCAAAAGGAATTAAGTAGGAGGAACGTCAGGTTGTCCCTGGGCGACGATGGTCTCCTCTGTTGCCACTTCTTCTACGCCATCGCTCTCTTCCAATTCGTCGTCTTCATCCAGGTCCCTCTCAGTCCCGACAGTGTCGAGGTAAGTTTTGAGTTCTTCGGAGGCCGACGCCATAGGATCCTTCCTCTTCAAGTGACGCCTCATTAAAGCAGCTCGGGCCGTGAAGCGGGAGAAAGCCTCAATTTGCTTATTCTCCATCTCCAAGTCCTTGACGTCGCCCTCCAGATCTTCGACCCTCTTCTTCAGAGTCATGATCTAGTCAGCAGAAGCAGCAGCAGTGGTAATAGCCTTAATCCTCTCGATCTCTAATTTTGTCGAAGACGCCTTAAGCTCAAAGAGACAGTCCCTGAGCTTAACCTTCTCACGATCCGAAATCTCTAGTAGACTCCGGGCATCGATGAGTTCGGCTTTAAGGTTTTCAACATTCGCTTTTTCAGCCTCGACCGCCTCTAGGGCGACCTTTTCCTTTTCAAGAGCCTCGTCGGCCCTTTTCTTGACATCAGAAAAAGACGCCCGAAGACCTTCTGTCTGAGCGTAGAAGCTCAGACAAGTTTGAAAAGCCTGCACGACAGAAGGAAAAGAATTAATAGTAAGAAAAATAAGCAACAGAGAAGGAAAATAAGTGAAACTTACCATGAAAGAGAGACCAGCAGCATGTGCCCCCGTGTCCTCAACCCGAGATTCTTTGTACCGATCGTAGAAAGTCGGGAGAAGAAATTTTGCCAGGTGTGGAAAAATGACGTCTCTCTCGAGAACGTCATTAACCATAAAGTCAGCTGCGATAGTGGCTTTGAATATCATCTCTCCCACTTTTTCCTTATTCTTCTCCTCACTCTTAGAGGAAGAAGAAGGTGCGGCAAAGGGCCTTTCAACTCCCGACATCCCCGTCGTTGGGGCATCCTTCGTCGCCTTGATCGAGCCTCTAAGCTCGACCCCAGCAACGGTTCCCTTCGCTGGTGTCGCCCCTGAAAGGGACGACAGAGTGGCATCGCCCGTCTTCTTGGGCGAGGACCGAGGCTTGCCTCAAACACCTCTCGGATCTACCCCCGTGGAAGGGGTAGATCTTTTCTTCGTTTTCTCCCTCCCTTTGCGGGCGAGCTCCAGTTGCTCGGCTCGCTTAACGGCAGCCGACTTTACAGCTGCGTCCTCTGAAAAAAGAAAGCAAGTTAAAAATGAAATGACGTACGATATACAAGTGAAAGGTATTGTCAAGCGACTTACCGGTCATTTCTTTTTCTCTTTCCTCTTCTTCCCTCTCTCCTTCTCTACGAGAACCCTCGACAAACGTCACCTCAACTACAAAAACGGCCTCGTCTTCCTCTTCGTTCGACCGAGGGGAAAACGAATTATCAGTAATACTTCTCTCCAAGATCTTCTGAATCTTGTCGTGAGAATCTTTCCTTGGCTTCACTTTAGTGAAGTCGATCAATGCGAAACAAAAAACAAAGAGACATCAGAATATACGTTATAAAAATAAACGCATGACAAAAACGCACGACAAAAACATTAGACCTACCCGATTCGTTCCAGCCGGACGACAACCATTGGCTGTCTTCGTCATTTACAGACGCCACTTGGAGGAAAACGTACTGACGTTTCCAACCACGATCGTTCACCGCGGTATTATGTATCAGTACATTATCTCCCTTCGAACGAGGGAACAGACTATACCGGTGATAATTATCCGGTCTAACGCTATAGGCAGTCAGGAGGTCGTTCACATTGAACGATACCTTCCAATCGGCCGTAAGACGATCGATCACCTGGACAATCCGCCAGAATTGAGGCATTAACTGTCCAGGCGTCAAGTCAAACGCATCTAAAAATGCCCTAACCAAAGGGCTAAATGGCCAAGTAAAACCTATCTTGAAGGGATATTCATACAGAACACAATATCCCTTCGGAACTTCATCCGGCCTTAAATCTTCCGACGACACCAGATTTATTTCATCTGGAAGCCTGACCAAACTCTTAAAATAATATAAATGCTCTTCCTCCCTATACATGCTCACAGGCTCGCTCGACATCCGGAAATCAGGGATGTTAAGCGTTGCACGCCAATAACTAAGAATATCCCAAGCTTTCCTAGGCTTCCTAGCTATGGACTTCCTATGCATATAAACTGACACAGAGGAAAGAACGGAAAATCGTACCTTAAATAGCGTTCTAAACCTCGAACTTAGAATGGAAAGGATCTTGGTCACTCGAAAAGTGTTTCTCGCCGGAAGTATGAAATCTCTAAAGGGGTAAAACGTAAAAAAGGAAAAGATTAAGGATAATCCCTATTTATACTAAAAATCAGAAATCAAATCGCCAGGAAATCAAATCGCCAAAAATCGACGGTCAATAAAATTGACACGTGTCGTTCGTGTCAGACAACCCCTTGAGTACACTCAACGAGAGCATGACACATGTCCTTCATTAGCTATCAAATTGTTTACTCTGTTAAACGTGACGTCATTATTCAGTTGGAAACGAACCGATTCGGTTCTATGCAAGTTACCCGCTTTTTCTTTTATAAACACGTGTCTTAGTCTTAAATTTAAATTTCAAAAAGTTGTCGCTTGAATTTTAAATTTGGGGGCAAACTGTTTGGGTAAAAAATAACAAAGGTCCCTTGTCGTACGACTAGAGATTCCAACACTCCATTAGCTCATAGTCACACGACCAGAGAAATAACTGACGCCCTTCCTTTGAGCGACTTCGACCAAAGTATCCACGATGGCTGTTGTTTGGGTAAAAAAACAACCAAGGTCCTTTGTCGTACGTCTTTAGATTCCGAATAGTCCATTAGCCCATAGTCGCACGACCAGAGAAATAACTGACGTCCTTCCTTTGAGCGACTTTGACCAAACTATTAAAACTCGTCCACGATGGCTATCGTACGACATAATTTCAGTTATTAATTTTCAATATTGTTTATATTATATTTAATGCAGGATTTCAATGACGTTTATGATAAGAGATCATAACGGAAGACGTTACCGACAACAACAGATATAACAAATGTTATCATCAATATCGAGCAGTTACCTTATTAAAGATATGCATTCAAGACTTGCTAACGGATAATTGGAGAATAAATATGAAGATTGAACTTCACATTCGGGCATCTGATTTGGAGACCTTACAAGCTCACTCATTTTCTCTCGAAGTTCTTAAAGCCTACTGCTGATTGACGCACGACCGAAGTATAATTACACACAACGCACGACCGACTTTACTTTATCATATTGTTTTATATTGTATTACACTTGTAACACTTGTTATTAAGGACGACGTCCCTGATTGACGTCCATAGTGCACGACGACTCATACTCGTCCGCGGTTTTTACCCATTTTAGGGGTTTTCTGCGTCACCAATTCCCTTGTCTCGTTTATTTCATTTTTATTATTGTCGTACTATTATTAAAGCTACTTTCTTTGGTTGGATCAAGCTCCACATTTACCTTAAATTTTCCTTGGGAGATTTTTGGCATAAACAGTTTGGCGCCCACCGTGGGGCCCCAACCAAAGAAAATCTTTGATAATCTTACGACGTGCTAACGTTTTCCTTCGAGTATTCTCTTTTTTCAGTTATTCAGGATAATGTCATTCCAAGGAACTCAAGATCATGTTGTGGCTCAAATGAATATGGAGCTGACTGATGCTCGTGCCCGTATTAACGCCCTAACAGCTCAGGCTCGTCAGGCGGCAGAAACCATCGAGCATCTCAGAATTCAAAGTGGAAACAATGTGACTGGGACTACGAATGCTTATACTGGTGCTTGGAACGTATCTCCTCTATTGCCTAATTATCCTCGTCCACCACCAGTTAATCCTGCGACCTTCGTAATCCCAACCATGCCTATACCTTCTATGTCGTTCAATGGATATGCCTCTGATTCTTCGCAGCAGACTAACTTCAACGGATCAGGTTATGTTCCATTAGGTGTTCCCAGGGGTGTACCAATGGATCCCGTTGCACAACGATTGAAGTTTCTAGAGGAGCAGAATGAGCGTGTCTTGTCTATGCTAGCCAAACTGTCGGGGGCAGCAGTCCCAGTTGATGTCGAACCACGGACAGGATTTCAAGCGTCGACGTTCGTTGATGAAATTGCTTTGGTGGACATCCCAAAGAAATATAGCATCCCGACCTTCTCCCCAAAATATTCAGGTGTCACTGATCCGACAGAACACGTCGCCTAATACAAACAGCTCATGTGGACTATTTCAATACCGCATCAATTCCAAGAATTCTGCATGTGCAAGAGTTTTGGAGCAACGTTGACTGGAGCAGCGTTACAATGGTTGATCAATCTCAAACCTAAAACTATCGGGTCTTTTGCAGAATTAGTGAATCAATTTTCTCAACAATTCGCTAGTAGTCGAAAAATGGAAAAACAAACGAGCGACCTTTACTATGTCGTAGAGAAGAATGGAGAGTCCATCCGGGACTATTTCAACCGGTTCAACGCAGAAATTATTAGTATCCGAAATTGCGACGTGAAAACAGCAATTGAAGCGTACAAACGGGGTCTGGATGATAGTTCAGGGTTGTATCTCGACCTTACGAAGTATCGTCCGGAAACCTTTGAAGACGTACGAGCAAGGACGCTTGCTCATATGAGGGTCGAGGATGACCTCGTTTTCAGAAATAAACATTCAAACGACAGGAAAGGTCTAGGTGTTAAAAAGCCATACTTCAAACCGAAACCAACCATTCGATCAGAGCCTACCCAACAGATTTCAAATGTCAGATTTGAAAAGAAAGGGCCGACGACTTCTAAATCAGTCCAGTATCCTAAGGTGTCATCTTATGGTTTCCCTGGGTCTGCCAAAGACGTCGTCGCGTCCCTGAAACAACTCCAACAAAACGTTCGATGGCCAAAGAAAAGCGATAAGGATAGTGATAAGAAAGACAAAACAAAATGGTGTGATTTCCATAATGACTTCGGTCATCTAACGGATGATTGAATCGCCCTGAAGAAAGAACTGTCATGGCTTAATTCGAAAGGTTATTTACAAGAATTGACGGAAAAGAAGGACGTGCGTCCCACATCTCCAGAGCATGCCAAGGTGATTAATTGTATCACCGAAGGCTCTGATGTCTGTGGGACCACATATTCAGCTGCTAAAATACATGCTAGTCACGGTCCCAATGACCGACCAATTCCAAAGGAGGCAAGACCCAAGGAGGACGCAGAATTAGAAGTTATGCCCTTGACATTCGATCAAGCAGACCTCGACGACGTACATCAGAAACATCATGACGGACTAATTATCCAATTGAGCATTGGAAATTGTTTGACAAAGAGGATACTCGTCGATGGAGGTAGTTCAGCTAACATTATCTTTTTTGATGCAGTGAAAACAATGGGAATCGACAAATCCGAGATTACACGTCGTTCGACTATACTCGTTGGATTTAACGGAGGAGCGACAAGCACCGTGGGGGAAATCACACTACCAGTATATGCTAAAGGAATCAACAGACAGACGAAGTTCAACGTCGTCGACTGTTCATCAGCTTATAACGTCATCCTTGGGCGACCATGGATCCACGATATGAAAGTTGTACCTTCGACGTACCATCAAATCTTGAAATTCCCCACACAATGGGGGGTACAGGAGATCAAAGGCGAAAGAAAAGTTGCTAGGGAATGTTACAAAGTCTCTCTGAAGCCCCCGAAGTAGACAGTATAGAAATTACAGAACCAGGACGTTTCTGGGACTGACGACGACTATCGCTTGGAAGTTGTCGTCCTAAACCAGGATAAGCCTGATCAGATGGTTTATATAGGTTCGACGCTCGACCTTTCTTTTAAAAAGAAACTAATATCTTTTTTGCAGGATCACAATGATTGTTTCGCATGGACGCATGAAGACATGGTGGGCATCGATCCAAGTATTATTTCTCATAAACTCAACGTTGATCCCTCGTTCAAGCCTGTTCAGCAGAAAAGACGAAAATTCGCTCCTGAAAGAAATAAAGTTATCAACGACGAAGTTGATAACTTACTCAAAACAGGAAAAATATGAGAAGTCAAGTATCCAGACTGGCTCGCCAACGTTGTTGCCGTTCAAAAGAAAAATGGCAAATGGAGGAAGTCGTTTCTTTTATCCCAAACTAACATCATTTGTAGGTTTGGAATTCCATCTGAGATAACGTGCGACAACGAGACACAATTCATCAGTGATCGAACGCGAAGATTCTGTGAAGAAAGGAACATCAAGTTGGTAACATCGACGCCTCGATATCCACAGTCGAATGGTCTAGCCGAGTCGAGTAATAAAACTATCATCAATTCAATCAAGAAAAGACTCAAAGCTGCCAAGGGGAAGTGGGTGGAAGAATTGCCTTCCATTCTATGGGCCAATCGTACGACACCTCGTACGTCCACAGGACAAACTCATTTTTCCTTAGTCTATGGATGTGAAGTTGTGTTATCTATTGAGGTACGACTACCGACTTCAAGACATACGTCCGTTGAGCATAACTTAGTCGATCTAAGTTATGACCTCGATGTTTTAGAAGAGCTTAGAGAATCTGCACACATTCTCATGGCGGCACAGAAACAAGTGGTCGAGCGACATTTCAACAAAAATGTCCAGACCAAAATTTTTCAAGAAGGTGATTATGTCCTACGTCGAGTATTTCAAAATACTCAAGAGGTCAATGCAGGTAAGCTTTCCACTAAGTGGGAAGATCCTTATCAAATCTCGAGCATCGTGGGTAAGGGAGCTTATAAAATCCAAACCCTCGACGGTCGAGATATCCCACGAAGCTGGAATGCAGTTCATTTAAAGAGGTATTTCTTTTAAATTTCATATTTATTTCCTTTGATTATTTCTTAAGAAAGATTACTGACCTAAGCATCGGAGGGTCGTTGGTCAAACCAACGACCACACCACTAATGTTGTTTTTCGCAGGGATGCACGACTTATTCAAAATCTTTGTGTCGAGTAAAACTCATGTGATCACACGTATATGTTCGATTTTAATGGATGACAAAGGTTAAATTATGTACTTGATGTTCAATACTTAGAATCAAGAACCATTGTTATAAATTACCCAAGGTCGATCGAAAGTTTCAGTTGATTTTGATGATGTGGTTGAATGTCTGATATAATGTAGTTGTCCATCTATTCGACATACGATTAATTATAAATAAGCGTCGATAAGCAAAAGAACCTTTTTCATTTCCAAAAGGAAAAAATACAAGTATAAGAGACGACCACAGACGACCGACCTCTAGTTAGTAGGTTCAAAAGGAATTCAAGTAGGAGGAACGTCAGGTTATTCCTGGATGACAACGGTCTCCTCTACTGCCACTTCTTCTACGACGTCACCCTCTTCCAAATCGTCGTCTTCATCCAAGTCCCTCTCAGTCTTGACAGTGTCGAGATAAGTCTTGAGTTCTTCGGAGGCCGACGCCATAGGATCCTTCCCCTTCAAGTGACGCCTCATTAAAGCAGCTCGGGCCGTGAAGCGGGAGAAAGCCTCGATTTGCTTATTCTCCATCTCCAAGTCTTTGACGTCGCCCTCCAGATCTTCGACCCTCTTCTTCAGAGTCGCGATTTCGTCAGCAGAAGCAGCAACAATGGTAGTATCCTTAATCTTTTCGACCTCCAACTTAGTCGACAACGCCTCTAGCTCAAGAAGTTGGTCCCTGAACTTGACCTTCTCACGATTCGAAATCTCTAGTAGACTTCGAGCATCGGTGAGTTCAGTCTTAAGGCCCTCGACCTTCGTCTTTTCAGCCTCGACCAACTCCAAGGCGACCTTCTCTCTTTCAAGAGCCTCGTCATCCCTTTTCTTGACGTCAGGAAAGGACGACCTAAGACCTTTTGTCTGAGCATAGAAGCTCAGACAAGCTTGGAAAGCCTGCACGACAAAAAGAAAAGACTTAGCAGTAAAAACACGAGCAATGAAAAAGATTCAAAAGAAAAACTTACCATGAAAGAGAGGCCAGCAGCATGTGCCCCCATGTCCTCAACCCGAGATTCTTTGTACCGATCGTAGAAAGTCGGGAGGAGAAATTTTGCTAAGTGTGGAAAAATGACGACTCTTTCGAGAACGTCATTAGCCATGAAGTCAGCTGGGAGAGTGGCTTTGAATATCATCTCTCCCACTTTTTCTTTATTCTTCTCCTCACTCATAGAGGAAGAAGAAGGTGCGGCAAAGGGCTTGTCAACGCCCGACACCCCCATTGTTGGGGCATCCTTCGTCGCCTTGGTCGAGCCTCCAAGCTCGACCCCAGCAGCGGTTTCCTTCGCTGGTGTCGCCCCTGAAAGGGACGACAGAGTGGCATCGCCCGTCTTCTTAGGTGAAGACCGAGGCTTGCCTCGGACACGTCTTGGGTCTACCCCCACGGAAGGGGCAGATCTTTTCCTCGCTTTCTCCCTCCCTTGACGAGCGAGCTCCAGTTGCTCGGCTCGCTTAGCGGCAGCCGACTTTACAGTTGCGTCCTCTGAAAAAAGAAAAAAGTTAAAAATTAAATGACGTACGATATACAAGTTAAAGGTATTGTCGAACGACTTACCGGTCATTTTCTCTTCTCTTTCTTCTTCTCTTTCTTCTTCCCTCTCTCCTTCTCTGTGAGAGCCTTCGACAGGCGTCACCTCAGCTACAAAAACGGCCTCGTCTTCCTCGTCGTTCGACCGAGTGAAAAATGAACGATCAGTAATACTTCTCCCCAAGATCCTCTGAATCTTGCTGAGAGAATCTCTCCTTGGCTTCACTTTAGTGAATTCGATCACTGTTAAACAACGAAACACATCAAAATATACATCAGAAAAAACGCACGACAAAAACGCACGACAAAAATATTAAACCTACCCGATTCGTTCCAGCCGGACGACAACCATTGGCTGTCTTCGTCATTTACAGACGCCACTTGGAGGAAAACGTACTGACGTTTCCAACCACGATCATTTACCGCGGTGTTATGTATGAGTACATTGTCTCCCTTCGAACGAGGAAACAGACTATACCGGTGATAATTATCCGGTCGAACGCTATAGGCAGTCAAGAGGTCGTTCACATTGAACGGTACCTCCCAATCGGTCGTAAGACGATCGATCACCTGGACAATCCGCCAGAATTGAGGCATTAACTGTCCAGGCATCAGGTCAAATGCATCTAAAAATGCCCTGACCAAAGGGCTAAAAGGCCAAGAAAAACCTATCTTAAAAGGATATTCATACAGAAAACAATATCCCTTCGGAACTTCATCCGGCCTTAAATCTTCAGGCGACATCAGATTTATTTCATCTGGAAGCTTAGCCAAACTCTGAAAGTAATCTAAATGTTCTTCCTCCCTAAACATGCTCACAGGTTCACTCGACATCTGGAAATCAGGGATGTTAAGAGTCGCACACCAATAACTAAGAATATCCCAAGCTTTCCTAGGCTTCTTGGCTATGGACTTCTTATGCATAAATCGACACAGAGGGAAGAACAGGAGAATCGTACCTTAAATAGTGTTCTAAACCTCGAATTTAGAATGGAAAGGATTCTGGTCGATCAGAAAGTGAATCTCGCCGGAAATATATTGTTTTAGAAAGGTAAGCGTAAAAAAGGAAAGGATTGAGGGTAATCCTTATTTATACTGAAAATTGGAAATCAAATCGTCAGAAAATTGAATCGCCAGAAAATCGACGGTCAATGAAATTGACACGTGTCGTTCGTGTCAGGTAAATCACTCGAGTACACTCAATAAGAATATGACACCTGTCCTTCATTAGCTGTCAAATTGTTTATTTTCATTAACATGACGTCATCATTCAATTGAAAATGAACCGATTCGGTTCTATACTGAAATCTTCGTGTCTTAGTCTTAAATTTAAATTTCAAAAAATTGCCGCTTGAATTTTAAATTTTTGGGGCAAACTGTTTGGGTAAAAAAACAACCAAGGTCCTTTGTCGTACGTCTTTAGATTCCGAATAGTCCATTAGCCCATAGTCGCACGACCAGAGAAATAACTGACGTCCTTCCTTTGAGCGACTTTGACCAAACTATCAAAACTTGTCCACGATGGCTGTCGTACGACATAATTTCAGTTATTAATTTTCAATATAGTTTATATTATATTTAATGCAGGATTTCAATGACGTTTATGATAAGAGATCATAACGGAAGACGTTACCGACAACAACGGATATAACAGATGCTATCATCAATATCGAGCGGTTACCTTATTAAAGATATGCATTCAAGACTTGCTAACGGATAATTGGAGTATAAATATGAAGATTGAACTTCACATTCGGGCATCTGATTTGGAGACCTTACAAGCTCACTCATTTTCTCTCGAAGTTCTTAAAGCCTACTGCTGATTGACGCACGACCGAAGTATAATTACACACAACGCACGACCGACTTTACTTTATCATATTGTTTTATATTGTATTACACTTGTAACACTTGTTATTAAGGACGACGTCCCTGATTGACGTCCATAGTGCACGACGACTCATACTCGTCCGCGGTTTTTACCCGTTTTAGGGGATTTCCGCGTCACCAATTCCCTTGTCTCGTTTATTTCATTTTTATTATTGTCGTACGATTATTAAAGCTACTTTCTTGGTTGGATCAAGCTCCACATTTACCTTAAATTTTCCTTGGGAGATTTTTGGCATAAACAGCTGTCGTACGACATGATTTCGGTTATTAAACTACAACATACTTTATATTATGTTTAATGCAGGATTTCAAAGACATTTATGATTAGAGATCATAACGGAAGACGTTACCAATAACAACGGATGTAACGGACGCTATCATCAATATCAAACGGATACTCTATTAAAGATATGCATTCAAGACTTGCTAACGGACAATTGGAGTATAAATATGAAGATTGAACTTCACATTCGGACACCTGATTCTCAGACTTTACAAGCTCACGAATTACGTTCTTAAGCTCACTCAATCTCTCTGGAAGTTCATAAAGCCTTTGTTGTTTGTCGTACGACGCACGATTGAAGTCTAAGTACACACGACGCACGACCGACTTTACTTTATTGTATTGTTTTACATTACATTTCATTTGTAACACTTGTTAACAAGGACGACGTCCCTAATTGACGTCCATAGTGCACGACGACTCATACTCGTCTGCGGTTTTTACCCATTTTAGGGGTTTTCCGCGTCACCAATTCTCTTGTCTCATTTATTTCACTTTTATTATTGTCGTACGATTATTAAAGCTACTTTCTTTGGTTGGATCAAGCTCCACATTTACCTTAAATTTTCCTTGGGAGATTTTTGGCATAAACAATAGGCATATCATGCACTATCCCCCCAGGGCCTTACCACTAGGCTAGCACCTCTTTGATTTTAACAACATATACTTTGTAGTTTATAAGAGTATCTCCGACAGATTCTCTAAAATAGAGAAAATGAGGTTTTTTTTTTCTATTTTGCTCCAACATATTTTTTATATTGTTTTTTAAAATAAAAAAAAACTAAAGAAAGCTTCAAGTTTAGCTAATTCTCTAAAATTTTATTTGTGGAGAGAGATTTTTTTTTGCATTTACCCTAATGAGATTGAACTATTATTATTTTATATAAAAATTTTAAAACTTTTATTGGGATTATAAATTATAGAATATTTTTAATAATATAAATAGATGTTAAAATTTCTAAAATAGAGAATTTGTAGGAGTTAAAGGTAAATATTTTTTTTAATATTTTAACATTTAATTCTTTATTTTAAAAAAAATTATAAAGAATCTATTGAAAATGCTCTAAATGGCTAAGATATCTTAATTCATATTGATGTTGGATGTGTAAGATAATTGATTTTATATATACATACATACATACGTAGGGTTGGGTTCCGGTGAGAAGTTGAGTTAATGGTGTGAAGCGTGAAGTGGTTATTGACCGTTGGATGAGAATTGGACGAATGGACGCACATTAGGATAGGATGCATCAAGATAAGATGCACTGGGATTCACCAGATCAATTCCCTTCTAAGGCACAATTCACGGGAGGGCATGAGATTACAAGTGATCAAAGGTTTAGATCCACTTCTCACGCTTCTCACGTTAATCATGAATGATATATTGTTCATAATGAACACGTATCGCACTCTCCTTTATCCCCCGGTTCACAACTGAAAGTCGGTTGCAATTGAAACCTCCCCTCTCTATATGGTTGAGTTGAGGTTAACGTGAGAAGCGTCAGAAGTAGTTATCAATCTTTGGATGAGAAATGGATGGACATTAGGATGAGATGTATCGAGATGTACCAGATCAATTCCCTTCTAAGACGCAATTCATGGAAGGGCATGAGATTAAAAGTGATCAACAGTTCAGATGCAATTCTCATGCTTCTCACGTTAACCTCAACTTTTCACACGATCCTTCGCCTATATATATATATAGGGTCAAGTTCAGGGGAAAACCTTAAAAAAACGGAAAACTGAAGAACACCCTGGTAGCCCTTCATCTGGACAGTATGCACTTGTGCATACAAATAATTTGTAACATGCACATGTGCATATGCACAAGTGCATCATAAAAAAAACATAATTTACCTGTAAGCACATATGCATACCATTCAGATGAAAGACTACAAAGGTGTTCCTCAATTTTTCATTTTTTTTGAGATTTTCTCCTGAACCCCACTCTCTCTCTCTCTCTCTCTCTCATATATAGGATTGGGTTCAAGTGCGGATAGAAGTTATGGTGAAAAGCGTAACAAGGGATCTGGACATTTGGATCAATTGATGATCAACACTAATGAGATGCGCCGAATCAATTATCGTGAGAAACACAATTCATAAGTAGAAGTGATATTAAAAGTTATCAAGAATCCAAATCTCTTTTTACGGTTTTTACTTTAACTCTTTTTGTCACACAATCATTCGTCTATGTAATAATAATGATGATGCCATGATGATGATAATAATAATAATAATAATAATAATAATAATAATAATAATAATAATAATAATAATAATAATATACAAAGTATAACTTTCCATATATTTTAGGGAATTTAATTAAAATACCCAAACATCAAAAATCAGTACCTAAAATGCCCAAAATCTTGAAGTTTTTAGCAAAATACCTAACAACCCCGTGTTTTTGGGTCGTGTAAATGGAAAACGCAGGGTTGCGATTTTGGTCCGCGTATTCAAATCAAACACGAGGTATTTGCACGGGGTTTAGTGATTTTGGTCCGCGTATGGGACAAAACATGGGGTTACCCCGCGTTTTAATTGTGTAACGCGGGGTTGGGCCGCGTTTGTTGAAGGTGTAAATTGAGCATAAGTTAAGGGAGTATTCTTGTAAATTTATATTGCACATCATATCATTTTAATATTTATTTTAAGGGGTTTCGCATTTTAATATTTATTTTAAGGGGTTGACTCTCCAATCACATGAACGAGATCACATGAAACTTTTGCCAAATTACAGAAATAACCCTGGCCACCTTACACAATTAAAACGTAGAAGCCAAACAAACGCGGCCCAACCCCGCGTTACACAATTAAAACGCGGGGTAACCCCGTGTTTTGTCCCATACGCGGACCAAAATCACTAAACCCCGTGCAAATACCCCGTGTTTGATTTGAATATGCGGACCAAAATCGCAACCCTGCGTTTTCCCATTTACACGGCCCAAAAACACGGGGTTGTTGGGTATTTTGGCAAAACCTTCAAGATTTTGGGTATTTTAATTAAATTCCCTATATTTTACCCTGTTATTTTAATATTAGGGGTATAATTGTAAAATTAAAATGAAAAGAAGATGCTTTGTTTACCAATTAAAATAAGGGCAAAACCGTCAGATATGGCGGTTGGCGCATTGGTTATTTATCAAATAGTAGAGGGGGAAATTGTAGAAAATGAAATGGCCCATGCAGGTCTCGAACCTGCGACCTTCGCGTTATTAGCACGACGCTCTAACCAACTGAGCTAATAGGCCGACAGTTTCCTGTTGTATTTTTTTCTATAAAAACATTTAAAGGCATCTTCATTTCATGTCCCTAGGAACTACCGCTTTATCATCTTCAACTCATAAATGAAAAGGTAAATCACTATATGAAAAAATTGACTCCATGGAAGATTTTTTCCGTAATGAATTTTGTAAGGTTGATGGCCATCGTATTAACGTATCGTTTGATAAAAATAAGTAGCTTATCTTTTGAATACATGTTTGGATGAACATAAATTAGCTTATAAGCTAACTTTTTAATAAGCTATTTGGAGTAACATATAATGAGCCTTTTATGATTATTTCAATTATGCCCTCATTAATATTCACTAGAAGCGTACTCGTGCAATGCAGCGAGATACATCACGATTTTAATGTTTCATTTTATTTTTTTGTTGATTTACAGTACGATTTTTGATGGTTTTGAGAAAATGATAATGTTTTTTTATATAAATTTTTTTAATTTAGGCTTAATAATATAATGTTTTTTATATAAAAAAAGGTATTTTATTAAAATTTAATGATTATCTTATATATTTTAATGACATATAGAAAAAATAACCAATTACATATTTAATAATATAATTAAAAAAAATTATAGTAATATAATATATTAATTAATAGTGATATATGGAAAGATCTTCATAAAAGGAAGACCCTGCAAATACCAAATTGGTGGGTGTTAGAAGTCTGCCGTAGTAATATGTATCTTGTGTTTTGATACTTGTAAATTAAAAGATTTTTAAAATCTTGCATAAAATGATGATATCTTTTGCCTAATAATTTGTATTTAAGAGTTTTTGTGCTTTGATATTTGTAAATTAAGAGATTTTTAAAATTTTGCATAAAATGATGGTACCTTGTGCCTAATAATTTGTATTTAAGAGTTTTTTATTTGTGCTTTATAATATAACTAGTGTTGGGCCCGTGCATTGCACGGGAGGATAATTTTTTTGTTGGAATATTGAACCGAGTTAAAATGAAACGTAATTTCTCTGTTAACAGTTAATGAAATACAATGTGAAAAACGAATGTATTTTCATAAGTGGTTAACTTGCATATATTCTTAATCGTTTGTTGTTATGAGTTTGTGCAATAATATTGGTAATAGTTTTGTATTATATTATTTAAAACTCAAACGACATGTCTCACAACATATCACTATTATTGAAATAATTATAAATATGAACATACGTTTTTACATATTTTGCAATTTTTCTGAAACCTCCTCGACAACACTTGACAATCACTTTGAACATATAAATCTGTAGATTAATTAACAACATTCAACCCACATCAAATATGACAAAGAACATAAGTTATTTATATCTTTTGTAACCGGCAACTCAACTGGTATAGTTCAAATTCACTCAGTACCACGTGAAAATTTATCTGACTATTGACTTCAAGACCTCATAGTATTAGTCGATAAAAATAAAGATATGTATATATATCTTATTCCCCTACTTCGAAAAATATGATTGTGAGTTTTGAAAAATATAAACAAATCCTCGGTAAATAAAATAAAATATAAAAAAGTAGTTTTTCAAAGAAACAAAAAATATAGTGGAATACCTTTTGTTCAGTTGCAGGTTCCGCCATTGACACCCAACCGTTCGTCTTCTTCTTGTACTCGGATGATACATAGAGAAACTATATATATTTATAGTGAATGTAGAGAATATTTTAAAATCTTTTATTTTCATTTTCGATTTTACATTTAAATGTAAATATATTAAAAATATGAAAGAATATTTTTATATCTACATCGTTTCTATTTTATTTTCTTTACACTTGGTTAATTTGGAAAATATTACGAAATATTTTTATTTTAAAGAATACGATAATTTATTAGTGTATCTCGTTATTTTTTTATTTTTAATTCATATCAACCTTCTTTTTTCTTCTTTTAATGCTCGTGAAAAAAAATACGTGTAGATTTTATATTATGCTAATATAAAATATGTATAGATTTTATATTAGAAAAAAAAATACGGAAGAAAAAAGAGTTTATATTATATCTCATTATGTAAAAAGATTTTATAAAATAAAATATGGAAAAATCATTATGATGTAATATAAAAAAATACGGAAGAAAAAAGATTTTATATTACATTTCATTAATATAGATTTAAATGTAAAATCTACATTTAAAATAGATTATGCTAATATAAAATCTATTTTATAAAATTCTCCACCAAAAAAACAAATATTTATATTAATAAATGTGTATCCATTCCACAAATAGATGATTATGTGAGATATTGTGCTTGGAAAGGTTGTACCAAAGTATTAAGAAATTGTAAATTAAGTAATTGGCTTTAATTAATTGTACCTAGTGCTTAAAATTTTGTAATTAAGAGTTTTTTATGTTGTTTTTATAATATAGTATAGATATAAATTATTATATATTAACTATTAATTACAAATAAATATTAGAGTAAATTATGGATTTGGTCCTCGGGGTTTGTCGATGTTTACGGATTTCGTCCCTAAACTTCATTAATTATGGATTTGGTACCAGTTGTATGCAGTTTCTGTTGGATTTGGTCCTTCGGTCTAACATCCATTTTTAAAGAAAAATGGAAAAGGACTATTGTACACTCGACACTAACGAACCTGGTTGACGAATGTTAGGCCGAATGACCAAATCCAACAGAAACTACATAGTGCATACCACTGGTACCAAATCCATAATTAATGAAGTTTAGAGACGAAATCCGTAAAAATCGACAAACCACGAGGACCAAATTCATAATTTACTCTAAATATTAATTATTAAGATTTATTATTATTAATTAATTAATATTATCTGGAAATTATAATGTAAATTTTAATTATACATTGATATTAATTTTTAATTATTGAGAATTATATCAATTTTTTTCAATATTGATCAATATATTTTAGTTATCAATTACTATTATTTTTGTAATTATTATTTGATTATTTTTTTTATATTATATGTAACGGTTATTTAAATTTATAAGTTAATGTATATTTTTTTAAAATTTGGTTTAAAATTCAAAATTTATAATATATATAATAAGAAGTTTCAAATGATATACTAACAATAATCCGATGTTAGCCGAACTTAATTTTCAATATTTTGCTTGCATATTTCAATTCCTTAAAGATATACGAATTTATCTTGACTTCATTCGTTTTTCTTAACTTGAGATTTTTTTAACGCTAATTTTTTTTTTTGTAAATTTAATAGTTTTTAAATAAATATATATTTTTTATCCAATATATGCCTTTTATTTTAATAAATTAGATTTATGATTAACTATATAAAAAAAATTAATTAAAAAGTAAAAAAAAACGTGAATGACATCAATTCTTTTAGTAGATTACACTTTTAGTCCATATAGTTCGTTTAAAGATCAATTGATCCTTCGTAACGGCTGCTAACTAGTTTTGTTAAGTGGAGGGACCATGGGTGTTATGAAAATGAAAAGTTAGGGACCATCAATGTAGATAGTTTGTTTTAGAGACCAAATCCAAAATTTGAACAAACCATAGGGACAACCGGTGTAATTCACTCTTCTTTTAATTAACATATTATATTATCTAGTACTTTATTTGTATTAATTAATATATTATTACTATAAATTTGTTTTAATTATATTATTAAATATTGTAATTGATTATTTTTTCTAGATGTCCTTTTTGGTAATTTTACATGATTATAAGTTAGTTTTTGCCAAACGTGACTTTTTCATCAGTTAGTTTATCAATCACCAGCTAGCTTATCAGCTAGTTTGCCAAATATAGCCTAAGAAGCTTATGGTTCCGCGATTCAATGTCCACGTGTTTTTTCCGCCAAGTCAATCAGTATCACTGCTTTGTTTATAGGTAAGACAAGATTCTGTTTATATGAGGCAATATTATTGTAATCGAACTAAAATTTCAAATGCTGATTTTAGTAAGATCGGTGCAGCATAGATGATTTGACTGTCTCGATTTGATAACTTAATGGAGGTAGAAATCATATTTGCAATTTGTATATACTCGTGCGGAAAATTGCAGACGATTGCTTGTAGTAATTCCTAAGTTCTAGAAAAAAAGAGCTTTAATCTCTGTGATTTCAAGCATAATACTAATCATTTGAATTATAGCTTTTGTTTGGTACACATTGTGAGGACTGACCTTGACGTTTTGGAGGTTTTGTGACTTAAATGTAGTCTAGCATTATTATTTTTTTTTTCTAAATATGTTAATTTATTACTAAAGTAAAGATAGATCTTTAAAGTTTAGAATATATGTGGGAACATAAAATAATTATACACAAGATTTAAATAACAAAATAAACTAATCTCCCATATATCATTAAAGGGTTGGGTTTCGATGAGAAGTTAAGGTTAATGTGAGAAGAATGAGAAGTGGTTATCAACCGTTGGATGACAAATGGACAAACATTAGGATGAGATACATTGAGATGCACGTGATCAAATCCCTTATAAGGCGCAATTTATTGGAGGGCATGGGATTAAAGATGATCAATGGTTCAGATCCACTTATCACGTTTCTCATGTTAACCTCAACTTCTCACACGATTCTTCACCTATCGTTAAATTACCGCTTTTAAATCTCCTGTGATCAATCTTGGCGTATAATACTTCCAATATTATCAAGAGCATTATTTTCAGACAACTTTTCCTCTATTTCAATTTATTCTTCATTAATCACTGGGACATTTTGGCATCTTTTTAGTAATAAATAAATCGATAACTCCTCTTTTGCTTTGTATAAATTGTTCATTCTTTTTTGTTATTTGACGTTTATCATAACCCAATTCAAAATTTCTAGTTGAAGGTATCATATGCTATAAATAAACAGTCAACTATTGATATTAATTAAAAAAAAATACATCTATCATCAACAACTAGGTTTGTTGATTTATTATCATTGAAAAACACACTTTGACATTAAGAACTAAAAAGTTCTAAAAGGAAAAGAAAAAAACAAATAATAATTATCAAAAACTAAAAAACATCCATAATCAATTCCAAATAAAAATAATCCAACTTAAAGAAAAAAAATTAGCTGTTGTTCGGAGGCAATAACTAAAAGTAGAATCGTGTGAGAATTTGAAGTTAACGTGAGAAGCGTGAGAAGTGAATATGAATCGTTGATCACTTTTAATCAAATGTCCTTTCATGAATTGCGGCTTATAAATGAATTGATCTGGTGCATCTTATCTCGGTGTATCTCATCCTAATGTGCATCCATTTTTCATCTAACAGTTGATAACCACATCTCACACTTTTACTTAATTAATTTCTCATTGGAACCCAACCACACACACACATATATATATATATATATATATATATATATATATATATATATGTATGTATGTATGCATGTATGCATGTATGAGGACTAAAAAATTCAGAGGCTCCTATCGACCGATGTAACACCCGTAATTTTTTATAACAGTTAGGTGACGTTTGTTTTTTAAGAGGTGCTGAAGTCTGATTTCACTTCTGATTTTTAAGTGGTGATGCTGAAGTCTGAAATCTGAAATAATAAGACTGTTTGTTTTTGTAAATTGATAAACGTCTGAAATCTGAATCAATTCTTTTTAATCAAATTATAATACCATTTGTCTCTCTTTATTCAAGAACAAAAAAAAAAACAAGAACAAAAAAACCCACCACCGCTGCAAATTATACTACCATTTATATGCATTTGTGTCTCTTTATTCAAGAACAACAAAAAAAAACCAAGAACAAAAAAACCCACCACTATTTGCAGAAACAACAAATCCTCCACCACCTCACAATGAGCTGCCGGAAAACTCCTCATTCTTTCACATAATTTTCCGATCAACTCCGACCCACATGGATATTTATATTCCGATGTTTTTAAGCAGATCCATGGTTTTACATTCATGTAAGACTTCAAGATTTCTGCATTTGTCTCTCTTTATTCAAGAACAAAAAAAAACCCAAGAACAAAAAAACCCACCACTATTTGCAGAACAAAAAAAAAGCCCAAGAACAAAGAACAAACTGTAGCTTCCTCTTAACGTTGATCCATGTCTGACATGTGTAAAGAACAACTGCAGGAAAGAACTCACCTTTCTCCCTCCAATCGGCGGTGACGACACCTTCCTCTTAGCGTCGATCGTCTTATTACTTGTGTAGGTTGACCTGTACTCTTCTTCATTGGTCAGATCGGAGGTATGGTCGCTGGAGTTACGGTCGTTGATGATGAATCGGAGGTTATCCTACAAAGATCTGAAATGTTTTGTTCTCTCTCCTAGAGCGTGTTTTAGTGGCTATTATATGAAAATAAGTGGAAAAAAGTGATTGGGTTACCACTTTTTGTTGCAGATGAATTTAAGTGATAAGTGGAACTGAAAAGAGAAAAAAAAACAAACAGTCTTATTTTAAAAAGGTCTGACCGAAAAAGTGATAAGAGCTAAATAAGTACTGAAAACTAAAAAACAAACAACCCCTTATTGTTTATGTGGTTATATATATATATATATATATATATATATATATATATATATATATTTATGGGGACTTGACCGCTAGGTTATAATTTATGAGTATAAATCGTGATGCTTAGAATGCTACGCGTGTCGAGAACGTTCAGGGTCGAAAAAGGGAATTTTCGGACTCCAACACCTAGTAGGCGACAATGCCCGGCGATTGTGACATATGTCACTATCGCGAGGGTCAAAGTCGCGGGCTTGAGGTAACTCTCGGTACATCAGCGGCGACAGTGCCCGGCGATAATGCCAGGGTCACTGTCGCATGGGCAAACTTGCGAGGATGGTACCGCGGGGAGGGGATCTCGGACGATTATGCCCCGAGACTATGCCAAGGGCATAGTCGCCGTGTCAATGTCGCCGACGGAACCAATGTTGCATTTAAATCCATTGTCTTCCCCATTTCTCATTTACCACTTCACCCATTTCATTCCTCTCTCCCAAGAACCGAACCCCTTTGCCCCCATTGTCGATTTTGAGCATTTGAGGCACCAAAACTTGGGATTCCAAGTGATTCTTCATCCTCTAGAAAAATCTTGGAAGCTAGAACTAGAATCCTCTCATCTTCATCTTCTTCATCATCTTCATCAACTTTCTAGGGTTTTCACCCAACCCCTTTCATCATTTTGAATATTAGGAGCTTATGGCTCATCTTGGTGACCTAGAAGTATTTTGGTTGGTGGATCGAAGTTATGGTTAAGGTAATCTCCTCTTTGCTTCATTTATGGAAATTAGGGTTTTGGTATAAGTTGAGATCTTCATGTAAAATGTGTGGAGAACGATTCTATATGGTTGAATATGTATATTTATGGTTGTATGTTTATGGATCTAGGTTTTTGGAAGTTTTGGCTTGAGGATTTAAGTTTCTTCAAGAAAGCTCAAAGTGGGGTAAAATCTAGATTTAGCCTAACTCTAGCAAGGTGAGTTCAAGTTGATTTATGAAAACGGTGTACATGCCAAAATGTTTATTTTTAAATGTTTATATGTTTTACATGAAATTATCAATTGTTGGGTCATATGGTGAGTTTTGAATGTTTGAAGTGCTTAACCTTATAAGCTTTGTAAAACACCCACATTTGGGATTTTGGGTATTTTGATGATTTATGTTATGAATGAAATCTTTTGACTATAAATGCATTACGTGTGTTTTGGAGAAATACTTGTTCTTGGGTTATGAGACGTTTTTGAAGGAATAAAGGGTATAAACTCATTGGAAAATGACCTATCTCAATCTAAATAATGTTAGAGTTATTCATATATTTTGGAGCATGTGTTTGAATAAACGTCGATTAATTTGTGTTTTATTGCATTTTATGGATTTTAACATATGGTCATTTGATTTGGTTGAGCTTAAGGCTCGGGTTTTGTCTTTATCAGGTTTTGGATACATTTGGCCGGTTTTAATATCTTAATATGGAGCTTTGGGCGTGAGTTGCATTTATTTCACTTTATTTGGAGAATATATGTTTTGAGTGTGTGTGTCATTCATTTGGAGTCATGTATTTTTAGACTGTAATGCATTGGATCCATATGCATGTAAGTCAGTCATAATTAATGGTGAGGAGTCTTGATGTTCTCACCTTGGGAAATATGTCGTGTTGGCATTGTTGTCGTCCCAATTCTGTGAAGATGAACCCTTAAGGGTTGTACTCCGGGACCGTGAGTTTCGTGGTTTAGGTGCTCTAATTCTTGTGTATGAGGGTTAGACATCATGGGTTATCAAGTAAGGAGTTGAGGCTCCTATCTTGAATGCTAGGGAGTAGGCACTAGAGGTCGAAAGAGAACCTTGAGGTTGAAACTCCACTAGAGAACGAACAGGTAATAAGATCGCGTATCCTCGAGGTGTAGCTTGGCAAAGCAGGCAATGGGGGATACGGTGTAATTGGGACTTGAGGTGTAGCTTTTTAAAGCAGGCAATAAAGTCCGACTAGAGGTGTAGCTTTTTAAAGAAGACAATACAGTCACGGTCTGAGGTGTAGTTCGACAACATGGTTATGTGGCTTAATTCTATGTTCCGTCACGTACAATGGAATCGGGTCTCCTCCGTCACCAAAATGTGTTATTTGGGTTTTAAGTTTTATTATCCATGTTTTCGGTGACGTTTTATATATATGGATTTTTATTCATGAATTATGGGTCGAGTATTATGTCTCACCCGTGTTTTGGAGTGTTTCGGGAAATAAAGTTTTATCCGTATTTTAGAGATTGAGAGTTCAATTTCTATTCACGTTTTGATTGAGTTTTGGATTGAATTGTAACACCCTAAAAATAGGGATAACAAAAACTTTCCATAAATGGAGAAGTGGTATAAAGTTTGCCATAGCAAGAGCCTCCCAAAAAGGGGAAATATACAAATAACCTGTTTAATCACAATTCTGTAATTTAACAGATAAATAAACAACAACCAACTAATCTAATTTCTACATCTAGAAAAGAGATTACAAAAGGGGTGTCATCTAGAAACCCAAATCTTCCAAAAATAGTTCAAGTGCCAAAATCCCCAAGCTCTTGCCCAAAGCATCTAAACTTGCCTAGGAACCGCACCGCTAACACCTAAGATACACATCGACACCAAACAAGTGTTAGGCCAAAAAGCCTAGTGAGTTGAACAATAATAAGCATGCATGAACAGTCACAATTTCTTATCAGCAGTTAACCAGTGTTCAATATATGTGGAGTCATTAGGGGAGACCCAAAGCACCAATCAAGTCCCACCCAATAGTCGATATACCTTGATGCCCTTAACAAAGAACACCCCAAAGGCCCGGCACACCCGAAGACTATCGCTAAGAAAATTCCCCGAATGACGGAGGTCTAGGCACATACCATCACAGTGGCGCCCAAGACTACATCCTCCTAGTGTACTGACTTGGTTCGTTCACATAATGCATATAGGAGGTCCTTAGGTATATTTCAACCAAATATAATTCAATACCAACCATAGGTACAATATTACCATCCTATCCTCATGCAATCCAACAAAAGACCCACATGACACTTATTTTCATCATGCATATAAATATGTCATCAAAGTGGTATTCCAACTAGAACCATCACAGGACATGCGTACATTTCATATCAAGTTAATTACAATGTGTATCCATGAGAAAATCCCCAAATAATGGCACCCATAACATAAGACATAACATATCACCAATATCTATATTTCCAACTATTTTCATCAAGAAATCCCAAATACTTGAACACATAGAGATAAAATATCAAATAGAAGATTATGATGTGTATCTAGTTTTAACAAAGGTTTAGTAAACTCACAATCTAGGTTTTTGACCAAAACCCTGAAAAGATGAAACCCTAGCTTTTGAAGAAGATGAGACTTGAAGAAGATGAAGATCTTGAAGGATGCTTCAATGAAATCACTTGGATGAACCTTCAATGATGATTTAATGCTCTTATCACCCAAAATCTGGAAATTGTAAGGTAGGAGACGAAAACCCCAAAATCAAGCTTTTGGATACTTGAGGAAGATGAAGATGGAGATGGTGGTGAAGCTTCCAAACCGAAACCTTGGATGATGATCTTCACTCTAGCAATAAATGGTGGAAGATTGGTGGTTGAAGGAACCTTAGATGAAGTAGGTTGAGAGGAAGGGTTTGGGAGAGAATGTTTGAAATGAAGAAGATGAGAAATGAGAAATATTTGGGAAAAATTCATTTAATGCCCGCACTGGGCTACTGCCTCATGCACACGGCCCGTGCGTTTTTAATGAAGGATGGTGCACGGGTCGTGCGCCACACACAGAAGCACATCAAACTTCTTCTCATTTGGTAAAATCCTGTTTTGGTCATAACTTCTTCGATATAGCTCCGTTTTCGCTACGGAAAGAACCGTTGGACTCGTAGTTGAATCATTCATCCATTCAAACTATAAAATTAAAGATTCAAGCCCAAAAAATCAAAAATCTAATTTAACCAATGAAATTCCGGGGTGTTACAATCCTCCCTACCTAACGAGGATTTCGTCCCCGAAATCTTACCCTAACTAAACAAGTGAGGGTATCGTAACTTCATATCATCTTCGGATTCCCAAGTAACATTAGCACCCCGATGATGCTTCCATTGGACTTTAACCATAATTCTGTCCTTATGCCTCAACTTCTTTACCTTCGATTCTAAAATCGCTTCCGGTTCTTCTACACAACGATTCCCATTGTCCACACGAATTTCCGACAAAGGAATCATGCTTTCCTCTTCGGCTAGACACTTTCTAAGGTAACATACGTGAAACGTGGGATGTATTCCCTCCATTTCCGGTGGTAAATCCAACCGATAGGCTTGTAAACCAATTTTCTCCAAAATAGTGAAAGGTCCAAGGAAACGAGGACTAAGCTTTCCACGCTTTTCGAACCGGATAATTCCCTTCCATGGAGATACTTTTAACATGACACAGTCGCCTACTTGAAACTCGACCGATCTTCTTTTCTTGTCCGCATAACTCTTTTGTCGATCTTGTGCCGCCTTTAGCTTTTCCCGAATTTCTTTCACCTTGTCGGCCGTTTCTTGAACAATTTCTGGTCCGACAAATTGCTTCTCGCCCGCTTCTAGACAACATACCGGGGTTTTGCACTTCCGTCCATACAAAGCCTCGAACGGTGCCATTCCAATATTAGAATAGTAACTGTTGTTGTACGCGGACTCTATTAGAGGTAGATGTGAATCCCAACTTCCCCCGAAGTCTATTACACACGACCTCAACATGTCTTCTAATGTCTGGATTGTCCTCTCTCTTTGACCATTCGTTTGAGGATGATACGCCGTGCTCAAATTCAACCTAGTGCCCAACTCCTTTTGCAAGCTACTCCAAAAATTTGAAGTGAAACGACTATCCCGATCCGATACCACAGATTTTGGAACTCCGTGCCTTGACACCACCTCGTCGATATAAAGTTTGGTCAATTTCTCCATTGGCAAGGTCTCCCGCATTGCAAGAAAATGCGCACTCTTGGTTAGCCGATCCACAATTACCCAAATAGTATCGTGACCGCGCAAGGTCTTCGGTAGCTTTGTCACAAAATCCATGGTGATGTTGTCCCACTTCCACTCGGGAATGGACAACGGTTGCAAACTTCCATACGGTCTTTGATGCTCCGCTTTCACTTGAAGGCACGTGACACACTTCTCCACATAGTTAGCCAAGTCTAGCTTCATCACCGGCCACCAATAGTTTAGCTTTAAATCTCTATACATCTTTGTGCTACCGGGATGTATAGAATACTTCGACTTATGCGCTTCCTCGAGAAGTAATTCACGGTTTCCCCCAACCGTCGGCACCCAAATGCGCCCTTGAAAGAGTTTAAGTCCACGACCATCTTCCGTTAAGAGTTCCTTTTGCTTTGATATATCCCCAGCCTTGAGGTTCTCTTCTTTAAGTGCTTCCACTTGACTCGCTCTTATGCTCTCCAACAAACTCGACACTACATCGATTCTCGTAAGGGACATTTTGATACCCCCATCATGGCTCCTTCGACTCAACGCATCCGCCACCACGTTGGCCTTACCAGGATGATAGAGTAAATCACAATCATAATCTTTCAAAAGTTCTAGTCATCTCCTCTGTCGCATGTTGAGTTCCTTTTGGTCGAAGATGTATTTGAGACTCTTGTGATCGGTAAAAAGAGTACATTTCGTTCCATACAAGTAATGTCGCCACAACTTTAAAGCAAACACTACCGCCGCCATTTCCAAGTCATGAGTCGGATAATTCTTCTCATGATCCTTTAATTGTCGCGACGCGTAGGCTATTACCTTCCCCCTTTGCATTAGGACACACCCAAGCCCCATCTTGGAAGCATCACTAAACACGACAAAGTCTTCCGATCCCTCGGGTAAGGACAAGATCGGAGCTTCGCACAACTTCCTCTTGAGCGTTTGAAACGCTTGCTCTTGTGCACCGGTCCAAAGAAACTTGACGTTCTTCCTTGTAAGAGAAGTGAGCGGTGTAGCTATCTTGGAAAAGTCTTGGATGAAACGCCGGTAGTAACCCGCCAAACCTAAGAAGCTTCGGATCTCCGTCGGACTTGTTGGAGGTTTCCAACTCATCATTGCCTTGATCTTTGCCGGATCCACTTTTACCCCGTCCTTTGATACCACATGCCCCAAGAATTGCACCTCTTGAAGCCAGAATTCGCACTTCGAGAATTTCGAGAACAATTTCTCCCTCCTTAGAACTTCTAATACTTCCCGTAAGTGTTTTCCATGTTCGGACTCATCCTTTGAATATATTAAAATATTGTCGATGAATACGATCACGGATTTATCCAAGAATGGGCAACACACACGATTCATTAGATCCATGAATACGGCCGGAGCGTTGGTTAAGCCGAAAGGCATCACCAAAAACTCATAATGACCGTATCTCATCTGGAAAGCCGTCTTCGGAATATCTTCGCTCTTCACTCTCACTTGATGATAAATGGACCGAAGATCAATCTTCGAGAAACATCCCGCGCCTTGCAGTTGATCAAAAAGGCCGTCGATGCGAGGTAAGGGATACTTGTTCTTCACCGTGACCTTGTTTAACTCCCGATAATCTATACACATCCGCATGGATCCATCCTTCTTCTTCACGAACAGAACCGGTGCTCCCCAAGGTGACGAACTCGGTCGAATGAAGCCCTTCTCCACCAACTCTTGAAGTTGCGTCATCATCTCTTTCATTTCTGTCGGTGCCAAACGATATGGAGCACGGGCTATCGGAGCTGCTCCCGGTGTGAGGTCGATCTGAAACTCCACTTGCCGTTCCGGCGGTAATCCGGGTAAATCTTTCGGAAAGACGTCCAGATAATCTTGCACCACTTCCACATCTTCTACCGACTTCTTTTATTTCTTCGCGTCCACCACGTAGGCCAAGTACGAAGGATAACCCTTCGCTAAAGACTTGCGAGCCTTAAGAGATGAGATAATAAGATTTTTCCTCTTTCCTTTCTCCCCATAAATGGTAGCCACACCATTTTCCGGTAATGGCACTTGGATCATCTTTTTGGAACATAAAATGTCCGCCTTATGCCTTACTAGCCAATCCATACCTATAACCACGTCAAACCCACCTATAGCCATAGGTAGCAAGTCCACTCCAAAAGAATTCCCATCAATTTCTAAAGTGCAATCACAAAAACGGTCTCGAATGATTACTTGATCCCCATTCGCTATTTCTACTACTAACGCATCAGGAAGGACACAGATAGGAGTGGTGAATTGTTTACAGAAAGCATCCGACACAAAGGAACATGTAACGCACGAATCAAACAAGACACGAGCAGGCATGAGTTTACTAGAAACGTACCCGAAACGACATCCGCGGTCTCCTTTGCCTCCTCGGTAGTCATCTGGAAAGCTCGACTCGGTGCCCGTGATGGTTGCTCAACCCTAGCCGTCGAACCCACAGAATTTCCACCACCTCCTCTAACTATCCTTGGGCACTCTCGCTTCATATGCCCTGGTTCTCCGCATTCATAACATACCGACCCACGGAGGGAACACTCTCGAGTTGTGTGGTTTTTCTTACCACACTTGTTACACCCGGCTAGACCGGAGAGAGTCCTTGTAGCGCACGTCCCTGAGTGCTTTGACCTGCACTTGTGGCACCACTGATCTTCTCAGCGTTGATCACTCGTTCTCCCGCTTATAAAGGGTCTTGATTGACGAATGGGCCTCGATGGACCTTCCCACTTTCGTTTCTCACCAACAAGCTTCTTCTCATCCCTTTCGGCATTGATGTCGTCCTCAACGAGTAAGGACTCCTCGATAACCTCTTGCAGAGTCGAACACTTGGCATTCCTTACCGCCGTTCGCATCTCGGCCGGTAACCCTTGATGATAGGCCTTAATCTTTGACCTTTCATCGGGGACTAGATGTCCCACCAAGTTTAGTTTCTCCAGAAAGAGTTTGGAGTAGCCAACAACAGACAGATTCCCTTTCTTCAAATCTCAGAACTCCCGCTCCAATTTGTCCATCGAACGCTCGCTACAATACTTGTCCATAATCTTCTCCTTGAACACCGACCAACTTAACTTAGCCATAACTTCAGGAGTGAGGACTGATTGAGTGAGATTCCACCAAATCAAAGCCTCTCCCCGAAGTAGTTGAGAAGCAAACTTGACCCGTTGAGAGGGATCACACTCACTTGACTCAAAGGCCATCTCCACTTCTTTGAGCCAGTACATGCAAGCAACCGGGTTGTCTGAACCCGCAAACTCCTTAGAGTGGCATCCTAGAAATGCTTTGTAAGTGCACCCCTTAGTCTTCGTCCGAATCCCTTCAGCGGATGGTTCCTCAACCGTTACCACATTTGGTCCACCCGACCCCACAATAATGTTTTCAGCCATAGTCTCAGGTTGTCGGTGGCTAGCGTCTCGATCCTCTAGGAGTTTCATGAAAAACTCTTGTTGTTGGGTCATGGCCGAAGTCATGGCCAACTGTTGTTGAGCCAAGGCCTCATTCATGGCCAACATCATGCTATCCCGAAGTCGGGTCTCCATGGTAACTTCCTCCATGATGGCGTTACCTGAATTGAGGTTCCGGCGCGGAATATACTCTGGGCCTCCTCCCAAGATTCTGGGTATAGAAATGTCATCCGTGGTTATACCCACGGGAGGTCGTGCAGCTGCAGATTCCACCTCTGGTTGACCCTCTGGCATGTCCGACAACGTACTTCGAGTGTTTACCATTAAATCTGCCACACACGTACGAGAAATAGATTGAGAAAAGACTAAGCAAGTTGAACTCATTGTACGTACTACTACCTTTATCAATTATCATAATAATAGTAAACCAAGTATGCTCACGTAACAATGCATTCATAATAGCAGTAGCTAAGTGAAATTATGAACGAACCATACACAAGAATTCTTGTCACCATCATCACAACTTTCAATTAAAGTAATTCCGTAATCCTAACGCTCTCCCCACCTAGGATTTCTACCCCAAGTGGACAGTGAAGTCATAAAGTCTAAAGCTTAAGTCTAGATATGCTAAACAATACCTAGTTCACTTAAGCTAAAGTTCTGATACCAACTTGTAACACCCTAAAAATAGGGATAACAAAAACTTTCCATAAATGGAGAAGTGGTATAAAGTTTGCCATAGCAAGAGCCTCCCAAAAAGGGGAAATACACAAATAACTTGTTTAATCACAATTCTGTAATTTAACGAATAAATAAACAACAACCAACTAATCTAATTTCTACATCTAGAAAAAAGATTACAAAAGGGGTGTCATCTAGAAACCCAAATCTTCCAAAAATAGTTCAAGTGCCAAAATCCCCAAGCTCTTGCCCAAAGCATCTAAACTTGCCTAGGAACCGCGCCGCTAACACCTGAGATACACATCGACACCAAACAAGTGTTAGGCCAAAAAGCCTAGTGAGTTGAATAATAATAAACATGCATGAACAGTCACAATTTCTTATCAGCAGTTAACCAGTGTTCAATATATGTGGAGTCATTAGGGGAGACCCAAAGCACCAATCAAGTCCCACCCAAGAGTCGATATACCTTGATGCCCTTAACAAGGAACACCCCAAAGGACCGACACACCCGAAGACTATCGCTCAGAAAATTCCCCGAATGGCGGAGGTCTAGGCACATACCATCACAGTGGCGCCCAAGACTACATCCTCCTAGTGTACTGACTTGGTTCGTCCACATAATGCATATAGGAGGTCCTTAGGTATATTTCAACCAAATATAATTCAATACCAACCATAGGTACAATATTACCATCCTATCCTCATGCAATCCAACAAAAGACCCACATGACACTTATTTTCATCATGCATATAAATATGTCATCAAAGTGGTATTCCAACTAGAACCATCACAAGACATGCGTACATTTCATATCAAGTTAATTACATTGTGTATCCATGAGAAAAGCCCCAAATGATGGCACCCATAACATAAGACATAGCATTTCACCAATATCTATATTTCCAACTATTTTCATCAAGAAATCCCAAATACTTGAACACATAGAGATAAAATAGCAAATAGAAGATTATGATGTGTATCTAGTTTTAACAAAGGTTTAGTAAACTCACAATCTAGGTTTTTGACCAAAACCTAGAAAAGATGAAACCCTAGCTTTTGAAGAAGATGAGACTTGAAGAAGATGAAGATCTTAAAGGATGCTTCAATGAAATCACTTGGATGAACCTTCAATGATGATTTAATGCTCTTATCACCCAAAATCTGGAAATTGTAAGGTAGGAGACGAAAACCCCAAAATCAAGCTTTTGGATACTTGAGGAAGATGAAGATGGAGATGGTGGTGAAGCTTCCAAACAGAAACCTTGGATGATGATCTTCACTCTAGCAATAAATGGTGGAAGATTGGTGGTTGAAGGAACCTTAGATGAAGTAGGTTGAGAGGAAGGGTTTGGGAGAGAATGTTTGAAATGAAGAAGATGAGAAATGAGAAATATTTGGGAAAAATTCATTTAATGCTCGCACTGGGCTACTGCCTCATGCGCACGACCCGTGCGTTTTTAATGAAGGTGTCAGGATCTGATTCTTAACAAGAATAATGAATCTCAGAAACAATATTAAAGAAGTTGCGGAAAAACACTTTAATATTCAAATATCAATGTAACAGTAAAGTATAAATCACAACTTGTAAACTTTATTGAATGATTAATGTTACAAGCTTTCACACAAAACCTCAATCTTGATGAACAGACTCACCAAGACGAATTCTACTTCTCTATAACTAGGGTTGTAAACCTTGAGGTTAATTCTCTCTTAAAACAAAAACTTATGAATGATTTATTTCTATCAAATACTTCTATACTATATATACAAGACTAAATACAAGATAATTTTCAAAAATACAATTGATTCTTCAATATCAATCCCATAATTATCTTCAGTCTTATCTCCAGCTTGTCTTTATCTCCAAGGCATCTTTACCTTTATATGCAACACTAATTCTCTTCAGAAGTATTAACCATCTTCAGCAGCATTAATCTTCAGCAGTACTAACTACTAGCAGTACTAACTCTCCAAGCAGTACTAACTACTCAAGTAGCAACACTAACTCTTTAAGCAGTATTAATTCTACTAGCAGTAGTAATCTTGATAGCCTAGTAGTAGTAATCACTTAGCAACATTAATCAGTTCCCAATAATCTCCCCCTAACTTGACTTTTAGAGAAAAGAAGTCAAGTTCTTCAGATGTGGTCTTCATGATGCTTTCAACACTTCAGCTCAATTGCCCAAGTTTGGATCCAGTCCCAGACTTTGATTGATTATCCTGCTAACCACAATCTTTGCCATTTCTGAGCCTTGAGGACAAATTAATTTGGCTTTCAGCATCCCATGAAGCTCAGCTAGGCTGTGGTCATATATCTTATCCACCAGATAATATTCATGAAAGCTTTTATCTATGGTCAAGATATACACCCCACACCTTTCTATGAGCATCCAGTTGTCCACAGACTTGAATACATCTTTGATGACATGCTTGACAAGATCTGGACTGAACATCATGCATAGATACTCCATTGCTAGTTTCTTGATGTTCATCCCTGGAGTCTTCAGCACATCCCCATATAGATTCATTCCCACTTTAAACATTTCTTCCAAGTCTGACCTGGAACAACATCTGATTATCTTCCCCCAAGTAGAGTAGACTTCAAAGTGATCACCCAGTGGATGATTTCAGGGGCTTGGACTGAAATGGGATCTGCCTTCACAGGCTCACTATCTGTTATAGTCATGTAAAGTTCATAATGCACATTAGACTGACTTGATTGTTGTGCACTTTGACTTTCAACAGATGGTTCTGCCTCGATTTCTGCTTCTTCAACCCTTGGCTTTTTGGACCGTTTCTTGGAAGCTAGAGTTTTCACTCTCTTTGCAGATTTGACTTCCACAGCAACAGGTTCTTCCTTCTTTTCTTCAGCCTTTTCTTTTGAAGGAGTGATTTCCTCACTCTCAGGGAAGGGTTGTTGGATATTGATATCATGCCTCTCTTTCATCCTCCTTTCAGCTTCTTCCCTTTGAGTAGAATCCCCTTGAAGCTTTGCCATCTCCTTTGAATACAACTCCTCTATCCTACCATAGGCCATGTTAGTAAACATTCCTTCAGGAACTCCAAGAGCTCCTTTCAGGAAGTTTATCATCTTCCTCCTTTCTTGATTGGCCAGGAAGGTCTTTGAGGGTTGTCTTTGTCTTTGCTTTAATGCCAGCCTTTGCCTTGAAGCCTTCTTTGTAATTATCTTGGCAGCAGCTGCATCCTTCAAATTCTTTTGATATTCTTCATTGAGCTTTTTGGCCATATCTAGTGCAAGCTCTCGGTCTTTGGCAGATTGTATTTCTTCTTCCTTTGCCAACTCTGCTTGAAGCTGTTTGGCCACTTCTTCATCTAACTCTATCTGATTCTTTTTCTTTAAAGGTTGCTCAGATTCAACCATCTTCTCCTTTCCCTTATTCTTTGCATCCTCCATACTGACCTCTTTTTATTTCTTTTCTGAACCTCCTTCTTTGATTATTACTCCCTGATATCATCTAGCAAAGAAGTCAGCTATGGGCAAGACTTGGGGGTTCAATGCCTAAAAAAAATAGAAAAAAGGGGGAAAGATGACTCTATGGGATCATACCATTCGAGCCTTTTTTTTCATGCTTTTCCCCGAGGTCTGGAGAAAGCTGAAATCAATAGGATTTCCCTAATCCTCCCTTAGGAAGAGCGTGAAATTCTTTTTCCTTTCCGCAGGCTAATGTGCCTTGGATGATCCACATCTCAGGGTCAGGCGCCGATGAGCACATTGAACTATCCATGTGGCTGAGAGCCCTCACAGCTTAGCCTTTTGAGTGGCTTTGGGAGTATCATTATTTGCTTTGACCAAGGTTTCTGCAATTTCTATCTCTTCAACAGATAGCCCTGTTACTGCTGCTGACTCTGTTACTGCTGCTTGTGCCTTTTCTGTTGCTTTTGAGCTTTCTGCTTCTGTACTTTCTTTTTCTGTATTCTGCTCCCCCTCAAACTGAGTTTCCATGCCAATGGGACTGTGTTTCTCCCCTTCATCTTTATTCTCCCCCTTGTTGAAAGCATCTTCCCTTTTCTTCAAAACAAACTGCTTTTGTTTCTTTTTCTGCACCAACTTCATCACCAGCTTCTTCAATTTGGTAATCTGCACTTGTTGAGAAAGAATTACCAATTTCATTTCCTCTATATCTGAGCCTTGCTTGATGACATCTAGATTAATGTTTCCCATAGTTTCCATCAATTCATTGTAGTTATATCTGTCCTCACCTCCTTTGGGTGTGTTGACCACCCTTGGAGGATCCTTGGATCTTTTAGTAGTAGAGGTCTTCTACCTAGCAGAAGCACCCTCCACCCCCTTGGTTTCTTGGCACCTAGGACCTTTGAATGATTGCTCATTCAAAGTTTCCATGGGGAAGGTCTTAGTGATGTTACCACTGGCCTCCTCTGTGCTAGCAGGAGTAGTGGCAGCCTTCTCACCCACATGCTCAGGCATCTCCTTAGTGAGCACCTCCTTGGGGTTGGGAGACACCCCAGTGGTTTCCCTATAGATATTCTCTAATGGAGAATGCTCCATTAGAGGGCTTTGAGGTTCTGGGTTTGTAGGAGGTACAACAAGGGGAGGAGCCTTGTGTACCTTTCTCTTGGTATAAGTTTTGGATATAACTGGATTTGGCTTAAGAACAAGGGACCGAGGAAGTGATATAGTAATTGAAGGTTGGGTTTGGCTATCAGTGGGATGGTCTAGTGAGGGCCTTGACCCTGATGCCATACCTTCTTGGTTGTGGGACACCACCATCATTGTAGAGAACAATAGGGTGTCAACTCCTTCCGAGTCCTTGGCAGATCTTTTCATATTTTAAAAGACCTTGCCCTTAGGGATTTTAGGTACATATACCTCATTAAACTGAGGTATATCCGTCAATTCAGTGGTGATAACTGCCTGGCCAAATCTTGGATACATGAAGAAACTATTTTTATTATCCAAGTTTGACACAAGGTCATTGAAAATCATTTGAGAAAAATTATACTTTCTGGTAGTGGACAAGCAGACCAAAGCATAGGCAATGGTACTACTGAACTGACTCCATCCAGTAGTTTTTCGAGAAATACAGTGCGTAAGAGTATGAACAAAGAAACGCCATTGGGGAGAAAAGTTAGCTTTGTAAAATTTGAAAACACCCAATTGGCCTTCATACCCCATTCTTGTGAGATTGGAAAACAAATCCTCATGAGAGATAGAGGTAATACCTGAGGCATCGTCTAGTCGTAGACTGATGCGAATGACCTCTTCAGAGACTATCAAGGGTTTGTCACACACCCTTGTCTTGATAAACTGCACACCGTTTTCAGTAACAGCGGTGGCATTGGCCCAAAATTGCTTCTGGTGCTCGATGTAAATTGTTGGTGACACTGTAAGAGCATGAGCTATATGACTGGACCTGAGAAAATCAACTATTTGATGGAATCCAGCAGCCTGCTTAGGCTTTTGAAGCATTGCGATCTCATTGTGTTCATCAATAAACGCCATGGATGCCACTGACTTAAGGATTCTTGACTGAAACACTCTGGTTGCTTGAGAGAAAAGAGTTAGAGAGAAGATGAACAGTATTCAAAGAGTCGTTGTGAGCTTTTTGGCGGGCAAATAGGGTATTTATAGAATTCGGGAAAGAAGCAGTATTAACCCTATTTGCAGTTAAAGCAGTACTAACCCACTCGCAGTATTAACAGAGAGCAGTAGTAACCAACTAGCAGTATTAACTAGCTAGCAGTATTAACTAGCTAGCAGTATTAACAACATACCTGAAGTAGTAACTCAGACTAGCAGTAGTAATAATGAACCTGCAGTAGTAATTTTGCACTGGCAGCATTAAAACTGCACTGGCAGCATTAACTATACTTACACTGTTGAAGCTTGTGTTAGTCTGAGCAAGGCAATAAACTTCCTGAGAAAGATGATTAGTAGCACCAAAAGAATAAACAAATAAACGGTATACAAACACTTTTTAAACATGAGCTCATTCAGAGTTGATCATGCCCACACTTGTGACCAAGAAAGTGAATCTACCCACATCAAAAGCTTTAGTGAATAGATCAGCAAACTGGTTATCAGTATGAACTTTAGCAACTTGAATAAGCTTCTTTTCATTGCAGTCTCTAATAAAATGATACCTGATTTCAATGTGCTTTGTTTTGGAGTGCTTGACTGGATTGTTATCAATGAGGATAGGAGTGTGAAGAAAGGTTACCCCATAGTCCAACATTTGATTCTGAATCCATAGAACCTGATAGCAGCAACTTGCAGCAGCAATGTACTCAGCTTCTGTTGTGGATAAGGACATTGTGGTTTGCTTCTTACACTGCCAAGATACTAGTCTTGCACCCAAAAGCTGACATCCTCCTGAAGTAGACTTTCTATCCCTATTAGCACCACCCAAGTCACTGTCTGAATATGCAATCAAGTCAAAAGTAGATTCATAAGGATACCAAAGACCTAATCTAGGTTGCCCTCTTAAGTATCTGAAAATCCTCTTAACAGCTTGAAGATGTGACTGCTTTGGCTTGACTTGGAATCTGGCACACACACACTGGAAACATGATATCTGGTCTTGAGGTTGTGAGATACATGAGAGATCCAATCATTGATCTATAAAGATGGACATCAACATCCTCCCCCTCAAGATCAACAGTGATCTGTTTGTGTGTTTCCATTGGTGTGCTTGCTGGCTTTGAGTCTGATAAACCATACTTATCTAGGATGTCTTTCACATACTTTGATTGACTTATGAAAATCCCATCTTTCTGCTATTTTACCTGAAGCCCAAGGAAGAAAGTGAGTTCACCCATTGAACTCATTTTGAAGCTCTTGTGCATCAACTCTTCAAAGTCTCTACACATCTGATCTTTTGTGGATCCAAATATGATGTCATCCACATAGATCTGAACAAGTAGGGTGTCCTTCTTACTTCTTTTAATGAAAACGGTCTTGTCAATGATTCCCCTTTCAAACCCATTTTTCAAGAGATAGGTAGACAGAGTATCAGACCATGCTCTTGGGGCTTGATGTAGACCATAAAGTGCTTTCTTAAGTTTGTATACTCTGTCAGGATATAATGGATTTTCAAATCCAGGGGGCTGACAGACGTATACTTCTTCATCAATTATTCCATATAGAAAGGCATTCTTCACATCCATCTGATATACCTTGAACTTCATATATGAGGCATAGGCTAGAAACAACCTAATTGCCTCTACCCTTGCAACTGGAGCAAAGACTTCCTCATAGTCTATGCCTTCTTCCTAAGTGTACCCTTGTGCCACTAGCCTTGCTTTGTTCCTGATTACTATTCCTCTCTCGTCCTTTTTATTTCTGAAAATCCACTTGGTGCCAATTGCTCTATGACCTTTTGGAAGGTCCACCAAGTCTCAAACATCTTGCAATTTAAACTGTAGCAACTCTTCTTGCATGGCTTCTATCCAACTTGAATCTTTCATTGCATCATAAGCCTTCTTAGGCTCAATCTGAGATAGAAAGCAAGAGAGTATTGTATGCTGCTGATCCTGCAAATCTTGAAGTCTGCTTTGATTCCTAGTCATCATAGGAGAAGAGATGTCTCCTATTACCAGCTCAGGAGGATGATTCTTCTGAGTTCTTGTCTGATGACTAGGTTCTTCATTAATTCCAACATCTAAATTGGAGTCATTTAAGTCAGCTGAGGGGATCTCATCAGCTACTTCTGGATCTTCATGCTATGGATTCTCCTCATCTCTTCTTTATTCTTCGCTCTGAATTGGTTCAGTAATAGTCTCCCCTTCACAGATTTCAACAAGGTTCATTATAGGTATGGGAAAGATAACAGACTGAGGAATAATATCTTGTACTTGTTCATCCCCTGATCCTCTACTTCCTGATCCTGCATGATCATTACTACTGAAACCCAAAGAGTTAGTTAGTGAATTAATGTCAAATAACCACTGAGGACCTGAACCAATAGGATTTGGTGTGTTCTCATTGCATTTGATATTGTCACTTTCCTCAATTATTCTAGAAGAAGAATTAAATACTCTGTAGGCCTTACTCTGAGATGAGTAACCAACAAGAAAACCATCAGCTGCTTTGCTATCAAACTTTCCTAAGTGAGTTTTGGTATTGAGAATGGTACAAGGACACCCAAAAGGTTTGAAAAAACCAATAAATGGTTTTCTTTTATTTAAAAGCTCATATGGTGTCTTGTTCTTAGGATTGACTACTAGAACTCTGTTTTGGACATAGCAAGCAGTATTAACTGCTTCAGCCCAGAAAGTAATTGGAAGTTTTGAATCAGCTAACAGAGATCTAGCAGCTTCAATCAGTGTCCTATTCCTTCTCTCAGCAACACCATTTTGTTGTGGAGTCCTAGGAGCACTGTATTGCCTCTCAATTCCTTTTTCCTCACAAAAGGTGTTTAGGTCAAGATTTTTAAATTCAGTACCATTATCTGACCTAATGACTTTTACCTTTTGATTTGTTTGGTTTTCAATTCTTAGAATAAAGGATTTGATCAGTCCACTTGTCTCATCCTTAGTCCTTATAAAATATACCCAAGTAAATCTAGAGTAATCATCAACGATAACTAAGCAGTATGATTTCTTACCTATACTCATGACATTTGTAGGACCAAACAGATCCATATGCAACAACTGAAGAGAAGAAGAAATTGTATTCAACTCTTTGGACTTATGAGAAGTTTTGTGTTGTTTTCCTTTGAGACAAGCAACACAATGATCATCACATGAAAAGACTTTTGAAGGCAGACCTCTCACAAGGTTGTTTTTAACAAGTTTATTCATTGTTTTAAAGTTCATGTGACACATCCTTCTGTGCCAAAGTGATGATTCATCCAAAGAGGCTTTTGAAACAAGACAGTTTAGGGATGAATCATTTGAAACATTTTCCATATCCAAACAATAAACATTATCCTTTCTAGGAGTTCTTAGTAGTATCATCTTTTCATCAACTACCTTGAATCCAGGAGCAAGGATAATGCATTCTGAATCAGTGAATAATATACTATGCTTTTTGTCACAAACCTGTGATACACTTAACAGGTTGTACCTTAACTGCTCAACATAGAAAACATCTTCAAAGGTCATCTTACCTTTTGTTACATCTCCCTTACCACTAATCTTACCTCCATCTGGAGTATTACCAAAGGCAACATGCCCTCCACTAATTTTCTTGAAATTCTTGAGGCAAGCCATGTTCCCTGTCATGTGCCTAGAGCAACCACTATCAACATGCCAAATGCTCTTTCCCTTGAGCTGTTGGTTGCCCTGCACATAAGATAAATCAATTAGTATTGACTGGGAACCCAAGCCAAAGTGGTCTTGGGCCTCCCTTTCTCATCAAAGTACTTACACTCCTTTTTGATGAGATTTTTAAAGTTAGAATACTCTTTACTGGAGTACTTTGTGTCAGGATCTGATTCTTAACAAGAATAATAAAACTCAGAAACAATATTAAAGAAGTTGCGGAAAAACACTTTAATATTCAAACTATCAATGTAACAGTAAAATATAAATCACAACTTATAAGCTTTATTGAATGATTAAAGTTACAAGCTTTCACACAAAACCTCAATCTTGATGAACAGGCTCACCAAGACGAATTCTACTTCTTTAGAACTAGGGTTGTAAACCTTGAGGTTAATTCTCTCTCTCAACAAAAAAACTCAGAATTCTCGTATATAACTATTCTGAATACATCTATACATATACTGAAAATAAAAGATAATTACAAAACTTAAATGATCTTCAGTATATTCTTCTATAATTATCTTCAAACCTTCCATGATTATCTTCAATCCTTGATCTGCGCATATCTTGATTATCACATAAGCAGTATTAAATCATAGCAGCATTAACACTCTGAGCAGTATTAATCTTCAGCAGTACTAACTATGCTTAGCAGTATTAATTTGGCTCAGCAGTAGTATCTTGTCTCAGCAGTAGTAACCATGTTGTACTGGCAGCAGTAATCATACTTGAGCAAATCTTCAGTTCCCAACAATCTCCCCCTAACTTGACTTTTAGAACATAGAAGTCAAGTTCTTCAGATGCTCCCAAAACTCTATTGCTCATAAACCTATATCAGGATTCAGCCCCAAACTTTGATTAAGAGTTCTCTGAATCAAGTATCTTGCCATTGCATAATCTGGTGCACAACCAATCTTTTTCTTCAACATAGCATGCAACTTTAACCTGCTATGGTTGTAAACTCTATCCACTAAGAAGTATTCAAAGTGACTTGTATCCATAGCCAGTGCATATACTCCACTTCTTTCATACAGAGTCTAGTTGTTAATGGTTTTGAAAACATTTCTGATAACATGTTGAACTTCCTCTGGCTTGAACAACATGCATAGATATTCCATCACAAGTTTTGTAACAGGTATCCCTGGAGCTTTCAGCTTATCAGCATATAATTTCATCCCCACTTCAAACATTTCCTCTAAATCAGATCTGGAGCATACTCTTACAATCTTGGCCCAAGTAGGATACACTTCAAATTTGTCATCTTTCCTCTTCAGCCTGATATACTCCTTTCCATCTACTTCCATGGTATCCCAGTGAATAATCTCAGGAGGCTTGACACCAACTGGTTCAGCTGTTATAGGCTCAGGCACTTTCTCCATCACCACCATGTACATATTTACATCATAAGTACTGGATGGTTCTTCCTGAGATTGAGCTTTCTTTTCATCAGACTTAGGTTCCTCTTCTTCTTCAGCTACCTTTTGTTCTTTCTCAGCTTCTTCCTCATCCACTCTAGGTTTCTTAGCTGGTTTTCTTCTAGCCATCATTTTTGTTCTTTTCAAAGTCCTCAGACTTTCACCTAGAGTAGCTTCCTTCCTTGGTGATTCTTGATCATCAGGAAAGGGTTTTTGAATTTGAAGATCATGCCTCTCTTTCATCTTCTTTTCCACTTCAACTCTTGCTTTGTCATTCCCTTGTAACTTTGTCATCTCTATCTCATACAAACTTTTGATTTGTTCAAATGACATTTTAGTGAACATTTCCTTTTTGACTCCCACAACACCTTTGAGGAAAGTGATCATCTTCTTTCTCTCTTGAGTGCCAAGGTAGGTCTTTGAAGGTTGTCTCTTCCTTGCACCCAATTTGATCATTGCAGTCTTCTTTGGAATTGCAGATCTCTTCTTTGCCATCTCTGTTGCCAAACTCTTTTGATAAACTTCATTCAGCTCTGCAGCTAGAGCTTTTGCCATCTCCCTATCTTTCTTCACTTGAACTGTTTCTACTTGCTCAAGTTCTGCTTGAATCTTCTTAGCCAAAGCTTCATCTGACTCAATCAACTTTTGCTTTTTAATTGGTTGGTCAGATTCCACTATCTTGGTTTTGCCTTTGTCCTTGCTTGCTATCTTATCAACACTAGCTTTCTTGATAACCTCAGCATTGTCTTTGATGACAATTCCTTTGGCCTTTGAAGTGACCTTAGGAGTATCATGTTTAGCTTTGACTAGTGCTTCAACTATCTCAATTTCTTCCAAATTGCTGCTAATGAGGTCAGTTAATACCTCTTAAACAATTTCTGCTGCTTCATTTATTTCAGCAGTATTAACTGTTTCTGCTGCTATGTTTGCTTCAGCAGCATTAACTGTTTTTGCTGCTTTCTCAAACCCTGTTTCTGTTTCAGCAAAATCCCCCTCATCTCCATGTTTCTCCCCCTTATTCTTAGCATTCTTCATGTTAACCTCAGCTTCTGACTCCCCCTTTTTGGGAGCATCATCCACTGGGTTCCTTCTTCTGAGCACAAATCGTTGCTTCTTCTTCTTTTGAACCACCTTCTGAACCAACTTCTTTAAGCTGCTGATCTCTTCTTGTTGGTTGATGATGACTTTCTTGAGTTCATTGACAACCTTCTTTTGAGCATCCAGTTCAGTTGCCATTTTGGACATGGCAGAAATCAATTCATGGTAGTCATATCTATCCTCACCTTCTCCAGGAGTGTTACCCCCTTTTGAGGGATCATTGGAATGTTTAATAGGGATCTCCAGCCATGCTGAAGCACCACCTATTCCCTTGGTTTCCTGGCACCCGGGACCTTTGGATGATTGCTCACCCAAAGTTTCCATGGGGAAGGTCTTAGTTATGTTACCACTGGCCTCCTCTGTGCTAGCAGGAGTAGTGGCAGCCTTCTCACCCACATGCTCATGCATCTCCTCAGTGAGCACCTTCTTGGGGTTGGGAGACACCCCAGTGGTTTCCCTATTGATATTCTCTAATGGAGAATGCTCCATTAGAGGGCTTTGAGGTTCTGGGTTTGTAGGAGGTACAACAAGGGAAGGAGCCTTGTGTACCTTTGTCTTAGTATACGTTTTGGTTAAAACTGGTGTTGGCTTAAGAACAAGGGACTGAGGAAGTGATATAGTGGTTGAAGGTTGGGTTTGGCTATCAGTGGGATGGTCTAGTGAGGGCCTTGACCCTGATGCCATACCTTCTTGGTTGTGGGACACCACCATCATTGTAGAGAACAATGGGGTGTCAACTCCTTCCGAGTCCTTGGTAGATCTTTTCATATTTGAAAATACCTTTCCCTTAGGGATTTTAGGTACATATACCTCATTAAACTGAGGTATATCCGTCAATTCAGTGGTGATAACTGCCTGGACAAATCTTGGATACATATAGAAACTCTTTTTATTTTCCATGTTTGACACAAGGTCATTGAAAATCATTTTGGAGAAATTATAATTTCTGGCAGTGGACAAGCAGAACAAAGCATAAGCAATGGTACTACTGAACTAACTCCATCCAGTAGTTTTTCTAGAAATACAGTGCATAAGAGTATGAACAAAGAAACGCCATTGGGGAGAAAAGTTAGCTTTGTAAAATTTGAAAACACCCTGTTGGCCTTCATACCCCATTCTTGTGAGATTGGAAAACAAATCCTCATTAGGGATAGAGGTAATACCCGAGGCATCGTCTAGACGTAGACTGATGCGAATGACCTCTTCAGTGACTATCAAGGGTTTGTCACACACCCTTGTCTTGATAAACTGCACACCGTTTTCAGTAACAGCGGTGGCATTGGCCTAAAATTGCTTCTGGTGCTCGATGAAGATTGGTGGTGACACAGTAAGAGCATACGCTATATGACTGGTATTGAGAAAATCAACTATTTGATGGAATCCATCAGCCTGCTTCGGCTTTTGAAGCATTGCGATCTCATTGTGTTCATCAATAAACGCCAAGGATGCCATCGGTCTTGAGGATTCTTGACTGAAACACACTGGTTACTTGAGAGAAAAGAGTTAGAGAGAAGATAAACAGTATTCAAAGAGTCGTTGTGAGCTTTTAGGCGGGTAAAGAGGGTATTTATATGATTCGGGACAGAAGCAGTATTAACCCTATTTTCAGTTAAAGCAGTACTAACCCACTGGCAGTATTAACTAAGAGCAGTATTAACTGAGAGCAGTATTAACTGAGAGCAGTATTAACTGAGAGCAGTATTAACTAAAAGCAGTATTAACTGAGAGCAGTATTAACTAACTAGTAGTATTAACTAACTAGCAGTATTAACACATACCTGAAGTAGTAACTCAGACTAGCAGTAGTAATAATGAACCTGCAGTAGTAACTTTGCACTGGCAGCATTAAAACTGCACTGGCAGCATTAACTATACTTACACTGTTGAAGCTTGTGTTAGTCTGAGCAGGGCAATAAACTTCCTGAGAAAGATGATTAGTAGCACCAAACAAATAACAGGTATACAAACACTTATTAAACATGAGCTCATTCAGAGTTGATCATGCCCACACTTATGACCAAGAAAGTGAATCTACCTACATCAAAAGCTTTAGTGAATAGATCAGCAAACTGATTATCAGTATGAACTTTAGCAACTTGAATAAGCTTCTTTTCATTGCAGTCTCTAATAAAGTGATACCTGATTTCAATGTGCTTTGTTTTGGAGTGCTTGACTGGATTGTTAACAATGCTAATAGCACTGCTATTGTCAATGAAGATTGGAGTGTGAAGAAAGGTTACCCCATAGTCCAGCATTTGATTCTGAATCCATAGAACCAGAGAACAGCAACTTGCAGCAGCAATGTACTCAGCTTCTGTTGTGGATAAGGACATTGTGGTTTGCTTCTTACACTGCCAAGATACTAGTCTTGCACCCAAAAGTTGACATCCCCCTGAAGTAGACTTTCTTTCCATATTAGCACCACCCAATTCACTGTCTGAAAATGCAATCAAATCAAAAGTAGATTCATAAGGATACCAAAGACCTAATCTAGGTTGCCCTCTTAAGTATCTGAAAATCCTCTTAACATCTTGAAGATGTAACTGCTTTGGCTTGACTTGGAATCTGGCACACACACACTGGAAACATGATATCTGGTCTTGAGGCTGTGAGATACATGAGAGATCCAATCATTGATCTATAAAGATGGACATCAACATCCTCCCCCTCAAGATCAGCAGTGATCTGTTTGTGTGTTTCCATTGGTGTGCTTGCTGGCTTTGAGTCTGATAGACCATACTTATCTAGGATGTCTTTCACATACTTTGATTGACTTATGAAAATCCCATCTTTCTGCTGTTTCACTTGAAGCCTAAGGAAGAAAGTGAGTTCACCTATTGAACTCATTTTGAAGCTCTTGTGCATCAACTCTTCAAAGTCTCTACACATCTGATCTTTTGTGGATCCAAATATGATGTCATACACATATATCTGAACAAGTAGGATGTCCTTCTTACTTCTTTTAATGAAAACGGTCTTGTCAATGATTCCCCTTTCAAACCCGTTTTCCAAGAGATAGGTAGACAGAGTATCATACCATGCTCTTGGGGCTTGATGTAGACCATAGAGTGCTTTCTTAAGTTTGTATACTCTGTCAGGATATGATGGATTCTCAAATCCAGGAGGCTGACAGACATATACTTCCTCATCAATTGTTCCATATAGAAAGGCACTCTTCACATCCATCTGATATACCTTGAACTTCATATATGAGGCATAGGCTAGAAACAGCCTAATTGCCTCTACCCGTGCCACTGGAGCAAAAACTTCCTCATAGTCTATGCCTTCTTCCTGAGTGTACCTTTGTGCCAATAGCCTTGCTTTGTTCCTGATTACTATTCCTCTCTCATCCTTTTTATTTCTGAAAATCCACTTGGTGCCAATTGCTCTATGACCTTTTGGAAGGTCTACCAAGTCCCAAACATCTTGCAATTTAAACTGTAGCAACTCTTCTTGCATGGCTTCTATTCAACTTGAATCTTTCATTGCATCATAAGCCTTCTTAGGCTCAATCTGAGATAGAAAGCAAGAGAGTACTGTATGTTGCTGATCCTGCAAATCTTGAAGTCTGCTTTGATTCCTAGTCATCATAGGAGAAGAGATGTCTCCTATTACCAGTTCAGGAGGATGATTCTTCTGAGTTCTTGTCTGAAGACTAGGTTCTTCATTAATTCCCACATCTAAATTGGAATCATTTAAGTTAGCTGAGGGAATCTCATCAGCTGCTTCTGGCTCTTCATGCTCTGGATTCTCCTCATCTCTTCTTTCTTCTTCACTCTGAATTGGTTCAGTAACAGTCTCCTTTTCACAGATTTCAACAGGGTCCATTGTAGGTATGGGAAAGATCACAGACTGAGGAATAATATCTTGTACTTGTTCATCCCCTGATCCTCTACTTCCTGATCCTGCATGATCATCATTACTGAAACCCAAAGAGTTAGTTAGTGAATCAATGTCAAATAACCACTGAGGACCCGAACCAATAGGAGTTGGTGTGTTCTCATTGCATTTGACATTGTCACTTTCCTCAATTATTCTAGAAGAAGAATTAAACACTCTGTAGGCCTTACTCTGAGATGAGTAACCAACAAGAAAACCATCATCTGCTTTGCTATCAAACTTTCCTAAGTGAGTTTTGGTATTGAGAATGGTACAAGGACACCCAAAAGGTTTGAAAAATCCAATAAATGGTTTTCTTTTATTTAAAAGCTCATATGGTGTCTTGTTTTTAAGCTTGACTACTAGAACTCTGTTTTGGACATAGCAAGCAGTATTAACTGCTTCAGCCCAGAAAGTAATTGGAAGTTTTGAATCAGCTAACAGAGATCTAGCAGCTTCAATCAGTGTCCTATTCCTTCTCTCAGCAACACCATTTTGTTGTGGAGTCCTAGGAGCACTGTATTGCCTCTCAATTCCTTTTTCCTCACAAAAGGTGTTTAGGTCAATATTTTTAAATTCTGTACCATTATCTGACCTAATGACTTTTACCTTTTGATTTGTTTGGTTTTCAATTATTAGAATGAAGGATTTGATCAGTCCACTTGTCTCATCCTTAGTACTTAGAAAATATACCCAAGTAAATCTAGAGTAATCATCAACAATAACTAAGCAGTATGATTTCTTACCTATACTCATGACATTTGTAGGACCAAACAGATCCATATGCAACAACTGAAGAGAAGAAGAAATTGTGTTCAACTCTTTGGACTTATGAGAAGTTTTGTGTTGTTTGCCTTTGAGACAAGCAACACAATGATCAATACATGAAAAGACTTTTGAAGCCAGACCTCTTACAAGGTTGTTTTTAACAAGTTTATTCATTGTTTTAAAATTCATGTGACACATTCTTCTGTGCCAAAGTGATGATTCATCCAAAGAGGCTTTTGAAACAAGACAGTTTAGGGATGAATCATTTGAAACATTTTCCATATCCAAACAATAGACATTATCCTTTCTAGGAGTTCTTAGTAGTATCATCTTTTCATCAACTACCTTGAATCCAGGAGCAAGGATAATGCATTCTGAATCAGTGAATAATATGCTATGCTTTTTGTCACAAACCTGTGATACACTTAAAAGGTTGTATCTTAATTGTTCAACATAGAAAACATCTTCAAAGGTCATCTTACCTTTTGTTACATCTCCCTTACCACTAATCTTACCTCCATCTAGAGTATTACCAAAGGCAAGATGCCCTCCATCAATTTTCTTGAAATTCTTGAGGCAAGCCATGTTCCCTGTCATGTGCCTAGAGCAACCACTATCAACATGCCATATGTTCTTTCCCTTGAGCTGTTGGTTGCCCTGCACATAAGATAAATCAATTAGTATTGACTGGGAACCCAAGCCAAAGTGGTCTTGGGCCTCCCTTTCTCATCAAAGTACTTACACTCCTTTTTGATGAGATTTTTAAATTTAGAATACTCTTGACTGGAGTACTTTGTCAAGATGATTGGTCTAGAAGCACAAGCACTAGAAGCAGTACTACTTTTAGAAGTACTAACAGAGTTAGCAGTACTAACAGGTTTAGCAGTACTAACCTTGTTAGAAGCACTAACAGAGTTAGCAGTATTAATATTTGATGAAATACTAACAATGTTAGTTTTAGAAGTACTAATACTATCAGCAGCACTAACATTGATAGCAGTAGTATTGCTTCTGGCAGCACTATCTTTGTCAGCAGTACTAACAGTTTTAGTGCTTTTGGGAACCCACATCTTGACACTTTCGTTTACAGTCTTTTTCTTCATGTGGCTTTTAGATTTAACATGTTTCTTAGCCACATGGTTCCTTTCATTCTTCCTATAACCAAAGGGTTTTTGCACAGATCTTTGAAAATTTATCCTTTGGTTCATAGGATTAAAATAACAGTGCTTGGCAAGATGGTTCAATTTGCCACATATGAAACAAGGTTTTGGTCTGATGATTCTACTCAGATCAACTCCTTGTTTCTGAGCCCACTGATTATTCCAATTTCTTTGATTTCCCCTCGTTTTATCATGTTTTAGGGGCTCATATTTATTACCTGCACACTGTAGCCAACTCACCAATTAACTTATTGAATCTATCAAAAGTTTGAGTCATAGACTCATTCTTTGAAGATATAAAATTCTCATATTGCTGCTTGAGAATATCCCTTTGATTCCTCTTAGTGCTCTTGGTGCCAGCAAATCTCTTCTCTAAAGCATTCCATAGAATCTGAGCATCAGTGCAGTGGTGAAACTGATGTTGATACTCATTAGGAATGGCCAAAAGCAGGGTGCTTAAGGATTTCATCTCCAATTGTCTCACTTTCTTCTCAGCATCAGTTTTTGGAGGTGGTCTTTTTCCATCTTGTCCAATTTTACCTTCAGCAGAGGGACCATTTTCAACAATGTCCCACATAGAAAAGTCTGTAAGGAGGATGTACTGCTTGATCCTAATTTTCCACATGTCAAACTCATTAGGTTTGAGCATGGGAACCTTTGAAACAAGAGTACTGGTTGATTCAACTGTGTTGTCCATGATGAATGAAGGTTTCTGAGAATACTAGGTTCTGATACCACTTGTCAGGATCTGATTCTTAACAAGAATAATAAAACTCAGAAACAATATTAAAGAAGTTGCGGAAAAACACTTTAATATTCAAACTATCAATGTAACAGTAAAATATAAATCACAACTTATAAACTTTATTGAATGATTAAAGTTACAAGCTTTCACACAAAACCTCAATCTTGATGAACAGGCTCACCAAGACGAATTCTACTTCTCTAGAACTAGGGTTGTAAACCTTGAGGTTAATTCTCTCTCTCAACAAAAAACTCAGAATTCTCGTATATAATTATTCTAAATACATCTATACATATACTGAAAATAAAAGATAATTACAAAACTTAAAAGATCTTCAGTATATTCTTCTATAATTATCTTCAAACCTTCCATGATTATCTTCAATCCTTGATCTGCGCATATCTTGATTGTCACATAAGCAGTATTAAATCATAGCAGCATTAACACGCTGAGCAGTATTAATCTTCAGCAGTACTAACTATGCTTAGCAGTATTAATTTCTTCAAACAGTATTAATTTGGCTCAGCAGTAGTATCTTGTCTCAGCAGAAGTAACCATGTTGTACTGGCAGCAGTAATCATACTTGAGCAAATCTTCAGTTCCCAACACTTTGTCAAGATGATTGGTCTAGAAGCACAGACACTAGAAGCAGTACTAATTTTAGAAGTACTAACAGAGTTAGCAGCACTAACAGGTTTAGCAGTACTAACCTTGTTAGAAGCACTAACAGAGTTAGCAGTATTAACATCTGATGAAGTACTAACAATGTTAGTTTTAGAAGTACTAATACTCTCAGCAGCACTAACATTGATAGCAACAGTATTGCTTCTGGCAGCACTATCTTTGTCAGCAGCACTATTTGTGGTAGCAGTATTAACAGTTTTAGTGCTTTTGGGAACCCACATCTTGACACTCTCTTTTACAGTCTTTTTCTTCATGTGGCTTTTAGATTTAACAAGTTTCTTAGCCACATGGTTCCTTTCAACCTTCCTATAACCAAAGGGTTTTTGCACAGATCTTTGAAAATTTATCCTTTGGTTAATAGGATTAAAATAACAGTGCTTGGCAAGATGGTTCATTTTGCCACATATGAAACAAGGTTTTGGTCTGATGATTCTACTCAGATCAACTCCTTGTTTCTGAGCCCACTGACTATTACAATTTATTTGATTTCCCCTCGTTTTATCATGTTTTAGAGGCTCAGACTGATAACCTGCACACTGTTTGCAAAGAACAGGATTCACAACTGTAGTCTGCTTGTAATGGACCTTTTTAGACTTTCTCAGTCTTGTCCTTAACAACTACTTCATCTAAAGGATCTATCTTAGTCGCTCCCTCATGCAAGTCCATCCTATCCTTGGTCTCTAGCAAGTCTGATTTAGGAGGGATGTAGTTATTGTTGTATGGTGGTGGTGTGGTATTGTACCCAATTCCTGGTTTAAGCTTATCATGGATTTGGACCTTTAGAATTGAATCCATGGCTTTAGAAGCATATGAAAACTTTTCCACATCTAACTTAACCTTGGCTAGCTCTCCTCTCAACTTTTCATTCTCCTCCCTAGACTTTGTCAGTTGGATTTCTAGATCATTTTTCTCCCACTTCCAGTAATTTGTATCATATGTGTGTTGAAGTTCATTGGCTTGGATACCTTTAATTTGTTCCTCAAACCTCTCAACAATTTTCACATAGTCTTTTCTATTCTTTTCTAACCTCTTAAGGTCATCACTCATACCCTGATTGTGATCCCTGTACCTTTTAACAGTGTCTATGCAAGTTTGAGAACAGAGATTAGAAAGTACCTCAGTTGGGAGATCTGATACCTCTGCCATCAGAGCTTGATTTTGAATGGCCTCTTCTGCTTGATCACTTCAGTCAAACCCCATTCCTTGTTGAGAAACAAGAGCTTGAGAAGAGTTTTTGTTCTGGTTGAAGCTTCCAGTCTGAGCTTGTTGGTGATTGTTGTGAGACACTCCACTTCTGCATTCCCTGGCAAAGTGTCCCTTCATATGACATTTGTAGCACTCCACCTTTGACTTATCAAAGCCTGCTTCATCTTCTCTTCTTTGGGAGAAGTTATTCCTCCCAGTCCTCTTGATGAACTTTTTCACCCTCATAGAAAGCATGGCCATCTGCCATTTAATATCCATCTCTTCAAGATCATCAGGATGAAGTTGTTCCAAGTCATCATTGATTAAATAAGAGTTACCATGGCTGGAAAGAAAGGCTTCAAAAACAGATTCATTGCCTTTTTCTTGATTTACTCCATTAGCAACATTAACTGATTCGGGGTTAGCAGTAGAATCAGTTGATGCTGATAGGAGTGCAGCATTATGAACATATCGAGTAGGCTTCTTCTTTGCTTCCACCTCAGATTCAAACACTCTCAACTCATTGTACAGATCATCCAGTTCCTTTTCTTCCAATTGATCATTCTGTCTGAATGAAACAGTGTACATGGTCCATTCATCTCCAAGAGATCTGAGGAACTTTCGGTTGACATCATCTTGTTCCATCTGGACTCCAACAGTAGCTAACTCGCCAATGAACTTATTGAATCTATCAAAAGTTTGAGTCATAGACTCATTCTTTGAAAATGTGAAATTCTCATATTGCTGTTTGAGAATATCCGTTTGATTCCTCTTGGTGCTCTTGGTGCCAGCAAATCTCTTCTCTAAAGCATTCCATATAATCTGAGCATCAGTGCAGTGGTGAAACTGATGTTGATACTCATTAGGAATGGCCAAAAGCAGGGTGCTTAAGGCTTTCATCTCCAATTGTCTCACTTTCTTCTCAGCATCAGTTTTTGGAGGTGGTCTTCTTCCATCTTGTCCAATTTTACCTTCAGCAGAGGGACCATTCTCAACAATGTCCCACATAGAAAAGTCTGTAAGGAGGATGTACTGCTTGATCCTAATTTTCCACATGTCAAACTCATTAGGTTTGAGCATGGGAACCTTTGAAACAAGAGTACTGTTTGATTCAACTGTGTTGTCCATGATGAATGAAGGTTTCTGAGAATACTAGGCTTTGATACCACTTGTCAGGATCTGATTCTTAACAAGAATAATAAAACTCAGAAACAATATTAAAGAAGTTGCGGAAAAACACTTTAATATTCAAATATCAATGTAACAGTAAAGTATAAATCACAACTTGTAAACTTTATTGAATGATTAAAGTTACAAGCTTTCACACAAAACCTCAATCTTGATGAACAGACTCACCAAGACGAATTCTACTTCTCTAGAACTAGGGTTGTAAACCATGAGGTTAATTCTCTCTTTAAACAAAAACTTATGAATTATTTATTTATATCAAATACTTCTATACTATATATACAAGACTAAATACAAGATAATTATCAAAAATACAATTGATTCTTCAATATCAATCCCATAATTATCTTCAGTCTTATCTCCAGCTTGTCTTTATCTCCAAGGCATCTTTACCTTTATAAGCAGCACTAATTCTCTTCAGAAGTATTAACCATCTTCAGCAGCATTAATCTTCAGCAGTACTAACTACTAGCAGTACTAACTCTCCAAGCAGTACTAACTACTCAAGTAGCAGCACTAACTCTTTAAGCAGTATTAATTCTACTAGCAGTAGTAATCATTTAGCAACAATAATCAGTTCCCAACAGAAGGATGGCCCACGGGTCGTGCGCCACACACAGAAGCACATCAAACTTCTTCTCATTTGGTCAAATCCCGTTTTGGTCATAACTTCTTCGATATAGCTCCGTTTCACTACGGAAAGAACCGTTGGACTCGTAGTTGAATCATTCATCCATTCAAACTATAAAATTAAAGATTCAAGCCCAAAAAATCAAAAATCTAATTTAACCAATGAAATTTCGGGGTGTTACAATCCTCCCTACCTAACGAGGATTTCGTCCCCGAAATCTTACCCTAACTAAACAAGTGAGGGTATCGTAACTTCATATCATCTTCGGATTCCCAAGTAACATTAGCACCCCGATGATGCTTCCATTGGACTTTAACCATAATTACGTCCTTATGCTTCAACTTCTTTACCTTCGATTCTAAAATCGCTTCCGGTTCTTCTACACAACGATTCCCATTGTCCACACGAATTTCCGACAAAGGAATCACGTTTTCCTCTTCGGCTAGACACTTTCTAACGTAACATACGTGAAACGTGGGATGTATTCCCTCCATTTCCGGTGGTAAATCCAACCGATAGGCTTGTAAACCAATTTTCTCCAAAATAGTGAAAGGTCCAAGGAAACGAGGACTAAGCTTTCCACGCTTCCCGAACCGGATAATTCCCTTCCATGGAGATACTTTTAACATGACACGGTCGCCTACTTGAAACTCGATCGGTCTTCTTTTTTTGTCCGCATAACTCTTTTGTCGATCTTGTGCCGCCTTTAGCCTTTCCCGAATTTCTTTCACCTTGTCGGCCGTTTCTTGAACAATTTCTGGTCCGGAAAATTGCTTCTCGCCCGCTTCTAGCCAACATACTGGGGTTCTGCACTTCCGTCCATACAAAGCCTCGAACGGTGCCATTCCAATACTAGAATGGTAACTGTTGTTGTACGCGAACGCTACTAGAGGTAGATGTGAATCCCAACTTCCCCCGAAGTCTATTACACACGACCTCAACATGTCTTCTAATGTCTGGATTGTCCTCTCGCTTTGACCATTCGTTTGAGGATGATACGCCGTGCTCAAATTCAACCTAGTGCCCAACTCCTTTTGCAAGCTAATCCAAAAATTTGAAGTGAAACGACTATCCCGATCTGATACCACAGATTTTGGAACTCCGTGCCTTGACACCACCTCATCGATATAAAGTTTGGCCAATTTCTCCATTGGCAAGGTCTCCCGCATTGCAAGAAAATGCGCACTCTTGGTTAGCCGATCCACAATTACCCAAATAGTGTCGTGACCGCGCAAGGTCTTCGGTAGCTTTGTCACAATTAGATTGGGTTTCGTTTTGGTGGTTTGCTCGTCAGTGTGGCACCATGGCTTATGTGGTTGGCGTACCGTCTTAGCGAGTCCGCGATCAAAGGAAGTTTTGGTGATCTGTCTGCTAGAGATGTAAGATTTGAAATTTTAGCTCTCTGTTAGGTGTCAACCTTGGTGCGACAATCCGTCTGGAATAGAATTTTGGGCGAGATGTCCATGTTTCGAGGTCACCGTTTATTCCTAGGCGTCGACTTGTTTTCTTGAGGTCAATGGATCTTGGAATGGATGTATGTAACACGGTTGGATTATGGAAAATAGTGACTTTTCGGTGATGGATTTTGAAAGGAGTTTGGGTATTGAGGATTGAGTATTGATGTGCCTAAGCATTCCTGTGGTAATAAGGATGTTACTTTAGGTATGTTGTGAGATTGGTGTTGGGTCGGAGTTGAGTGACAACCGAATCTATGTTAATCGGATTGCACGAAGGACGTTTTGGTGCGCCTTGGAAGGATGTCTTTATGGATATTAGGAGTGGATCAGTAGGAATCTGAGGAATCATGGGAGTTTGGTTGCCATCCTTGACGTTGGGTTCGGAGCTGTGATGCTCCGAAGGGAATTGATTGGTGAAATGTTAAGGTCACGAACTACCCTAGAGGTAGTAATTGTCACTCTAAGGTTGGGAGACGACCGTAACCTTGTGGGTAAAAGGTTACTTTGGAGAGTTAAGTGTTCGCTCGGTTATGAGGATATTGTGCCCAAGAGAGATAGTTGATGGGAGTCTCAGTGCAAGAGTCGGGATAGTGGTGTTGACAAATGGCTTAAGGTCGGTCCTTCTGCGGGTAAGATTTCATGGGAAATGTAGATTTCGAGGACGAAATCACTCTAAGGTTGGGAGGATTGTAACACTCGTGATTTTCGGTAAGTAAATGTCACCCGGACATTTTTGTGACTTGTAAATAGTGGGGTTTTGTTGGGAAATGTATTGTTTAAAGTCCCTCGGAGTATCGGGAGTTCGGGCATTGAAAAAGTCGGATTTTTGGAGTTCGGGGGCACCCGGGCAACCATGCCAGCGATTGTGCCAGAGGGCACAATAGCCTGGCACTATCGCCGAAGCTGAGGAGCTCACGGTACATGCTTGGCGATTGTGCCAAGCGATTGTGCCACTGGCATAATCGCCAGGCACTATAGCCTGCGTGTACCAGTGGGTTAAATGTGCGATTTTCACCCATTTCCCTCATTTCTCATTTCTATCTTCTCCCCTTTTCTCTCCCAAACCCTAAAACCGAACCCTAACCCTTTTTGGAAGCTTTTCTTCTTCATACCATATGATTCTTAATCCTTTAGCTAGTTGGAATCTAGAACCCCAAAATATCTTCATCTCCATCTTCCTCACCAAGCTTTTTGGGGTTTCATCCAACCTTTGCATCATTGAATATTTGGGAGCTTATGGTTCGTTTTGGTGACTTTCATTGGTTTCGGTTGGTGGTTCGGAGTTGTAGTTAAGGTAACTTCTTGTTCTCTTCATTTATGGAAATTAGGGTTTCTACATAAGTTGAGATCTTTTTGTATAATATTTGGGGAATGATTTTAAATGGTTAAATATGGATTTTATGGTTGGACCCTTGTGGATCTAGGTTTTGGAAGCTTGATTTGAAGAGTTGGATTGGGTGTCTTCGGAAAGCTTTGGTGGAATTTAGGCTTTTGGAGGCTCATGGTTGTGGATTGAAAACTAGGTTTAACTTAACCTAGCAAGGTGAGTTCAAGATGATTTATGAAAACGGTGTACATGCCAAAATGTTTATTTTAAAGTGTTTATGCTTTTCATCAAATATCTTAACTGTTGATCACCTGATAAGTTTCGGTTATTTTGAAATGTTTAGTTTTATAAACATGGTGAAACACCCATTTTGGGGTCTTTGAGAATTTTGATAAATAAATCATGTTGAATTGTTTCTTTGATGATTTTACATATATAATCGGAGTTCATTTGACGTAAGTGTCGTTTGGTGTATTTGAGCTTATAAACCTTTTCGAAAAATGTATATTATCGCGTTATGAGGCATTTTGGAAATATAAGGGTGAGAGTCATTTGGAAAAATGGTTTGCCTCAACTGATGTTGAGTTTGAGATAATTATACTTTTGGGTCGTTGTGTCTTCGCCAGTCGGTTAAACGTGTTTTAATGTTTACAAAGGCTTTCGTTGGAAATTAAAGTAAAGTGTTGGGCCCTTGGCTCAGTTTTGACTAAATGAGTCGTGTGGACATTTGTCCAGATTTATAACCATCGTGGGTTTTAAGTGTTGACGATTAATTCGTGTCATTGGTGAGTTACCTGCTTTGGGTACTTTGGTCATTCTTTTGGAGTCATGTAATGTTAGATAGTGTCGTAATGGATCCATAGGCACGTAAGTATGTCGGTTATGTAAGGCCTGAGGTTTTGGGTTACTTTTAGTGACCGCTCGGGTTTGCTAGCGAGTAGGAATATGTGGTTTGAGCCGCAGAGTTGGAACTCGTCTAGATTGGATTAGACACCCGGTTGCTCGTAAGACCGCGGGGCGGAACTCGACGGAGTATGGCAAGGGGCAACAACTGGTTCGAGGATTGTGATGTCTGTTATGGCATGGGAACTAGAACCGGGTCACGTTGGTGAAATCCAATAACATCGCGGGTGGCCCCATTCACGTGTTCTCGCCACCCAAGATGGAAACGTTTAGATGACATACAAGGAAGTCGCGTGAACGGCCTACTTGCGTGTTACTCTATTCTCAGTGTATACGGGTCTCTTCATCGTTGATTCGTGGTATTTTATATGGTAATGTCGTATTTTACCAAATTGGGTTTTTATGTGGTCGACGATAAATGATGGCTTTAATATTGGGTTTCCCCACGTATATTAAGGCTTGAATGGAATGCGTCATTCCTACGTTTTCAGTATTTGGTTTCCTTTCATTTTAAGGTTGCGTGAGTTTTGAGTTAAATATAAGTTTATGAAAGACGTTTTATATCGGAATCTTTCTGTAAAATATCTTGGTTTGGTTAGCGAGCAACGTGGTGCCTCTTTCGTTTAAAATACATGTTTATTAGTAAATGAGTTGTTTCTTAGGCAAAGCATATCATTTTGAAAGATTATGACTTTAATTGCATTCTTACATTTTAAACGATTTATTTATATATGTTGAAAACTCTTGAGCTCACTAGGCATTAAGCCTAACCTTTTTATTTGTCGGCATGTGCATCAGGATTCCAGTTGGGGGTTGGGTTCTAGCAATGATTTGAAGATGGAAAGTCTTAGCTAGACGCAAAAGTAACTAATTGGTGAAGTCTTCCGCAAGTTGGAGATAGCGATTGTTATTGGGTATTAGTAGCACCTGTCCTTTTTAGTCTGTATGTATAGATTATGTGTGTGTATTGAGGTTGAATCTAAATTGTGGTTGTAGATGATCCAGTTATTGATGTATTTAGAAAATTTTAATTAAGTTGCTATTTCCAGAATTTAGGGTGTTACAGTATGAGTAGCAAGGAGTCCTAAATCCCGATACCGAACCGGTACCGTACCGATCCCGGACCGTCCCATGTATTTCGGTATGGTAATCGGTTCCATGTTTTTCCTATAATCGGTAATCGGTTCGGTACTGATGGGGTACTAGTACCGAAATATCGTTATTATTACCGGTACCGGTACTGAACCGGTACCATACCGATCTAATCGGTACGGTATTCGGTATCGAGGTTTCCATATTTTCGGTATCGGGAATTTTCGGTACGGTACCGGTTCGGTACGGTACTGGTCCCATGCTCACCCCTAAGTGTGAGTAGAAATTTTGGGGCAAGGATTGAAGAAACTTTAAGGATTTGATCATCAAGATAAGCTCCAAATCTTTTAACCTTAATTATCTTGATACTCTTGATAATGGAAGAAACCCCCTTTCTTCCTTTTGAGTTCTACTCCTAAAATTTATAGTAAGGATTAGAGACCTAGTGTGGGTGATAATTGTTGGGATCGAATGAACCGGGAAATCCTGGTGATGTGTAAACCCGGGAGGAACCCGGTAAGATGTAAACCCAGGAGGTACCCGCTAATGAGGAACCCGGGAGATCCGGGTATTGGCGCACCAGGCCAACCTTGGAACCCGGTAGAGACCTCATCCGGGACCGGATCAAAACCCGGTTTGGCTGCGACCCTGGGTTTGGGTATCCGAGTTCCAGTGAAATCCGTTTAAGACCCAGTCTGGACCGGGTAAGTTTTTGGATAGGACTAAAAGGTGATTCTTTGGCCCATTTATAGGTTTCCGTTCCGAGCAAAGTCGGACCCGTGTTCAGCTAAGTTACCCGCATTCAGGTGAGTTCCCTCAAACCTTTTTACGTGAAATGTGTTGATAAACATTTTAAACTCTGATTATGGTATGTCGTACGGACATGGTTATTATTCGCAAATGCATAAATATTTCTTGCATGAAATAAATATCTTGGGAACGTTGCTCTAGCATGTTATGGATTTATTTCTAAACGTACATGCATTGTTTACATGATTTTATGCTCGTTTAGAGTCGGGTTGCACAGTTGGATTAGTATACATAGGGATTTCGTAAATCCCTGGAAGTTGGATTAAATACCCCGTATGCAAGGAATCTGTTTCCGGTGTACGTAAGGAATGGGGAGTCTGCTTGGGCCCCGTAGGCGAAAGGGGAGTTGGCTTGGCCCCGATCGTGGATGCTATCTTTTGGTGGAATTGACCTATGAACACTGTGCAAATACCCTTGTGTAGAGTTGAATTGTTTCGATGGGCCTTATGGCGGTTTTGACTATTACTTTATATATGAAAAGTGTTTAAATTGTTTTTGGGAGGGAATTCACTAGTACTTATGGTCTAACCCTTGTTTTTTAAACTAAAAACCATTTTCAGGTAAGAGTTTAGTCGGGTTTTCATTTGAAGAAGAAGAGATAGAAGTATGCCATAGAAGAGACATAGTTCTTGTGGAGGCTGGTAGTTCACCATCTGACTCCTTGTAATTTCTCAGTTGTGAAGATGTAAATCTGCTGCATAACTTTAGATTGAGAATGATGTAGTTTAGTATGTTTTGGAACCGTTCTAGTTGTAATGCTTTAATATTGATATTGAATATTTTGAGTTGATACATGATCCAAAATCTCACTTTTATCCTATCTCACCAATGAAATTAAAAAACAGTAGATTTATATATAATTTAAATTTGTTTAGTTTATTGTTACATTCTCTTTCTAATGATGTGTATTCATACAATTGATGAATAGAAATGGAATGAAAGAGTCATTATTCTTCTCTCTTTTCTAATATTTTTTTTTGGAATTTCGAATCTTTTCCGGTGTTATTAAGGAATTTTCTACAGCTTCCTTTTGCATAAATTTGCACTACTTTTAATACAAAGTGCAATGTCTCTCTACCGGTCTACCCACTTCATAGTGTTTTTCTAGTGTATAAAAGAGCATATTTGGTCATGTAACTCGCTACAAATCATCTTCATGTTACATGTAATGTTGGGAAGGTTAAAGAAATCAACAATTTTTGCAAGTAAAAAAAGAAAAGAAAATGCTTGATGACTCTTTTTAGTGTTTTATTGTTCGAATCTCATGAGGCCTGATGCTTATGTTGCAAGTGAAACATTGTCCCTGATGTTGTGTTTGGTACATAAGTCGTAAGTGAATTGAACTCAAGGTTCTAAATGGCATGAGGTGTGGCGTGACGGCGAGGTCAATCCTCAAGCCTTACGAGTTATGGCGAGGCTATGGCGTTTTCCAAGACGTGGTTTAAGAAGGCAAATCTGTATATAATATATTTATATATATGTGTGTGTGTGTTTATCTCAGTGTCTTGAACAATAATTATTAAGTTATTGACAATTTAAATCCATATAAAATGATAAACAAAAGAATTTCAAAATTATAATCGATATTAATGAGCAAATTTTAATCGGATTTGGAAATGTACATATTCGAAAATTTGAAATTACACAAATTCGTAACGTCATAACGGACCATGGCGAGCTCTAAGCCTTATATCGACACCAAGGGGGAAAACGTGGCGGCAAGGTCACGCCCCGGCGCCATGGCGGCTCCGAAGCGCGTTTTTTAGAACATTGATAGACCTAAACATGATAGACGTAATTATCTATAAGTTGTTTGATAGGACTGGTGTAGGATGAGACACAACTTTAAAATGACTAGATTGTTCAGAAAATATTATTTAATTTTATCATCTGGCGGTTATAAATAACACCAACCGAACTGAACGATGTAACACAAAAAGAATTGTGTTTTGTATCCAAACAAACAGTACAAGATAAAAGATTTTGGTGTTATGAACAGTGAATCACCAACTTTGATGGGATATTCTTCACCTGTAAAGTAAGACGATGAAAAAGAAGGCTTCGCGACTACCACCATCTTCGTGTGAAATATCATTTTTTCCTGCCAATCAAACCAAGGACATAGGATCCATCATTTTGTAAATTTGAAGACAGGCCCAAAATGCAAGTTTATGGCCCGTTTATGTGCACTATTTGCTTTCTATTTTATTTATTTTTATGCTATAATAAGTTATAAATGAAAAGAAAACAAAACTAAGGTTTTATGGATTATGGGCCGTGTAAAAAAAAATAGATGATTGGAAAGAATATGAGGGTGTTTAGGATTATTTATTTAAATTCCTTATTTACTTATAGTTTTTCCTTGTTGCTAATAAGTTATTTTTAGTGTTTGGGTTAGAAAAAAAAGGTGTTTATAGTTATAGCTTTTCAACATTGCTAATAAGGAGTTTTTGATAAGTTAGGGGCCGTTTGATTTTTTATCTATTAAGCTCTGAATCTATTAAGTTACCTATAAGCATTAATTTATCCGAATAAATTAAGATAAGTTGTTGTTTGATTTTTGTCCTGAATAATAGTCTGAACACCAAAAATTATCATTTTAACCTTATGTCTACATAAGTGTTAAAATGAAAAAAATTATAGGACAAGGGTAATTTTGGAAAAATTCTAACTTAATGCATTAAGATAGAATGAGCCAACTTAACATGTTAAGTAAATCTCTTAGTATTAAGTTAAAATCAAACACCTCAATATAACTTAACCAATTAACCCATTAAGCTCATTAAGTTGAAAACAAACACCCCCTTAAACTATTCTGACTTGTCAATTTATTTGAAACAACTTATAATTTTTTTTGGTTATTTTACATGTATAAGCAATCTCAAACACCCATAAATAATAACTTATTAGCTTATTACGTTTTGGTACCACAATAAGTTAATCTAAACACTTTTTATATCACTTTTTTTTGCCAACACATAAGTTGATAAGCACTTTAAAAAAAAACACAAGTTGTTTTAAATAAGCAATCCAAACACCCCCTGTATCCCCTTGCAAACATGAACCATATATTCAGTTCCTTATTTGTGTTTATTTGAGTGGATTATACGTTTGGTTCATATGGTTCGTGCGTTTTATTGCCTGAGGTACAAAATCAAAATAAATATGAAAACGGTATTCTTGGTATGCACTTTTGTATCCCTGAATCATTCCCTCTATTAACTCTATAAAAAAAATACCGTTGGGATTAATGATAGTTTGGTCCTTATTTATATAATACATATATACACACAAAACAATACTTAATATTGTACTGACAATGTTAAACATCATTAGTGATGGTGTCCAACCAAAAAGGATGAGGAAGGAGGGAGAGACTGGGATGGGACGTTGGGATCGACAGGGAGTGGCCCCGTAGGTGGGTCTTCACCATTAGGAACGATGTCGGAGAAGGAGAAGCCCACAAGTAGAAGGTTCACATGGAAAGAGGACGATGTATTATATGTGCAAATATGTAATGTACAATATATAATTTTAATATTGTTGTAGGATTATGTGTCATCATCAAAAGGAAGTGATTGATATAATATTTTTCTAGTATTAGAATTTACCATAATGAATGTTTCCTTTTCTTTGTAAACTTCTCCCTATTTAAAGGGCTTATGATTAATGAGAATTATATACTTCTTCTCTCTGTCTTATTGTTATTCTCTCCATATTGTTGTTCTATTTGTTTTTCCCTTTAACACGTTATCAGCACGTACGCTCCTTACAACAAAATAATCACAAAATCAAGCTGAAATTCGGCATTTGAGGTAAATTTTATATGTCTAAGTTTTAAAACTTCAGCCTATCATGTTTTATGTTATGAACAAATATGATAATTTTTAAGAATATGTTTTTTCTCTATATGTTTAAACTATATTATCATTCTACTGTACTTCATGTTATAGACGTAAATTATGATTTGTCAATCTCATGAAATCCTAATTCACATATTGTTTTTCTTTATGCTTATAAAAATTGCATAATATGTGATATCATGATGCATTCAATTTAAAACAAAATACATGGAATTGTTTATATATATATATGTTTTTTTTGGATAATACTAAATTGTTATCAGCAATTTTCGTTTTTCTTCTTTATCACTTATTGGTAGATAGATTGGTTAATATGATATTTCTTTATTACTGCTAAAATAAATAAATAAATAAAACCTAGCCTTTAATATGTTTGTTTTACGAGTAATTTGTATTGATGGATTAATTTATTTTTATTTAACATTATGTTTATTAATTGCATATTTCATTATTCGTAAAAAAAATCTAATTATATATATGAGTAATCATTTTAAATTTTTCTTGTAAATCTACCTTTTAATGTAAATAATAATGATATCTTTGATTATTTGTTATAAATTTATTTCTTAATTGATAACTAGTTTATAGTTTATTCTTTTTATTAAAATGATTTTCTTTCCATAACAAATAATACTATAATATGGTTATGTTTTAAAATCATTAGATCTCGATAACATACACATTATATTTACTTTGTTGGTTAATTTGATTGGTTAAAATTATTTAGGCGAATATTGCATTATTTATTTAGGCTCACTGCCATAAATTATTTTAGATGTTTAAGTTTATTCAAATCTATGTTTAATTTTATTTATTTATTTGCTTAGTCATAAATCATAATTAATTGGAAGTTACACTTCCACCCCTATACTGTCTTGTTTTGCCTCTTTGCCCAAACTATTAAAATCTTAGAATGTATGATATTAAACCGTTCTTAAATACATAAATTCGTCTTGATCATAAATCGTAATATTCTTTTGATTTCTTGCCAAAAGCTCCTAAATTACCAATATGATCTTAATTTCGTTTGAATTTGATCTCCCACACAATATATTCAATAAGTACCTTAATTATAAGTTCATACTTATAATTCCAATCATATAATTAAGTTTTTAGAAGCTACACTTCCAACCTTCATATATTTTGGTATTTTCCAAAAGTTCCAAAAATATATTAATATGTTAAAAGTTTGATATCGACTTTATGTCAAAACCAATATTTATTATCTCATGACAAAATCTCTCAAAATACCATTAAGGTATTAAAACATTGAAATTGGCCTAATATGCCAAACTCGTGTCAATTTTTGGTCTCATGTCAAATGCTCTATAATTAACAATGTTATATTTAAATTAAATAAATCACAAGATATCGACTGGATTTTGTCAAATGGGTGTAAACAACCCTAAGGTTTGTAGGGACTTAAGAAATCCATGTGATTCCCTTAGTACCTGGAAATCCAATAGATTGAGTGATTTCTTTTTCGCAAATTGAAATATTGATGAAGTATTATCAACAAAATATAAACATACAAAAATCCAATATTGTTATGATAATGAAACTTCATAACCATAATCCATTTTCTTATCAAAAAGAAAATCATATATTATCCTTTATATATGTAAATGGTTGAAACAACCCATCATAAAATCAACGTCGTAACTCAAAAGAATCCGAGTATCATAAATGAGTATATAAACCTCATTCTGAAAAGGTACAAGAAAATACCTAAAGTCCATCAACTCTCCAATTGACTCTAAAACCAACCTCTTGAAAAGGTACAAACAAATACCTCATGTTTTGAAACGACATATAAATCCTAAGTTTCATAGGAATACCTTTACTAGAAACCCCCAAAGAAATGTGGGATGTCCCGAAAGAGATAATCGGGAGTACTCATGAATATGTACTTCCCGAACTAATCGTACAGTGGAATGAAACTCACTTACTCGATTACAAAAAGGTAACTGATTTCAACAAAGAAATGTTATATCCAAAACGCGTATCAATCTCTGTGGCAAGGAACTCACATAAGATGACATGATTCTTAACATTATTTCCACCTTTCATATATCAAAAATATTAATGAACTAATATAAGTTGGAAAGTACCTTTAGACAAACCCAGCAACCTACGGCAAGTGGTTGAGAGACATAACAATGTTTTTTCGAATAATAACACCACATATGTCGAGACAAAGAAAATTATCGAGATCAATAATGAAAACATTAAAGGTGGAAACAACTCCAAAGAACAGAGAGTTAAAAACAATTTCACACATGTGACATTTATGCACCATGTGGACGAAACCCTAGAACAGGGTCAGGGTCTCGGTAAGAGTCGGGAATGATTTTTCAACATCTGGAGTAGAGATACAACTACCGCCCCAGGTGAAAATGGACAATCAAATAAGAAATGCACTAAAGAGTGTTCCTGTCGAAAAGGAACATGTTGAAAATGAAATATAACATATTAATTTAATATTCAATATTGATTAAGCATATATTTCTTTGAAAATTAATTTTAAGTATCAAATTTAATTTCTTTTGCTTAAGTAAAATCGAATATGTAACCATTATAGATGTAAAGAAATACATCTAAATAAATAAATAACAAAACTATCAATATTCTTCGTTCCATATAGGAATGTATCGAGGAGAACTTGAGTTTTTGTAGAATATTCCGCACAATCTAAAATGATAAACAAATACTTATTTTATAATGCATTCAACTGAATACTTAGACGATGAACTGTTATTTTCTTGTTGGTACAAGATCAGTAGGAACCTTGTAAAAATATTCAATGGAAATGAGCATATATACATAAGCTCTAATGGATATGAGAGTAAACATATATCATGGAAACTATGTGTCAAACTAGCTAGTAGATTATTGAGTCATCAAAACATTTTTGTCACCAATAAAGAACTTTAGGGAAATGACACATATATGTTTTGACATGACCATGTAGGACACCATGGTTATGACATAGTGATCAGTGTATTACAAAATACACATAGACACATTCTCTTTCGAGTGATAGGCAAAACGAGGCAAATTGCAACTGTTGACTTCTACAGTATAAGAAACAACATTGCCATCATAATATGCCCCCTCGAATACCTAAAACTTTTGTATATACCTTAATCCTTAGCCAAGACAGGAATGAGATCATCATAAAGCTAAGGACATAATACAAAAATATTCCATTGTTACAACGAATACAAGGTGATATTTATGGACATAAACATCCAGAATGCGGGCCATTAAAACTTTATGGTTCCGGTTTCGACACGATGAACACATGTTGTATCATTATCAACATGAAATACTTCACTCCTAGCACTAGCTATACGTTTAAGGGCTCACCACCCTGATTATTTCATCAAGTCTACATGACTTGGAATGCTGGAGAATTTACATCATAAGGATTTGATGTTAATTGCATATGTATGAGGATCAATGTAGAGTTTCCTATACCCCATGTGTATATATAAAATGGTCTCATAGAAGTTGTTATCAAAAGAATATGATGACATCTAGGATATTAGTAATGCGCACCAATTTACCCACATCTACCTGGGGTTATGCAATTATTATATGCAGTTTTTTTTTCGTTTTTAGACCCACTGCTTGCTAACCAGCCTCATGCGTACCAGTTGGTAACTGGATATAAGCCTGATACTTTACATTTACGCATGTTTGATTATATGTGCCAATTGCGCCCCCACAACGCATCGAAATGGGTCCTTAAAGACAATTTGGTATATGTTGGATATGAATCCCAAACAATTATCCGCTAATTAGAGTATTTGACTAGTGATCTCTTCACCGCTAGATTTGCGGGTTGTCACTTTCATGAGATAATCTTCCCGTCGTTAGGGGGAGATAGGAAAAAGGATTTTCCATGGGAACGACAGGAAGTGTCATTGAATATTCCCACTCTGTCTCATTTTGATCCCCAAAAACTTCACAACATAATGTTGAAGTCAAACGAATCAGACTCGATACCTGATACGTCTAATGTTATTCCAGAAGTGACAAGATCACATATACGAGCTGCAAATACACTCACAAGGTTAAAGTCCCCAAACAAGGGCACAACGTCGCTGGAAAGTGCGTTGCAATCACACATGGTGGAGGTGTGCTTGAGGTCGTAGCTCCCAAACGGAAATGGGGGAAACTACTTGGTTCGATAGATACTCATCTAAAGGAAAAGAAGAGTAAGGCACAACTATTTGTCATCAAAACATAAACTTCTCATGAGATTGTCTCTGATTAAACTATGTCTATGAATCATTACTGGAGGACGCTCCAAAGTTAATATTGATTCCAGAGATTAAATAAATCTCAAATGAATTATGAGAGTGCATATGAGTCGATGGACAGATCATACATACTCATTGATGATATATTTCGCATATATTGTTGCTTATTAGATGATAAAGCACATTAACATCGAACCATGCTCAGTTGAAAAATATCAACAAAGAGCAAATTGGCCTAAATAAACAATCCAGGATAATCATATTATTTGACAAATGAACAGGTATTTGGTTTGGTAGTGCTAACCCACCAAGTGTAAAGCCTGTAAGACATAGATAAATCATTTGTCGTAAAGCGTAATGAGAGTAATTAAGTCATAATGTATGAGACTCTCCTTTGACGCAAGGTTTCTCACAACGCCCTGAATTGACCACGAGAAGACTTACTCTCCCGTGATGGACGTTATAACGTTATGTTAATTAATTATCCTAGTAGTTTCCGAAGGACTGGAAATGCATCTCATAAATGTGGTTACCACATATCTCTACGGGGATCTAGATTTAGAGATATATAAAGGTGTTTGATGATATTACATTACCAAAATCAAGTAACTCTAAACCATGAAATGCGTTTGCAATAAAATTGAAACACCCACTTTATAGATTAAAGTAATATAATCTATAAAGGATATATAAGAACTAATGGAATACTTGATTGGGAAAGGATATATAAGAACGATGAATTGTTCCCTTGCGTATTTATTATGCAAAACAAATTCCAGATTTTCAAAGTAGCTCTATATGTCAATGTTATGAACATAATAGGCACTCTTGATGAAACAAAAGGAACCACAAGCTACTTGAAATCTGATTTTGAGAGGAAATATCTTGGGAAAACTTGGTTTTGTCTAGATATTTAAGCTAGGACACTGAGTTTGTGAAATATTATTTCACCGATCGCATATGTCCAGAAAATAATCAGGCAATTTAATATGGACAAAGCGCATCCGGTTAGCACTCCCATGATCGGTCGAAGCGCCGGATATAAGGAAAGATCCATTTCGTCTAAAAGGATGATGACGAAAAATATTGGGAGTTGGAATTCCCTATCTAAGTACAATATGCGAATTATTGTACTTAGCACAATACACTTGACCGTATATTGTATTTCTCAATGAATTTGTTAGCTAGATTTAGCTCAGCGCCAACGCAAAGTCATTTGGAATGATATCAAATTAATCTTTTGGAACCATTGACGTGGGTTTATACTTTCCCTATAGAAAGAAAAATGGAATTGATAATGGAACTTCAATACCTACTTAGAATGTAAGCAGTAAAAGTACTAGCTCTTATAGAAAAACACCAAACAATGTCTTGGTATGTCTTCGTTGATATTAGGTATCTGTCTGACCCATACAAAGGTTGTTCTCAAATTGAATACGGAATTACCACTGGGAATACGTCGATTGCTTGGAAGTAAGCTAAACAAACCCTTGTAACTAACTCCTTGAACTAATCCAATAATATTACTCTCCATGAGATAATGTATATGATTAAGGACTATCATTACATATATTAGAGGAGTTAGTAATTCTGGGTTCAACCAGTATCCTACTTGCATATATGGAAATAATGCATCATGTATCGAAGAAATGAACATAAGATATATCAAGGGTGATAACCAAAAGGCATATTCTGCTTAAGTTTCTATACAATCAGCAATAAAAGACTCTCCTTTAGATTCAAGTGAATCAAGTAAGGCGTCAAAAGAATGTGACATATTTTACCAAGTCATTACCTAAAACCATATATTGGGAAACATGTAGAAAGTAAATGGAAATGTTTTCAAAACTCCCTTGATTAATGCACGAATCAGGGGGAGTAGTAGACAAAAGGGGGAGTCTACTATATTTGTGATATTGGTATGTTGTGCTATTTCCTTCAACCAAAGTTTTATTTTTCCCATTGGGTTTTGTTCCTTGGTGTAAGGTTTTAGTGAGGCAACTGTTTATATACCATCATGCTTTCCTAACCCTCATGATTAATGTACGAATCTAAGAGAAAACTAGACTGAAGGAAAAGTCTATATATTGCAAAGAAACCGGTGCGTTGTACTCTTTCCTTCGTCATATTTTTTTTATCCCATTGTGTTTTTATTTTGGCGTAAGGTACGAGACAACAATTGTGCACCATCACTCCTTTGACTCGGCACAAGGGGGAGTGTTGTAGGATTATGTGTCATCATCAAAAGAAAGTGATTGATATAATATTTTCCTAGTATTAGAATTTACCATAATGAATATTTCCTTTTATTTGTAAACTTCTCCCTATTTAAAGGGCTTATGATTAATGAGAATTATATATTTTTTCTCTCTGTCTTATTGTTATTCTCTCCATATTGTTGTTCTATTTGTTTTTCCCTTTTAACAAATATAACTTTTTAATAAGATAAATACAAAAAGAGATGAAAGATAAAAATTCCCTTGAATTCAATTGGGTTTAAGAGACTTTCCACAAAAAGTTAGATGGAAGGACCCAAAGAGAGCAAAAATACATACCGAAAATCCCATTTCCAGATGTATTTTGGTTTTTGGATCTTGCACAATAAAAAATGAGAACCACATGAACCAAACGTCTAATTCACATTTTTTTTTTTTTTAGAAAACAACTACGAAGTAAAAAAATATTATCAAAATGTCGTAGCATTATAATTATATACATATATATATATATATATATATATATTACTTTTTGAACTAAAAATAATAATAATATTAACAAATCCATGTCGATCCATCTGAAATACCAACCAATACATGTTTTAAATGTTATTCATACCACTCATTTTGCCAACTGTAACAGAATTTGGCCAAAGAGTATTATTATTGGTATGAACAAGTTGACCTTTTTTTTTTTTTTTTTTTTTGTGGTGGAGAATCCATTGTAAGCTTTATATAAATTGGTTAATGGTAGGTCCTTAACAATCTATTACAAAAGTAAAAGCTTATATTAAAATTATTACTTTCTATAGCAGCCAAAATTGAAGAATATATATAACATCTTATACCAACTGTATCAGATATTGTCCGTTTTATCTATATTTGACTAATGATTTTAAAATGTAATTGATAGAGTAGGTATTCGGTCCCTTAAAAGACAACCTTAATTTCCTCCTCAAACTGATATGGGATCTTACATTATCAATTCTAGTATGGTGAAAATATCTCATTTTTATTGATTCTAAGAGCTTAAACTTTAACAAATCTCCAAAAACAAAGAGCTGGTAACATCAAAAAGATGGAATGCAAACTGATGGTTTTGTTCTAATAAAATAAACAAAACAAGAGGTCTCAAATTACACATGGAGTTTCAACAGACACACACGTCAAATGGATGAATGATATAATAGATACAAAAGAAAACACAAAACACCTTATTATTATTATAATAATACAACAAGAGAAAGGTGTTGAATTTAATTATATTAAACCGATCAAAGCCCAGACGGGGAAGACGAACAAAAGGACGATACCGATTGTGTTGGAAATGCCGTTGCTCTTCGTGAATGCATTCCTGAAACCTCCTGAAGCTCTGATGTGTTCTTGGAGAAGGTAGCACCCGATAGCTAGACAGATAATCACGCCTATCCATCCTGACCTTACATACCCAGCCAGGAAGCTTGGAGCCACCACTACCAGAAGGATCAAAGATCCAGGTAACTCCAAATAATCTGCATTCAATCATCCATAATAACAACATCAATCGCAACTCAAAACAGAAACAGATCTATTTAGATCGCAAAAAAAAAAAAAAAAATATATCAACATTGGAGGTAAGTGAAATCGGATGGAAATTAGGGCACAAATTCACCTGGAAAGTGATTAGGGAAGAAGAGACGCAATATGACTCCGACGACGGTAATCCATTTCCCGATGTCTCCTCTGAATTAAGAAAACAAAACAAAATTATGTTTAAAATATGAACAAGGATGAACAGAGACACGATTCCATCAGCGATCTGATATTTACCTCAAAATTCCGAAGAGCCAATTAGGAAAAGTTAGGAAGATGTAAGGGACCAAGAGTGAAGTAAGCATGTTCGTCCTCCAGTTTGTTCGATCTATTATCAGCAAATAACTGTAGCACAACAAGCAACAAATTAACAACTAGATCACATCAAAATCAAACAAACAGGAAGAAGATGGATGAGAAATTAACCGTTAATTATACTTACATGGCGGCAAAGCACGCGAACCATTGAAGGATGGTAGTAATCAAACCACCGCTGACTCCGAGCTTGATGACATGATCAGCCAGTTTCTTAGTGGCATCTCCGATTTCTTTCAAATCTGAATTGAGTAACTTAGATGTTGCTTCTGATACAGTTGGATCAGTCGGCATCCTAAGGTAGTTCTTTACTCCTTTCATCATTTTGCTCAAATTTCTTCGGATCCTTGATGAATCTGGAGGAATGAAACGTGATTTCGAAAATGGGATTTGTGGAAGATGAGGAAGAGCAGAGCCAGCATAAATAGGCCAATAGATATTTACACTCCCTTGATAACTTGATATTAATAAAAGAGTGAATTACATTTTTGGTCCCTGTGCTTTATTAAAAATTCTAGATTGGAACTCTAATTGAAAATTATACATTTTGGTCCCTGTGCTTTACACTCCCTTCATGGGTATTTTGGTCATTTTCTTTTTTCTTCGATGAAGCTCCCACTTTTCTTGGTCGCAAAACCCTCGTCGTTTCTTCTTCTTACCAGTGCACTTGATGTTTGTGAGAATGGAAAGCAAATTCGCAAAGCTGACCCAGTTAACATTTCTTCTTTCTCAACCCTTTTTGGTAGCTTGGATTTGGAAAGTACGATGAACAAGAATATCATGTTGCAATAGGAGGAAAATATGGTGTTGAAGTGGCAACAACTACATAGCTGGTTGTGTGTGTTGGTGATGGTGAGATATGGTTTCATGATGTTTGGTTGACATCTTTATATATCAAGTACAACCAGTTTTAAACGAGAATCAAAGATGAAGTAGTACAACCAACACACCAAGTTGCAGGTGTGGGGTGCTCGTCTCAGATTGACATGAAGGGAAGGGGATACAGGGTAACACATGATTGATGTGATTTTTATAAATGATTAATAAAAAAATTCGAATGCCTATTTCTTAACTGAGTTTAACGGAATTATGTTGAAGAACCAAATTTATAATAAAATGTAGATCATATTGATTCCATAAGTATTTTAATTTAGAGATCCAATTTGTAGTTTTTGAGGTAGAATGGGGACCAAATAGTAATTCATTCTTTATATGATAATAGAGTTAATTTTTAGCCAATGACGTGTAGCTCAGTTGGTTAAGGGGTGATAAGATGTTTGCTCCAATAGGTCGTTGGTCTTGGGTTCGATTCCAGGCCTCCTCGCAATCGTCTTGCCACTGAGTGAGTCAGGTATGCCCCTCACATTGGGAATTGGCAGCCTGTGTGGGCCGATTTACGTGTCCAGAAAATACACGTTTTGCTCCAATAGAGTTAATTTTCAACTTTTTTATTTATTTAAATATTAGTAGTACTTAGCATTCAAACTAAAATATCCATTCATATCAAAACTATCAACAACACGTGGCTTCAAGTAAATTATGAATTTGATTCGTGTGTTTGAGTGAAAGTTATTGTTGAGGTCTTTACAATTAATTTTATTACACTTACATTTATAATGGTTCATAATTCATTTCACTGTTATAAATTAAATCCTTTATATGCCTCTTATATAAGAGAAATTTTAATTTTTTACTTTCTTTTTATTAAAGTATAACTTAGGATTCTTGTTCTTTGTAGGGTCGTGTCTCGGCAGGGCAGGCCAGGCGCGTCCAGAGCCCACAAGAAATAGGGGCCTGAATTTTTTTGTATATACTATATATTATATAGTATGTAGTAGTTAAAAAAATTAGTAAATAAAAGAGACACAAAATTTTCAAGTATGTAATAGGTCATCAAAAAGAATTTAACATTATATTAAGGGGCCAAATATGTATTAGTTAATTAAATTGAAGAATAAAATATGTAAAAAGTTCATTGATCGTTCATTTTATTGTATTATTTATTTGCTTATTGTTTCTCTAAATTTTTTTATTTAATATTAATATATAAAACTACTTTGTCCAACAAACCTTGATATATTTTCCATAATTCATCTTTTACTAACTCTTTTGATTATTCCATCAGTACAGTGGCAGATCCACGATTTTGTCTAGTGAGGGTGCTTTTAAGGTAGATTAAAGGCTCGCAAAATCGTTTGATGTGTCTTTAGCCTAGTTCCACGATCGGAAAGAACACCAACGGCGAAAGCACTCTGCTGGGCGACACTGACACTGAGAGAGATGCCGAAGGCGTCCTTGGGGTAATCTCGTAGTTCCTACGGGGTGGAGATGATGGGGTCGGTCCATGGTTTTTTCTTGCAAAGTCGTAAGACCATGTATGGGGGCTGACACCTGCCCAGTGTCGGAAGGTCAAGGAAGTTGGTGACGGCTATGTATGTAGAAAGGGATCAGTCTCTATCGATCCGGATACTAAAAGCGTACTGAAGAAATATATTTCTATGGAAAAATGGAGCATCTTGCAGAAGTCTTTGCTTTCGAGATTTTTTAAAGTTTTTTGGTTGATTTCAAAAGATTTTTAAGTTTTTCTTTTATCGATTTCGAGGGACTTTTTGGGTTTTTGGTTGATTTCGAGAGTTTTTTGGTTGATTTCAAGAGACTTTTTTGGTTGGTGGGGGGTACAGACGGAAAATTACTGGGAGGAACTATGATAGAAGTTAAAAATTGATTTTTATCCTAGGTAAAAATCTTTTTTTAATGGAGGCTCATCCCCCCACCTTTTACATGCTACATCCGCCTTTGCATTTGCATGAATTCTATTTTTGTATCGGAATATTGTAGATTTCTTGTTATTAACTAAGAAAAGTCATACATTTTGAATTTATTTACCAACAAAATGAGACGATCCAACTTATATATATTTAAGATTTTAAAACTACCCTTGTTTTCATACAATATTGACTCATATCTCTAAAACAAGAATAAGACCTCAAACTATTACCAACATTGACTTTAGATTCCAAGATTGATGGTTAATAAAAAGTTTGTTTTAACCCATTGGTGATGAAAACATTAACATAAGGTGATATGGAAAACCAACTGATTTACATTGATTAATATAAAGTGTTACTCTGAATAGTCAAAACTCTGACCCAAAATGATGTCAAACTATATATTAAAGGTATATCATATGACGTGTTTGATGGTAGAACAAATTTACAGTGTTATATAAAAATGATATGATAGATAATATTAATCTAGAAATAATTTTGATTGCGTTTAGGAATACTCGGAAAACGGTTTATTATGAAATATTAGTATTTTCTAAATTCGTTAATAATCTAATGATAAAAACAACATATCGAAATTTTCATTGTACTTATCGGGGACCCATTCTCACATGTCGTCTAGGGCCTATAGAATGTCAGGAACGAGCCTGATTCTTTGTTCATGCTCTTGATCTTCTTCTAATTCATGCAAACAAATTAAAAAGAAATAGAATTTATTATCACCAAATCATGTACAAAGCTCATAAATTTTACATCAAAAACTCTAAATCTAAATTGGAAGCAAGACAACACTAAGGTGTCGTTTGTTTTTTAAGAGGTCTAAAGTCTGAAATCTTATTTTAGTTATTATTAATAAGAGGTGGTGTGTAAAAAGGTCTGAATGATTCAGACTTAAGAGCCATTAAGAGAATTTTTTTAAAAAACAAACAACCCCTAAATCTAAAACAAAAATAAATAAATTGTAGGGGTGAAAACTATAAAGCAACCATAAAAGAGGGACCAAAAATGTAATTCACTTTATATTAGATACATCCCAAACATAATCTCTAAAATTAAAAAAAGTTAAGAAAGTTGGCGTAATTCTTTTTAATAAAAGTTGATTCGTCCAACATATGTATATTAGATGTCATCCCTTCAAAATTGAAGATATTTTAATAAATGTTGATTGCCATGGAATTCAAATTATGCTTCAAAATGAAATTTAAAAAAATAGATCGTGTAAGGTTCAACTTCCTCGTTTACATAGGCTTTTTAAGCCATCAAAATAATAGTAATCTACAATATCAAAATATATCTTTTACATATTAAAAGGATATTAGATTTTTTAACATATATAAGGGATGATTTTTTAATTTTACAAATACAATAATCATACTTAATGGTATGTATATTTTAATACAATTAAGTAACTATTATCCTTTAAAGTTTAATTCTTTAAAGTGAAATAAAAATATTTTGTAGATATTAACAAGAAGAAATGAACTAGGTCGTATTTTAGTCACCTTTAATAAATTCTTTTAAATGAAAGATTAAAAATAAAATAAAAATAAATAAATAAGCTCTAAAATTATTTCATTTAGATCCAACGTCATCTTTATTGTAGAACTCACGGAAATAAATGTTGAATAAAAATTCCAGTTTAAGTATATTATCAAAATATTTAATATATTAAAAAAAATATTACTAATGTTTTGTAAATATTTAACTTCAAAAACTTTTATTTAGCTAACAATAAACTATATTCATCTCTCATTCTTAAACAATTATTTTTACAAAATTTTCGTACGTCTTTATTTTATAGAAAAATTAAAAAGATATTAAAATAAAATCTAAAATCACTAAAAATCTTTATTGTTTTCATTTTAAAGAATGATGACTAACCGTAATAAATGACACATATCGCTAACGTGTAGCTCAGTTGGTAAACGGATAAGACGATTTTGCTCAAATAAAAGGTAGGTTCCAGGTTCGATTTTCCCCTTCGCTAGCCTCAGTCGTTAAGTGAGCCATACCCTCTTACATTAATGTTGTAAGATCCCACATTAGTTGAGGAGGGTAACAAATGTTGCCTTATAAGGGACTTGATACTTCCTTTACCAGACGCGTTTTAAAACCGTGAGTCCATTTATGGACAAAACGGACAATATTTGGTACGGTTAGCCTAAGATGTTACAAATGTTCTTAAAGGCGGGTTCCGTATAAAATCGATGGGGTTGCCGGTTTTCAACTTTTTGCAAAAATAATGTATACTAGTTGAATAGATATAGATAAGCGTTGTCGACTGGAGGACTAGGACCACTTAATTTTTGCCAACTGTTCTGGCTAAGACAGTCGACATCCTCCGCCACCTGTATTATTATTTTAAATTTTTGGTCTTCTGATAAACTGCTACACCCCATTTGGATCTCAATTAGGTCTTTGCGTATCAGTTTTCTTCTTTAATATATTATTATTATGTAAATATATAATATTTTTGGTTAAGTGTAAATCGGCCTATCTTTATATAATAATACTTCCTCTATTATTCATCAATTCTTTCTTATTTCCTATTCATTATTTATGACACGTACATGATAGCAATAAATTCAGATATTCACAAATGATTATCCAAACTTAAAAAACTTTTCTTCCGATCCACTCAATGTACCTAGGGGGTGTTCCTCGGTTGACATCCAATGGATGTGAGGGAAACCGAACCGATCCAATCATCCATTGGATGTTGGATTTTTCCAATCCAAAGGATGATTGGATTAGTTCGGTTCCATCCGTTGGATGTTCTTATTGGATATCCATTGGATATTCTTATTAGATATCAATTAGATCGGATTGGATCAATCCGACATTTAATGGATGATCAGGTCAGATCATATCCATCCAATGTGTTAATTTAATGCAATTTTCTAACAATGAAACAAATTAATTAATCACTTTTAATTTGTGTTAAAACCAACACAAGTGAGACAAAGAATTCAAAAACAAACACAAAATAAATTTAGATTTAAGCAAATTGCAAAAAAATAATAATTGGATGATAGTTGGATGTAAAACTGGATGGTAATCGGATGGTTGATTGGATGAGTAATTGGATGTTGGTCGGTTCGGTTCGATCGGTTCTGGACTGCCATCCATCCAAGAACCGACCGATCCAAATTGGATGTTGAGATTTTCAATCCGATCCAATCCAATTACAATTGGATATCCAATTATGGTCGGTCGGTTCTAATTAGATCAGTCGATTCATATTGGATCGGTTGGCTTCTGCACACCCCTAACTGTACCATAAAAGAATCAAAAGTAAACTACAATTTTGGTCCCTGAGGTTTACACGTTCCTTTGAAAACGGTACCTAAGCTTCAATAACTACAGTGAGTGTCCCTACTGTTTGCATTTTGCTTTGAAAATCGTCCCTGATCACTAACTCCGTTAAAAATGCCCGTTAAAGTTAGACCTAGTTTCGTCCAACCATGTTTTTTCTCTTTTTTTTCGCAATTTTTCTTTGACTTTTCTTATTTTTGTAAAAATCATGAAACATTAGGGACATATTATGTAATATATATATATATATATATAGAGAGAGAGAGAGAGAGAGGAAGGATCATGCGAGAAAGCGAGAATTGTTTAATCATATATGATACCACGACCTGTGGGTGTGCTTAATCATATATGATTAAACGTTTATGTATTGCTAATATAACATGTGTTTAATCATATATGATTAAGCTTGTGTATCATATATGATTAAACACTTCTCGCCTTATCGCAAAATGTTTAGCTTCTCGTTTGAACCTGCCCATATATATATATAGGGTCAGGTTCAAGGGAAAACCTCAAAAAAACGGAAAACTGAGGAATACCCTGATAGCCATTCATCTGGACGGTATACACTTGTGCATACAAGTAATTTGCAACATGCACACGTGCATATTCACAAGTGCATAAAACCAAAAAACACCTTAATTTACTTGTATTCACAAGTGCATACCGTCCAGATGAATGACTACCAGGGTGTTCCTCAATTTTCTATTTTTTGAGGTTTTCCCTTGAACCTCCCTATATATATATATATATATATATATATAGAGAGAGAGAGAGAGAGAGAGAGAGAGAGAAAGAGAGGAAAGTTCAAATGGAAACTCATTTTTCATTGTGCACGTGAGGACAAATCTCAGCCACTCGATCTCTTTTGATCCAACAACTCATATTAAATAGAATTTTTAATTTTAAAATGCTTAGGGGTAAAAATGGAAGAAAATTTAGAGTCACGCCTACCATATTTGACTTTTTATTTTCTTTTTTAATTAAAAACTTTTTACCCAATTAAAGTTTAAAATAAATTATCTTAAAAATTACTAATATTTTAATCAAATAAATTACAACAAAAAAACGAGAATTTCGTGCTCTTCGATATGACATCCATCTCGATATAGTTTTTTTGTCATTTTAACCGTTTTTTACGTGAAATGCTATATATGTGTTATATTCATTATGAATATTTATGTACGTTCAAGTTTGTACAATGCCTCGACACCGTAAGTATGTAACTCGACATCACCTTCTTCAACATTTTCTTCAACGTCGTAAGACATCACTTTTCTTCAACACCGTAACCCAACACCCATCAAAACATATCGAGAACCTACCGAGTAATCCTGTTGTGAATCAGGGAACAAAAGAGAGCACGTCACGTCTCCACATCTTCACAGGTCATTCATGTGTTATTCATCATGAATAATGTATCATTCAGGATGAATAATACAACATTCAGGGTGAATAATTCACGATTCATGAATTCGTGTATTATTCGTCATGAATGGTGTGTAATTCATCCTGAATACTATATTATTCATCATGAATAATGAATGAACGTTCACATTTGTTATTCATACTGAATGTGGGACATCCGGGGATGCGCATACATATTCATAATGAATTAAACCAAATTTCGGTTGTGAATTTGGAAACAAAAGAGAGTGTGTCATGTGTCTACACCTTCATGGGCCATTCATATATTATTCATCATGAGTAATGTATCATTCAGGATGAATAAGAGAACATTCAGGGTGAATAATACACGATTCATGATAAATAATACATGAATAATGGATTCGTGTATTATTCATCCTGAATACTGTATTATTCATCCTGAATACTGTATTATTCATCATGAATAATGAATGAACGTTCACCTTTGTTATTCATACTGAATGTGGACTCCCGAGGACGTGCATGCATATTCATAATGAATATAACACATATATAGAATTTCACGTAAAAAACGGTTAAAACGAAAAAATCCTGAATATTGTATTATTCATCCTGCATACTTATTATTCATCATGAATAGTGAATGAACGTTCACCTTTTTATTCATACTGAATGTGGACACCCCGAAGACGTGCATGCATATTCATAATGAATATAACACGTATATAGAATTTCACGTAAAAAAACGGTTAAAACAAAAAAATCTATATCGAGATGGATGTCATATCGAAGAGCACGAAATTCTCGTTTTTTTGATGTAATTTGTTTGATTAAAATCTTAGTAATTTTTAAGATAAATTATTTTAAAGTTTAAGGGGGTAAATTTTTTTTAATTAAAAATAAAAATAAAAAGTCAAAGAAGGTAGGCGTTGATTCAAAATTACAATTTTGTCCTTAATCATTTCCCAATTAACCTTATTATGTATTAACCATTGATTAGTTTTCTAAGTTTTGATCAATGGTTAAAATTTGTCCTCATGTACACAATGAAAGATAAGTTTTCATTTGAACTCACCCCTATATATATATATATATATATATAGGGAAACGATCAATTGGAAACCAATATTACATTGGAAACTTTGGAAACCGAAATCAACCAATCAATGAATTTCTTTTTTTTTTATTTTTATTTTTAATTGAAAAGGTTATTTTTGTCTTTTACATTATTTCATAATATATATGGTAACTGTTATTATTATTATATTAATAATTATTTAATTTTAATTTAGCTTATATATGGTAATAATAATCATTGATTAATTTAAAAATGAGATATTTAATTTAGGTAAATTATTTAATTTTAATTTAGCTTATATATGGTAATAATGAAACAATAATGCTAACACGATTAACCTGATGAATCTATTTTCTTTATGAAACAATAATGATAACACGATGAACCTGATGAATCTATTTTCATACACGGATATGCAACTGAATAGGTAATGAAACAAAAATGAGAAGTTAACAAAAATAGCACAAATTCATCATGTTTCATTATGAAACAATAATGATAAAATGATGAACCAGATGAATCTATTTTCATTATGAAACAATAATGCTAACACGATGAACCTGATGAAATCTGTAATCCAATAAAATCTGTAATCCACAAATTCATTCTGTTTCATCACAATATTAGATTGCGTGGGAAATTTTATAATAAAATGAAATTAAAAAAAAATATTTTCTTACATTTTAAAAGAAAAATAATTTTTTTGATGAAAAGACAAATGTTAGGATCGAATTCTCAACAAGAATTAATTCTCAGAAACAATATCAAAGAAGTTTGCGGAATAACACTTTGATATTCAATGAAACAGTAAATCAACACAGAAAATATGAATAACAAACTGTAAGCTTTTATTGAATGCTTTGAAGTTACAAGATTACTCACTCAACCTCAATATTGATGAACAGGCTCACCAATACGAATTCTACTTCTCTAGAATTAGGATCTATGCCTTGAGGTTGTTTTTCTCTAAAAGAATGAAAACTTAAAGTTAGCTTATTATTCTAAACTATACAATATATACTGAATACAAAGATAATTACAATAAATAAAATATCTTCAGTATATCTTCTATGTATATCTCTAAGCTTCCATGTATATCCTTTCAGACGAATCTTCATCATATAAGCAGTATTAATCTTCAGCAGCATTAACTTCCTTCTAGCAGCATTAACTACTAAGCAGTACTAACCACTAGCAGTACTAACTAGCTAAGCAGTACTAACTTTGTTCAAGCAGCACTAACTTTGACTAGCAGTATTAATTAATACTAGCAGTAGTAACACTTAGCAGTATTAACCTTTAAGTCTTCTAGCAGTATTAACTCTGAACCAGCAGCATTAATCATACTTAATGAATTCTTCAGTTCCCAACAATCTCCCCCTAACTTGACTTTTAGGAAAAGAAGTCAAGTTCTTCAGATCTTCTTCAAGATGCTCCCAAAACTCCATCAAGACCTAAATTCCAGTATTTGCATCCAATCCCAAACTTTGATTAATTGTTCTTTGGATCAAATATTTAGCCATTTCTGAATTTTCACCACATCCAAGTTTCTTCTTCAACATTAAATGAAGTTTCAATCTGCTATGGTTGTATACTTTGTCCACTAGGAAGTATTCAATGTGATTTCTATCCAAAGTCACAGAGTATACGCCACTAGTTTCATACAAAGTCCAATTGGTAACTGCTTGAAAAACGCTCCTTATGATCTCCTTCACTTCATCAGGTTTGAACATCATACACAGATACTCCATCACCAGTTTTGTAATTGAAATCCCTGGAGCTTTCAACTGATCTGCATACAACTTCATCCCTATCTCAAACATTTCTTCAATATCAGACCTTGAGCATGTTCTGACAATTTTAGCCCAAGTACTGTAGACTTCATACTTTTCATCTTTTCTCTTCAGTCTGATATACTCCTTGCCATCTACTTCCAAAACATCCCAGTGAATGACTTCAGGAGGTTTAACTCCTACTGGTTCTGCTGCAATTGGTTCAGGCACTTTGTCCATCACAACCATGTACATCTTGACATCCTCAGTACTTGCAGGTTCTTTCATTGTAGATGACTCAGGTGCCTCTTCTTCTTCAGCAACCTTTTCAGCCTCTTCTTCCACTAATCTAGGCTTCTTTGTAGGCTTTCTCCTGGCAATCATCTTTGTTCTTTTTAAAGTCCTTAGACTTTCACCAATTGTTGTTTCCTTCTCTGGAGTTTCTTGCTCATCAGGGAATGGTTTTTGTAAGAAATCATTGCTTTCTTTCATTCTTTTCTCCATTTCAACCCTTGCAAGATCATCCCCTTGAAGCTTTATCATCTCAGCATCATACATCTTCTTGAGCTTCTCAAAAGACATCTTTGAAAACATCTCTACCTTGACACCTACTGCACCCTTGAGGAAAGTAATCATTTTCTTTCTCTCTTGAGCACCCAGGTATGTCTTTGAAGGTTGTCTTTTCCTTGCATCCATTTTGATCTTAGCAGGCTTCCTCAAAGATGTGGCTTTCTGCTTGGCTTGTTCTGTTGCTAAGCTTTGTTGATAGGCTTTGTTTAACTCTGCAGCCATTGCTTTAGCTATCTCTCTATCCTTTTGCACTTGCATGGTTTCTGCTTCTTCAAGTTCAGCCTGTATCTTCCTAGCTAGAGCTTCATCTGATTCAATCAGCTTCTGCTTTTTCATTGGTTTATCAGCTTCAACTAGCTTTGCCTTACCTTTCTCTTTACCCATCACCTTCTCAATGCTAGAGTTCTTTGCTGCATCACCTCTTTCTTTTATGACAACTCCTTTGGCCTTTGAGGTGACCTTGGGAGTATCATGTTTGGCTTTGATGAGTGTTTCTGCAATCTCAAGCTCTGTAAGGACCTCTTTTACTGTTTCTGCTGCTTCTTTCAGCTCAGCAGTATTAACCATTTCTGCTGCTTTACTTGAACTGGCAGTATTAATGGTTTCTGCTGCTGGCTCTGTTTCTGCTGCTTGCTCATTCTCCCCCTCAACATCATGTTTTTCCTCTTGCTCCCCCTTAGCTTTGGCATCAGCTTCTGACTCCCCCTTTTTGGGAGCATCAGTCACTGGTTTCCTCCTTCGGAGCACAAATTGTTTCTTCTTCCTTTGCAGAATCAGTTTCCTTATCATTTGCTTCAACTTGATGATTTGTTCTTGTTGTGACAGAACTATGAGTTTAAGCTCTTCTATATCTTTGCCCTGTTTGAGTACATCCATGTTGATGTTGCCCATTGCCTCCATCAATTCATCATAGTTATATCTGTCCTCACCTTCTCCAGGAGTGTTACCCCCTATTGAAGGATCATTGGATCTTTTAGTAGTGGAAGTCTTCTGCCTAGCAGAAGCACTATCCACCCTTGTGGTTTCTTGGCACCAGGGACCTTCAAATGATTGCTCATTCAAAGTTGCCATGGGGGAGGTCTTATTGATGTTACCACTTTCCTCCTCTGTGCTAGCAGGAGTAGTGGCAGCCTCATCACCCATATGCTCTACCTCCTCCTCAGAGAGCACCTCCTTTGGGTTGGGAGACACCCTTGTGGTTTCCCTTTGGATATTCTCTAGGGGAGAATTCTCCCTTAGAGGGCTTATAGGCTTAGTGGGTAATGGTACAAGAAGGGAAGGAGCCTTCTTTACCTGTTTTCTCTTGTAGGTTTGGGTGATGGGAGAGGTTGGTTTTTCAAGAAGGGACTGGGGAATTGATTTTGAGAGGGAAGGTTGGGCTTGGCTAGCAGTGGGTTGGTCTAATGGGGGCCTTGACCCTGCTGCCATACCTTCATTGGTTTGGGACACCACCATCATTGTAGAGAACAATGGGGTGTCAACTCCTTCAGAGTCCCCAACAGATCTTCTCATATTTGAGAAAACCTTGCCTTTGGGGGGTTTAGGTACATATACCCCAACAGGTTGAGGTATATCCGTCAATTGATTAGTAATAACTTCTTGAACAAACCTGGGATACATAAAGAAGCTCTTTTTGTTTCCCATGTTTGAGACAAGATCATTGAAAATCATTTTAGAAAAATTGTACTTTCTGGCAGTGGCCAAGCACACCAAAGCATAAGCAATAGTGCTGCTGAACTCACTCCATCCAGTAGTCTTTTTGGATATACAATGCATAAGAGTATGGACAAAGAAACGCCATTGGGGTGAGAATTTTGCTTTAGAAAATTTGAAAACACCCAATGGGCCTCCATACCCCATTCTTGTAAGAGTTGTAAACAGTTCATCATTTGGGATAGAAGTTATACCAGAGGCATCATCTAGACGTAGACTGATGCGAATAACCTCTTCAGTGACTGTTAGTGATTGATCACAGATTCTTGTCTTGATCATTTGCACACCATTTTCCACAACAATGGTTGCATTAGCCCAGAACTGCCTTTGATGCTCAATGTAGATTGTAGGTGATACAATAAGAGCATGAGCAATGTGGCTTGTCTTGAGGAAATCCACAATCTGATGAAATCCTGAAGCTTGCTTTGGCTTTTGTAGCATCGCAATCTCGTTGTGCTCGTCGATGAAAGTCATGGATGCCATTGATCTTAGTGAAAAGCTTGCCTGAAAACTTCGAACTTGAGAGAGAAAAGGTTTTGAGCGCAAGAGAACAGTATGCAAAGAGTCGTTATGAACATTTAGGCGGGCAAATAGTATTTATAGTATTCGGAATATAAGCAGTATTAACCTAGAGCAGTATTAACTACTAGCAGTATTAACTGAAAGCAGTATTAACTACTAGCAGTATTAACTGAAAGCAGTATTAACTACTAGCAGTATTAACCACTAGCAGTATTAACTACTAGCAGTATTAACTACTAGCAGTATTAACTGAAAGCAGTATTAACTACTAGCAGTATTAACCACTAGCAGTATTAACTAAAAGCAGTATTAACTACTAGCAGTATTAACCACTAGCAGTATTAACCACTAGCAGTATTAACCACTAGCAGTATTAACCACTAGCAGTATTAACCACTAGCAGTATTAACTACTAGCAGTATTAACCACTAGCAGTATTAACTACACTTACTCCTTTTAAACTTGCTAAACACTGAGTACTGCTATGCATATCCTGAAAAAGAAGATTAGTAACACCAAGAAAAAAAATATACAGGTATAAAACCACTTTTTGAGAAGAAGATTATTCAGAGTTTATCATTCCCACACTTGTTACCAAGAATGTGAATCTACCCACATCAAAAGCTTTAGTGAATAGATCAGCAAACTGATTATCAGTGTGAACTTTGACAACTTGAATAAGTTTCTTTTCATTACAATCTCGTATGAAGTGATACCTGATCTCAATGTGCTTTGTCTTTGAGTGCTTGACTGGATTATTTACAATGCTAATAGCACTGCTGTTGTCAATAAAGATTGGAGTGTGTAGAAAGGTTACCCCATAATCCAACATTTGATTCTGAATCCATAAGACTTGAGAACAGCAACTTGCAGCTGCTATGTACTCTGCCTCTGTTGTAGATGTGGATACTGTGGTTTGTTTCTTGCACTGCCATGAGACTAGTCTAGCACCCAAAAACTGACATCCTCCAGAAGTAGATTTTCTGTCCAAGTTTGCCCCACCTAGATCACTGTCTGAGTATGCTATTAGGTCAAAAGGTGAGTTATGAGGATACCAAAGTCCCAATCTGGGTTGCCCTTTGAGATATCTGAATATCCTCTTAACAGCTTGAAAGTGAGATTGCTTTGGCCTAACTTGAAATCTTGCACATACACAGACTGGAAACATTATATCTGGCCTTGATGCTGTGAGATACATGAGAGAGCCAATCATGGATCTATAATGATGCACATCCATATCCTCCCCCTCAAGATCTGCTGTGATCTGCTTGTGTGTTTCCATAGGTGTGCTTGCAGGTTTTGATTCTGAGAAACCAAACTTGGTTAGAATATCCTGCACATACTTGGATTGACATATGAAAATGCCATCTGACTTCTGTTGAACTTGGAGTCCAAGGAAGAAAGTAAGTTCCCCCATGGAACTCATTTTGAACCTTTGATGCATTAAATCCTCAAACTCCTTGCACATGTTGTTTCTTGTAGAACCAAAAATAATGTCATCAACATATATTTGGACCAGCAAGATATCCTTCTTCTTTCTTTTGATAAATAGAGTCTTATCAATGACTCCTCTTTCAAAGTCATTTTCCAAGAGATAGGATGACAGAGTGTCATACCATGCTCTTGGGGCTTGATGTAGTCCATAAAGTGCTTTCTTTAATTTGTATACCCTGTCTGGATAGCTTGGGTTTTCAAACCCTGGTGGTTGACAGACATATACTTCTTCTTCAATTGATCCATAGAGAAAAGCACTTTTTACATCCATTTGGTAGACTTTGAAGTTCATGTAAGAAGCATAGGCTAGGAATAGTCTGATTGCTTCTATCCTAGCTACAAGTGCAAAAACTTCTTCATAATCTATACCCTCTTCTTGAGTATAGCCTTGTGCCACCAGCCTTGCTTTGTTTCTTATAACAATACCTCTTTCATCTCTCTTGTTTCTGAAGATCCATTTTGTGCCAATTGCTCTGTGACCTTTAGGAAGGTCTACTAGATCCCACACATCTTGTAGCTTGAACTGTAACAGTTCCTCTTGCATTGCTTCTATCCAGCTGGATTCTTTCATAGCATCATGTGCCTTTTTAGGCTCAAGCTGTGATAGAAAACAAGAAAGCACTGTATGCTGTTGATCTTGCATTTCCTGAAGTCTGCTTTGATGTCTAGTCATCATAGGAGAAGAGATATCTCCTATTATCAACTGTGGAGGATGATTCTTTTGAACTCTGGTGTTATAACTAGATTCTTCATTTAATCCAGCCTCAAGATTAGATTCATGCAACTCAACTGAAGTGTTTTCAGATGCCACTTCATTGTTTTCTTGAGTCTCCTCATCTCTAGTGTCTTCTTCACTCTGACTTGGTTCAGTAAATGATTCCTTTTCACAGTCTTCAACTGAATTTACTGTGGGTATGGGAAAAATCACAGATTTAGATATCCTTTCTTGAACTTGTGTGATCTCTGATTCTCCACTACCTGTTCCTGTATACTCATTACTGAAACCAAAAGAGTTAGTTAGTGAATCAATGTCAAATAGCCACTGAGGTCCAGACCCAACAGGATTTGGTGTGTTCTCATTGCATTTGACATTGTCACTTTCTTCAATTATTCTAGAAGAAGAGTTAAAAATTCTGTAGGCCTTACTCTGAGATGAATATCCCACAAGAAATCCATCATCTGCTTTGCTATCAAACTTACCTAAGTGAGATTTGGTATTTAGAATTGTACAAGGACACCCAAAAGGTTTGAAGAAACCAATGAACGGTTTTCTTTTATTTAAAAGCTCATATGGGGTCTTGTTCTTTTGCTTGACCACTAGAACTCTGTTTTGGACATAACAAGCAGTATTAACTGCTTCAGCCCAGAAGGTAATTGGTAATTTTGAATCAGCCAACAGTGATCTAGCAGCCTCTATTAGTGTCCTATTTCTCCTTTCAGCAACACCATTCTGTTGAGGAGTCCTAGGAGCACTATATTGTCTCTCAATACCTTTTTCTTCACAAAAGGTGTTTAGATCATGATTTTTAAACTCAGTTCCATTATCTGATCTAATGACTTTTACTCTTTGATTAGTTTGGTTTTCAATTCTTAGAATAAAGGATTTGATAAGACCACTTGTTTCATCCTTAGTCCTTAGAAAATATACCCAAGTAAATCTGGAGTAATCATCAACAATAACCAAGCAGTAAGATTTCTTGCCTATACTCATAACATTTGTAGGACCAAACAGATCCATATGCAATAACTGGAGACAAGAAGAAACAGAATTTAACTCTTTGGTCTTATGAGAAGTTTTGTGTTGTTTGCCTTTAAGACAAGCAACACAATGATCATCACATGAAAAGACTTTTGAAGGTAAACCTCTTACAAGGTTATTTTTAACAAGATTGTTCATAGTCTTGAAATTCATGTGACACATCCTTCTGTGCCAAAGGGAGGATTCATCTACAGAAGCTTTTGAAACAAGACAATTTAGAGATGAATCACTATCAACATTGTCCAAATCAAGACAGTAAACATTGTCCTTTCTTGGAGTTCTAAGTAGTATCATGCTTTCATCAACTACCTTGAACCCTGGAGCAAGGATCATACACTCAGTATTTGTAAATAATATACTATGTTGTTTGTCACAAACCTGTGATACACTTAACAGGTTGTACTTTAATTGATCAACATAGTAGACATCCTCAAATGTCATCTTACCTTTGGTGACATTACCTTTTCCACTTATCTTACCACCAGTAAGATTGTCTCCAAATGCAACATGTCCTCCATTGATATGTTTGAAATCCTGAAGGCATGACATGTTGCCAGTCATGTGCCTAGAGCAACCACTATCAACATGCCATATGCTCTTTCCCTTGAGCTGTTGGTTGCCCTGCACATTAAATAAATCAGTTAGTATGATTGGGGACCCAAGCAAAAGTGGTCTTGGGTCTCCCTTTCTCATCAAAGTATTTACATTCCTTTTTAATGAGGTTTTTAAACTCAGAGCACTCTTTATTAGAGTACTTTGTCAATATGATTTGCTTAGCAGAACCAACACTAGAAGCAGTACTAACCTTAGAAGTACTAACAGAGTTAGCAGTACTAACAGGTTTAGCAGTACTAACAGGTTTAGCAGTACTAACCTTGTTAGCAGCATTAACATTGTTAGCAGTAGTATTACTTCTAGCAGCACTATCATTGTCAGCAACACTATTTGTGGTAGCAGTACTAACAGTTTTAGTGCTTTTAGGAATCCACATATTGACACTTTCTTTAACAGACTTTTTCTTCATGTGGCTTTTAGTTTTAACAGTTTTCTTAGCCACATGGTTCTTTTCAATTTTCTTATAACCAAAGGGTTTTTGCATGGACCTTTGGAAATTCATCCTTTGTTTCATAGGATTGAAATAACAGAATTTTGCAAGATGATTCAATTTGCCACAGATAAAACAAGGTTTTGGTCTATTGATTTTACTCAGATCAACCCCTTGTTTTTGTGCCCACAGATTATTCCAGTTTCTTTGATTTCCCCTCTTTTTGTCCTGTTTTTGGGGCTCATTCTTCTTACATGCACACTGTTTGCAAGGACCTGGATTCACAACTGTGGTCTGTTTGTAATGGACCTTACCAGACTTTCCCTCTGTCTTCTCTATGTCCTTGGATTTGATCCAAGCCCTTCCACAATCATCATTGGTGATAATGTTATTCTCTAGAGGAATCTCACCACTCACCTTGTTCTCCTTACTCTTGCCAACCTCTTTCTCAGTCTTATCCTCAACATCTACCTCATCTAAGGGATCTATTTCAGTGGCTCCCTCAGGCAAGTTCTTCCTATCTTTGGTGTCTAACAGGTCTGAAGTAGGAGGAATGTAATTGTTGTTATATGGTGGAGGTGTTGTATTGTACCCAATTCCTCTTCTCAGCTTATCATGAATCTGATTTTGTAGTAAAGAGTCCATTGCTTTAGAAGCATTGGAAAACTTTTCTACATCAAGCTTAACCTTGGTCAGCTCCTCTTTCAGTTTTTCACTCTCCTCTTTAGATTTGGTCAGTTTAAGTTCTAAATCCTTTTTCTCCCACTGCCAGTAATTTGTGTCATATGAGTGTTGTAGTTCATTGGCTTGAAAACCTTTGATCTGATCTTCAAATCTCTCTACAATCCTTACATAGTCTTTTATATCCTTTTCTAATCTCTTAAGGTCATCACTCATCTTCTGATTGTGATCCCTGTACCTTTTAACAGTGTCTATGCAAGTTTTAGAACAGAGATTAGAACTTACCTCAGATGGGAGATCAAATACTTTAGCCATAAGAGCTTGATTCTGAATAGTTTCTTCTGCTTGATCACTCCAATCAAACCCCATTCCTTGTTGAGAAACAAGGGCTTGAGCAGAGTTTCTGTTGTTATTGAAGCTTCCAGATTGAGCTTGTTGATGGTTGTTGTTGTGAGACATTCCACTTCTGCATTCTCTAGCAAAATGTCCCTTCAGATGGCATTTGTAGCATTCTACCTTTGATTTATCAAACCCTGCTCCATCTTCTCTTCTTTGGGAGAAGTTGTTTCTTCCAGTCCTCTTTATAAACTTCTTAACCCTCATGGAGAGCATGGCCATCTGCCATTTAATATCCATCTCTTCCAGATCATCGGGATGGAGTTGTTCTAAGTCATCATTAATCAAAGAGGAATTTCCATGATTAGAAAGAAAAGCTTCAAACACAGAATCAGTGCCTTTATCTTGATTTGTTCCATTAGCAGCATTAACTGATTCAGGGTTAGCAGTAGAATCAATTGATGCTGATAGGAGTGCAGCATTATGAATATATCCAGAAGGCTTCTTCTTTGCCTCCACCTCAGCTTCAAATACTCTAAGATCATTGTACAGATCATCAAGTTCTTTTTCTTCCAACTGATCATTCTGTCTGAATGACACAGTGTACATGGTCCATTCATCTCCAAGGGACCTTAAGAACTTTCTGTTCACATCATCTTGATCAATCTGTACTCCCATAGTAGCTAATTCACCAATTAGTTTGTTGAACCTGTCAAAAGTTTGAGTCATGAACTCATTCTTGGTTGACATAAAGTTCTCATATTGTTGCTTCAGAATTGCTTTCTGATTTCTCTTGGTACTTTTGGTACTAGAGAATCTCTTCTCCAGAGCATTCCAGAGCATCTGTGCATCAGTGCAATTGCAGAATTGATGTTGATACTCATTTGGAATGGCCAAGAGCAGTGTGCTCAAGGCTTTCATCTCTGTCTGCCTTGTCTTCCTGTCTGCATCTGTCTTTGGAGGGGTTCTTTTGCCATCTTCACCAATCTTTCCTTCATCAGATGGGCCATTCTCAATGATGTCCCACATAGAGTAATCTGTGAGGAGAATATATTGCTTGATTCTGATCTTCCACATGTCAAATTCATTGGATCTAAGCATTGGAACTTTTGAGACCAAAGTACTGCTTGATTCTGTAAGATTTTCCATGATGAATAACTGTTTCTGAGAGAGTTTGGCTCTGATACCACTTGTTAGGATCGAATTCTCAACAAGAATTAATTCTCAGAAACAATATCAAAGAAGTTTGCGGAATAACACTTTGATATTCAATGAAACAGTAAATCAACACAGAAAATATGAATAACAAACTGTAAGCTTTTATTGAATGCTTTGAAGTTACAAGATTACTCACTCAACCTCAATATTGATGAACAGACTCACCAATACGAATTCTACTTCTCTAGAATTAGGATCTATGCCTTGAGGTTGTTTTTCTCTAAAAGAATGAAAACTTAAAGTTAGCTTATTATTCTAAACTATACAATATATACTGAATACAAAGATAATTACAATAAATAAAATATCTTCAGTATATCTTCTATGTATATCTCTAAGCTTCCATGTATATCCTTTCAGACGAATCTTCATCATATAAGCAGTATTAATCTTCAGCAGCATTAACTTCCTTCTAGCAGCATTAACTACTAAGCAGTACTAACCACTAGCAGTACTAACTAGCTAAGCAGTACTAACTTTGTTCAAGCAGCACTAACTTTGACTAGCAGTATTAATTAATACTAGCAGTAGTAACACTTAGCAGTATTAACCTTTAAGTCTTCTAGCAGTATTAACTCTGAACCAGCAGCATTAATCATACTTAATGAATTCTTCAGTTCCCAACAACAAATGCTCCACGTTTTCATAGTAAAAAAATAACAAAATTTAGATTGCGTGGGAAATTTTATTTTGGTTTCAAGTAATCTAAATAAAATAAACCTTTCTTGCCATATTTGAGACACAAAATCAAAAGACATATTTACCCTTTTCATCTATTATTTTTATTTATTATTAATAAATTAATTAATTTACTATCATATATAATTCAAATGAATCTTAACCATTGATTATAAAGATTAATGGCTGAAATTTGGTTTCCAAAGTTTTCAATGAAACTTGGTTTCCAATTGATACCACCCATATATATATACAGGGACGATACATATATCTTCGGCGATGGTTGTCGTGTGCATTGGTGGTTTGCTAGATGTTGGTTCATAATAGAGGGACAATCTCCGGCAACCTCCGGTCACTATCTCCGACGACATCACCTTCTCCAATCACCATCTCCCCCAACCTCCAGTCACCATAACCCACTTGCAACTCACCTTCTCCCAAAACCCACCTTCTCCAATTACCATCTCCCCCAACCTCCCAACATAACCCACCTTCTTCCAAAACCCACCGGTGATTACCTTTCTCCTTAAACCCACCAACAACTCACACACATAACCCACCTTCTCTAATTTCCATTGCTTTATTTAGCTAAGCCATAAGTGAATAAATCAACAATTAAGCATTAACCATTCATCTAGTGATCTAGACTATAACTTCTAACTATAAATGAATAAGTGATCTAGACTATAAGGAATAAACAGAAACAGAAGGAAGTAAGCATAAACCTTCTGTGTTGACTTTGAGGGACTGGCCCAGAAGGCAGAGACTATAAGTGACTAAGCAATAAGCACTATGCTGTAAGCAGTAGCACTATGCAGAAGCTGTGGACCTGTGGCTGGAAAGAAGCAACAGAAAGAAGTGGACCATATCGTTAAATATCGATAAATATCGCTCAAATATCGGTCAAAATCGCCGATATTATCGGCTCTGATATTTTTAACGATTTTTTCCCACCGATATTTTGCCAAGGACCGATATCCGAGATATCCGCGATATATTAGTGATATATCGCCAATATTAACAGCATATCCAGCAACATATAATATATACTGTTAGATATTAGTTTGAATCAATTTGTAATGTAATGTTGACTTTTGTAAGTTGTAGTTTGACCTTTTGCATCTTAGTGTTTGTATGAGGTTATGTAATGTGTAACCCATATAAATACTCCTTTAAGTCTTTGTTCCTTGTAACACTAAGCTTTCTATTCCAAGTCTTGTAACTGTGAGATATATGAATACACAGACTTGTGACAAATTCTCTCTCTAGAATCTTTCTTTAATCTTGTTCTTTGATTGTCAAATATGCTTGAAATCTAGAACAACAATTGGTATCAGAGCTAAATCAGATTGAATTGGGAAGATCAACAACTTGAAAATTAGCAGAAAAATCGATTTCCATTCTTGGAAAGTTTACCGTTCACGTACACTGTTCCATTGATCAAGATTTTGAATTAGTGATTTTTTGATTGTGAATTTCATTGCACTGTAATCGCATAATAATATATAACATATCATATTCACACTTTAAACACAATTGCACAACATTTGAATGTTAATTTGATCATTCTTGTCAATTTTAGAAAGTTTACTGTTCGCACTGTATTTTAATCCAATACTCCTAATCATGTTTGTTCTTGGTGAAATCAATGCACAAGGGTTGTTCTCGATGCTACAGTGATCATTTCTACAAAGTTACAGAGGCTAATTTCAAGAATTGGGTGGAAATCAGTGAAAATTTGAAGAAAATACTCAAGATCCACATAATTCGCATAAGACATGAAGAACTCGTATGATGAAGAATTCGCATGAATCAGTGTGTAAAAGTTTCTAAGGACAGAATTCACATAAAGCATTATACGAATTCCCAAGAATTCGCACATAGCCTTGTACGAAAAGTCAAGATTTCGCATAAAGGCACATACGAAAAGTTAGAATTCGTATCTTTCCATATGTGAAATGTGCAGAATTTGCACATAACTACATGCGAAAAGCTCAGAATTCGCATAAAGTTACATGCGAAAAGTGAAGGTTTCTTATCCTTACTCATATGAATTCTTTGTGTGTGTGAATTGTGTTGTGAGTGTTGTCCGAATTCCATACTTAGTTTAATTTTGAGTGATTTTTTTGTGCTTTTTAAGAGTTGATTTTTCTGATTATCTGACTAACGATCTGTTCAAGCATTATTTTCAGATATATTTTCACAATGCCTTACACAGATGAAAAAGGAAACATTGTTTTGACAAAAAGAGACCGTGCAGTGGCATACATGCCTGAGATACCTCTGATAGAAGAAGAGAATGCAAAGCTTAAACTTCAGAACTTAAAACTGAAAGCTGAGATTGAGAGTCTAAATGTCAAACTGAAGAAAGTTGAGACTCAAGTATCTACTTACCAGGAAAAGGGAAAAGATTGGTTAAAGAAAGTAGATGAGAGAAGTAAGAAAGAGAAATCTGAACTAGAGAAATATTTCAATCAAAGATTATATGATCTTTCAAGGAGTGCTGAAAAAGAAAAGAAAGATTTAGAAATCAGATGTGCTAAACTTTCTAAACAAGTTTCTGAATTTGAGAAAATTGTTATTTCTGAAAGAGATATTTTTGAAAAGGAAAAGAAAAATACTGAAAAGAAAAATATTTCTCTTTTCAAAGAAATTTATGAGAAAAATCAGAACTTGGAAAAAGATTTTAAATCTGAAAGGAAAGTTTTTGAAAATGAAATTTCTAAACTGACAAACAAGTTAGCTACTTTATCTACAAATATTCTAAAAGGACAGAAGAGTAGATCTGATCTGCAAAGCAAGTTTGATAAACTTTGCAATGAAAAATCCAAGTTGAATGACAAGATCAAACAACTTGAGATAGCTAATGCTGATTTATCTGATAAACTAACATTTGAAACACCTGGCTTATCTTCTTATGATGATGATTCAGTTGAATCAGTATGTTCTTTTCAATCAGTTTCTAGCTTGTTTCAAAAGATGGTTTTCAAGGAAAAGAATGTCAAACCAGAAATATTGAAACCAGATCAGATTAAAACTCCTAGTTCATTTTATGTTAAATCTGTTGATAAACATGCTGCTTATTTTTCAAAATCTGGATTTAAAGCATCTGATAAAGATAAGAGGATCTGGGTTGTAAAGGGATCTCCTGAATCAGTCAAATACCAGAAATCATCTGCACAAGCTTCAAAGACAAACAAGAACAAAGCTTCAAAAGGTAAATCTTTTGCTCCTGATTACATCAAGTCTACAAAGCATTTGATCAGGTTAGCTAAAAGAAAACTTTGTTGTTCTTATTGTTGTACTGATGATTTTGTACACAAATCACACATCAACAAATGGTATTATTCTTACAAGAATTATTTAGACACTGCATATCACAGAGGTGGAAACCACTCAAAGAAGTTTTCACATACTAACCAAGATGGAACCAAATTCATCTAGGTACCAAAACCAGTTAAACATGTGATGCAGGAATCCACACTCAAGAAGGAGTGAAGGGATGATGACTTCTGAGTAAAGCAACTTAGAACTCATTCTTCAATGTTAAATAATGATGACTTCTAAGTACAACAACTTAGGACTCAATCTTCAATGTTCAAGAATGATGACTTCTGAACACAACAGTTTAGGACTCAATCTTCAAAGAATTCTACTGAAAGAATCTTTGAATGTCAAATCATTTCAGGGAGTATTTCTTACCTTTGTAATGAATTACTGGGAAGATTGTAATCATTTTGATTTTGGGGAGATTGTATTTCAAAGAATATTTTTCTAAGGGAGAAACAAATCTAAAATGTTATATTTTTCAAAAGGAAGAAACAAAGTTAAATTGTTACATCTTTCATTTTAATAGGAAGAAACAAATTTAAAGGGAAACAAACTTAAATTGTTATATTTTGTTTTACATGTAGATATGAAGGGGGGGCATATTTGTACAAATCCAACAAGATCCATCTTATGTTAAGGGGGGAGTAGCAAGATATCAATCATCAATTGTTAACAATTGGTATCAATGAAAACAATTGGTATTGTTATCAGTTGGTATCAAACAAATGTGATCAAACTAGAGATCAAGTCAAAGGGGAGCATAGACAAGAAAGATATGTCAAGTCAAGGGGGAGCATTTAATAGAAATATCATTTCTAAAAGGGTTGTAAGTTTGTGTGAGTATGGAAATATTTTTGGGAATTAATAATAAGCTCAAAATGCTATTTTTAGAAAGTTTCCATAATTGGAAAGTTTTGGAATTTTTTTTTGAAATTAACGAGTTTCCTTATTTAGAATGTTTTTCAAAAGATGGAAATTTTGCTAAGTCCCAAATTCGCATAACAGTGTCATGCAAACACGTTGATTAGTGGGAGCATTTAAAGTCACATGCAAACACGTTGATTAGTTCTTTGGCACCCTTGAAGTTAACTCCAACAACATTAAAAGAAGTGAACATTAAGGTTTTGAAGTTAGCTCAACTTATATCAAGACTTTGAGTTTTTGGGATTCTCCATAAAGGTAATCGGTTTGAGTCCTTTAAAATCACTAAAGATTTTTTTGATTATTCTGCAGGAATCCTGGGATTAGTCAAGGTACATGTAAGCTGGCCCTAACACCTATGGCTAAGAAGAAAAAAAATACAACATTAAAAGAACCAAGAAAATATTCAGTGGAAGAGTTCGATGGTGGGTTGGTAGGGATTTGGAGAACTTAGGAATTGACTTTTCTGGTTCTTTTGTCCGGGAAATTGAAGATGATACATCCACTTCTTTTTGGTTAAACAAATGGTTTAAGCTTTGTGACACATTTCCTAGACTTTTTCGTGTTGAGGGTGATAGGGGGTTTCAGTGTGCGATAGAGTGGTTTGCAATGATCGTTCGTGGTGTTGCAATTGGGGGTGGATCAGAGAACCTAGGGGTAGAGAGTCGAGTGAGGTGACAAAAAATTTAGGTTTGATTAAGAATTCTAGGTCGTTACAAATGAGAAGGATAAATGGGTTTGATTTATAGATGACTCAGGGGTGTTTTCAGTTCATGGTCTTAAAAGGATGATCGATCCAATTTCTTTGTCTTCTCTGTATCAAAATCAAGCTTGTGAGACTAAACGGAACCAGTTAATTCCGAGAAAGATTTGGATTTTCAACATAATTATCTTCAACCTTATCTCCAACTCATCTTTATCTTCAAGTCTTCTTTATCATTAGAAGCAGCACTAACCTTCTTTTAGCAGTATTAATCATCTTTCAACATTAACATCCTCAGCAGTATTAATCCTTGGGCAGTACTAACCATGCTTGCAGTAGTAATCTTCAACAGTACTAACTACTAGCAGTACTAACTCTCCAAGCAGTACTAACTATTCAAGTAGCAGCACTAACTTTTTAAGCAATATTAATTCTACTAGCAGTATTAAAATTACAAGCAGTAGTATCCATCCTTAGCATATTCAGACCCAACATAGTTAAGCATTCACTCGGATATAAGTGTAATGTGCCAAAGGGGACGGTTGTCAGGAGTATCAACATAAGGTTTATGGTGGTTGTTCTGAAAAAGTGGATTAGAGACAACCTAATTTGTTGTCAATGTTGAATGGAAATCTAGATTTCGAAGACGAAATCTCTTTTAAGGCTGGGAGGATTGTAACACCTATAATTTTCGGTAACTAAAGGTCACCCGGAAGTTTTTACAACTTGGAAATGGTGGGATTTATGTTGGGAAAGCATTATTTAAAGTCCCTAAGAGTATCGGAAGTGTTGACGTTGAAAAAGTCGGGTTTCGGGGCTTGGGAAGGGTCCAGCTACAATGTCCGACGACTATGACAATGTCATAGTTTCACGGTCATAGTCGCGCAAGTTGGAGTCCCCATGGTACACTTGGTGCGACTATGACACGCGACAATGACCATGTCATTGTCGCGTGTCAATGTAGCACAAAGTGTGCGACTATGACACGTGACAATGACCGTGTCATAGTCGCGTGTCATTGTAGCACCAAGGGGGCAACATGCTGTTAAATGCGATTTTCAGTTTCTTTCTCCATTTCTCACTTCTCATCCTTCTCCCAACTCTCTCAAAACCTCTCAAGAACAACCCAACATCATCCTTTGATGTTTTGGGACATCATTGGCTCGAATCTTTGGATATTATGGTGGTAAACCGTCATCAAGTTAAGGATTGAAAGCTAGGATCAAAAGCCTCCATCTTCATCTTCAACCTCAAGCTTCATTTTAGGGTTTTCTAGGTTTTTACCAAAACCTAAGTGGTAAGTTTATCCTCTCAATTTCTAAACCTTATTTTAAGATATAAATGCTTCATTGGTGATATCCTAGTGTTTTGTTACTCCAATTTCAGTTTGGAAGATTTTGGAGAAATTTGGGTAAAAAATTAGGGTTTTGGCCAAATGGAGGTTTTGATGTAAAGTGTTTGGGGATCGATTCTAAATGGTTGAATATATTTATTAATGGGTGGAAACTTGTGAATCTTGGTTTTTGGGAAGTTTTGGCTTGAGGATTCAAGTCTCTTCAAGGGAGCTCAAAGCGGGGTAAAATCTAGATTTAACCTAAATTTAGCAAGGTGAGTTCAAGTTGATTTGTGAAAACGGTGTGCATGCCAAAATAATTAATTTAAAGCGTTTGTGTTTTACATTAAAATGTTAACTGCTGATAAGTTTGGTTATTTGGAAGTGTTTAACTTTGTAAACGTATAAAACACCCATCTTGGGGATTTTTGAGTATGTTGTTAAATGCATCGAAATGAAAATGATTTGATGACTCATTTACCTAAATGGAAAGTATTAGGTAAGAATGCATTTTTATTATTGTTGGTATACGTGTATGTTGTATGGGGAAATGTTTTAAAAATACCACCGTGTGAGTCATGGGTGCTTGGTCATTCCCAACCTTGCAAACGTTTCTGAACTTATGAACCTTGGGTTTTGGGAAAAGATGTAACTCAAGTATTTTATTGAGTAAACCGGTGATATTGGTATTTAAATGATTTATCGTATGGGTATAAACCTCTTGAGTAATTGTCATTTAAATGTGTGTCATGGGATGTTTTGGAAAGAGTAAATGAGATTATAAACTTTTTTGGAAAATGTTTTATGATGGAGTTTATACATGTAATTGAAGCATGTGTTTGCATAAATTTGGTCGTTGCATTTTATTGCATTTTGCGTTTTTTAGCATATGGTCGTTTGATTGGTTGAGCTTAAGACTCAGTTTTCGGCTTTGTCGGGTAATGGGGACTTTTTTTCGGTTTTAATAACTTAAAGCGGAGTTTTTGGTGTGAGTTACATTTATTGCACTTTATTTTGGAGAATACATGTTTTGAGTGCGTGTGTCATTCAATTGGGTCATGTATTTTAGACTGTAATACATTGGATCCATACACATGTAAGTCAGTCGTGTTTACTGGTGAGGACTCTTGGGATTCTCACTTTGGGGAAATAATGTCGTGTTGGCATTGGTGTCGTCCCGGTTGTTTGGCGAAGAGGAACCTTTATGGGTTGTACTTCGGGACCATGAGTCTTGTGTCGGATGTCTAATTCTTATGCACGAGATTAGACATCGGGATTTATCAAGTAAAGAGTTGAGGCTCCTATCTTGAATGCTAGGGAGTAGGCACTAGGGGTCGAATGAGTACCCTGATGATGAAACTCCACTAGAGACCGAACAGGCAATAAGATCGTGTATCCTTGAGGTGTAGCTCGGCAGAGCAGGCAATGGGGGATACGGTGTTTGGGACTTGAAATAAAGTCCGACTGGAGGTGTAGCTCGACAGAGCAGGCAATATAGTCATGGCTGGAGGTGTAGCTCGGCGGAGCAGGCAATACAATCACGATATGAGGTGTAGTTCGACAACATGGTTATGTGGCTTAACTTTGTGTTCCGCCACGTACAATGGAATTGGGTCTCTCCCGTCACCGGAAGGTGTTATTTGGGTACTAAACAGTGTCATTTTATTATCCATGTTTTCGGTGATGTTTTGCATATGCGGAATTGTTTACTCAAGATTTATGGGTTGTGTATTATGCCTCGCCCACATTTGGGGTGCTTCGAGAAGTAAAATCTTATTTCGTATTATCATAAATTGGGAGTTTTGCTTACTATTCACGTTTTGGGTGAGTTTGGGATTAAAGTGGTTTTACGAAAGAAGGTTCATGTTGGGTTCCTTGTTTTAAAGGTGTACTTTCGGAAAATAGTGTCGTTTGATATTTAAAGTAAATCTTTCTGAAGGTCTGTGATTTAAACTACTTTCTCTCCCTTTAGCAAATGTATTTATTCCATGTTGTAAACTCTTGAACTCACTAGGCGTTAGGCTAACCTTTTTATTTGTCGGCATGTGCATCAGGTTCCGGATGGGGGAAGAGGTTCTAGCGTCTTGGTGAAGTGTTGAGTGCTAGGAGTATGTGCATGGGTGAGTGGCTTGATGAAGTCTTCCGCTTAGTCGTTGAGAAGAGCAACTGTTTCTTTTGGGTTTTAGTTACACCCGACCTTGATTAGTCTTTATACGAGACTTGACCTATTATTTGTTGAAGTTAAATCTAGCGTTTTATTGGAAGTGACTCAAGTGATGAATTGTAGAATATATTTTATCTTTATTGGATGTTTAATTTAAAGTTTTTAAATTAGTAGCTATTTCCGAATGGAGGGTGTTACAATTGACGAATAAAGAACATCAGAACATCGAACTATCAAAGATCGACTCTCCTCTCCTTCTCTCTCGAACTCGAAACTGTTGTGGTGTTGCCCTCTTCCCCTCTCGACTCTCCTCTCTGTCTCTCTCGAACTATTTTTGAATTTTGCTTTCCACGGTTCTACTCTTTACGGAGCTACCCTTGTCTTGTGTATTGAGGTAATTTTTATAGTGTTTTATTTAGGTTTTAGACTTCTGATTTCTGATTTAGCTTAAACTTTTTAGTGTTTATGTTACGTTTATTGTTTCTTGTTTGTTTTTTAGACTTCAGATTAAGTTTTTTTTTTTAAATTTATTTGTTTACTGTTTAATTTTAAGGCCATCGAAAGTATTGGGAAAGTAATTAATTAAAACTTCCTGAGTATGTGACATGCCATCATCGAGTAATTTTATGTACTTGAGATTTTGATTGCTTTGAGAAACAACTCGTATCGTATTTCTAAAAGTCTGATGCATGTACTCCTTACATTATTTCGTAAGTTCTTTGAGGTTGTTATCCAGATGAAGAAAATGTTGACATCTAATATAAAAGATGCTAGGTCACAACTAATTAATGCACACCCTATAGTTTAGGTAGAGAGCTTCTCAAATTCTGCTAAATACTCATCAAGGGTGGATCTTTTAGAGAGCTTACTTGCCCACACTCTTCTCTTGTTTCCATACTGTCACATAAGTTCTTAATTTTAACATGTCAAGTGACATAAATTCTTTTCTTTTTCTTTGACTTTCTTCTAATGTTGTGCAACTTCAACATCTTGTTTTTCTTCTTATTTCTTACACACCACTTGCCTTCCTCCTGCAGTTTCTTTGTCATAAAAAATAAACTTGATCAATTGAAAAAATTCATAAGCAAGATGCAATCTGGCCCTTGCAAAATGTCACAGGCCATTGCAAACATTGTGGATGTTGTTGATGGTGTTATCCATTCTGTTTTATCCCAATTCATGATATTTGGTTGTTGTTTTCATCTCTATTGGTCAATGCCCAATTGCTTTTAGACTGTCTAATATATGGTTTTGTCTATGTCCATGCTATGTGGGGTTTGTGTTTAACATCTGCTATTAGTATATTAAGGTTCTGTAGGGATGAAAAGTGTTATAATTTAGGGGGGGGGGGGGGTTTCCTTTTTTTTGTCAAAAGATATCTTGGAATGTTTCGATGTCAGGTTCTTTAATTTAGGATTATTCTAAATAAACATTTTTATATTGTGTTTAATGCATTTAGAAAGAAATTACGTTAGAACTATTTGATGTTAAATAACTCATCAATCATGTGTACAAAAAATAATTCATACACATGTATTGCGCATAGCACGTCTATACTATATAATTAGATAACTTGTTAACGTTGATCATTTATCAACTTAAAGGGGTTAGACCTAATAATATTCAAAAAGATATTATATAAAATGTCATATTTTTATAGTCGATAAAATGTATTAAAATGAGATGTACATCCATTAAAATTTTTAATTGAGGAATATACTTTTCGAAAGACACATTCAAATCAAAGGTATGTAGTTTAAAAGAAATCTATTTAAGAATTTATAGTTTAAAACCTGTTTTTTTAGAAAGGCAAAAATATGTGTTTTAAAATATGTTTTTTTAACGTCACAGAAAACACACAATTTTCAAAATTGTGTACCAATAAATTTCTTGTTTGAAATTAAGTTATTTATAATATGTAAGAAATGCTGAAATTAGAGGTGAACAATTTTGTGTTTTTCTAGCTCCATTGAAAATGATGGAACAAAAATCCAAAAATGACTTTATCCCTAAAATCCTCCAACGAGCTTGAAGCGATACCTACTATAGCTAGTTTCTTATAGGGAGGGCCTCGTTATACAAGGAGAATTGATGATGAGTAAAATGGAATACTTTGTGTGTGTGTGATATTATGTATGCGAGGATGTCATAATATGTTATTAACAAAAGCTAAATGTTATGTTTTGGTAACGGTAACATGTTAGAGTATAAAACATAGGCTTATTGAGAATATAAGTTGACCATCGACGTGTATCTTAGGATCCGAAAAATCAGGTGGAGACGTATATCTAGACTTAAGCATGTGAAGTTTAAGTTTAAGTTTTTTTATTATCTTATGAATGTTAAAGTATGTTTGTTGTTTAGAGCGGAAGATTTATCCAAGTCGGGGTGAATGTTATTTGTGTTGAGTTTCTAACCTACATATTAATGTTGTTAGATTAAGGTTTACTTTTTTTTCCTAAGTTAATTGAGATGTGATATTCTCTAAAGGTAAAATTAGAGGGGGTGAGAAAATAAATCAAACTTAACTTTTAACTTGTTATAATTCCATAAATGGTTCAAAATAGCAATTGATGTTATATTCGAAGGCATATAGCCTTGCTTTTAAACCTTTAATTATGCATAAAATTAGTTACTGTTCTTGAAAAATATCGTCTAGGATTCATGACCAATCCACAATGCACCACAACCACGATATCATTTTTGTTTATGTAAAGAATGTTTTGTATATAATCTTATTTATATTTTTTTTACACCGTAGGTTTTTAAAAATCTCATTTTAAACATATCAATAACACGTTTATTTTATTATATCGACAATCTAATACATAAGAGAAGATTGGCTAGGCATATTAAGTCATCATCTTATGAGAATAACTGATAACATACAAAGTTTTGTAACCTTGAAAACAAAACAAGTTAAACATATTTACATCAAAATAATAAATAAAATACCATTGTGACTTTTTTTGGAAAGGTGGTCCACCCAAAATAATCCCGACAAATTTCAACCGTAAGATATCAATCCTCGTAAAATTAAATGATAAGATTAACAGCCACAATTGTTATGAACATCTTGAATGGAAGCGAGGATATATGTGATATTCCACAACATCCCCTAGGTATCAACTATTACGCAACAACCTTTTTGGTTACCATTATTATTATATCTATCGATTTCTATCATACATTTTGAAAATATAACATACCAACCATGTTTTAGAAAAATTTAATTACACTTAATTTTGTCCCCTGTCTATTTTTTTATTATTACGTTTAAATTTTTTGTAGATATTTTGAAAACAGAAAAAAGAATAAAATCAAGTGGCCATTGTGAGAGATGTGATCTTGACGGATGCACCCAATGCCAATTTTCCGACCTCCTCCGTGAATGTATCTGCTGCACAGCACCACCATCCTTCGCCAAACATTGCTTGTCATCCGTGGTCGGACTCTCCGTTTCCCTCGCATTTGACCATTAAACATACTTTAGCAGCTTCTTTCTCCGATGAATCTATCTGCGACGAGAACACCTCTGGATCCTTTGTAGCAAATGGCTGAAATCCAAAGATCGTCTCTCCTTTTTTGATCTCAAATGCCGAATCGTGGCTCTCCACCACTATGTCCTCCTCAAGGTTCTAAATGGCCTGAGGCGTGGCGTGGCGGCGAGGCCAAGCCTCAAGCCTTAGGAGCCACGGCGAAGCTATGACGTTTTCAAGGCGTGACTTATGGCGTCAAATTTCTATTTCATATATAAAAACGTATGTTTTGTAGTGTTACTCAGTGAGTCAATATTAATAGAGAAGTTAAATTAGGTTGTATATATAAAAACCTTGCAAACAAGACATTAAAAACGTTAAAAAAATCAAATATCTCATTAAAATAACCGCGCATTAGGCCATGGCGTGCCATGGGCTTAACGTGGCGTGACACACAAGCCTTGGTACCATGGCGCGCCATGGCGGCTGTGCAGCGAGTTTTTTAGAACATTGGTCCTCCTTCTTCGTCGCGTGGTATGGCACCGTTTCCTTGGTTGTAGACGTAATCGTATCGGTACTTAATGGTCCTTAATGAATTCATTGTGGAAAGATTGATTGTGTTTGAAAGAATGGAAAATTGAGTAGGTTGGTGGTGTGTATGTATACAGGTTTTAAGAGAATGAAAATTTATATACAAACATCTTACTATAAAATCAACGCATTATTATCTTGAATTTAATTAATTACAAGAATTTGGATGATTGTGCTAAATGCGACTATGAAACCTTTAGAAATAATCAACCATTTTATTTGATTGCCAATTGATTTAAGAGATCATGGATTGCTATGTTTTAATTTATTTAAAATTAAGTATTTAAAATTAAAATTTTAAAAAGTGCATCTAATTTCAATAGATATTCTAGCAAATTCAACACGTTAATTACATTATTAAATATTTCATCAATAAATCGATACACTTTTAAAAATGAACGTTATTAAAAAATTATCACACATTAATTTTATTGATCATATAAACAATTAAAATAATAATCTCTCTTCTTAAATTTAAGTTTTAAGGAGTTTTTTAAATTTGGAGACTTCAATATTCTTTATTTTTTTTCTTTATCTTAGCATATAATAGTGACTAGCATTGCGCATTGCGCCATGTTCAAATAACATTTTAACAAAAAATTAACATTCGTTTTCACTTGATTATTTATATAAATTGGATTTTGTTTTTGTATAAATGAACCATATTATAAGTTGATATACAATATTCATTTTGATGAAATTTGGTGTGTAGTCAAAGCTATTATTCCCATTTTTGCTTACAATGGGAATGTAAAAATGTTTCATGTGTAATTATAAAATTCAAAAAATGGTTTATTGGATTGTAAAAAATCATTTATAGAGTAAGGGGTTGTTTGGCAAGCTCTTAATGGTGATATTAAGAGCTCACCTCTGAATCGGTAAGAGGCTAGGGCTGTTTGGCAAAAAAAAAACACCTCTTAACCATTACAATGACCTCTTAAAGATTGAGTGTATAGGGTTATGCAAAATGGTTCAGAGCCTCATTTTTTCCCCAATTGCCCTCCCCTTAAACACAGCAGCAGCATTCTTCCTCCCATGCTTCTTCCCTGTGTGAACGACGAGGCCAATCCCCGTCGGCGGCCCTCTCTCCAGCGTCGGCCACCCCGTCGGCGGCCCTCTCTCCAGTGTCGACCACCCCGTCGGCGGCCCTCTCTCCAGCGCCGGCGACCCCGTCAGCGGTCTTCTCTCCGTCGCAGCCACCCCGATATGCGGTCTTCTCTCCGTCGCAGCCACCCCGATATGCGGTCTTCTCTCCATCGCAGCCACCCCGTCGGCGGTCCTCTCTCCGTCGCAGGCAGACCACCCATCGAAATACACCCCATCGACATCCTCTCTTGTAAACCCCATCACAGGCTAACCAATCAATAAACCCCATCGAAATTCACCCCATCAAAAGGTATCTCCTTGTAAAAACATGGATTTTGTGTGGATTTTGTAAAATTTGTATGAATTTTGTATGAAATTTTATATGGGTTTTGTTCCCTGTGTTTACCGATTTTGTATGGGTTTTGGTGTGGTTTATTGATTTTGTATGAAATTTGTATGAAATTTTATATGGATTTTGTTCCCTGTGTTTACCGATTTTGTATGGTTTTTGGTGTGGTTTATTGATTTTGTATGGATTTTGTTTACCGATTTTGTATGGATTTTGGTGTGGTTTATTGATTTTCCTCGTAGGGTTAAAATGGTAATTTGTTGTCATTCAGACTGTTCATTCAGAGAAGTTACCAAACAACCATATTTCATTCTGCACTAAATCATATAGAGTCTATCAACCATTCTGACCTCTTAACTATTCTGCACTCAACCATTCAGCAACTACCAAACAGCCCCTAAAATACAAAACAATAATTTTCATAAATTACAAAAAATCGTTTATATAGTTTACAAAACTCTGGTTTTCTTTCCTCAATTTTCGAAGTTACTTAGACACGTACCTTACAATTTCCATTTTATTATAGATTTGGTCCTTGGCCATAATGGATTTCATGTGTTCTGTTACGTATGGGCATTTTTATCATTTTAATTTCTAATTTTCAATATACGAGTTTATAGAGCATTGGACAAATCTGTACGAATTAATAAGAACTAAAATTAACCATCGTCCCACTCCCCTTGTTTTAGGTGTAACATCAAATAAACCACCACAAATTGAACCCAACTTTTAGTTGGCAAAAATTAGGGTGTCATTGGTATCTTGGAAGTCCAAAAATCCATCGAAATGAGTTATGGTATGAAAATCGATGTTCCATGGGGTTCCCTGTATCGATACCCCTACTTACCGGGAGTTGCACCTACCGGGATTGGGAGAAACCCGGGTAAGTGCTTCGTGGGAGCCGGGAAACCTGGCAAATCGGAAAACCGGGGAGGCCGGACCCAGGCAAGTGGGAAGGACCCAGGGGAGGCCGGGAACCCGGGAGGGCCGAACCCGAGAGGGTCGGGAAGCCGGGGAGCGGACCAGGTATGGCCGATAGGTTCCTTGCGTCCCTATCGGCTTACGGTTTAAGACTATCTTTTTCGGATCAAATACATTGTCTCACGATCAATACAATGGATTAAAGATGAATTCTAGAGACGCTCTAGCCATTGGGACCGATAACAAACCTCCAGTGCTTTATGAGGGAGAATACCAACAATGGTACGATAGGTTCATGAACTTCATTGAATCGAAGGACGCTTATCTCGAGATAATTAAGTCCCTGACAGAAGGACCACCTACTACTCCAATGACTGAAATATCTGCCAATGAGGCTAACCGTGTACCTACTCGTATGGTCCCAAAGACAGTCGCTCAAATGACGCCTCCAGAAAAGAAACCGTATGATGGGGAATGACTCGCAAAAACATATATTCTCCAAAGTTTGACCAACGACATATACGCAAGCATTAACAGCTATAAGGACAGAGCAAAAGGAATGTGGGACCAGATTCGAAAAATGATGATGGGCAGCCGAACAGGCAATCAGTTGAAGATCACTAGCTACATTGCTCTGATACCAATTGTAGATCCTAGAAACAGTGCAAACACAATAATAACCAATAAGCAATGAAGATTTATCACAATTGTTGGTCATATGATTAAATTAATCAATCAAAGGTTTAAGGTTTACAGAGAGAATTTCTGATGCGAGTAAGTAAACCTAAATGACCATTCTTCCTAAAACCCTAAGAATGAACCTATTTATACCAAGGGCCTAAACCCTAAGGCCCAAGGCCCAATAACCAAACAAGCCCAATAACAATAATTAAGGCTTTTTACAACACATTAAATAATAAAACAATTAACTTCTATAAATGCGTTATAAAACTTTCAACGCACTAGGACTTTCAGTCCTAACAGGTATGAGAGAGTTTGACGTTATTGTGGGAATGGATTGGTTGGCTAGCCATAATGCCAACATTGTGTGCAATAAGAAGATAATTCGCATCACCTTACCCGATCTGTCTGAAGTACTAATTTATGGTGATAGGCGTGAGCGTAAGTCTTGCCTTATCTCTATGATGAAGGCTAGACGTTGCTTAGAGAAAGGGTTCCAAGGGTTCATAGCATCAGTATTAGATGCTAAGAAGGAGAAGAAAGGGGGTAGGGGATGTCCTGGTAGTGAGTGAATACCTGGAGGTGTTTCCGGATGACTTAACGGGTTTACCCCCGGACTGGCAGGTCGAATTCAGGATTGACTTGGTGCCGGGATCAGCACCAGTAGCACGTGCACCTTACCGGTTGACGCTAGCGGAAATGAAATAGATGATGATGCAGTTGCAAGAACTGTTGGACAAGGGTTTCATACGCCATAGTTCGTCGCCTTGGGGAGCACCAATACTCTTTGTCAAAAAGAAGGATGGATCAATGCGGATGTGCATTGACTATCGCAAGCTCAATAAGGTGACTGTCAAGAATAAGTATTCGCTCCCAAGGATCAATGCTTTGTTCGATCAGTTGCAAAGGGAAAGTTTGTTCTCGAAGATAGACTTCAGGTCCGGATATCATCAGTTGAAGGTAAGGGAAGAAGATGTCCCCAAGACAACTTTTCACACAAGGTACGGGCACTATGAATTCTTGATCATGCCTTTTGGTTTAACCAATGCCCCGACAGCGTTCATGGACCTGATAAATCGAGGTGAGCATGAAGAGCATCTTCGCCTTGTTTTGGGTTTGTTGCGGTACGCTAAATTCTCAAAATGTGAGTTTTGGTTGAGGGAGGTTCAGTTTCTAGGTCATGTGGTGTCGGGAGAAGGTTTAAGGTGAACCCGACCAAGATTGAAGCCATCAAAGAATGGGAGCCATTGAAATCACCTTATGAGGTGAGGAGTTTCCTGGGTTTAGCGGGCTATTATCGGAAGTTCATTCAGGACTTTCCCTGAATAGCCACGCCATTGACCGCTTTGACTAAGAAGAGTGTCAAGTTTGAGTGGGGCGAGGCTCAAGAAGCAACTTTTAGTAAGTTGAAGGAGAAGTTAAGTAGCGCGCCAATTCTATCCTTACCTAGTGGAACAGAAGGATTTGTGATCTACAGTGATGCATCCAAGTTGGGGTTAGGCTGTGTATTGATACAGAATGGCAGGGTGATTGCTTATGCATCCCGTCAATTAAAGGACCACGAGAAGAATTACCCTATGCATGACATGGAATTAGCAGCGGTGGTTTTCACGCTAAAGATTTGGAGGCATTACCTTTACGGGGTCAAGTGTCAAATCTACACTGACCATAAGAGTCTCAAGCATCTATTCGACCAGAAGGAGTTAAATATGAGGCAGAGAAGATGGGTAGAATTATTGAACGACTATGATTGCGAGATCCTTTACCATCCTGGTAAAGCGAATGTGGTGGCAGACTCTTTAAGTTGAAAGGAGAGAGGAGAGCAAACCAAGGTGTTAGCCTTTCAAGTTGAAGCAACCCCCAATCTATTAGAGGAAATTAAGAGGTTCCAAAAGGAAGTGATATCGGAGAAGGATTTGAAAAACGAGAGTATGGTTGGATTTTTATCATCTTTGGAAAGTAATGGTAGTAGGGTGAGATGTTTAGGGAACCGGATGGGAGTATTGCAAAAGAGTATTATAGAAGAAGCGCATATGTCGCGTTATTCGGTACATCCAGGAACCAATAAGATGTACAGGGACCTACATCAGTTCTATTGGTGGACAAGAATGAAGAAAGAAATTGCTCATTTTGTGGAGCAGTGTCTGACCTGTTTGAAGGTCCAAGGCGGAGCATTAGAGACCCTATGGGAAACTTCAACCCCTAGAGATACCGGTATGGAAGTGGGACAACATCACGATGGATTTTGTCCCAAAGTTACCAAGAAGTCCAAATGGATTTGACGCCATTTGGGTAATAGTGGATCGCCTCACCAAGTCGGACCACTTTTTGTCCATCAAAGACCAACCCGTTGGAAAAATTAGCAAGAGTATATATCGACGAGATAGTAACCAGACATGGCATGTCGTTGTCCATAGTCTCTGATCGTGATAGTAGCTTTACATCGTCATTTTGGAGGAGCCTTCAAAGGGAGTTGGGTACATAACTTAAGTTGAGTACCGCTTACCATCCTCAAACGGATGGGCAGAGTGAGAGAACTATTCAGACGTTGGAAGATATGCTCCGAGCATGTGCAGTAGATTTTAAAGGCTCTTGGGAGGACCATTTGCCATTGATAGAATTCTCTTACAACAATAGTTACCATGCTAGCATTCAAATGGCTCCCTTTGAAGCATTGTGTGTGCGTAAGATTAGAACGCCCTTGTGTTAGAATGAAGTAGGAGAGAAGCAGTTGGCGGGTCCAGAGATTGTGCAGATCACTACTGATAAAATCAATCTAATTCGTGAGAGGTTGAGGGTGGCTCAAGACCGCCAAAAGATGTACGCGAACAAAATAAGGAAACCGATTAAATTCCAAGTGGGAGACAAGGTGATACTTAAGATCTCGCCTTGGAAAGGTGTTGTCCATTTCGGAAAGAAGGGAAATTTGAGGCCTAGATATGTAGGACCGTTCGCCATAACTGAGTGTGTGGGTGAGGTGGCGTATAAGTTGGAATTGCCCGAGGAGCTTAGGGGAGTTCATTTCACTTTTCATGTATCAAATCTGAGAAAGTGCTTGGCTGAAGCAAGTATGGCGGTGCCTTTAGAGGATATTCGAGTGGACGAAAAGTTGAGTTATGTCGAAGAGCTGTTAGCGATAGTGGATCGTAAAATCAGAAAGTTGAGGACTAAGGAGATCGCTCTTTGTGAAGGTCCAGTGGCGCTACCATAAGCGCTAGGAGGCAACATGGGAAGTAGAAGAAGACTTTAAATCCCAATACCCCCAACTCTTTGATGATGGATTTTCGGGGACAAAAATATTTTGAGGGGAGATGTTGTAATAACCATGCTCATGTTGAAATAAAATTTAGTTTAGTGGCCTAGTGTGAAGGGTGAGAGTTGGAGGGCCTTAGTGTAATTTGGGAGAGGGAGGGATAAAACCCTCTAAAACCCTCAATTTCCTCTGTGATATGAAATTGGAGGTGGCTAGAGGATAGACGATTGGAGAATTCTTATCAACCTTGAAGAGCTTGGGATTCGTGAGTTTTTGTGGTGCAAATCTTCATTTTCTTCAAGGTAAGCATCATCTCTCTTGATTCCTTATGTTCCTAGATTTTGGTTTTGATTTGTTGAATTGATTTGTTGTTAAACCCAAATCGATTGGGTTAGTGGTTGAACTGTTGGATTAATGATTAATCTTAGAGGGACAAGAATTAGGGTGCCATTGGGTATCTTGGAAGTCTAAAAATCCATCGAAATGAGTTATAGTATGAAAATCGATGTTCCATGGGGTTCTCTGTATCGATACCCCTACTTACCGGGAGTTGCACCTACCGGGATTGGGAGAAACCCGGGTAGATGAAACCCAGGTAAGTGCTTCGTGGGAGCCAGGAAACCTGGAAACCCGAGAAACCGGGGAGGACGGACCCGGGCAACCCGGGAAAGCGGGAAGTACCCGGGGGAGGCCGGGAACCTAGGAGGGCCAAACACGGGAGACCGGGAAGCCGGGGAGCGGACCGGGTATGGCCCAAACCCTAGTGGCCGATTCTTGAGCCCAGTCTCGAGTTTCTGAGTTATTTCACCGGTGTTATCAAGTGAGACCCGTATCGTCTATTGAGAGTCTTAGGTTGTCGTGAGAGAAAGACCGAACTGTGTGAGTTATTCGAGTGACTCACCACTCTCGTGTATGGTTTAAAGTGTAGGTGCACGATTACAGGATTGTTAGAGCAAGCAAAAGAGCCTAGTACGGACTTCAGGTGAGTTCCCTTATTCTCCGTTAATGTATGATCTTACGCAATATCGTTATTATTACGTGTTTATATGTGATCCATATCATGCGTAATAACAGGTGTTGTTTTAAGGGGTAAGCCTCATGGGGTGTGTATAAGTTCATGGATATTGTGCTTATAGGGAGTGTGACCCATACTGAATATATGAATTCGTTTCATATATTTAAGTTAAGGGCGTCTGTGTTCCCTAAAACGTTGTCACAAGTGTGTATGTGACCTATGCGTGAGCCAACCATAGAAGTTGTGCGTGCAAAGATCTTATTTTTAAGTATATTATTTATAAATGAATGTAAACCACCCTTTTGTTGTTATTTATGATGTGGCATGCTTCTAAGGGGATATCACTAGGCCTTAAGGTCTAACCCTCACTTTTCATACTAAAACCGTTTTAGGGAAGCAGGTAGTAGAGGGTTCGAGCAAGGGCAAGGGCAAGATGTGAGCTCGAAGCTTGTATTAGAGGAGACTTATGTTGTTAGATTATGTTAGACGATCCCGTCCAGTTTATGTTTAAATTCTCAGTTGTAGTTCAGTTTATTCCGCAAACCTTTGTGGTGTTTTTGTATGTTTGACTTGTTACTTTGGGGCCCGTTGGTGCGTTGTCTATGAAATTTTAGTAGTTTGATATGTTTAAATGTGTGAGTTGTTACAAAATATCGGTTCAAAACGACTTTGAACTTGACAAGTGTCTTGAACAAAATCCCTCTAGCACCGTAGTTGCACTACAAAACAAATGAGCAAATCCCACGAAATATTACTAACAGTCGAAATCCGTCGGCAATTACTGACGGATCCGAATATCACCAATGGATTACCGACGGATCCGAATATTACCAACGGATTACCGACGGATCATCACCGACGATGTTTAATCCGACAGAGGTTACCGACGGATTTTTCTGTCGATGATAGTCATTTGTTTTGTAGTGTTAGGAATATTAAGAGATGGAGGAATCACAACAACATGGATTTGAGTAGCTTAGGTGGGGGTAGGGCAACGAGTTATGGAGGAATCACAACAACGACTTTGATTTGTTCTTCATCATTGAAGCCTAATTCATAGCCAAATCAAACCTCCAACCTATAGACGAGCTTTTTGTTTTAAATTTATAGGTTCTAGGGTTTTTGTTGTACCTGTTTGTTTTCATAACTAATGTTTTTGTTTGTAACCTTGTCTATATTTTTTATCATGAAGGATTTGAATGTTCTTTTCAATATCTTAGAGGAGCATAATTAGGAGGAAGACAAGGTGGTAAATGATTGAAATACCCTCACGTGAGGCCTACTTAACAGCTAAATCTAACGACTTAATAAATCACATGATGTATGGTACATTTTCGAAACTCGAGGGAAAAAACAGAAGTTTTGGTAAACCATGTAGACATTTTTTGTAATTTACTCTTAATTGTTAAAATTTCATTTTGTTGACCGATATAAACGTATTGATATAGTTTTCATGATAATATTACAAACAATCGAAATGATACTTAATATTTTGTTTTTTTGGAAAACATTCTTATTTTTATGATGATATATTTCTGTATTTATGTCTTTTATTCAAACCATCTTCATCTTGTTTGAACATATTCTCTATTGTTGGATTTTCGATCGTAGATCGGTAGATGAATTGGTTGGAGCCACATGAGGGGGGGGGGATATGCTGCCAACGAAAATTTAAGTTTATACATATAGGGAGGGGGAGGATCATGCGAGAACAAATTAATTTGTTAGGAAATAAGAAGGATATATGGGGCACATACCTTATTCAATAAATGGATTAAATAAAATATTAATAAATTAAATTAAAAAGGGTATGATTGTCATTTTGTGTATAACATTATCTGTAACCATGGAAATAATCCATAATAATTCAGGATTGAGTGTGTTTTCCAAACTGATTTATAATAATCTCTAATAAACCAATTTCATTACAAAACGAAGTCTGTAACAGTTTGATTATAGTTTTTTTTATCACATATGATAGTTTTTACATGATCATATTAATCATCTGTGACAATTGTAGGTATTTTTTGTTAATTATATGTGATTATGTATATTTACATTTATAAATCTTATTCTAATGCAAATATTATCACATGTGATAATACTTCATTTATACAGACACATATTATCACATGTTATTATTACATGTGATATGTACAAAAATTTACAGATCATATGTTAAATGTAACTAATCACATATAATTCAAAACATGGATCCAAGAAATGGAGAAAAAATAGTGAAAAAAATAATGAATTGATTGTGGATATCACATGTGATATTTGATGAAAATTATGAAAAAAAAAATCTTAATTAAAACCAAAATGTATTGTAACCAAAATGTTATAGCAATGAGTAACATTTTGGTTTTAATTAAGATGACATGACACATGTTACGAGGTTTCCATGCTATTAATTGTTCACGTGTAATATATTGTTGACGTGAGATTTCTTATTACAACAATTGTACTTTGAAAAAATTTAAATTTGCATATTATTTAATAAATATATTAAATTAATTAAAAAATCTAAATTATTCATTAATTAATATAACAATATTAAGAAGACTTGTAGCTCACAATTTATCTCGCTAGCATTTAAAAAATGTTTTGAAAATATATATTTTGAACAAGGAAAATAAAAATTGCTATATTTTTTTACATACAAAATATTTATCTTGAAAATAATATATCTGTTTATGCCAAAAATCTCACAAGGAAAATTTAAGGTAAATGTGGAGCTTGATCCAACCAAAGAAAGTAGCTTTAATAATCGTACGATAATAATAAAAGTGAAATAAATGAGACAAGGGAATTGGTGACGCGGAAAACCCCTAAAATGGGTAAAAATCGCGGACGAGTATGAGTCGTCGTGCACTATGGACGTCAATTAGGGACGTCGTCCTTGTTAACAAGTGTTACAAATGAAATGTAATGTAAAACAATACAATAAAGTAAAGTCGGTCGTGCGTAGTGTGTACTTAGACTTCAATCGTGCGTCGTACGACAAACAGCAAAGGCTTTATGAACTTCAAGAGAGATTGAGTGAGCTTACGAACGTAATTCGTGAGCTTGTAAAGTCTGAGAACCAGGTGTCCGAATGTGAAGTTCAATCTTTATATTTATACTCCAATTGTCCGTTAGCAAGTCTTGAATGCATATCTTTAATAGAGTATCCGTTTAATATTGATGACAGCGTCCGTTACATCCGTTGTTATTGGTAACGTCTTCCGTTATGATCTCTAATCATAAACGTCATTGTAATCCTGCATTAAACATAATATAAAGTATGTTGTAATTTAATAACTGAAATCATGTCGTACGACAGCCATCGTGGACGGGTTTTGATAGTTTGGTCGAAGTCGCTCAAAGGAAGGGCGTCAGTTATTTCTCTGATCGTGCGACTATGGGCTAATGGACTGTTGGAATCTCTAGTCGTATAACAAAGGACCTTTGTTATTTTTTACCCAAACAATATCTTATTTGTTTTTTAAAAATTTGACTTGACATACTATTTAATAAGTTATTTAAATTAATTAATATAACAAGATTAATAAGATTTGTAAAATATATTTTATATCGCTAACATTTAAAAAACATGTGTTCTTTGAATAAGGAAATTTAAATTTAAATTTAAGACTAAGACACGTGCTATAAAGACTAAGACACGTGCTATAAAGAAAAAGCGGGTAACTTGCATAGAACCGAATCGGTTCGTTTCCAACTGAATAATGACGTCACGTTTAACAGAATAAACAATTTGACAGCTAATGAAGGACAGGTGTCATGCTATCGTTGAGTGTACTCAAGGGGTTGTCTGACACGAACGACACGTGTCAATTTGATTGACCGTCGATTTTTGGCGATTTGATTTCCTGGCGATTTGATTTCTGATTTTTTAGTATAAATAGGGATTATCCTTAATCTTTTCCTTTTTTACGTTTTACCCCTTTAGAGATTTCATACTTCCGGCGAGATACACTTTCCGAGTGACCAAGATCCTTTCCATTCTAAGTTCGAGGTTTAGAACGCTATTTAAGGTACGATTTCCGTTCTTTCCTCTGTGTCAGTTTATATGCATAGGAAGTCCATAGCCAGGAAGCCTAGGAAAGCTTGGGATATTCTTAGTTATTGGCGTGCGATTCTTAACATCCCTGATTTCCAGATGTCGAGCGAGCCTGTGAGCATGTATAGGGAGGAAGAGCATTTAGATTATTTTAAGAGTTTGGCCAGGCTTCCAGATGAAATAAATCTGGTGTCGTCGGAAGATTTAAGGCTGGATGAAGTTCCGAAGGGATATTGTGTTTTGTATGAATATCCCTTCAAGATAGGTTTTACTTGGCCATTTAGCCCTTTGGTTAGGGCATTTTTAGATGCGTTTGACTTGACGCCTGGACAATTAATGCCTCAATTCTGGCGGATTGTCCAGGTGATCGATCGTCTTACGGCCGATTGGGAGGTACCGTTCAATGTGAACGACCTCCTGACTGCCTATAGCGTTAGATCGGATAATTATCACCGGTATAGTCTGTTCCCTCGTTTGAAGGGAGATAATGTACTGATACATAATACCGCGGTGAACGATCGTGGTTGGAAACGTCAGTACGTTTTCCTCCAAGTGGCGTCTGTAAATGACGAAGACAGCCAATGGTTGTCGTCCGGCTGGAACGAATCGGGTAGGTTTTATGTTTTTGTCGTGCGTTTTTGTCATGCGTTTATTATTTTTATAACGTATATTCTGATGTCTCTTTGTTTTTTGTTTGGCAGTGATCGACTTCACTAAAGTGAAGCCAAGGAAAGATTCTCACGACAAGATTCAGAGGATCTTGGAGAGAAGTATTACTGATCGTTCGTTTTCCCCTCGGTCGAACGACGAGGAAGACGAGGCTGTTTTTGTAGTTGAGGTGACGTCTGTCGAGGTTCTCGTAGAGAAGGAGAGAGGGAAGAAGAAGAAAGAGAAGAAGAAATGACCGGTAAGTCGCTCGACAATACCTTTCACTTGTATATCGTACGTCATTTCATTTTTAACTTGCTTTCTTTTTTCAGAGGACGCAGCTGTAAAGTCGGCTGCCGTTAAGCGAGCCGTGCAACTAGAGCTCGCCCGCCAAGGGAGGGAGAAAACGAAGAAAAGAGCTGCATCTTCTACGGGGGTAGATCCGAGACGTGTCCGAGGCAAGCCTCGGTCCTCGCCCAAGAAGACGGGCGATGCCACTCTGTCGTCCCTTTCAGGGGCGACACCAGCGAAGGGAACCGTTGCTGGGGTCGAGCTTGGAGGCTCGATCAAGGCGACGAAGGATGCCCCAACGACGGGGGTATCGGGCGTTGAAAAGCCCTTTGCCGCACCTTCTTCTTCCTCTAAGAGTGAGGAGAAGAATAAGGAAAAAGTGGGAGAGATGATATTCAAAGCCACTCTCCCAGCTGACTTTATGGCTAATGACGTTCTCGAGAGAGACGTCATTTTTCCACACCTGGAAACATTTCTCCTCCCGACTTTCTAAGATCGGTACAAAGAATCTCGGGTTGAGGACACGGGGGCACATGTTGCTGGTCTCTCTTTCATGGTAAGTTTTACTTATTCTCCTTCTCTGTTGCTTATTTTTCTTACTATTAATTCTTTTCCTTCTGTCGTGCAGTCTTTCCAAGCTTGTTTGAGCTTCTACGCTCAGACAGAAGGTCTTAGGGCTTCTTTTCCTGATGTCAAGAAAAGGGCCGACGAGGCTCTTGAAAAGGAAAAGGTCTCCCTAGAGACGGTCGAGGCTGAAAAAGCAAAGGTCGAGAACCTCAAGGCTGAACTCATCGATGCCCGGAGTCTACTAGAGATTTCGGATCGTGAGAAGGTCAAGCTCAGGGACCGTCTCTTTGAGCTTGAGGCGTCTTTGACTAAATTAGAGATCAAGAAGATTAAGGCTATTACCACTGCTGTTGCTTCTACTGACGAGATCGCGACTCTGAAGAAGAGGGTCGAAGATCTGGAGGACGACGTCAAGGACTTAGAGATGGAGAATAAGCAAATTGAGGCTTTCTCCCGCTTCACGGCCCGAGCTGCTTTAATGAGGCGTCACTTGAAGGGGAAGGATCCTATGGCGTCGGCCTCCGAAGAACTCAAAACTTACCTCGACACTGTCGGGACTGAGAGGGACCTGGATGAAGACGACGAACTGGAGGAGAACGATGGCGCAGGAGAAGTGGCAGCAGAGGAGACCATCGTCGTTCAGGGACAACCTAACGTTCCTTCTACTTAATTCCTTTTGAACCTATCACCTAGAGGTCGGCCGTTTGTGGTCGTCCTTTATACTTGTAACTCAATATCTAATGAAAAAAGTCTCTTTTGTTCGTCGACGCTTATTACTTGTTTTTATAACTAATCGTACATCGAGAAATTTAAGTAGATAGACAACTACATTATATCAAACATTCAACCATACCATCATTTATAAAGAAATCAACTAAAACTTTCGATCGATCTTGGGTAATCTGTAATAATGGTTCTTGATTCTAAGTATTTGAACATCAAGTGCAGAATTTAACCTTTGTCGTCCATTAAAATTGAACATATACGTGTGATCGCATGAGTTTTACTCGACACAAAGATTTTAAATAAGTCGTGCGTCCCTGCGAAAAACAACATTAGTGGGGTGGTCGTTGGTTTGACCAACGACCCTCCGATGCTTAAGTCAGTAATCTTTCTTAAGAGATAATCGAAGAAAATAAATATGAAATTTAAAAGAAATACCTCTTTAAATGAACTGCATTCCAGCTTCGTGGGATATCTCGACCATCGAGGGTTTGGATTTTATAAGCACCTTTACCCACGATGCTAGAGATTTGATAAGGACCTTCCCACTTAATGGAAAGCTTACCTGCATTGACCTCTTGAGTATTTTGAAATACGCGACGTAGAACGTAATCACCTTCTTGAAAAACTTTGATTTGGACATTTTTGTTGAAATGTCGCTCGACCACTTGTTTCTGTGCCGCCATGCGAATGTGCGCAGCTTCTCTAAGCTCTTCTAGAGCGTCGAGGTAATAACTTAGGTCGACCAAGTTATGCTCAACGGACGTATGTCTTGAAGTCAGTAGTCGTACCTCAATAGGTAACACAGCTTCACATCCATAGACTAAGGAAAAAGGAGTTTGTCCTGTGGACGTACGAGGTATCGTACGATTAGCCCATAGAACGGAAGACAATTCTTCCACCCACTTCCCTTTGGCAGCTTTGAGTCTTTTCTTGATTGAATTGATGATAGTTTTATTACTCGACTCGGCTAGACCATTCGACTGTGGATATCGAGGCGTCGATGTTACCAACTTGATGTTCCTTTCTTTACAAAATCTTCGCGTTCGATCACTAATGAATTGTTTCCCGTTGTCGCAAGTTATTTCAGAAGGAATTCCGAACCTGCAAATAATGTTAGTTTGGATAAAAGAAACGACTTCTTTGTCCTGAACCTGGGAGAAAGCCGCTGCTTCGACCCACTTAGAGAAATAATCTGTTAAAACTAAAAGAAATACTTTTTGCCCAGGGGCAGGTGGTAGTTTCCCAACAATGTCCATTCCCCATTTCATAAAGGGTCATGGGATCAAAGTCGAGTGCAAGGGTTCAGAGGGTTTATGAGACATACCTGTGTGTTTTTTACATGCGTCGCACGACTGTACATACCTTATCGCATCTTGCCTTAATGTCGGCCAATAGTAACCTTGTCGTGATATCCGGTTGGCTAGACTGCGACTTCCTAAGTGGTTTCCACATTCACCGTCGTGCATATCTTGTAGGATTTTCTGGACTTGCGTCTTGTTGGTGATACATCGCAGATTCAGACTAGTCGAAGATCTTCGATATAATTGTCCTCTGATCATAACATACCTTGATGCTTTAAATCTAACCTTTCTTGCTTCCATTCTGTCATCAAACAGTTGATCGTTCTCCAGATAATTTTTAATGTCGTCCGACCAAGAGTTTTCTTCCTCAATTGGTGCGACCAAAATATTACCATCGTCTTTGATGGATGGTGTTGCAAGGTGAACTATTGGGATATTGTCGAATGTCGTTTGATTAAGTGTTGATCCCAAATTGGCTAATGCGTCAGCTTGAGTGTTCTGATCTCTTGGTACCTGTTCGACTATGAAGCGACTGAACTTCTTTGTTTCTTCCTTTACTATTTTATAATAAGCAATCATCCTTGAATCTTTTGCTGCAAATTCTCCATTAACTTGGTTAACAACTAGGGACGAGTCGCTCTGGACATGTAGACATGTTGCCCCCAAGTCATGAGCAATTTTCATTCCTGCAATCAGTGCTTCATATTCTTCCTTATTATTTGTTGCCTTGAAGTCGCATCGTATGAAGTACACTATTTTGCCCCCTTGTGGGGACTGTAGGACGACACCCAGGCTTGTTCCTCGTATGTTCGACGAACCATCGACGTCGAGCGTCCAAGTGGTGTCGTGCAAAGTCGCCACAATTAACTCGTTGGACGTCGTCGCTTCTTCTAGTTCCGGACTGAAATCTGTAACAAAATCTGCCAAGACCTGTGATTTGATCGTTGTCTTAGGCTTGAAATCTATATCATAATTGCTGATGTAGATGCTCCATTTAGCTAGTCGTCATGTTAGTTCAGGTTTTCTTAACACAGACTTTAATGGAAAGTTAGTTACCACAATTATAGGATGCGATTCAAAATAATGTCGTAGCTTCTTAGAGGCCATGACTAACGAAAGCAAGAGTTTTTCTATAGACGAGTACCTGGTTTCAGCGTCTAGTAGAGTTTTACTTACATAGTATATTGGCAGTTGTTGTCCGTCGGTTTCTCGTATAAGGACTGCACTTACCGAATTAATGCTGACGACCATATTGAGTTGAAGAGCTTCACCTTTCTCAGGTTTAGAGAGGAAGGGAGGTGATGTCATGTATTTCTTGAGTTGTTGCAATGCCTCCTCATGCGTATCAGTCCACTCGAATCCTTTATTTTTTCACAGGGCGTTGTAGAATAGGTGACATCTGTCGAACGACCGAGAGATGAACCTGTTCAACGCTGCTACACGTCCTGTTAGACGTTGGACTTCTTTAAAATTTCTGGGTGATTTTAGCTCGATAATTGCTTTAATTTGGTCTGGGTTAGCTTCGATTCCTCGTCGTGTGACCATATAACCGAGAAATTTGCCAGCTCGAACTCCAAAAGAACATTTTGTCGGATTCAACTTCATTTTGTATTCACGCAAAATGTCGAACGATTGCTTCAAATGTCCTATATGATCGTCCGTATGCTTTGATTTGACAAGCATGTCATCGATGTATACATCCATAGTGTCGCCCAAATTCTCTTTGAACATCATATTCACCAATCGTTGATATGTCGATCCTGCATTCTTAAGACCAAAAGGCATTACTTTATAACAATAAATACCTTTATCTGTCATGAAGGCTGTTTTTTCCTGGTCGTCAGAATGCATCAATATCTGGTTATATCCAGAATATGCGTCCATGAAAGTGAGTAATTCATGTCCAGCTGTAGCGTCGACCATAGAATCGATGTGTGGCAATGGAAATGGATCTTTTGGACAAGCCTTGTTAAGGTCTGTGAAATCAATGCAGACTCTCCATTTGCCATTTTTCTTTTGGACGACAACAACGTTGGCGAGCCAGTCTGGATATTTGACTTCTCGTATTTTTCCTGTTTTAAGCAAATTATCAACTTCGTCATTGATAACTTTATTTCTTTCAAGAGCGAATTTTCGTCTTTTCTGCTGAACAGGCTTGAACGATGGATCAACGTTGAGTTTATGATAAATGATACTTGGATCGATACCCACCATGTCTTCGTGCGTCCATGCGAAACAATCATTGTGATCCTGCAAAAAAGATATTAGTCTCTTTTTAAAAGAAGGGTCGAGCGTCGAACCTATGTAAACCATCTGATCAGGCTTATCCTGGTTTAGGACGACAACTTCCAAGAGATAGTCGTCGTCAGTCCCAGGAACGTCCTGGTTCTGTAATTGCTTCGGGGGCTTCAAAGAAATTTTGTAACATTCCCTAGCAACTTTTCTTTCGCCTTTGATCTCCTGTACTCCCCATTGCGTGGGAAATTTCAAGGTTTGGTGGTACGTCGAAGGTACAGCTTTCATGTCATGAATCCAAGGTCGCCCAAGGATAACATTATAAGTTGATGAGCAATCGACAACATTGAACTTCGTTTGCCTGTTGATTCCTTTAGCATATACTGGTAGTATGATTTCCCCCATGGTATTTGTCGATCCCCCGTTAAATCCAACGAGTGTAGTCGAACGTCGTGTAATCTCGGATTTGTCGATTCCCATTGCTTTTACTGCATAAAAAAAAATAATGTTAGTTGAACTACCTCCGTCGACGAGTATCCTCTTTGTCAGACAATTTCCAATGCTCAATTGGATAATTAGTCCGTCATGATGTTTCTGATGTATGTCGTCGAGGTCTGCTTGGTCGAACGTCAAGGGCATAGCTTCTAATTCTGCATCCTCCTTGGGTCTTGCCTCCTTTGGAATTGGTCGGTCATCAGGACCGCGACTAGCATGTCTCTTAGCAGCTGAATATGTGGTCCCACAAACATCAGAGCCTCCGGTGATACAATTAATCACCTTGGCATGTTCTGGGGATGTGGGACGCACATCCTTTTTTCCCGTCAATTCTTGTAAATAACCTTTCGAATTAAGACAGGACAGTTCTTTCTTCAAAGCGATGCAATCATCCGTTATATGACCAAAGTCACTGTGGAAATCGCACCACTTTGTCTTGTCTTTCTTATCACTGTCTTTATCGCTTTTCTTTGGCCACCGAACGTTTTGTTGGAGCTGTTTTAGGGACGTGACGACATCCTTAGCTGATCCAGGGAAACCATAAGATGATACCTTAGGATATTGGATAGACTTGGAAGTCGTCGGCCCTTTCTTTTCAAATCGGACGTTTGAAATTTGTCTGGTAGGCTCTGATCGACCAATCGATTTTGGTTTGAATTATGGCTTTTTGACACCTAGGCTCTTCCGGTCGCCCGAGTGTTTATTTCTGAAAGCGAGGTCATCCTCGACCCTCATGTGAGCAAGCGTCCTTGCTCGTACGTCTTCAAAGGTTTCTAGAGGATACTTCGTGAGGTCGAGATACAACCCTGAACTATCATCCAGACCCCGTTTGTACGTTTCAATTGCTGTTTTCACGTCGCAATTTCGGATACTAATCATTTCCGCTTTGAACCGGTTAAAGTAGTCCCGGATGGACTCTCCATTCTTCTGTACGACATAGTAAAGGTCGCTCGTTTGTTTTTCCATTTTTTGACTACTAGCGAATTGTTGAGAAAATTGGTTCACTAATTCTGCAAAAGACCCGATAGTTTTAGGTTTGAGATTGATCAACCATTGTAACGCTGCTCCAGTCAAGGTTGCTCCAAAACTCTTGCACATCCAGACTTCTTGGAATTGATGCGGTATCGAAATAGTCTACATGAGCTGTTTGTATTGGGCGACGTGTTCTGTCGGATCAGTGACACCTGAATTTTTTGGGGAGAAGGTCAGGATGCTATACTTCTTTGGGATGTCCACCAAAGCGATTTCATCGACAAACGGCGACGCCTGAAATCCTGTTCGTGGCTCGACATTAACTGGGACTGCTACCCCCGGTAATTTGGCCAGCATCGACAAGACACGCTCATTCTGCTCTTCTAGAAACTTCAATCGTTGTGCAACGGGATCCATTGGTATACCCCCGGGAACACCTAATGGAACATAACCTGATCCGTTGAAGTTAGTCTGCTACGAAGAATCAGAGGCATATCCATTGAACGACATAGAAGTCATAGGCATGGTTGGGATTACGAAAGTCGCAGGATTAACTAGCTTTAATAATCGTACGATAATAATAAAAGTGAAATAAATGAGACAAGGGAATTGGTGACGCGGAAAACCCCTAAAATGGGTAAAAATCGCGGACGAGTATGAGTCGTCGTGCACTATGGACGTCAATTAGGGACGTCGTCCTTGTTAACAAGTGTTACAAATGAAATGTAATGTAAAACAATACAATAAAGTAAAGTCGGTCGTGCGTAGTGTGTACTTAGACTTCAATCGTGCGTCGTACGACAAACAACAAAGGCTTTATGAACTTCAAGAGAGATTGAGTGAGCTTAAGAACGTAATTCGTGAGCTTGTAAAGTCTGAGAACCAGGTGTCCGAATGTGAAGTTCAATCTTTATATTTATACTCCAATTGTCCGTTAGCAAGTCTTGAATGCATATCTTTAATAGAGTATCCGTTTAATATTGATGATAGCGTCCGTTACATCCGTTGTTATTGGTAACGTCTTCCGTTATGATCTCTAATCATAAACGTCATTGTAATCCTGCATTAAACATAATATAAAGTATGTTGTAATTTAATAACTGAAATCATGTCGTACGACAACCATCGTGGACGGGTTTTGATAGTTTGGTTGAAGTCGCTCAAAGGAAGGGCGTCAGTTATTTCTCTGGTCGTGCGACTATGGGCTAATGGACTGTTGGAATCTCTAGTCGTACGACAAAGGACCTTTGTTATTTTTTACCCAAACAATATCTTATTTGTTTTTTAAAAATTTGACTTGACATACTATTTAATAAGTTATTTAAATTAATTAATATAACAAGATTAATAAGATTTGTAAAATATATTTTATATCGCTAACATTTAAAAAATATGTGTTCTTTGAATAAGGAAATAATAAGCGTTACATTTTCTTACAAATAAAATATTTATCTGGAAAAAAATATATTATATTTATTTAAAAAAGTATGTTAAAATATTTAATTTGCATACAATTTAATAAGAGTAAATATTTTTGAAATGATTTTTTAAAGAGAGGGGTGAAAAATATAACCTAGGTGAGATATGAATAATCGGGAGGGAAAGTGAATAACTTTTTAAAAAATTTGAAAGAGTTTTTATTTATTTATGTCACATAACCAGAATGAAGTGTCATCCATCTCACCTCATTTAAGTCATGTAAAAAAAAGAGGGGTTAACCGGTTTTAAAGGTAACAAGTTACACATTGTTATAAGGGAAAAGTTAAAAAAAAAAAACTCAATGGACTTTACTGCTTGAAATGATTAAGTCTTTGAAGAATTTTTCAGAATAAATAAGTCCTTGGACTTTCTGAAACGTGTTAAATAAATTCTTGGATTTTTTTAAACCTGTTAAATACATCCGTATTAATAAATATAGAGTAAATTACATTCCCGGTCCCTGTGGTTTGCTGATATTTTGGATATAGTCCCTAAAACGCATTTATTACATAGGCGTCCCTGTGGTATGTAAAAGTACACGCAAAAGGTCTCTCCGTCTAACGAAATTTGTTAACACAATTAACTCAAGGGGTATTTTTGTCTTTCTACACTTGTTTTTGTCCTTTTCCTAACAACAAATAAAAAAAATTAATTAAAGCCATCCATATCCATACCCCTACCCTTACCCCCTACTACAACCCTCACCCCCCCCCCCCCTCACACTTTCTTCTTCTCCTTCTTCACTGAAAACCGCCAAATCCACCCCACACCTCCCTTTTCTCTATTCCCCCTTTGTCGATCAATTCCTCCATGATTTATGGTGAAAACAAATCATGAGTAGCACCGTCGAATGGTCGAGGATGAGTAGCCTTATCAGCACCGTCGAATCGACGAGCGGCCCACGGTCGGTGTCGGTGCCGCTGTCGAATTCCGTTAAAACAACCCACCAACGATTAAAACTGCCGTCAGTTGACGGTGACGACAGCGATTGTCACAGCACTCTGCTTATAAAATTTCTGATGATCTTACTGGTTGTTCGCTGGATTTGTGTTCCAAAAATTTCCTTTTTTTTCCAAGAAAATCATCATGTGGTTTCAAGATTTGAAATTTCTGGTAAATTTCTTGAAATCTTGATTTGGTTAGATTGTTGGTATTGATGATGATGATATTTGTTGATTAGTGTGATTTGAGGTTACTTTGCGATCTAGATTCTGCTTCAAATCTTTGATGTTGAAGATTTCGTATTATGTTATAGAGGATCATGAACTTGTTATAAGTGTATTTCATGAAGAAAAAAATCCCCAATTTGGATTATGATATTGATCTTGAGTTTTCTTTTTATCTCCTGATTTGATGATCTTGTCCTTTTCCCAATCTTTTAATTTTTCTGTATAAATTTATGAATAAATATTTACATAGTTGTTGTTTCTTGAAATTTTCTCATGTTTCTTGTATTGGATTTGGATCAATGAAAGTGTTAAGAAGTTGGATGCTTGCCGGAGATTGAGACCGAAATTGAGGCGTAGTGATGAGTCTCTGAGAGGTCCAGTGAAGAAGAAGAAGAAAGTGTTTGTGTGTGAGTGGGGGATGGAGTCTTTACTATTTGTCTTTTTATTTTTTATTTATTTTTTATTAGGAAAAAGACAAAAACAGGTGTAGAAAGAAAAAAAAATCTCTTGAGTTAACTGTGTTAACAGACTTCGTTAGACGGAGGGACCTTCTGCGTGCACTTTTACATACCACAGGGATGCCCAGTGTAATAAACGTGTTTTAGGGACTATATCCAAAATATCAACAACCCACATGGATCGGGATTGTAATTTACTCATAAATATATGTATAAAAGTTGGGCCAAAATATACAAAAATTGCATGAAAATTTACTAAAAGTAGCACCAACATATACCAAAACTTGATTAAAAATATACTAAAAGTTGCGTAAAAAATATACTAAAATATACTAAAAGTTGCACCAAAATATACCTAAGTTGCGCAAAAAATATATCAAATTATGCACCAGAATATATCAAATTGTGTTTACATTACAAAGCTTATTTGAAAACTGATCATCAACTGTTGTATTCAAGTTGAATACATCAACCTCTTCTTCAGGGTCAAAGGATAAAGAATTTGACATACGCTCACTTGAACAATCGTTTATATCATAACTAGGATCACCGTTATGATAATCACTACAATCAGATGTCATCTTGTAAATAAGAATAACAACAACTTCATCCAGTGGCGGATTCAGAAAAAATAATTGATGGGGGCCCATATAAAAAAATAATTAATCAAAAGATACGATTTCATTGAAAATGGTAAGAAGTTACCTTTTACAATTGAGTCATGCGAGTCTTCATCTTTTGGAACTGGCTAATTACATCATCACTTGCTTATGAAAGGCAACGACAATAGATCGATCTTGTCTCATTAAATCCTCACTTTTCTTAAGTGCTCTATTGTGAAAACTATTAATGTCGCCTACATGAAGACCAAGTCTTTCCGTTTTATTCCAACTATTAAAGACATCTGTCACAAAAGCATCACTCCCACATTGTCCTACATAATGATCTCTAAACAAATAACAACACAAGCAAAAAGTTTTATCCGTTTTTACACTATACTCCAACCAAGGAAGATCACTTAAATCAATTTCACAAGGCATTGAAGGAGCAGAACTCGATTCAGGTGTTGATGTTTTCCTTTTAAAAAATCTTTCCATTTTTTCTAGCAATAACAATAACAAGATAATTATATAAAAATCAATGGTTTATTTATCAAATATAAATAGCAATTAGCAATAACAATATCAATATCAATATAAGTATATAACACATTAGTTTGAACTTTAAAAAACAAAATTGCAATTTGCAAATACCAAATACCAAATACAGTGCCTAACAAGTAGCAAACATACCAAATACCCAAATACCAAATTGCAAATACCAAATACTAAGAAATTATTTATCAACAAAAATCAAGAGTATAAATCAAAAAATTAGGTTTTTAAATTTTACCCCAATCAGGAGTCAGGACTTGGTGCAGTAGCGATTGAGCGAGAAAAAGAAGAACAGCAGGCGCTGGCGACAGGGAGGGAGACGAAGTCACGGTCTCCGGTTGGTTTCACGGAGGAACAACAGTCGTCGCCGGTCAGCAGTCGCCGCCGGTCAGCAGTGTCACCAAGATTAAGCGAACTAGCAAGTCTGCGGGTGAGAGTTTTATATTTTCATTCGTGAGTCGTCGATCGAGAGGGAAAGAGGCGGAGAGTGGGCTGATGTTATGGGCTGGCTGGAAAGGAAAGGGGCCTTAGATAAATTTTGTTGGGGGCCAGAAGCTTACATAACATAAAATCAAAGTAATTTTTTTTAGCTATGGTTGGGGGCCCAGGACCCCTACCAGCTTCTACTGCGTCCGCCCCTGACTTCATCACGATTCACAACACTGTTGAATACATAAAAATTTTGTTTAACCATTAGAAAATGTTACCACTTTATGTAATCAACATGGCTTATCAATACTTGCTACATATATATATATATATATATATATATATATAAATCAAGAGAAATTGATGCAAATATAAGACAAGTTAGACTTCAACATGTATATAAATGATCAAGAGAAATTGATGCAAATAAAGTAATCAAACCATACGTATACAACTGAACTTGAGTAATCAAACGACATGTATAAAAGCAAGAGAAATTGATGCAAATAAGCTGAACTTGAGTAATCAAACCACATGTATTAAAATCAAGAGAAACTAATGTAAATAAAGAACCTGAATAATGTGTAACACCCTTAAAATATGAGACAATTTAAATCGAACAAATAACATGGATTTTAACTAAATCAAATATAATCACCATAGGGGAAATGGTTAAAGAGTTTACAAATAAGAAATGGTTGCTAGCTAACAACCTATTAATCTAAACTAAAACTAGATTTAGATTACAACTGGGTGTCGCTACAAAAGCCAAAAGTGTACAACTCAAAGTAACTCCACATTAGTCTCCCAATAGATCATATCCCAAAAATTTCTCTACCAACAACATTGCTCCACTCAAACCTTTGGAGCCCCACCGTTAAGCGATCCTGATATACATGTTATTTGAGAACAAGTGTTAGGCTTAACGCCTAGTGAGTTCAAACATTTATACAATAAAACTATAAAACATTAAAATTGAAAGTATAGCTTGGAACTAATTTAATCATTTTGTTAAGGTATGTTATATATATTTTACATTCTTCTTTAGTATTAGGAGTAATCTATCGGTTTGATTTTGGGTTTTATAGTGTTTCATATAGGATTTGAGATTTTTAATGGGTTTCGAAAAGAATTGGGTTTCTCGAGTTAATTAGGAAATCAATTTTGAACCTCATTATGCGTTTTGATAGTCTTTTGAAGAATTTAAGTTGGATAAAAATATGGTGAGACTCAGATTTCTTGTGCGGTAGGTTGAAGGTATCGCACAAGACTTGTGCGGTAGTTTGGGTTTACCGCATGAGTGTTGTGCGGTAGTTTAGGTTTACCGCATGCGTGTTGTGCGGTAGTTTGGTGTACCGCACAAAGTGTTATGTGGTATCTTCAAAGTGTTGTGTGATATATTAGGTTTGTGCGGTCAAATAGGGGTATTTTGGGTGTTATATAATTCTATCTATTAAAGGTTGTATAAATGTTATCTGTATTGTTTAGTTCAGATTTTGTGAGCCGACTGTGAAGTTCATTTTTTGTGAGGAGATCGTGTGTGAGAAAAAGGAAACTATATAATTTTCAGGTAAGTTTTCTTTTAACCACTTTTAAAGTGGAATACTTATATTGTTAAGTGATCATTATTGGATTGCATAATATGATGATTGTGAATTGATATGGTTATGGGTATCTTATGAGATCTATTTGAGTATTAAATTACACGATTGCACTTTGGCCGAACTTAGAGGTCGGTGGAGTTGGCGGTTCTTAAAGGTCAGCGAAGTTGACTGTACTTAAGGTACAATGGAGTAAATTAATGAGTTGTGTTTAGCGGCCAACTAAATATGTTATGGGACGTTGGTATACACGCTATATGAGTATCACGGTTTGATATATTGATCATGGTTCAATATCAATATTTTCCTTTATAATATTGTTATTAAACTGTCAGGGCTTATCTCACTAGACCAATTGGTTTAACCCTCATTGTTTTTAAAATATGTATTTCAGGACTTGCAAAAGGTATGATTAAAGGGAAGGAAAAGTTATGATCTTTGGTGGAACTGTGTTATTGATTAACAGAAAATGACTGTGTGATAGTTGTTTTGATCTATGCACTAGTAGATTAATAGTTATGTATGTATTTGGAACATGAAGCTTGTACGATATTATATAGTTTGTATAATTTTTGACTTAAGGGACCTAATATGTATTTTGATGAATCTTTGTGTTGTACATATTTTAATATATTATATGTTACATGTTTAAAGTGGGTTGTTACAACTTTTAACTTTTTGAGATTTTAATTTTTTTTAAACTTCTCTCGTGTAAATTGATGATAAATTTGCTAAACTCTTGATTTTTGGTTTTGGGATCTTGATTGAATTGTTATTATTTCATTTTGATTGAATTGGTGTAAACAAAAATTGGTTCAAACAACAATAAAATTGATTGTCATATACATGGGTAAAATAGTCATTTCTATTCAGATTGTTGATTCAAGGACAAAGAAAAGAAATAATGATACATTTTTATCCAAACAGACAAATTTAACTAGACAAACAAATTTACCCATGCAGGGCTTAATAGAAAATTTGATAAACAAACCCCTTAGTTGATCTTTTACTGACCCTCAATTACAAAATAAAATTTTAGATTACAGTCCTAATATTCTAGTTAAAATTCAAATATATGTTTTAGAAAATAAAAATTCATCAAGGTCACTATTGAATATTATAAAAGTTGGTGTTTTATCAATATCATATGATATTTTTGTCATTATCAAAAAATAATATTTATTTTAATTTTCATGTTATTTCATTTGTCTATGTTCCCCTTCAAACCACATCCTGGCTACGCCCATAAGTCTGATCCAAATCCATTTGCAATCAACTTGATTCGAATACTTGGGCCACAACTATTTTTATGGTAATTATAGTAGTTTTTATGTATTGTAGTTGTATCAAAATTTTGGTAGTCTTTGTGTTTGTGTTTTTTCTTATTATATGTGATATTAAAATATCATTAAAAAAAACAATAAAACGACAAAAAAGGAAAACGAGCAACTAAAATTTTGATGCATATGGTTTTTGATTGGATAAAAGACCAAAAAAAAATCCCTCTTATTTAACGGAATTCTGTAACGTTCCTTAGAGGAGGAGGAATCAAATCTGGACATTTTTACAAATCATAATGACCGTCTTATAATTTCGAAATTGTAAGGATGAAATATATTATTTTTGACAAACCTCGGAGACCAAATTTGTAGTTTACTCTCTTTTTAAATATTTACTTTGACATATAATATGTATAATTATAATACAGTGAAAGGCATTAAACAAGATTTCAGAACCATATTGGTCATTATATTTTTGTCTCAACTTTATACGATTCTTATAAAATATTATTCAAATAATTGGTTTTACAAATTGCATGCATGTAGAATTTGGCCGGTAGAGCTATTTGTGACTTGTGATTTGGGCCCTTTTAAAGTATTGGGCCACAATAAATACCCCCTTGACATAAAAAGATGTTTGAAACACATTTCTTTCACCTATTTCATTTAGTTTATATTCGTTTATTTAATAAATGAACGAACGTTAACACATTTTTTGTTCGTTTAGTTAAATGAACGAACATGAACAATGGTTTCGTTCGTTCATTTACGTTCGTGAACATTCGTTCATTTATCTTCGTTAATGTTTGTTCATTTATGTTCGTTTACATTTGTTTATATATATATATATATTTATACATTATGATATTAATATATAAAACCATGTTACAGAACAATCACTATAGAGAGAATAACAACAAGGTAGAGAGAAGAAGCTTATATTTCTCATTAATCATAAGCTCTTTAAATAGGGTGAAGTTTACAAAGAAAATGAAACATTTATTATGGTAAATTCTAATACTAGGAAAATATTATATCAATCACTTCCTTTTGATGATGTCACATAATCCTACAACACTCCCCCTTGTGCCGAGTCAAATGAGTGATGGTGCACAATTGTTGCCTCGTTAAAACCTTACGCCAAAATAAAAATCCAGTGGGAAAAAATAAAAGTTTGACGAAGGAAAGAGTACAACACATCAGCTTCTTTGCAATACGTAGACTTTTCCTTTAGTCTAGTTTTCTCTTAGATTCGTACATTAATCATGAGAGTTAGGAAAGCATGATGGTATATAAACAGTTGCCTCACTAAAACCTTACACCAAGGAACAAAACCCAATGGGAAAAATAAAACCTTGGTTGAAGGAAAGAGCACAATATACCAATATCACAAATATAGTAGACTCCCCCTTTTGTCTATTACTCCCCCTGATTCCGGCATTAATCAAGTGAGTTTGGAAAACATTTGCACTTGCTTTCTACATGTTTCCCAATATATGGTTTTAGGTAATGATTTGGTAAAATGTGTCATGTTCTCCTGACATCTTACTTGATTCAATTGAATCTCGATGAGAGTTTTCTTATTGTTGATTGTATAAGACTTAAGCAGAATATTTGATGTATCTTATGTTCATTTCTTCGATACATGATGTTCCATATATGCAAGTAGGATATTGGTTGAACCCAGAATTACTAACTCCTCTAATATATGCAATGATAGTCCTTAATCATATACATTATTTAATTATCATGGGGAGTAATATTCTTGGCTTAGTTCAAGGGGTAGTTACAAAGGATTGCTTAATTCACTTCCAAGCAATCGGCGTGTTCCTTGTGGTAATTCTTTATCCAGTTTGGGAACAACCTTTGTATGGGTCAGACAGATACCTAATATCAGCAAAGACATACCAAGACATTGTTTGGTGTTTTTCTATAAGAGCTAGTACTTTTGATGCTTACATTCTAAGTAGGTATTGAAGTTTCATTATCAACCCCATTTTTCTTTCTATAGGGAAAGTATAAGCCTATGTCAATGGTTTCAAAAGATTAATTTAATATCATTCCAATGACGTTACGTTGGCGTTGAGCTAAATCTAGCTAACAAATTCACTGAGAAATACAATATACGGTCAAGTGTATTGTGCTAAGTACAATAATGCGCATATTGTACTTAGATAGGGAATTCCAACTCCCAACATTTTTCGTCATCTTCCTTTTAGACAAAATGAATCTTTCCTTATATCCGACACTTCGACCGATCATGGGAGTGCTAACCGGATGCGCTTTGTCCATATTAAATTGCCTGATTATTTTCTGGACATATGCGATCGGTGAATTAATATTTCACAAACTCGGTGTCCTAGCTCAAATATCTAGACAAAACCAAGTTTTCCCAAGATCTTTCCTCTCAAAATTAGATTTCAAGTAGCTTGTGGTTCCTCTTATTTCATCAAGAGTGCCTATTATGTTCATAACATTGACATATAGAGCTACTTTGAAAATTTGAAACTTGTTTTCCATAATAAATACGCAAGGGAACAGTTCATCGTTCTTATATATCCTTTCCTAATCAAGTATTCCATTAGTTCTTATATATCCTTTATAGATTAGATTGCTTTAATCTATAAAATGGGTGTTTCAATTTTATTTCAAACGCATTTCGTGGTTTAGAGTTACTTGATTTTGGTAATGTAATATCATCAAGCACTTTTATATATCTCTGAATCTAGATCCCCATAGAGACATGCAGTAACCACATCCATGAGTTGCATTTCCAGTCCTTCGAAAACTACTAGACTAATAAATTATTCGGACGCATAACATCCATCATGAGAGAGCAAGTCTTATCATGGTCAATCCAGGGCGTTATGAGAAACCTTGCGCCAAATGAGAGCCTTAAACATTAGGACTTCATTATTCTCATTACGCTTTATGACAAAGACCTAGTTATGTTCTACGAGCTTTACACTTGGCGGGTTAGCACTACCAGACCAAATACCCGATCCTTTGTCAAAGAATATAATTATTTATGGATTGTTTATTTAGGTCAATATGCTCTCTGTTGATATTATTCAACTGAGTGTGGTTCGATGTCGTTGTGCTCTATCATCTTATGAGCAATAGTATATGTGAATAAGTCATCAATGAGTATTTATGAACTGTCCATCGACTCATATGTACTCTCATAGTTCATTTGAGATTTTCTTTCATCTCTAGAATCATATTAACTCCGGAGCGTCCTCCAGTGATGATTCATGGACATAATTATAATTAGAGATAATCTCATGAGAGTTTTATGTATTGATGATAAATTGATGTGCCTCACTATTCTCTTCCTTTAGAATAGTATCCATCGAATCAAGTAGCTTCCACCACTTCCAGTTGGTAGCTACGACCTCAACCACACCTCCACTATGTGTGACTGCAACGCACTTTCCAATGGCGTTGTGCCCCTGTTGGGGACTTTTACCTTACGGGTATATTAGCAGCTTGTATGTGTGATCTTGTCACTTTTAGAATAATTTTAACGTATCAGGTATCGAGTCTGATTCGTTTGACTTCAACTTTACGTTATGAAGTTTGGGGATCAAAATGAGACAGAGTTGGAACATTACATGACAGTTCCTGTCGTTCTCTTGGAAATTACTTTTTCCTATCCCCCCTAACGACAGGAAGACTGTCATCAAAGTGACAATTATCAAATCATGCAATATAAGGATTACCCGTAAAAGGTTCTAAATAGCGGATAATTGTTGGAGATTCATATCCAACATATACTTAATAGTTTTTAATGACCCATTTTAGTGCACTGTGGGGGCGCAATTGGCACATATACTATACAAACAAACATGCATAAATTTAAAAGATCAAGCTTATATCTAGTTATCAACTGGTATGCATGATATTGGTTGACTAGTAGTGGGTCTAAAAACAAATAAGTAAAGTTGCATGAAAATTTGCATAACCCCAAGTAGATATGGGTAAATTGGTATGCATAACCAATGCCCTAGTTACCATCTATGTCCTTTTGATGACATCTTTTGTGAGACCACTTTTATGTATACACATGGGGGTATAGGATGCTCTACATTGATCCCAATACAAATGCAAAGATCATCAAATCCTTATGATGTAAATTCTATAGTATTACCAAGCCATATAGACTTTATGAGATGATTAGGGTGGTGAGCCCTTAGTTGTATAGTTGGTCCTAGAACTGCAGCGTTTTGTGTGGACATTAATACGACGTGTGTTCATCATGTCGAAACTTCAACCAGAACCATAAAGTACTTGAATGACCCGCATTCTGGATGTATAGGTCCACAAATATTACTTTGTATTCATTATTAGAATGGAGTATTTTGTATTATGTCCTTAGCTTAGGATGACCTTGTTTCTATTGTGGTTTAAGGAGTAACGTTTGCAAAAGTTCTAGGTATTCTATAGTTCATATTGCGATGGTGGTGTTGCTTCTTATGCTGCAGAAGTCAACAATTGCAATTTTGGATCATTTCTTTCACTCGAGAAAATGTATCTATATGTATTTTTCAACACAGGGTCATTATGTCATATCCCAAAGTTCATTATTGGTGACAACATATGATTCAGTGACCTAGATAATCCACTAGTTTGACACATTAGCTTCTCTAATATATGTTTCCTTCCATATTTATTAGAGTTTATATAGATATCCATTTCCGTTCATAATATGGTTTTCCATTTCAAACAAGTATTTGAACAAGGTTTGATACATATAGTGCTTTAGTGATTGATTTTGTGTCATTAAACAACAAGTGACAGTCCATCGTCTAAGTGTTTAGTTGGAGGTATTAAAAATAATTAATTCAATGAATAATATTCTATTTCTTTAGGATTGTATGATATGTCACAAAACAATCAAGTTATCCTCGATACATTCCTACATGGAACGAAGAACGTTGAGAGTTTTGTATTTGTTTTTGATGTATTTCTTTACATATATAGTGGTTATAAACACGAGTGTATATTTGCAGGAGCAATTAATTTGATAGTTAAAACACATTCAAATAAACTTATACTCAGCCAATCTTAGATATGATATAGTTTATTTTCAACTTGTTCCCTTTTCGATGGGAGCACTCTTTAGTGCATTTCTTATTTGATTGTTCTTTATCACCTGGGGCGGTAGTTGTATCTCTACTCCGGGTATTGAAAAATCCTTCCCAACTCTTACCATGACATGACCCTTTCTAGATTCTCATCCACATGGTGCATATATGTCACATGTGTGTGGTTTAGTATGTTTATCTCGCTGTCCTTTGGAGTTCTTTCCACCTCTAACGCTTGCATGATTTAGATTCAAAAACTTTCTTTGTCCCGACAAGTCTAGCATCTTAAAAGAACCTCATTGTGTCTCTCAACCACTTGCACTAGGTTGATAAGTTTGTTCAAGGTTGTGATTCTTTTGTTATCATATTCCAATTGATATTGATTCATTAGTATGATTGTTGATGTAGGGAAAGTGGAAAGCATTTTCTGAATCATGTCGTCTTCCGTGAGTTCCTTGCCACCGAAGTTTAGACGTGCTTTGAGACGCAACATTTCTTTATTGAAATCATTTAACTTTTTTTTTGTAATCTAGTAAGCGGATTTCATTTCGCTGTACGATTAGTTCAGGAAGTACATGTTCATGAATACTCCCAATTCTCCCCTTCGGGATATCTCACAGTTCTTTGGCGGTTTCTAGTAAAGGTATTCCTACGAAAGTTAGGATTTATATGTCGTCTCAATACATGATGGTATTTGCTTATACCTTTTAAGGAGGTTGCTTTTTCAGGTCAATAGGGAGTTGACGGGTTTTAAGTATTGGATATTCATATTTGTACTCAAATTCTTTTGAGTTTAGGACATCGAATCATGGATGATGTGTTTCAACTGTTTACGTAAATAAGGGACAATATATGATAATTATAGTTATTATTTTATGTATGAAATTTCATTATCATACCAATATTGGATTTTGTATGCTTACATTTTGTTGATAATACTTCATCAATATTTCAATTTGTGAAAATAAATCACTCAATCTATTGGATTTCCAGGTAGTAGGGGAATCACATGGATTTCTTAAGTCCCTACAAACCTTGGGGCAATACATATTTTGCGATTTATTTAATTTGAAGATAACATTGTTAATTATAGAGCTTTTGACATGAGGCCAAAAAGAACATGCGTTTGACATATAAAGCCAACTTTAGTGTTGTAATATATTAATAGTATTTTAAAGAGTTTTTTTTTAGGCCAAATAAATATTTGTTTTGGTATAATACCAAATTCAAAATTTTGCTACCATAATGGTATGTAGAATACTTTTGGCAAGAGATAAAAATATGGGGGTGGAAGTGTAACTCCCAAAATTTAATTATATAATTGGAATTATAAGTAGAAACTTATAGTTAATGTCTTTATTTGAATATACTATGTGGGAGAACAAATGCATTTGAATAAGGTGAATTAAATCTAAAAATAAATCATGACAATAAAGACATTAAAATGAATAATTTAATATGAGTCTAAATAAATAAATAATATTGATCAATTAAACTAACCAATTAAGCAATCAAATGTGTATGTATATAACAATTTATAAAAAAAATAGTAACTAATAGATATTGTAAATCAATTACTTATTAAATATGGTTATTATGGTATTACAGTTAGGAAAGAAAATCAGTTTCATAAAATAAACAACTCTTATTTAATAAATAATTCGATACTAAATTTATGGAAAAACAATAAAACATCAATAAGTATTTATATCAATAAACATTTAAATAAAGTAATAAAATACTCAAATATTTTTATTCGATTATGATTATCCATCAATAATTTTAGTTCTAATTGTCAAATGTTGATGCATATTGAAATGCTATTTTGAAAAATAGATTTTTTTTTCAAACATATATTTTTTTTAAGACAAGAATAATAATAAATTTGTTAAATAATATTTAGGAAAGAAAACCATAGGCAATAGAAATATTTTATATTTAACTACAAATTTTAAAGATATACATACCAAAAATAAATTTTTTTTTTGGTTAACTGTAACAAAATAGATTTTTTTTTGAAAGACTAAAACTAAAACTATATTTATTATCATATTTAATTATCATCGTAAAATATTAACCATACACATAAAGAAATAAATATTTTTATAATCATATTTTATAAAACATACAAAAACAACACGAGATTGACAATCATATTTTGCGTTTATAACATAAAACATGGTAGGATGATATATATAATTTAAACATATAATAGAAAATCATGTTTTGATGAAATCATCATATTTAGTCATAGCATAAAACGTAATATAGTGATGTTTTAAAGCTAAAACATATAAAAGTTACCTCAAATATCAAAGTTTTGCTCTCTATAGTGATTGTTCTGTAACACGTTATCAGCGTGCACGCTCCTTAGAACGAAGTGATTGTTCTGTAACACGTTATCAGCGCGCACGCTCCTTAGAACGAAGTGATCGTGCTGATAACGTGTTACAGAACAATCACTATAGAGAGAATAACAACAAGGTAGAGAGAAGAAGCTTATATTTCTCATTAATCATAAGCCCTTTAAATAGGGAAAAGTTTACAAAGAAAATGAAACATTTATTATGGTAAATTCTAATACTAGGAAAATATTATATCAATCACTTACTTTTGATGATGACACATAATCCTACAACAAACCATTAATTAAATTAAATTTTTAGATGGTTTCGTTCGTTCATTTACGTTCGTTCGTGAACATTCGTTCATTTATCTTCGTTAATGTTTGTTTATTTATGTTTATTTATGTTCGTTTACATTTGTTTATATATATATATATATATATATATATATATATATTTATACATTATGATATTAATATATAAAACTATTAATTAAATTAAATTCTTAGAATTCTTTTTCTACACCTCCTAAACTTACCCGGTTTTTCAATTTGTTATGTTATTTTTTAGGAACTAAATGATGATTAATGGTGGTTGTTTTTTGTTTATTTGTGTTCGTTCGTTTGTGTTCATTTATATTTGTTCATAAGGGTGCGTTTGGTTTGCAGACTGGGTGGGACAGGACGGGACAAAAATTCACTGTCCCATGTTTGGCGTGACATGGGACAGGACAAAAGTTCACTGTCCCATGTTTGGCGCGACATGGGACAGGGACAAAGACTGGACAGGGTGGGACAAGATGGGACAAAAAGGGGTATTTTCTTGTTCCACCAAAATAGGTGGAACAACATGGGACAGAAATGAGACAGAAACTAAAAATCACCGATTTACCGTCATTTGATATATAATCCTAATATGGTATTAGTCATAAGGGTCACCCCTACCCATCGTCGCTACTACCACCATCGGTGGCCACCAGTAGCCATCGCCAACCATCGTCAGCCACCTCTACCTATTTCTCCACCATAACAACCTCCTCCACCGCCTCCACAACCATCGGTCATCGCCACCACCACTACGATCGTCGACCACCTCCACTAACACCGATCACCACCACCTATTGTCGCCACCACCATCGACGGCCACCGGTAGCTACCACCAACCATCGACAGCCACTTCCACCTCTTCCTTCACTACTACAACAACTTCCTCCACCACCTCCACAACCACCGCCCATCGCCACCTCCACCTCCACCAATCACCACCACCCATTGCCACCGCCGTCACCGACGCTCACCGCCAACCACCGTCGCTGGCTGCCACCATTGTCGCTCGCCGCCAACCATCGTTGGTAACCTCCGTCTCTTCCTCCACTACAATAACCTCTATTACCACTGTGCACCGCCACCACCACCACCTCTATTACTATCTTTCACCTTCTTCACAACTATCGTCTTTCACCGGCCACCCATCGTCTTTTATCTTTACTCGTCGCTGCAACTATGCATCCATCAATTCATTAAGATCTTCCAAATTGAATAAACTATTATATTTTTTTTATATGAATCGGATTTTTTCGAACTACCATCAATTATTTCAGATTCTTCATTCAAATTTCCTACTGTTGTTTTTGTATGTATTTATATGTATGAAAATTGTGTAAAAAATTAATAATGTTTTTTAATTAAATTATTTAAAGATATATACTTTATTTGTGTTATTTATAACTATTATATGACATATAAAATTATCAAACAACTTTTAGGGAAACTTGTCCAGTCCTGTCCTATCCAGTCCTAGTCGTACCAAACACAAGACAACCATTTGTCTTGTCCAGTCCTGTCATGTCCAGTCCTGTCCTAGCCTCTTGTCCTGTCCAGTCCAGTTCTGTTCTGTCCCGTCCCGTCCAATCTTGTCTGCTTACCAAACGCTACCTTATGTCCGTTAGTTTATGTTCATTCGTTTAGCATCTTAATGAACGAACATAAACGAACTCGAACAAACACATTTTCGTAAACAACAAACATGAACACAAAAAATCTTGTTCGTTTACTGTTCTTGTTTGTTCGTTTATTCGGTAAATTAAATGAACGAACACGAACAAGCATTCATTTATGTTTTTGTTTGATTCGTTTACAATCCTAATCTTGAATAAGTACATTACCACATGAGCTTGAAAACTGGTTCAGACTGTTGTAAGATGAAAAAAGTATGAATCGGTTCCACCACTTTTTGTAGGTCCTCAACTTATTAAGATAAGAATTAATAAATGAATTCACTCACTCTTTTATTGTAATTTTTTTATTTACAAATCAATGAGTGATTATAACCGATGGTAAAAGATTTATAAAATGTAAAAGAAAGAGAAATAAGATGTAACTAAATGATTATTCTGTGTAGGGTGAGCATTGGAAGCGGGTACCTACCTTTGGAACCGGAACCACTTCGGAACTGCCAGTTCAAGAATCGGAACCGATGTGATTGGTTTCGGTTTTGGTTCCTAAAATATGGAACCGATCGGGACCGGTTCTGGTTCTCCTTTTTTGGAACCGTTAACCGCTGGGTACCCGTCGGGACCGGGTATCCGGTCCCGATGTGTACCCAGAACTGGAACCGACGGGTATCCTCTATTTTTTTCATAAAATATATTTTATTTATTTATAAAATTTTAATAAATTACCTTAAGCCTATGGCACACCATGGCCTAATGCGCAATTATCATAATGAGATATTTGATTTTTCTTTATGTTTTTAATGTCTTATTTGCAAGTTTTAATATATAACCTAGTTTAACTTTCTTATTATTATTTACTCATTGAGTAACACTACAAAACATACGTTTTTATATATAATAGTATATATGAATTAGAAATTTGACGCCATAAGTCACGCCTTGAAAACGTCATGACTTCGTCGTGGCTCCTAAGGCTTGAGGTTTGGCCTCGCCGCCACGACACACCATTTAGAACCTTGTTTTTTTTTATAATATGAATGATAAAAAAAAGTTTAAAAATTAGATAACAGATAACAGGTAACCGTAACCGGAACCGGAACCGGCGGTTCCGGGACCGGTTCCCAAATATAAAGAACCAGTGTAACCGGTTCCAGTTCCTTCATTCCAGGAACCGCCAGTTTCGATCCCGTGTACGGATACCCACATTTGCTCATCCCTAATTCTATATACAGGTTCATAACCATTGATGCTATTGCCACAAATGTAGGCTGATGAACCGCTTCCATATGCATCTTCCAAAGCCTCAACTGCAACTCTCCTTTTTATATGGAGTGTTTCATCTATTTTGGAAGTTGATTTCCATCAAATAAAAGAAGTGTTTATTGTTTTAATTACGAATTTTTTTAAAAATAATTTATGATGTTAATTTTATTGTATTATTTTAAATTTTATCTAATGTAAATAATATATATTTTTATTTATTGATTGAACAAAGTTGTTCCATCCTTTACCTAGGGGTGTAAATGATGCGAGTCGGGCTCGAGTATCATTATACTCGACTCGAACTCGAAACCTAATTCTCAAGCTCAAACTCGACTTGAAAAGTCGCAAGTAGTGAAATTCCAAGCTCGACTCGAACTCGATAAACAATACCCAAGCTCGAACTCAAACTCGTGTTCCGTCCCCGATGCTGCTCCGTCATCAGTAGCTAAAACCAAGGTCAGCCAAACTAAAAGGGCTCCCGATTTAATGGAGTGCTTCAATAACTCTTTGCCTATAATCAAACCACCAGGCTCAAGCCAAAGGACTCAAGCCATTGGGCTCAAAAAAGGAAAGCAAAAAACTATGGAATAGTGAGAAGAGATGAGCCTTATTTATATAGTAGATTTCAAGACTTTTAATTGAGTAGTATTTTACTATAAGTCCCCCAGTCCTCCACCCTAAGTCCGCCAGTCCTCCACCCTAATTGGTATCAGAGCCTAACCAACATTCATAATTGGTATCAGAGCCTACTATAAGTCCGCCAGTCCTCCACCCTAAGTCCGCCAGTCCTCTACCCTAATTCTCCACCCTAATTGGTATCAGAGCTTAACCAACAATCCTAATTGGTATTATCCCACCAATGTGGGATGAAAAACTTCACCTCAACAAAAAAACCTCCTTTACTTTAAGGATTTCTTTTATTTTAATTTTAATTTTAATTTTAATTTTAACTTTTAGTTACTATTTTGTTATTATTTTATTATATTAAATTATCTATTATTAAAAAAACATTACAATATATTTTATTAATTATATATAAAATATATTCGAGTATATCACGAGCTTATCGAGTTGAGTATTAGGTAGCTCGACTCAATTCGTTATTACGTCGAGTCGAGCCTATTCGAGTCGACTATTGATCGAGTTTTGACCAAGTCGATCTCGAGTAGATCGCGAATTGTCTTGTCTCATTTACAGCCAGAGACGGACTTAATCAAAGACATATGGTGGCACGTGCCACCGTATTATTTTTCGTTCGGAAGGTTAAAATTTTTACGATTATGAAAGGTGTCACTGTATGATATTCAAAAGTTCAAGAAGGTGCAATCATACCTTGTAATCAACCAAAAACCCAAAAAAAAACTCTTGAAATCAACCCAAAAAATCGAAAAAGTCTTGTAATATCTGGGTTCGAAAATTTTTAAATTTTTTGGAGTTGGGGTGAAAAATTAATCAAGACTCAAAGTTCAAGGGGGTCAAATGGAATTTGAGTTATATATAAAGGTTTCAACCTAAGATATTTTTCTCATTTCTCATTCCTGATATTTGTTGAGGTCGTTGAAGGGAGAAAGGAGCAGGAGAGAAAGAGGGCTAGGGCTTGAAGGATCGATCGTTTTTCTTCAAATCAAGGTATGATTCTAGTCTAATACTCCCTTGCAGTGTTGTAGTCGGTTTATGATCTTGTTGTTGAGGTTTTAACCGCGTCATTTGGAGATTTGAGAGTCTGTGGGTTTTCTTCGAGGTTTTTGAATCGCCCTGGGTGATTCCTTTGATTATCGACCGGACCCGGGTGACCCCGGGAGTCGGGGGAGCCCGGGGTGTGTTGGACCGGGTGACCCCGGGAGGCGGGGGCCCGGGCTTGGCCAAGTGACCGGGGAACCCCGGGAGACGGGGAACCTCGGGGTAAGGAGATCGACCGGGGAACCCCGGGAGTCGGGGAACCCTGGCTGGGGCCGGGCGATCGGGGGACCCCGGGTGGGGAGTTAGACCCCGGATTGTGACCCTGGGAGTCGGGGGAGCCCGGAGGGGGGGGGGGGGGAGGTTGAGCATCCGGGCGACCGGATGGTTCGGTCGGGGCGGGATAGGTTCTGTTGTTTTTAAGTTTTAGGCAGAGGGTGAAAGAGTGTTATCTGCGAGTTGACTTACCGATTTATCGGTGTTATCGTAGGTGGTGTAACGTTAGAAAGCGGACTTTTAAGCAGTAAGGATCTGAGGTGAGTCTTTCAGACTAAATCTGTTTACGATTTCGAAAGCTTTTGATACATGTGAGTTTTCTGAACTGCACGCTTTTATAATCAAAAGTTTTGAAGGTTTAAATTAAACGTTGACTTAATTATGTTGGCATGTTCATGCTAAGTTTAAATAAACGCGCTTTATATATTGTTGATAATTAGATGTATGCATACATGTAATTCGGAAGTTGTGACCTAAGCCGGGGAGTGTGGCCCGCCTGATCGTACCGGGGAGTGTGGCCCGTTTATGCCATTGGGTGTGTCCCAAAATAAGGCAGTGCGAGTCAGACACGCCGTCTTTGATGGTAGTGTTGGTTAGTAGTGTGAGTTACGCACGAGATGCGTAAAGATCTGTTAATGTTTTAAATGATGTTTGTATTGTTGCATTAACGCTTGGAGGGGACTCACTAGACCATCGGTCTAACCCTCACTCTTTCAAAACTATAACCCTTTTCAGGTTATCGCAAGGTAGCAGGTACCAGTAAGAATAAGGAGAAGATGTGAGCTATTTCCAGGGGCTAGAAGACTCCTTGTAGTAGTTTTCTTTTGACTCAGTTGTGTAATAGGTTGTAGTTTCAAACCTCCTTGATCTTAATTGTAGGCTTGGGGCCGTTTTTGGTTGGGATTATTATATTTTGCTGTAATTATTTGTGCGGGTTGTTACAAGTCTCTCGAATATAGCGATCTTTTTATTATTGTATTTTATTTATCATTATTATTAATTTTGTGTAGATTTTTTAGAGATTGATTCAGAAATACTTCAAGTAAGGACACAAAATAATTAGCATAATATCGTACAATTTTACTAACGACAAGGCAGGGGATCGTGTGAAAAGTGGACTTACGATGAGAAGGGTAAGAAGAGTTCTGGTTCCTTGATCACTTTTAATCTCAAACTCACTCATGAGTCGTGCTTGATACGGGGATTGATCTGGTGCACCTAATCGTAATGTGCATCCAAGGGTGAACATCTATTTTTACCCTTCTCACCATAACTTTACTTCTTATCGGAACCTAATCTTTATCGACAAACACATTGTTTTAACTTTTTTTGCAACATCCAAATGGTTATTCATAACTGACAAGCATCGAATCTTAGCAAATACATCTTTAAAAATTAAAACTCGTAAAATAACCCACTACGTTGGAACTATAGAGCGGGCGACCTAGTCTTTGATGCCCATAGTTTCATTTTTTTAATTTAATTTATTTTGGTTATTGCGAATCTAAACAATTTTAATGTAATCTTTATTTTAACTTATTGTATATGTTTATATTATTGTATTTTTCATTACAAATTCAAAAATAATTATAATAGTAATTAAATATTTCATTTTTAAGTTAATATTTAGAAAAAATAGAAGATTAAGAGAGACACATTTACGAAACTAAATGAGTTTCATGATCTTTAGATTATCTTGATATGTTATGACAGTAAGAGGGTGTTTGGTTATAAAAATTAAATAATAATTAATGAGGATAAAAATAAAAGAAACTGTTTGTTTTTTTATATAATATTAGAAGCGTACTCGCGCAATGCAGCGAGATACATCACGATTTTAATGTTTCATTTTAATTTTTGTTTTTTTTTGTCTATCTACAGTACGATTTTGGATGGTTTTGACAAAATGATAATGTTTTTTTTTTATAAATTTGTTTAATTTAGGCTTAATAATATAATGTTTTTTATATAAAAAAATTAAGTATTTTGTTATAATTCAATTATTATCTTATATATTTTAATGACATCTAGAAAAAAATAACCAATTACATATTTAATAATATAATTAAAACAAATTTATAGTAATATAATATATTAATTAATAGTGATACATGGAAAGGTTTGCATAAAAGGAAGGCCCTGCACATACCAAATTGGTGGGTGTTAGAAGTCTGCAGTTGTAATATGTATCTTGTGCTTTGATACTTGTAAATTAAGAGATTTTTAAAATCTTGCATAAAATGATGGTACCTTATACCTAATAATTTGTATTAGAGTTTATAGATAACTGGTTCATTCTTTCCCAAATTTTATTCCATGTTAGACTGCAGGAATGAAAATTCACTCTGATCTTGAATTCATTTTCATTTTTGTTTTTGTTTTCCACCCTAAACCAAACATCCCATTGGGTAAAAGAAATATGAATTGCTACGATAAAACAAAATCATTTGATAATTCATGTTTCAAAAGTGTTTTTTTTATGTTTGTTTCCTTTATAAATATTAAGAATAATATTATTTAAAATATTCTTTGGTCTATTTATATAATGTGTGTATCAAAGATTTACAAAATAAGACATTTAGATCATTTTATATGCATTCTAACCAATAAAACAAGTTTAAACAATATTAAGAAAAGAAACTAACGTAAGATCATTTATTTTTGGCACATATAGATGATCAATATTTGATAAAACATAACAAAATCAAATAAGAGAGATGAACATTAAATATATATATATATATATATATATATATACTATATTATAAAAATGGCATAAAAAACTCTTAATTACAACATTTTAAGCACAAATTACAACTAATTAAACTCAATTACTTAATTTACAATTTCTTAATTCTTTGGTACAATCTTTCCAAGCACAATATCTCACATAATCATCTATTTGTGGAATTGATACTCATTTATTAATATAACTATTTGTTTTTTGGTAGATGATTTTATAAAATAGATTTTATATTAACATAATCTATTTTAAATGTAGATTTTACATTTAAATCTATATTAATGAGATGTAATATAAAATATTTTTTCTTCCGTATTTTTTTATATTACATCTCATAATGATTTTTCCATATTTTATTTTATAAAATCTTTTTACATAATGAGATGTAATAAAAACTATTTTTTCTTCCGTTTTTTTTTTGCTAATATAAAATCTATTTTATTTTATAAAATCTACACGTATTTTATATTAGCATAATATAAAATCTACACGTATTTTTTTTTGATAATATAAAATCTACACGTATTTTTTTTCACGAGCATTAAAAGAAGAAAAAAGAAGGTTGATATGAATTAAAAATAAAAAATAACGAGATACACTAATAAATTATCGTATTCTTTAAAATTAAAATATTCCGCAATACTTTCCAAATTAACCAAGTGTAAAGAAAATAAATATTATATTATAAAAACGACATAAAAAACTCTTAATTACAACATTTTAAGCACAAGTTACAACTAATTAAAGTCAATTACTTAATTTACAATTTTTTAATGCTTTAGTACAACCTTTCCAAGCACAGTATCTCACATAATCATCTATTTGTGGAATGAATACTCATTTATTAATATAACTATTTGTTTTTTTGGTGGAGGATTTTATAAAATAAATTTTATATTAGCATAATCTATTTTAAATGTAGATTTTACATTTAAATCTATATTAATGAGATGTAATATAAAATCTTTTTTCTTCCGTATTTTTTTATATTACATCTCATAATAATTTTTTCATATTTTATTTTATAAAATCTTTTTACATAATGAGATGTAATATAAACTATTTTTTCTTCCGTTTTTTTTTGCTAATATAAAATCTATTTTATTTTATAAAATCTACACGTATTTTATATTAGCATAATATAAAATCTACACGTATTTTTTTTGATAATATAAAATCTACACGTATTTTTTTTCACGAGCATTAAAAGAAGAAAAAAGAAGGTTGATATGAATTAAAAATAAAAAATAACGAGATACACTAATAAGTTATCGTATTCTTTAAAATAAAAATATTCCGCAATACTTTCCAAATTAACCAAGTGTAAAGAAAATAAAATAGAAACGATGTAGATATAAAAAAATTCTTCCATATTTTTAATATATTTACATTTAAATGTAAATCGAAAATGAAAATAAAAGATTTTAAAATATTCTTTACATTCACTATAAATATATATAGTTTCTCTATGTATCATTCGAGTACAAGAAGAAGACGAACGGTCGGGTGTCAATGGTGGAACCTGCAACTGAACAAAAGGTATTCCACTATATTTTTGTTTCTTTGAAAAACTACTTTTTTATATTTTATTTTATTTACTAAGGATTTGTTTATATTTTTCAAAACCCACAATCATATTTTTTGAAGTAGGGGAATAAGATATATATACATATCTTTATTTTTATCGACTAATACTATGAGGTCTTGAAGTCAATAGTCAGATAAATTTTCAAGTGCTATTGAGTGAATTTGAACTATACCAGTTGAGTTGTCGGTTACAAAAGATAGAAATCATTTATTTTCTTTGTCATATTTGAAGTGGGTTGAATATTGTTAATTAATCTACAGATTTATACGTTCAAAGTGATTGTCAAGTGTTGTCGAGGAGGTTTCAGAAAAATTGCAAAATCTGTAAAAATGTATGTTCATATTTATAATTATTTCAATAATAGTGATATGTTGTGAGACATGTCGTTTGAGTTTTAAATAATATAATACAAAACTATTACCAATATTATTGCACAAACTCATAACAACAAACGATTAAGAACATATGCAAGTTAACCACTTATGAAAATACATTCGTTTTTCACATTGTATTTCATTAACTGTTAACAGATAAATTACGTTTCATTTTAACTCGGTTCAATATTCCAACAAAAAATTTATCCTCCCGTGCAATGCACGGGCCCAACACTAGTATATATATAAAAGAAACTTAAAAAAAATTCAATTTTCATTGTGTACGTAAGGACGAATTTCAGCCCGTGCATCTCTATTGATCCAACAACTTATATTAAATAGAGTTTTTAATTAAAACTAGATTAGGGGTAAAAATGGAAGATAATTTAAACTAACGCCTACCATATTTGACCTTTTATTTTCTTTTTTAATTAAAAACTTTTACCCACTTAAAGTTTAAAATAAATTATCTTAAAAATTATTAATATTTTAATCAAACAAATTACATAAAAAAACAACTATATCGTTGTTTTTTTGTTGTTTTTTACGTTTTTATGTGAAATGTTATATATGTGTTATATTAATTATGAATATTTATGTACGTTCATGTGTGTATAACACCTCGACACCGTAAGTCCGTAACTCGACATCACCTTCTTCAACACTTTTTTCGACGTCGTAAGGGATCGCATTCTTCATCACCGTAACCCAACACCCATCGAGACGAATCGAGAACCTATCGAATTTTGGTTGTGAACCGGGGAACAAAAGAGAGTGTGTCACGTCTCCACACCTTCACGGGTCATTCATTTATTATTTATCATGAATAATGTATGATTCAGGATGAATAATACAACATTCAGGGTGAATAATACACGATTAATGAATTCGTATATTATTCATTCTAAATGTTGTATAATTTATCCTGAATACTGTATTATTCATCATGAATAATGAATGAACGTTCACATTTCTTATTCATACTAATGTGGGACACCCGAGGATGCGCATACATATTCATAATGAATTAAATGAAATTTCGGTTGTGAATAAGGAAACAAAAGAAAGTGCACCATGTGTCCACACCTTCACGGGTCATTCATGTATTATTTATCATGAATAATGTATCATTCAGGATGAATAATACATCATTCAGGGTGAATAGTACATGATTCATGATGAATAAGACATGAATCATGAATTCGTGTATCATTCATCCTGAATGTTGTATTATTAGTAACATCCGTGACCGATTTAATAAAGATGGAAGTTGGGGGATAAACTCTACAACCCCCTTCTCCCTAATTCATTTTCATTACTGGAAGCGTCTAGGAGAGGCAGAGAGAGTTAGAAGGTGAAATCAACGTTGGGTGAAAATTTGAGAAGAAGATTAACATTGAAGGATTATTGTCGATTGTTCCTCAAGGTAACCCATAATCTCATTTATCCCTTTGTTTCCTTAGATTGAGTTCCCTGATTTAATGTATTATATGGAAGTTTGGATGTTTTTAATCCTTGGGAGACCTTGTTTGGATTTAGAGAAATGGGGTGAGGAAGACTCTAAGCGATGAACCCTTCGATTAGGAGTCTTCACTCGTTTCTAGTTATTAAAAATATTTCCCCTCCGCATTCTTCGAAAAACGATTTGCATTGAACCTCAGTGCTTTTCATTTGGCGTTGAGAGACCTCGTGTTGGAACCCCCCACCCCCCAGTCGCCGAAGTCACACCTGGGAGTCGGGGGTCCCGGATTGGAATCACTAGGGGAGACCGGGTGATGATGGAACCCGGGAGAGTGCCTCAGGAGGCGGGGGTCCCGGGTGGGGGAAGGACCCAAGGAAGCCGGGTAGAGGGATCCCGGGAGGGACGTCCCGGGAGGCGGGGTTCTAGGAGGAGTGGGGTGCGGTAGAGCCGGGAGTCAGCTAGAAGGTGGAAGAGCCGGAAGTCGGCCGCGTGAGAGGCCCGAGAGCGAGAAAGTGAGAGAGAGACTCGGGAGTCGGGTAGGGGAGGTCGAGCCCGGAAGGGGGAGGCCCTTTGGGCCGAACCCAATCGAGTGAGAGTTGTGAGTGTTTTGGGGGTTTGGTTATCTTACCCTTGTTTACTTTTGGTAGGATCTCTTTCTTAAAGTTAAGGATCAGTAGATGGATTTTCACGAGAGCTTCAGGTGAGTCTTTCTAACCAAAATGTGTTAAGTTGTGTTTTATATTAACACGCATGAGATAGTATGAAACTGCATGTCGATCTTTTATATGAACCAACAACATGTTTTGATATGTTGTTATTGTGAGATATTTTGTATGCATACATTTGGGAGGGGTGTGTAATGGCTAAGTCGGAGGGTGCGTTCCGCCAGTGCTCATGCCGAGGGGTGTGTCCCGTTTATGCCATGGAGGGTATGTTCCAATTAAGGCAGCCTGAGACTGACACATTGTCACAGGTGTCGTGACTTCAGTGTGCCGATTACGTGTGCAGTTTGTGATTGAAAGTTTATCTGTTTTAAAGTGGAGAATTGTTTATGAATGATTTTTAAGCTGTTTTAAACGTTTTGCGGTGCGAATGTTGTTGCTAGAGGGAACTTACTAGACCTCATGGTCTAACCCTCGCTTTTCAAAACAAAAACCTTTTCAGGTAAAGTTTTAATTAGAAGTTCGTTCATGGGATGGATGGGAAGCATAACATAGAAAAGACATCGTGGAGGCTCGAAGTTATGGTAGACCTAGTATATCTTAGTTGTAGTCATGTTCTATCGTTGTAATTAGTATGTTAGAACGTTGTAAAGAGTGTGTAACGCCCGTATTTTTGTTTCCGCTTAGAACTTGCCTATATAGATGTTTATGTATGACCATGTGTTGGTGTGAGCGTTTCCTATCATTTCAAGCTTTGCTTAGCCTGGATCAGAGAGTTGCGTGGCTTACTGCGCGGGCTCCAAGTCGCGGTTCAAGCCATGTAAAACACTGGAGTGCAGTCTGGAGAGCACACGCGCGACTTATGGCGCGACCTCCAAGTCGCGGCCCAAGCCACAGGGCTACCTGCAGGTCCTAAAACCCCTCTTGCCCGATTTTTAATCATTTCTCACCCAATTTCACTTTGCACCTGCGATTTTAGGCCAACAAACTCTCTTCTCCTTTAATACTAGGGTTTGGTTGTTGGGAGCATTTATTGAAGCATTCAAAATCATTTCAAGCTCATTTACTGAAGATCTCCTTCAAGCTCATCACTCTTCTCAACCATAGCTTCATTCATCTTCATCTAGGGTTTCTATTTTCTAGGTTTTAACCAAAACCTAGATAGTGAGTTTTCTAAACCTTTGTCAAAACTAGATACACATCATGTTTATGTTATTCATTGTCGTCATTCATATTTACTCGATATATTCATTCAAAATACTTGATTTCTTGTGAGCATCTTTATGTGTAAGGTTAAGTCCTCATTATGAAATTAGGCAAGCTTACCCAAAATGATATTGGGACCCTTTGACCTCAAAATAAATGAAAAACATGCTTATATGGGTAAATCTGGAACATTGGATTATGTGGATTATTTGACCTAATGTTGAGTTGATCGGATTAATTGAAGGTTACACTCTAACAAGTTGCTTACTATTGTTTGATGAAGTATACACCATGTATATTGGGATGCTATATCATTTGAATCACTATAATGTGGAAATATGATTATATTGATGCTCATTCAGTCATGCTAGTCTTGTGTTAGACTATATGCAACGTGAGAATAGTATGGTCTAATAACTTACCCATGGTTGGTATTGTGATATTTCATGTGCATTGTGTGCCTTGAGACCTACTAATAATAATGTTGGACGAACCAAGTCAGTAGACACTAGGAGGATATAGTCTTGGGTGCCACCGTAATGGTATGTGCCTAGACCTCCGTCATTCGGGGTAATGCCATGGTTGTAGTCCTCGAGTGTGCCGGGCCTTTCGGATGTCACTCATAGTAGTTGGCATCAAGGTATATCGACTCTTTGGGTGGAACTTGATTGGTGCTATGGGTCTCCCCTATTGACTCCACATTTAATGAAATTCGAGTAACTGCTGATAAAAATTGTAATTGTAATTATATGTTATTTCTTGTACAAACTCACTAGGCTTTTTGGCCTAACACTTGTTTGGTGTCGATGTGTATCTCAGGTTCTAGTGGTGCCGCTTCTAAGCAGGTATAGTTGCCCGTGGGTGAGAGCTTGGGGAAGGTGCGTTTGGCCACACTTTTGTGAAGGCGTTTTGGGTTATAGATGACACCCTTTTTGTAATCTTCTTTCTAGTTTAGAATCTATATTAGTTGGTTGTCGTCTATTTCTGTTATATTACAATTGTAATTAAACAGGTTTAAATATTTCCCCATTTTTGGGAGGCTCTTGCTATAGCAAATTTATATACCGTATTTCCATTTTTGGAAATTTTGTTATCCCTATTTTAAGGGTGTTACAGAGTGTGTTGGGATCTTTTCGGTGGAATGTTATCTTTAGTTATTGTTGGAGTTCTGGGATGTTACAGTTGGTATCAGAGCCATAGTTTAAGGGATTTAGGTGACCGGATGGGCCTAAACTTAAACTGTGGAGTAGAGGGACACAACTGAGATATACGAAGCCTTTAAGGAAGATCTTGATCATCGAGAGTCGTGACAACGGTAGTGAGGACTCTCATGTAAGGTAAATTTAGAATTGCATCTGGCCAATGCCATTATGAATTTACAGGTGCATGGGTATGCTCGATTACCATCGTTGAGATGATCGATGGGGGTAGTATAAGTGGTGAGATCTATCATATAAATGACAGTGTTGATTTTGGTGTGTTGTGAGAACTCGTTGATGATATTTAATTTTAACACCTTTTAGGGTGAGTATTGTTCGGGTTATAGATAATTCAACTTGAGGAAGAACTTCTTTGGCCCAAAAGGGAAGAATAACCGATTGGAGGTGAACTCTTCGCTTCAAGTGAGTCACCGTTATGGTAGTTTGTTATGTTAATCAGTGGGACTAGGAAAGTTTCAACTCAAGAATCGATTAATAGAAATGAGCCTGTTGTTGGTAAGTTACGCATGAATTGCGGATCATTAGTCGTGGTGGTAATTGGTAGTTGGACATACTCGGATATTGGGAAGCGTTAGTGCCGAAGGTTGTGGCAAATATGTGAGGATCCGGACTGGTTTGTAGGAAGTAAGGAGTCTGTGATTAATTGTGGTGAGTGCAAACGGTTGACCTTAATAGAGTGAATAGCCTTCAATGTAAAATGAGTATCATGCATTGTGTTTTAGAGCAGGTTATATAAGTCCTTCATGTCGTATTATATATATATATATGTGTGTGTGTATGTGTGTGCCTTGGGAGTTTCTCGTTTTGAAAATGAGTTGATACGTGCAAACGTGTGTTTGGATCGAAATGACAAGTTTATTTGTGTTGTGTGAAATTTTTTAATTTAGTAATTGAAAAAAAAAATTGTTTCACTTCTTTTATAAACGAGTTAACCTTATTTTTGGAAATCATGACAATGTTTGATCGCATGATTTTATTAGTGAGATTGGTACGGACATGTGTTGTCATACCAATAAGAGTGAGATTCGTCCGACTCGCTCAGTGTAAGCCATTTTGTTGTATTTTTATAAATCGCATGGGTAAAGTTCATTGAAAATATTTTCAATTGTGTCAATATTGATTTTGGTTTGGACAAAGTTTATTTTTATCATCGGTTTGAGTGAGAACGATCCTCGAGATCGTTGTACATGGTTATTCAACGATGACCGGTGTAATGTTGTGTATACTCAAGCTGGTGTCATACGGTGGTACTTATTAAATTTTCATTGTGTGTCAAAGGATTTAAATTAATGTGTTGTCATGCATAAAGGCTATGAACTCTCTAGGTCGTAAGGAAACATTGCAATTGAAGATGAGGAAGGGTTGGAGAGTGAAGAGTGTGGCGCTCGAGCCGTTGGTGGTTGATTCATGACCTTGGTGTTCCCATTAGGGAAGCGCGGGGAATAATGGTGTTGGTCCCGGAGGTGCTTAACAAGTTTGTAGAAGGGGGGGTTGAATACAAACACAGTATTTAAAGTTTGATAAATTGTTTATTCAATGATCAAACACAATTTACAAGTTTGTTGCGGAATAAGATTAAGACAGACTCAATCTAAACAAACTTAAGAAACACTAAGATGGTTGCACAAGAATATAGAGAATGGGGGGTTTTAGAAGTATAGAAAACAAAGGTTTCTATGTTGGTTCAAGAATAGAGCACACTCTCAGATGGAGAGGTGATCTTTCTATTTATACCCTATGCATTAAATGCATGGCAGGGTACTTTACACGTGTCATTCAGTGATTGGCTTTGGTAGTCTGACTTTTGGGAGACATGCTTTCGGCCGTATCATGAACAGTGTAGTTGACAGAGTTGTTGTACGATTTGTGGCAGAGATATGTCCGTTCTGACACATCGTACTGGTTGTGCAAGGTAAGACAAAAGGAAACTTGAGGCATAAGCTTTGTGATCGATTGATCGCTGAATATCTCTTTCTTCAGAGATATAAAGAGGCTCAGCTATCGCTGAAGCTTTTCCTCATGTTCCTTCGCGTATAAGTAGAGTTGTCTTTGCTTCACTGATATCCGCATCAGGTCACTAGTAGACTTCTCTTTGTTCAGTGGCTTCGTCTTCGATTCAGCTATGAACATATGTTGACACGAGACTTGTCTTCAGGGATTACATTACTGTTTACATTAGAACTATTAGCGATAACTGAACAGACTCAGTTTGATCACTGATAGTGAAACACTAATACATAGAAATGTTTATAAGAGCTACTATCAGCGATAACTGAACAGACTCAGTCTGATCGCTGATAGTGAAACACTAATACATATTAAACGTAATTTTCACTAAGTATAAAAGAGGGTCGTTTATAAAATCACTGAGAGAGCTTGGATCAACAATCTCCCCCTATTTGATAATGACAAAGTAACTGAAGAAAATTACTTTATGGATCAAAATAAAGGAATAAATAGGACTCATAATATACATGTCCCAATTACTATTTTGAGGGATCTTTTACAGTACTGATAGAGTTAAGTACATCACTGAAATTTTCATTAATTCAGAGAGAATTACAAGATATGAAAATTACAAGTACAAGTGAAGAACTAACTACTGTAAGTTTAACTAATAGATTACAAGAAATAGGAAACTAATCTATCAGCTATCTAAAGAAGATTTTGGAGGATTGATCATATACTCAGGTATTTCTTCTCCTTTCTGCTTTCGATCTGAAGATTCTTGAGATATGATTGCCTTGATCGGTTCAGCAGAGGGAGAGAAGTCACACCACAAGCACAAGAGATCCTTGAGATGGCTGAGGGGACAGATAGGAATTTCAGAGACTCTCTGAAATCTGAGTTCTTCCTCATCATCTCTGAAGAAGATTCCAAAAGGTTCTTTAAGTACTTGTCCTGCAACATATGGTCCACCAGGGGGCAGAGATAGATCAAGAACTGAAAGATCAGGAGGAGGACCGAACAGAGCTTTTCTTGAGAACTTGATGGAGGTTTCATTTTTGATCACTGCGACATTTTCAGAGGAGGAGGAGACAGGATTCCTTTTGAATTGCCTTGGTTTGGAAGGAAGAGCAGATGGTACTTTCAACACAGTGGAGACTTTGTTGATGAGGGATTCCAAGATGCCTTCGACATAGCCTCTGCTGGTTGATTTGGATTTCTTCAGCGCTTCTTTGAACTCTAGCCATTCCATATAACCTAAGCTTTCCAGCTTTGACACGAACATGGCCTTACAGCTTCCATCCTCTCTAGTAATCTCTATAGTGACAGAAACTCGATCCATCTTCTTTTTCCCTGAGATGACAACTGTTATGATCTTCATTGGGTCAGAGCGATAGTCGATTTTGTTTTTACACCATTCGACTGAGCTATCGCTGACCCTTTGTTCTTTTGAGCGCTCCTCTTCAATCTCTTTCAAAAGAGCAGCCTGGACTTCAACTGGTTTCTTCTTTAGCTTTTTGTCTTTGACTTGAGAGGACTGAATCTTGAGAGCAAGAGAGGCATCTCTTTGACAATCAGCTATCAGCTTCTCAGCCCTGACAGATTCTTCGATTTCAGCTTTAGTCAGGAACTCTAGATCTGTTGATTGAGAGGGGATCTTCAGTCGTTGATTCTCTAGATGAGAAATCATCTCTGTTCGTCTCTTCATCTCTTCCTCTAACCAGTGAGATGGTCTGGAGGGCCTTCCTGGATGTTGCAGGGATTCTTCTTCCTCATCTTCTTCATCAACCTCTTTTACAGAGATTGGGATTATTTGTTCATCAGCTACAGCGGCTGGGATTATTTGAAGTTCTTTACCCTTAAGCAGGGGAGAGAACTGTCTGGTCAGAAAAATAGAAAGAAAGAAAGAAAGGAGTTAGTGTATGTTTTGGGAAGAGAGAGATAAAGGTTAGAAAGAGAGAGAGGGTTTGTAGAAAGAAACAGGGACAAGTGAGAGGCATACCTGAGAAGGATTCTCCTCAGTTAGTGAAACAGGCTTCAGGTTTCCCTCAGCAACCGCACTTTTGTATTTGCTTTGGGAAGGGGTTCCTGAGGATGTTTCATGACTCCCCCCTGCTGTGACAACTTCTTTCGAAGTTATCATTGAAGATGTGATGGCTGCTGAAGAACACCATAAGGATTGATCTTCTTCATCGTCATCATCATCATCTTCTTGATAAGGTTGCTCTTCCTCTTGATCTTCAAGATCAAGATCTTCTTCATCTTCGTCCTCCTCTTCTTCTTCTTCGACAAAGTCTTTGAAAGAAGGAGGGGCTTGGTCAGCAACCTTCTCCCTCTCAACATGAGAGAGAGGATCTTCAAGTTGAACCTCAGCAGCTTCAGTTTCCCCTTCTTTAATTTCTTCAGCTGCTTTCTCCCCCTCTTTGTCATTATCAGCCAGGGAGAGATTTTCGGTAGGAGAGGAAGGTTGTGCAGAGGCTAACTTTCGGACTTCAGCCTCCAGGCTATCCAGCCGTCCTTCAATCACCGGGAGATCTGAAGTAGCTTGATGAATGAATTCAACAGCTACCTCCAGTGAGGTGCGGTCATCCGATGTGAAGGAAGGGTTGGAGTCGGAGCTGGTGCATTCAGCTTGTCGAGGACTTGCTGAAGAAGAGTGGAGCAAGCATCAACCTTCGATGATAAGGCATCAAACTTCCGTTGAGTGTCTTCCTTTACTTTGACAAGCTCTGCTTGAAGAGCAGAGATGTGAAAGGCTTCAGCTTTGGTCTGGGAGGCAGCTGTCAAGGTCTTCAGTTCAGTACCAGCGGTATTGACTGCGCTGGTGGTGTTGTTGACAGCAATGGTGAGAGAAACTACCTTTTCAACTAAACTATTGACATTCGTGTCAACAGTTGCCAAACTAGGACCTGAAAGAAAAATTAGTTGTTGGGATGTTACATGTGGTATGTTCAAATGGTACGACTTTGGTTTTGGTCAGAATGTTTCGGGCATCTGAGTGAAGATAAGTTGGTATGATCGAAAGAACGCGAGCCTTGTGAAGCTCAAGTTGAGAGGGCGCAACTTGATGCGGAAGTCGTCCCCATAGAATGAAGTGGTGGGTTCGATAGAAAACTAGTGTTGGGCCATGTTTTGGGGTCCATTGAAATTATGGAATGAGTTGGAGAGATAGTGTGTGATCTGGAAGTGCTTGATGAGAGTTTGGAAATTTTGTATTAGGTTTCACGCCTCTATTCTAGAGCACTTGTTGAAGGTTGGGGCGACAACACTTCTACAAGGTATGCAAACAAATAAGAAGTTAATCTCCGGCATAGGGTCTAAGGAAATCATTGACTGTAAGGTTAAGATGTTAAGGATCAAGGGGATCTGCCTTATGAAAATTCAATGTTGATATCCAAAGGGATGAGAGGCAGCATGGGAGGTAGAGGCGGACATGGGGTCACGCTATTCAAGTTTGTTCAACGGTGGAATTCCGGAGACAGAATTCTTTTGAGGGGGAGATATTGCAACATCCGTGACCGATTTAATAAAGATGGAAGTTGGGGGAGTGTTTGCCAAAACTTTAGGGTGAAGGGGGCTAACTGTAAAGGTGAGTAAAAAAGGGTTAAACCCTACAACCCCTTTCTCCCTAATTCATTTTCATTACTGGAGGCGGCTAGGAGAGGTAGAGAGAGTTAGAAGGTGAAATCAAGGTTGGGTGAAAATTTGAGAAGAAGATTAACATTGAAGGATTCTTGTCGATTGTTCCTCAAGGTAACCCATAATCTCATTTATCCCTTTGTTTCCTTGGATTGTTTTCCCTGATTTAATGTATTAGATTGAGGTCTGGATGTTTTGAATCATTGGGAGACCTTGTTTGGATTTAGAGAAATGGGGGTGAGGAAGACTCTAAGCGATGAACCCTTCGATTGGGAGTCTTCACTCCTTTCTAGTTATTAAAAATCTTTCCCCTCCGCATTCTAGGAAAAATGATTCGCATTGAACCTAGTGCTTTTCATTTGGCCTTGAAAGACCTTGCGATAGAACCCCCCTAGTCGCCGAAGTCACACCCGGGAGTCGGGGGTCCCGGATTGGAATCACAAGGGGAGATCGGGTGATGATGGAACCCGGGAGAGGGCCCCGAGAGGCGGGAGTCCCGGTTAGGGGAAGGACCCGAGGAGGCCGGGTAGGGGAATCCTGGGAGGGATGCTCTAGGAGGCGGGGTCCCGGGAGGAGTTGGGTGCGGCAAAGCCGGGAGTCGGCTGGAAGGGGGAAGAGCCGGGAGTCGGCTGGAAGGGGGAAAGGTCGGGAGACGGCCGCGTGAAAAGCCCGGGAACGGGAAAGTGAGAGAGAGACCCGAGAGTCGGGTAGGAGAGGTCGAGCCTAGAAGGGGGAGGCCCTTAAGCCGAACCTAATCGAGTAGGAGTTGTGAGTGTTTTGGGGGTTTGGTTATCTTACCCTTGTTTACTTTTGGTAGGATCTCTTTCTTAAAGTTAAGGATCAGTAGAGGGATTTTCGTGAGAGCTTTAGGTGAGTCTTTCTAACCATAATGTGTTAAGTTGTGTTTTATATTAACACGCATGAGATAGTATGAAACTACATGTCGATATTTTATATGAACCAACTGCATGTTTTGATATGTTGTTATTTGTGAGATATTTTGTATGCATTCATTTGGGAGGGGGTGTGTAACGGCTAAGTCGGAGAGTGTGTTATGCCAGTGCTCATGCTGGGGGGTGTGTCCCGTTTATGCCATGGAGGGTGTGTTCCAATAAAGGCATCGTGAGACTGACACGTTGTCACTCGTGTCGTGACTTCAGTGTGTCGATTACGTGTGTAATTTGTGATTGAAAGTTTATCCATTTTTAAGTAGAGAATTGTTTATGAATGCTTTTTAAGTTGTTTTAAACGTTTTGCGGCGCGAATGTTGTTGCTAGAGGGAACTTACTAGACCTCATGGTCTAACCCTCACTTTTCAAAACAAAAACCTTTTCAGGTAAAGGTTTAATTAGAAGTTCTTTCATGCGATGGATGGGAAGCGTAATATAGAAGAGACATCGTGGAGGCTCGAAGTTATGGTAGGTCTGTGAGAAAGAAAAACCAGTTTGTTAAAGTTAGGGCAGAGAAGCAATCAACAGAATGGGTCCATGTTTGGGGAAGTCACTTGTCTCTTCGATTGACTTTCATTAAATATCCCATTCCCGCTGCATCGGCTGGTCAAAGATTACCCCAAAATTGGACCCAACCCAATTCATGTTCCTCTGTCAAGATCAAGATGAAGGGGGGAGGATGAGATCTTTTGGCGGGTTAGTGGGGTCCTTGGCTAAGATGGAAGTATATCTCAGTTGTAGCCATGTTCTATCGTTGTAATTAGTATGTTAGAACGTTGTAAAGAGTATGTTGGGACCTTTTCGGTGGAATGTTATCTTTTGTTATTGTTGGAGTTCTGGGATGTTACATTATTCATTCTGAATACTGTATTATTCATCATGAATAGTGAACGAACATTCACCTTTGTTATTCATACTGAATGTGGACACCCCGGGATGTGCATACACATCCATAATGAATATAACACATATATAACATTTCACGTAAAAAACAGTTAAAATGAAAAGAAAAAAAAATATATCGCGATGGATGTCATATCGAAGAGCAAGAAAATCTCGTTTTTTTGATGTAATTTTTTTTTATTAGAATATTAGTAATTTTTAAGATAATTTATTTTAAGCTTTAATGAGGTAAAAGTTTTTTAATTAAAATAGAAAATAAAAAGTCAAATAAGGTAGACTTTTATTCAAATTTCTAGTTTTGTACCTAATCACTTCTCCTTTGATCTTATTATGTTTTAACCATTGATTATTTTTCTAAGTTTTGATCAATGGCTAAGATTGGTCCCCACGTGCACAATGAAAAATGAGTTTTCATTTGAACCCACCCCTATATATATATATATATATATATATATATATATAGTCCCCTTCTTTTGTTAACAAAGCCATTGGTATTAACCGTGTTAACCAATCTCATCCATTGAAAATCTTGATCGACGGCTTAAATGAAACACTGATTTTAAAACTCATACACGTGCTTGGTTTTAAGATGCACATATGCACAAGGGTAGTTTGCTCAAAACCACAAATCATAACAAAGGAAAGTGCATCTTATCCTCTTAAATGGGTTTCACATTTCAAGCAACTCGATTTTCATCGCCAACCAACCACCGACCACCTCCATCGCCGACCAACCACCCGCCACCTCCATCACCTACAGATCTAACGCGACTAGCCTAATAGTCGGTCACCTCCATCGCCGACCAACCACCTGCCACCTCCATCGCCAACCAACCACCAGCCACCTCCCTCGCCAACCAACCACTGACCACCTCTATCGCCTGCAGATCCAACCCATATCGTGATTTTGCTTCGTGGAAGAAACCAAAGATGATAGTGTAAGGAAGAAAACAAAAAGAAATCGATGAAAAGGTTTGGATTGTAAAGATGAAACCGTATGCACTGTTTAAAGAATATGCACATATGCACAAATGCATATATGCATATATGCACATTCTTATGTATGTGGATATGCATGTATGCACAAGTGCACATATGCACATTCATGCATATGCAAATATGCACAAAAGACGGATAATTATCGCAATTAATCCTGATATTGGAATCTCGATACAGTGAAACTTGAAGAGGTAGATAAATATGAAGATGGCCAAAATCGGAGGTTGATGAAAGGTGGTCACACGTGGCTCAATATTTTTTCAAACAGAGAAAAACGGATTAAATAAATAGGCATGTCTTATTTAAAAGAAAACTGCCAAATTTAATTTTCAAATATTCTATTTAAAATAAATTAATATAACTACCAAATTTAATGTTTGAGCAAAATATGAAAACTATTTAATCCATATCTTATTTAAAAGAAATACCTATACCAAATTTAATTTTGCAATATTCTATTTAAAATAAATTAAGATAACTACAAAATTTAATGTTTGAGAAAAATACGTAAACTATTTAATCCATATTTTATTTAAAAGAAATACATATATTACACATACCCTATTTAATAGGCATAAACATTGACATAAACTATTCTTGAATTCTGATTGGTTGTTGGATGGTTAACACGGTTAATACCAATGATTTGGTTAATAAATGAATAAGACACTCTCTCTCTCTCTCTCTCTCTCTCTATATATATATATATAGGGATAATCATTTAGAAACCTTCTAAAGGTTACAAACTATACAAACCCATCTAGGTCATCCAAATTTTTGATTAACGGTTGAGGAATTTTAGGATTTAAATTAATTAAGAAAATAGGGAAAGAGTAGTTTAGGAATAGTTTTAGGTATTTTAAATTTAAATTTTATTAATTAATTTGAATTATCTAATTATGGTTACAAGATATCCTTAATTTTCTCCATATTTAACTCAATCTCTCTCTCCTTCTATGTCAAAAAAAATTCCGGCCATCACCACCATCATCTCCATCGTCATCACTACGCCAGCGACCGAGAACCACCACGGTTATCCATTACTCCATCTGACGACCGTCGCGCCACTGCGATCTGCCAGCACCCTCCTTCGCCACCCCACGTATCGTGACCTCCTCCCCCGAATCTCCGACGAGTTTATGAATTTTCAAGTTCATACAATGTTTGTTCGAGTTTCATAAATTGTTTTTTTTTTTTTAATTTTCTAGTTTCATAAACAGTTTCATATATTTTTCTCCCATATGAATAATCATATTTTTAAGTTTCATATATTTTTCTCTCATATGAATATTCAGATTTTTTTTAAATAATCATATATTTTTTAAGTTTCATATATTTTTCTCCTATATGAATAATAAGATTTTTAAGTTTCATACATTTTATCCAATATGAATAATCAGATGATGAGACGTAAACATTTAAAAAAAAACATTTTATGATACCAAAAAACTTGAAACTTTCGAAAAAACAGTTTATATATGAAAGTCCAAAAAATTATAAAACTCGCCGGAATGTGGAGGTCACCGGAAGTGGGAGGACGTCACCGGAAGTGGATGGTGACGGTGGATCGTAAGTGTGTGTGTGTGTGTGAGAGAGAGAGAGAGAGAGAGAGAGAGAGAGTGAGAATTAAGGAAATTAATTTTTTCCTAAAAATACGAAATTTGTAAAAAGACATAAATGTCCTGGTTTGTATTGTTTGTAACCTTTAGAAGGTTTGCAAATGAATGTGCTTCTCTCTCTCTCTATATATATATATATATACACAGAGAGAGAGAGAGAGAGAGGGGGGAAAAGAGAGAGAGAAGAAAGTTCAAATTAAAACTCAATTTTCATTATGCACGTAAGGATGAATCTTAGCCCTTTCAATCTCAATTTGATCCAACAACTCACATTAAATAGAGTTTTTTTATTAAAACTAGATTAGGGTAAAAATGAAAGATAATTTAAACTCACGTTTACCATATTTGACTTTTTATTTTCCTTTTGAATTAAAAATTTTTACCCACTTAAAGTTTAAAATAAATTATCTTAAAAATTACTAATATTTTAATCAAACAAATTACATCAAAAAAACGAGAAATTCGTGTTCTTCGATATGACATCCATCTCGATATAGTTTTTTTTGTTTTAACCGTTTTTTACGTGAAATGTTATATATGTGTTATATTCATTATGAATATTTATGGACGTTCAAGTGTGTACAACACCTCGACACTGCAAGTTCGTAACTCGAAATCACTTTTTTCAACACTTTCTTCAACATCGTAAGACATCGTGTTCTTCATCATCGTAAACCCAACACCTATCGAGACGAATTGAGAATCGTTGATTTCGTTGGTTAAGTTAATGAAATTGGTTCATGAAATTGTTTAATTTGATGAAATTGTGTCATATAATTATTTTGTTGATGAAATTGTTTCATGCATTTCTCTCATTCTGATGAAACTTTTCATTTTTACATAAAAAACAAAAATATATGAAACAATTTCATCAAGAAAAAAATTATTATATAAATCAGTTTATCAAATTTTACAAATTCATGAAACAATTTCATTAACTTAATCAATAAAATTGATGGTTTCCATGGTTTTCAAAATTAAGGTGGTTTACAAATATTGAAACTATCCTTATATATATATATATATATATATAGGTCATTCAAGAGAGAACTCATTTGTTTGTGGTAACTGTGAGATCCAATCTTAACCATAAACTAAAGAAAAATTTAGGAAATTTATAAATTTGGTAATTTTGATTTAAATTTTTAATTGAAGGGCATATTAGGTATTTTTCTCTCTCCTCTCTCCCCTCTCCCCTCTCTCCTCTCTCCTCTGAACTTAATTACGGCAAAATAAAACGTGATACACCATTGTGATACCCAATAATTTTTAACCATAAAACATAAATCATCAATGAATCACACTGTGATACCAAAAGATTTTGTAACTATAAGGCACAAACAAATAATGAATCACATTGTGATACCAAAAGATTTTGTAACTGTAAGGAGCAACCAACAATGAATCACACTTTGATACCAAAAGATTTTCTAATTGTAAGACACAAACCAACAATGAATCACACTGTGATACCACAAGATTTTCCAACTATAAGGCACAAACCAACAATGAATCACACTGTGATACCAAAAGAACTATAAGGCACAAACCAATATGAGTTTCGTTTGTCGTTTAAAAAGAAAAATATACATATATGTTACCTTTTGTGATAGCCTAATGTGATAACCCAATGGTTCCTATCGTGAAACCTATTGTGATAACCAAATGTATCACATTGTGATAACCAAATGTGATACCACTGTCTAAACCCAAAATCCTTCTAAGTACAAGTAAACTTAGTTTCAACCTTAGTACCTCCAGAAACAACATGTTTAGGGAGAACAAGCCTCACAGTAGTCTAGATCTCACCAGGAAGAACACACCTTGAATATGTAGATATTGTAAGTCTCCACCGATTTCTTGTGCCTCTTCTTCTTTTTTGTCTGCTCCGTCCACCGATGCGTCCTTCGAGAGCTTTTTCTCAGCTTTAGGCTTCTTCTTCGTCGGTGCTTTGTCCACCGCTGCTGGTTTCTTTTCAACTGCCGCCTTTGGTGCCATTGTTAGGACACCATCCACCACCAATTGAGAAAAAAGCCACCGCCAAATACTCCCGTTCTACGACGCCATCTACCACCGATTGAGAAGACAGAGAAATCCATCGCCGATTGAGAAGACAGAGATTTAGAGAAGACGAACAAGGTTTATGTAAATAAACTCCTTGTACAACACCGTCGATATCCATACCGAAATCCATGGTTTGGACGGTGATGATGGCTTAAGGGCGGCGTCGACATATGTGCAAGTTTTGGAGTGTCCAGGTTTTGCAAGTTAATTCTTTTTAAAAATATAATTAGGGTAAATTGAATCAATTAGGTAAATTGAGTAATTAATTATTTGATTTATAATTAAAAAATCCAAATTGTTAAATTACCAAATTACCCTTTTAATTTATTTTAAAAATAAAATTAATTATATTAAATGAGTGACTCATATTGAATCTCACGGTTACTACAAACTACATAGTTCTCATTTGATTAGGCCCCTATATATATATATATATATATATATATATATATATATATAGAGAGAGAGAGAGAGAGAGAGAGAGAGAGAGAAATAGAGGGAGGTTATTTTGTTAATCATCTCATTCATATTAACTTTGTTAACCCTATTCAACCAATAGAAAGCCATTGTGAGTCTTGGGGCTTGTTTGGAACTGGTTTAATGAGCTTAATGAGCTCTTCAGCTTATTCGCTCAGCCATGTTATGGTGTTTGGAAATGGCTTAATGATTTAATAGTGAGCTTACCGATTAAGTTTTTAGATGAGACCCTTTTGCATACAGACATCCTATTCCCCATTCTACCCCTTTGAAACTCACAACTTCTTCCCCTCCTCTCTGCTCGTCGCCTCCTCTCCATCGCCACACTGCCTCCTCCCTGGTTCACCGGTCGTCTCCTTTCTCCCTCCTCTGGTTCACCGGTCGTCTCCTTGCTCCCTTCTCCGTCGACAGATCCATGTCCTCTTCGTTCTTGTTGTGGCCTGGGTTTAAGAGGTAAATCGAAAAAGATAGGTATCATGATTGTTCATTTTTGGGTTCTACATAGACAATTTTGGAAATCGAGATCAAAAGGGACGAGTTTCGTGATTTTTTTGGCTAGGTCAGAGAGGATGATGCGGGTTTGAGTTTGACCATTGTGACTTGGGATTTTTTTTTTCTCTTGAATCTCTAAAACCTCCCATTTTGGTTCTTCATTGTAGTTGTTCTAATCATTAGTTCAAATTTGAAAAAGGAGATGGTTTTTATGATTGTTCATTTTGAGATTGGTGAATAATCAATTGATTATTTGGGTTTGATGCAACAATACAGTATGGTCTGGTCTTCTTCAATCATTTATGGATTTGATCTTCTTGATTGTTTAGTATTTTTTTAGGACAAAGAATAAATAAAAGGGTAAAATGGTCATTTTCACCATTCAGACGATGTATTCTGCACAACAAACAAACAACGATTTTAGTTAATCCATACAGCTAACTTTATCCATATAGCCAACTTTATCCATACATGACTTAATGGAAAATCAACCAAACAGCCCATTGGTTTGATATATATGTCTAATAAATATATGAGGGCATTATTGGAATTCTTTTATTTTGTTAATAATAGCATTCATTTAATTAGGAGTTACAATACTATAATTCATAATTTTAGCCATATATTTAAATTTAAAAAATGAGTTAAGATACATGTTAGGGTTTTTTAAAATTTATCAACAAGGATTGACGAAATGGGTGTACAACATGACCAACAAGGATTCATGTTTGATAAAATCGATGTTGAGCATGAACATACCCAAGAAGATTTGACGAACGTTGTTACGAATCCGAGGGATTTTAACGACGACTTTCGTGGAGTCATAAATATAGATCCAATATATTCACCATGGTTCATATAGTATGGAGTTTTCATATGATCATGATTGTTCATGGTTCGTACGGTTTCATGATTGAACACAAAAAGAACATGCAATATGTAGTTTTCATGAACATGCAAATTTTAATACCATGGTTCATAATTGTTCATATAGCTTATCAAAGAATAACAGTCCATAATGAGTAACCGTTATATGTGTTCATTGTATTTTTTTCATATTGCATGTTCATCCTTGTTCATATGTATTCATATTTTAATACAAAATTTACGTTCATTAATGTTCATGATTAGGATGAACATTCCACAAACAAGTATAAAAATAAATGTCCAATTATCTTGTTTATTGTGCATACATGTTTATTGTGCATACATGTTCAAAAATAAAGATTTCCTTTGGTTTCGATTAGCAATTAATCACTGTTTCAAATTGGGTTGATTAATACACGGGGGCTACAAATTGAAAAAGATATTATTTTCCTCAAATACCCTCAAACACCGTAGTTCATTATATTAATTACTCCTTTAACCTTTTTTAAATTTGTTTATTTGATTCTAATTAATCTAAGCCATTCATTCTAAGATCAAAGGTTATAAATTGGGTTAATAAAGTTAGTACAAAAAATTGGGTTAACAAAATAACTCAACCCTATATATATATATATATATATATATATATATAAATATAGGGGTGGGTTCAAATGAAAACTCATCTTTCATTATGCACATGAGGACAAATCTTAATCATTGATCAAAACTTATAAAACTAATCAATGGTTAATACATAATAAAGTTAATTGGGAAGTGATTAAGGACAAAATTGTAATTTTGAATCAACGCCTACCTTCTTTGACTTTATATTTTTATTTTTAATTAAAAAAAATTTACCTCCTTAAACTTTAAAATAATTTATCTTAAAAATTACTAATATTTGAATCAAACAAATTACATCAAAAAAACGAGAATTTCGTGCTCTTCGATATGACATCTATCTCGATATATTTTTTTCTTTTCGTTTTAACCGTTTTACGTGAAATTCTATATATGTGTTATATTTATTATGAATATGCATGCACGTCTTCGGGTGTCCACATTCAGTATGAATAACAAAGGTGAACGTTCATTCACTATTCATGATGAATAATACCGTATGCAAGATTAATAATACAATATTCAGGATTTTTTTTCGTTTTAACCGTTTTTTACGTGAAATTCTACATATGTGTTATATTCATTATGAATATGCATGCACGTCATCGGGTGTCCACATTCAGTATGAATAACAAAGGTGAACGTTCATTCACTATTCATGATGAATAATACAATATTCAGGATGAAAAATACACGAATCCATGATTCATGTATTATTTATCATTAATCGTGTATTATTCACCCTGAATGTTCTATTATTCATCCTAAATGATACATTTTTCATGATGAATAATATATGAATGACCCGTGAAGGTGTAGACACATGGCGCACTCTCTTTTGTTTCCCAATTCACAACCGAAATTTGGTTTAATTCATTATGAATATGTATGCGCATCCCCGGATGTCCCACATTCAGTATGAGTAACAAATGTGAACGTTCATTCATTATTCATGATGAATAATATAGTATTCAGGATGAATTACACAACATTCATGACGAATAATACACAAATTCATGAATCGTGAATTATTCACCCTGAATGTTGTATTATTCATCCTGAATGATACATTATTCATGATGAATAACACATGAATGACCTGTGAAGATGTGGAGACGTGACACGCTCTCTTTTGTTCCCCGATTCACAACAGAATTACTCGATAGGTTATCGATTCATCTTGATGGGTGTTGGGTTACGATGCTGAAGAAACGTGATGTCTTACGACGTTGAAGAAAGTGTTGAAGAAGGTGAAGTCGAGTTACATACTTACGGTGTCGAGGTGTTGTACAAATTTGAACATACATAAATATTCATAATGAATATAACACATATATAGCATTTCACGTAAAAAACGGTTAAAACGACAAAAAAACTATATCGAGATGAATGTCATATCGAAAAACATGAAATTCTCGTTTTTTTGATGTAATTTGTTTGATTAAAATATTAGTAGTTTTTAAAATAATTTATATTAAATTTCAATTGGGTAAAAAGTTTTTAATTAGAAAAAATAAAAAGTCAAATATGGTAGGCGTGTGTTTAAATTTTCTTTCATTTTTACCCCTAAAACATTTTAAAATTAAAAACTCTATTAATATGAGTTGTTGGATCAAATGACATCGAGTGGCTGACATTTGTCCTCACGTGTATAATGAAAAATGAGTTTTCATTTAAACTTTCTTATATATATATATATATAAATATATATAATGATAAAATAATGAATCGATGAGTCAACAATTATTGATATGTACAACAAAGAAAAAAGATGGACAAAATTTTGGGCAGATGAATGTACATAGGCCGTGAAATTGATAGGTTATCGATAGTCAACCCGACAATCTTAGAAACATATAACAACCGCAACTTCCTACGCCACAAGTTAAAAACCCTATCAGAAGTCCCTCTTATTTTCTTATCATTTTATCAATCTTTAAATTTTGAAAAAGAAATCTTAACTCCAATCTTAAAACGGAACACAAATTTATTTAGGATAACTTTAGTTTATCATTTACATTTCGTTTGACTAACAAAAACAGGGGAAAATTCGTCGAAAATATGTTCAAAATGTCTAATTTCGATGGATTTTTTCATCATTTGTTATTTGGTCGAAAATGAGGGATTTCGAGAGATTTTCGACGGAATTTTCGGCTAAAGTCTTCCGTCGAAAATCCCATGAAAATTTCAAGGGATTTTCGGCAACACTATGTTTTTTTTTTCAGACGGAATTGCGATGGAATTCTTCGAGGGATTTTCGACGGATTCTTTTTGTGAAAAATTTTCGACGGATTCGTTTTGTGACTGATTTTCGATGAAACTGGATTAAAAGTGTGAAATTTTCGACGGATTTTCATGAGATATGTGACAGATTTTCCGTCTAAATTCCATCGAATATGTCAAATATTTTTAAAAAATTGAAATTACGTATTTCCCTGTATTAATCTGCATGTTTACTGACCAAGCATGGATAATATAAGACTACAAACATTGTCCAAGCACGAATAATATAAAACTACAAATATTAGTAATATAAATTTATCCAACAAATGTTAGTAAATAGAGAAACAGGTTTTCATATTTCCGGAGGGGGTGGGGGTGGAGGTGGGGTAAAACTGATTGGGGAATCGATGAATCTAGCGACCTACACCATCACAATTTTCATTTGTTCTTGAATTTGTTGTTGTACCTGCTCCTCTACCGCTACTCTATCGACTCCTCTACCGTTGCTCAAACGACCGTTGTTGTTCTGCAATCTGCTCATCTCTCTTTTTAAGTGATAGGCAGATTTATACCCCTTAATCTAGCAAAAAGTGTACGGGTCGAATCAAGTAATATGTACTGGAAGTACGAGTATTGAACCAAGGGAACTAGGAACTGAGTATCACAATTATTATATTCACTATTAACTGAACAATTCAAAAGATTGAATCGTTGGGAATAATTAATTGGCTACTAAAAAGAAAAAGAATTAAACACACTTCTTCAAATAACGACCTTGGAAACTTTTGATGCAGAAAAATAGTTGAGGGTTGGAAATCCTATGGTTTTTACTAATGAACAATATTCTCAAAATAACTATCAGTTAAACCCTTTAATGAATATCTATCTGTAAAATCACCGTTGTTATATCTCAAGAAACAACGGATTTTGTTTTGAAAACACAAGTCTCATCTCTCGATCTCAACACATGAGCTCAAAACAAATTAAGTTCCAGATTATAGCGATACTAAGGTTTAGTTGGTATATGTCTATCCAATTTCTCACCTTAGACATATAATTCTAGTTCTTGTTAACAATTAATTCTCTCGAATTCAATTTATAACGAACAAATCAGATGAAAGTTGATCAGACTCACAAAAGCAATAAAACCCAAATCATATGCTTCATTAGTTAGGAAAAACTAATAAAAATCTCAAGTTACATGTTCATATGCTTAAAACAAAGTCAAACCAACCCCCAACATCTAAAGATTAGTTCATGTTGGGGGCATTAATAAAGAAAACAGTAGGAGAGTTCATGGATCTATGAAAGGTTCTCTCAAACATCAAAGATTGTAAAACTCCCTTTGTTTGTGTAATACCAACGAAGAATTGGAAGAAATCGGAGTAAGAATCGCTTCCCCAACCGTTTCGTAACCAAAGTGAAGCTTGAACCCAAAACCCTAGGTTGATAAGTGTTAAAAAAGTCCAACTCTTTTTCTGGCAGGTTATCGCTAGTTCAACATCAACAACTAGCATGAAAGTTACCCTTTTTCCATTCTGGTGAGTTACAAGCTAGTCCAACTTCAGCAACTCATTTCGAAGTCGCTTTGGCCACTGATTTTTGGAACACACAAAAATTGTTTTTCTCTTTAAACTTCACTTTTTCTGTAACGACCCGATTTCCAAATTTAACCACAATAACATAAAACCATCCAAAATCGATTCGAAAAGAATCGACTAAAATAATCTTCCCAGAATCATTTCAAATACAACGACGGTAAGAATATTTCTAACCTTAATAATAAGTAAAAATTTTACTAATCGATTCGACAAGTATTCTTTAACATAAAAATCCAAAATCTTTACTAATCCGCAATAACGGAAATAAATAAATCCAACTGTAGATTTAGATCCTTACCAATCTATAATCACCAGTACCTTTAACCGAAAATATAACTAACCCGACATTATTAATGAACCGGTTATTGGAGACAACCTTCACCACAATAATTACTGCTTAACCTTTTTTCCCAGGCTAGCAATCCCAAATTAAAGTTCACCTGAAATGCATATTTTTGAAAACAAAATGAGGGTTAGACCATACGGTCTAATGAGTAAATCCCTGTCAGATAAATTATTCAGTAAAATCATTTTGACATAATGCCATAAATCATTTAACCATAAAGTAGGCTCTCAGGCATTATAAATCGGTTATAAATAAATTGGCACTCAGACACAACATCCCTCCCAGGTAACTAACCACAACAGTCACTTTTCAAAATAACGCACACCCCGATAAGACCGAAGCCAATGTCGGCGGTGGCTCACTACACGAAACATATCCACGAGCATAAACACGCACACTCCGATAAGAACGCGATCAATATCGGCAGTGGCTCACCACACGAAACATATTCGCGGGCCAAAAAGATATACCCCTGCGCGGACCATTACAGTCTCACACGCACACGAGCTTCTGTTGTGAAAGTCCCTTTATCCCAAAAATATATAATAACCAAGGCACATGTGCTAATAATAAACAACATGTATTAAAAACCGTATCACAATTAACGGTAATAATTCAAACATATCAATTTGGTATAACATCGAAATAATAACCACTTTATAATATATGCATTTCAGTTCGAAAATGATTAAACGAAAACTCATCTCGAGACCAATTATTCCACCGAAGTCTAAACGCTTTACAGCTTCCCAAACCGAACACCTTGGAGATAAAATTGCATCACTCTTGTCGGTTAATAAGAGATGCTTTTTCACAAACTACCTTCTCTCCTCTCACCAAAACTCTCCAACACACATATCTATATATATATAAAAACAAAACCCAAAAGTGATGATGTGGCCTCTTGAGAAAGCTTGATTCACTATTATCATTTTTCTCATGTTTTTGAATTTTTTTTATAATCTTTATATATATAAAAACAAAAACCAAGAGAAATGACATGGCACAATGAGGATTGAGAATTCTAAAATATTGGATTGTGGTTAACTTTGGTCATCCCACATTGATAGAATAATGAAATGTTGGAACATGAAGTTGGTTATAAAAAGAGAAAAGTGCCAACTTTTTTGACATGACCTATGATTTGTTTTAATCTATTTTGGATTAAAGAGTTTATTTTTAGTTACAAATTTGTTGATGTTGAATATATATTATATATTGTATTACAACTATCTTTATCTTTAAATATATAAAAGCAAAAACCAAGATAAATGACATGGTACAATGTGGATTGAGAATTCTAAAATATTGGATTGTGGTTAACTTTGGCTATCCTACATTGATAGAAAGATGAAATGTTGGAACATGAAGATGGTTATAAAAGGAAAAGTATGTCAACTTTTTTTACTTGATTTATGATTTGTTTTAATCCATTTTGGATTAAAGAGTTGATTTTTAGTTACAAATTTATTGGTGTTGATATATATTGTATTACAACTAATAAGATATACTTATTTCATTTAATTTGTTTATTTTTTATATCTTTTTGTCTTTGTATACATAAAATGAAAAACAAGACAAAATGACATATCATGATGTGGATTAAGAAATCTAATATATATATATATATAAAAGTAAAATTACCCAAGAGAAATGACACCCCTCAAATAAGAATCATCAATATATATATTTATATATATATATATATATATATATTTATATAAAAGAAAGAACCATAGAGAATGATATGACATTGTGAGATTTGAGTAATGTAGGTACCTATAAGAAACGAGGATATTTGGATTTGATATGAGATACGAGTATTCTCAAATACTACTATATTATGGTGGTGTTTTACACATCTCACATTGATGAGTGAATATAAGATTGGAAAATGAAGATATACCTGTAGAAACACAGAGATTTAGATTTTGATAAATTAAAGGATTACTTGGCTAAATATTCTTTTTGGCCGACCCCTATTTTTGTTAAAAATACCCATTTATATAAGCAAATAAATCGATAGACAAATGTATACAAATCATCATATTTCATCAATTTATACAATATTATCAATGTTGAACCTTGATGTCTTTTTATTTTCTCACAAGTCACAAGAAGATTTAAGTATTCTCAAATCTTGAATTGTGATGTTATTTGGTTATCCCACATTGATAGAAAGAAACTAAATTTGGAAGAATGGATGAGTATGTAAAAGTTGAATGAGATGTCTTATTTGATTGTCCTACATCGACATAAAGACAATAGATTTGGAAGAAGATGTTAGTATATAAAAGTTGGATGAAATGTCTTATTTATTTATCCCACATCGGTAAAAAAAAGATAGATTTGAAAGAAGAGGTTAGTATATAAAAGGTGCATGAGTTGTCTTATTTGGTTAATCCACATCAACGTAAAGATAATAAATTTGAAAGATGAGGTAAACAAAAGAAAATGCGGATAAGATGACTTACAAGTTTAAAAGTTTGTGGCAACCTATGTGGTTGTCTCATTTTAGTCGACCTCTTTCGCTAAAAATCAAAATTTATAAAATATTAATCTTTATGTGACTTTATTTATATAAAAAAGAACAACCATAAATAATGAGATGACATTGTGAGATTTCAGTATTCTAAAATATTGCATTGTGTTGTAGTTTAATTATCCCACCTTGATGCAAGGTGCAAGATTGGAGAATGAAGATGACTGTAAGAAACAATGGTTGATTTTGATAATCAAAATTTTAGTTGGATAAATATGTTTTACCTCACGATTGAAATCCCATAATAAATTAGCAAGAAAGTAGGATTTGGAAGAGAGGGTTGATATTGGCTGCCAACTCTCATTTTCCAAAAGAAATTATATATATATATATACACAAATTAACCACTCATTGAAACACATCAATTATTTTATATTGTATTCAATTAACTGTTAACTGACGAATTATATTTTATATATCTTATCTCGATACATATATTTCCTGAAATAATTATCGCCACAACTGATGATGTGGCCTAACCAAGTTTGAGTATTATTAAACGTTAAATTATGGTTTGGTTAAATTATCCCACATTACTATGAAGATGATAAAATTTAAAAATAGCTGGTTATATATGAGTAGAAGTTGGCTTGAAAATTTTAAAAATAGGTTGACTAAATATATTGGCCAACAATAATTTTTTTAAAAATCTATACATCTACTTTAGGCCTTAAGTTTAAAACTTAATGTCAACATGTTTGTTAGAGTGTTTTTATTATATGACACCTTATATATAAACTCAAGAGCATCAAACGAACTTTTGGAACGAATCAAGTTGGATATCATATTAGCGCATTACAAGTTTGAGTCATTAAAATAATAAGCAACATTTTTTAAGTTCAAACTTCAAAATTATCAAACTCAAATTTGAGCCAGACGGTGATTCCTAAAAACTTTCGTAACAACAATAATGATATGGGTGTATGACATGTTGTTTCATTCTAAATAACATAACAAAAAAGTTAATGTCAATACGTGTCAAACTATTCGTAACAATAAAAGGTTATCAATATGTGAAAACAAACCACTTATGTAAATACATTTTTCATTTTAAATTATATCTCATTAATTATTAAGCAAGAAATTATGTTCTATTTTAACTCGGTCAAATACTTCTTTAAAAAAATTTATCGCTACCGTGCAACGCACGGGGTTGCCACTAGTATAAGGTGAAATTGAAAGGAAGAGTCGGCATAATGCAAAAAAAGATAAGGATGAGAATTTTCTTTAATATATCCCTATTTACAAATTTGGACCCTCAAGATTTGATCACTTAACAAAACCAACCCTAAACTTTCTTGAACTTTCTTTATTGCCAAACATCACGTTTGAGGTTATTACATTTTCCAACCGGTCATTTCTCGGGCTTGGAACTTGACGATGATTATGATCGATTATCATTCGAAAAACTTACTTTTCGCACTCATTCTTGGCTATCTCATTATTCCCTTTTTTTGTGTAATACCAACGAAGAATTGGAAGAAATCGGAGTAAAAATCGCTTCCCCAACCATTCCGTAACTTCAGATTTGCGTTTTTTGTAATAACCCAATTTTTCCTAAAGGTGTTATTTATAGAAGCTCAAAGGTCGTTTTATAAAGAGTTTTATTCTTTAAGGACCAAAGTTGGAACTTGGGGGTGCTTATTGGTAAATTATTGATTTTTGAGGGATCTTGATTGTAAATTAGAGTTATAAAAGATGATTTCTTCTCCTTATCCAAAAAGCAATTATGCCGACTCCAATTCTTATTAACACATTACTGTGTTTGTTTTGAGAGAGAACAAGATGAGTTATAGATACAGGGGACGATGGTGTGCAAATTTTAGAGAGAATTATGGAGGTGGTGATGGTGTTTAAATAATGAAAGAAATGTTTTCATCACCGTTTCTTTTCAATCGTAACTTTTAGAAGTTCGGTTTGGGATTGTTTAACCGTTAAAGACTCGGGGTGGAATAATTGGGCTCGAGGTGAGTTTTCGTTTAACCATTTTCGAACTAAAATGCATATATTATAAAACGGTTATTATTTTAATGTTATACCAGATTGGTATGTGTGAATTATTACCGTTAAATGTGATAAAATGGTTATTATTACATGTTGTTTATTATTAACACATGTGGTTGGATTATAATTTTTTGGGATAAAGGGACTTTCACAACAGAAGCCGGGTGTGTTAGGACTGTGATGGTCCGAGCAAGGGTTATGTATATATAGTGCCCACGAATTTGTTTCGTGTGGTGGGCCACAACCGGTATTGATTTCGATCTTATCGGGGTGTGTGCGGTTAAATTGTGGCGACTGTTGTGGTTAGTTACCTGGGTGAGATATTGTGCCTGAAAGCCTACTTTATGAGTAAATGATTTATTTGTGACATTATGTAAAAGTGATTTTACTGAATTATTTATCTGACAGAGATTTACTCACTAGACCGTATGGTCTAACCCTCATTTTTGTTTTCAAAATATGTATTTCAGGTGAATTTTATATTGAGATTGCTAGCCTGGGAAAAAGGGTAAGCAGTAACTATTGTGGTGAAGGTTGTCTCCATTTACTGGTTCGTTAGCAATTGATCGGGTTATTTATTTTGGTTGAAGGTTATGGTGATTATAAATTGGTAACAATTTAAATCACCGGTTAGAATTTATTATTGCGGTTAGAATTATTTCTTTCCGTCGTTGTATTTGAGGTGATTCTGGGAATATTATTTTAGTCGATTCGTTTCGAATCATATTTGGATAATTTTATGATTCTGGGGAGATTATTTTAGTCGATCCTTTCTGGATCGCATATTTCACGTTATTGTAGTTAATTTGGAAACCGGGTCGTTACATTTTTCCCTTGCAAAAATTGCCCCAAGTTGGTCTCCTTTTTCCTTAGCCACCAAAGTGAAGCTTGAAATAGTGCCTCCCTAAAACCCTAGGTTGATAAGTGTTAAAAAAGTCTAGCTCTTTTTCTGGCAGGTTGTCGCTAGTTCAACATCAACAACTAGCATGAAAGTTGCCCTTTTTCCATTTTGGTGAGTTACAAGCTAGTCCAGCTTCAGCAACTCATTTCGAAGTTGCTTTGGCCACTGATTTTTGGAACACACAAAAATTGCTTTTCTCTTTAAAGTTCACTTTTTCCAACCGGTCATTTCTCGGGCTTGGAACTTGACGATGATTATAATCGATTATCATTCGGAAAACTTACTTTTCGCACTCATTCTTGGCTATCTCATTACATGATGCAATTCCTGAAACACTTGGTTTAAATATATAAAAACTCTACTAAATTCACTTGGAAATAATAATTTTACCCGGTTAGTGATATGAAAATAACACCAAAAATTAATGTTATCATTAAGCTCCTCTTTCAGGCGTCCTACCTTCATTTATTCAGCATAAACAATTAGTATCAACTAAACATAATTTAAGTTTGTAAAAGAATAAATGTATCAATATTACCTCATCAAACGTCCCATGCTCAAAGGATTGTATGCGGGAGCTGGAACTGGGAGTACTGATCATCACGTATTGTGGATCGTGTGGCGCACCGAACCCAAAGATTCTCCCCTTCTTCACTCTTCTGACAACCTCAGTCCATATATCAACGTCCCCTAATTGTGGTTGAGAAGTCGTGTCCTGTACATACTTTCTGACGACCAACTGATTATAATTGTACTACAATGGAAAATTATGATAAGAACAAAAATCAGCAGCATAACATCTGTAAATTAAACATATCCACAATAAATCAAGCCTAACGCTTGTCCAACAATCGGCAACCCAAATTGTGTTAAAGACTTTATAACCATGTTATGACCCATTAAGATCTATTATGACTCAATAATGCCTAATTTGACCCGTTAAGGTCCATTATGACTTATTTATGCGTAATATGGCCCGTTAAGGACCATTATGACTTATTTATGTGTAATATGACCCGTTAGGTCAATTATGACTTAATTATGCCTAATTTGACCCATTAAAGTCCAACAAGACCCATTAAGGTCCATTATGACAGAATTAGGCCTAATATGATCCATTAAGGCCTGACAAGACCCGTTAAGGTACATTATGACTCACTTAGACCTAATATGATAATTAAGGTCCGACAAGACTTGTTAAGGTACATTATGACTCACTTGCGCCTAATATTAAACAAACCTAATGTTTACCCAACATTTGGTAACCCAAACACGATTAAGTTAACATAACTTTTGCCTAACAATTAAAGATATAACTTACCAGCATCTGAGTCGCCTTGGGAGTAATCAACTCCCCTCACGCACCGTCCAACCCTTTTTTGTATGGGTCACTTTGTACAACTCCACCGCAGACACCTGACGCTTTTCTTTCTTTTCCTACAACAGACAATAGAGTTTGTAACACACGTAAATTCATAAGGTAAGTACTTTGTCTCCCTTAATGCATTAATTGCGCTTATGTGAGAACATGTGTCTTTGTGTGCATTTTATGATCATCAATTATGTTATAATGTCATATATTGATCTACCATCTTTAAACGTACAAACCTTGTGCTCGTAATCGTTTTCGGTAGAGTTTTCAGACTGTTTTTGGGTTGGCGCGATTGTGCCTGGCGATTGTGCCATTGGCACTATCGCCGGAGGCACTATCGCCAGGGATGTACCGTAGGTTGGGGGAGGCCAGCGATTGTGCCACGCGATTATGCCTCGACACTATCGCCGAATTGGTACCGCGAGTGCCTAGTTCTTCGCGATTTTGGCTCGCGATAGTGCCCTTGGCACTATCGCCGGGCACTATCGCCGACGTGGGAATTCCATTTAAATGAGTTCCAGCCGATTTTAATTCATTTGTAACACATTTCATTTCTCTCTTTGGCGATTATGGCTCCAAGAAAATCGGTTCATCCCTTTCCAAACCCTAATCCACATTTATACCAAACCCTCTTGGTGGTTGGGGTCATTGATTACTTGCATTAAATCACCTCAAGGAAGATTTCTAGGGTTTCTTCAAGGCAACTTCTCACCTTCAAGTCTCATCTTCTCCAACTTCTAGGGTTTTCATCTTTTCTAGGTTTTGGTCCAAAAACCTAGATTGTGAGTTTACTAACCTTTGTTAAAACTAGATACACATCATTATCTTCTACTTGTTAACATTAATGCATTTCTCAAATGTTCATGTTTATTGTTCAAGTATTTGGGGTTTTTCCCATGGATTTATGTATATGAAAGTGACCATGGTTTATATGTGTATACCTTGGTATGTTGATGATTCCTACTTGGAATGCCTTTTGGCGACCTTACATTCTCGTGATGGATTTGGTTGATTTTTGGGTTAAGTGTTGAAATTGCATGTTTAAGATGGTAATGTTGTGTTCATGATTGATATTTGAATATGTTGGGTTGTAACACATCTTGAGACCTCCTACTTGCATAATGTGGACGAACCAAGTCAGTGATTAACTATAGGGATGTAGGTGGGTAACATTTGGGGGATTTCCTAAGTGGTAGTCCCTTATGTGCCTAGACCTCCGCCGTCGGGGAATTTCCTAAGCGGTAGTCCTCGATGCGTGTCGGGCCTTTGGGTTGCCTTGGTTATTTGGCTTCAAGGTGCATCGCCTCTTTGGGTGAACCTGATTGGAGATATGGGTCGCTCCCGTTGACTCCACATCTACGTGATTAATTGGTTAACTGCTGATAAGAACTGTAACTGTTTCTGGCATGCTTTTACTTGTTCAACTCACTAGGCTTTTTGGCCTAACACTTGTTTGGTGTCGATGTGTATCTCAAGTGTTAGCGGCGCTGCTCCTATGCAAGTTTAGATGCTTTGGGCGAGAGCTTGGGGTTTTTGGCACTTGAACTGTTGTTGGAAGAATTGGGTTTATAGATGACACCCCTTTTGTAATCTCTTTTCTAGATTTAGAAATTAGATTAGTTGGTTGTTATTTATTTACCCGTTAAATTACAAATTGTGATTAAACAGGTTATTTGTATATTTTCCCATTTTTGGGAGGCTCTTGCTATGGCAATTTATACCACTTCTCCTCTTTTGGAAAGTTTTTGTTATCCCTATTTTTAGGGTGTTACAGAGTTGCTAGTTGATAAAGAATTGCAATAAATTTGAAAACATTATATATATATATGTGTGTGTGTGTGTGTGTGTGTATGTATGTATGTGTATGTGTGTGTGTCTTACTATTCTATGTCTATGTCATGCAATGCTAATAGAGCCACTGGTATGCTTGGATATAGAACCCTCGTGCTCAGATTTTCTATTTTGCTGACTAGATACAAACCTTATCTTCCAAGTAGGTGTGTCCCAATACTTGTCACTGAATATAACACAAAGGAGTTAGTAACTAGTTTGCATAATATGTAAGTAAAGCAACGTGCATATTTGTATGTTTATATTCATTTTACCTCTACCATCTGTATCCAATACACCTCCCGGATCCATGAAGGACTGTATGCCCTCAACACACCATAGTTTGTACCATCATACGGGGCATCCCATTTTTTGCCACATCCTCTGCCGCCCTCCGTACCATCTTCATAACAAATTTATAGAGATTTTTTTGGTAATTGTGGTTTTTTGGTCAGTGATGCACACGTCGTTAAACGCACAACAAGGTTTAAATTTATAAACCTAACTCAAACCTAGTGATAGGGTAAATAGGGTATCGTTATTCTTAGAGAGTCAGTGGTTAAATTAACGATTCGTGTTAAAATTGAATACGCGTGTGTCACAAAGATTGGCTACCCAATTTATCAATTAAGCTCAAAAATAATCTAACTAAAAACCGAAATCTAATTATTACAAATAACACTACTTCAAAAGGTTTGGATTGAGAGTTGAATTAAACTATTAAACAAATAAAAATTAAAACTCTATGACTAACGAAATAACGGGAAGACGAAATCATTCAAAGCAAACAAAACCTGTCACATATCGTTCGCAATGAAAAAATTCGTAGAAACTTTATTAAAAACTATAAAATCAAGACCATCTCAATTTATAAATCACCATTCAACATTCTCTATTTCAAATAAAAAACCCACAAACTTTATCCAAGAGATTTGATCCAATTCTTTCAAAAACCAACAATATCAAAAACAAATAACGCAAACCTTGTTCTAAAAACGAACTAAAATTAAGAAATAGAATTTGCTAAAAAATGACAATAATTAAAAGAAACCTCAAACCTCGCTTCTACCAAACTCGAATCTTCAAGCATCAACTAACGAACCACAATCTTCAATCTTCATTCCCTTGAATTCCATCCTTTGCATCTTAGAAATTTTATTTAAAAAAAATACAAAGACAGCAGCCGCCCCCGGCTCCCCCCGGCTCTCTAATCTGGAGAGAAAAGAAAAGAAATTGATGGAAAAGAAAGGGAGAGAAAAGAAAGGAAAGGAAAATATTTTTTTCATTTGTGTTCTCGAAATGGAAGGAAAGGGAAGGGAAGGAATGGAAATAGTTTTTCATGTTCTTGAACATGAGAGAAAGGAAAGGAAAGATGTCAATTTTACAAATATACCCTTGTAAACATATATTCTTATAATGAAAGATTGGGTAGTTTTGTAATTTTAATAATTTCAGTAATTTTTTTTAAATGGTTTTAATTTTTTCCTTTCCTTTCCTTCCCTTTCCTGGGAGGAAAGTTAAAAATTCTTTCCTTCCGTTTCCTTTCCTTTCTCTCCTAAAAAAGTTTCGAGAACACGAGTTTTTTTCACTTTCATCTCATTTCCCTCCTTTTCCTTTCCTCTCCTTCGTTAAATGAATTTCGAGAACACAACGTAAAAGACCCCCCTCCATCTTTTTTTTTATGTCCCAAACTCCAAAAATTAGCAACCCACTTTCTTTTTTATAATTCCCATCTTTTCCTTTTTTTTAAAATGGGATCTCCCATATTTTCCTTTTTAAAATAAAATCTCCATATTTTCCTTTTTTTTTCTTAATCCACCTCAATTAATAATGGATTCTTCCATTTTATTGTTTGTACCTCATGCTTCGTTTCTTGTACATTACTTGTTTTGCTGTCTAACATGCTAATTTCGACTTTGAGGTCAATTTCGGCCCAGATTCGTTCCGAGTTTGCAAAAACTCAAAACTTCAAAGTCGTAGGTCCGTTTGTTAGGTTTCCAGATCATCTTGAATCGCTTAAATTGGAATTCGGACGAGAGAGATATGGTCGAAACGTCACAGGCGCGCAAATCTGTCAAAAATTATTGTTTTTGTTCTTTTTCGTTCCAACTTGTCCCGAACCTATCAAAATATAAAAACGCATTAATGTAGTTCGGTTTTACCATTTTTATGCATTAATTGAGGGTGATTGATGAGAAAACAAAGTACAACTTAACGACCGATCAGTCTGCTTACATAAATCAACTAATCTTCCAAACGAGTACGAATGACCTAGAGTCATCGCAGATGAACCTCCATGGTCACAAAGGTTTTTACAACCCCTAGATACTTAGATTCAAACTCAAAGAATATAAGATTTCCATAACATCCCAAGTTTTAGTAGCGGAAGTTTTAGAGATTTGAATCAACCAAAAATGGCATTACAAAAATATATAGTGGAAGTTCCATCATTTTAACAAGAAGAAACTTTATCTTAAATCATAAATAAAATCGTTCTTTTTGAATAATTATAAGTACCTCATTATTGATTTTTACTTTGTTTTTACGTTTAAAATCTATATATAATTATAAGTAGTATGGTCCATTAACAACTTTTTTTTTGTAAATATTGAACTGAAATCACATCTTATAATGTTTTTTTTTGAACAGCGGAATTTTATAAAACTAGCAAGAAGCTAGAAAATGAAACAATTACATAGAATTAATGGAAAGGAAAGGATTAGTAAGCCAACCAACCCAATTAATAGACAAATTTCTACTTCTATGATTTACCCAAAAGTAAGCATGGGTTTTGATGTTCTAAAAAATCGACGCCTTCCTTGGCTTCGGGTTGCCAAAGAGGGTACCATTTCGAAACACCCATATAGACCATAAAGTGGTAAGCGTGACGGCCTCAAAACACAAAAAAGCCTCCCTCTTCAACTGAATTGAGTCGATCCAAGAGATCCAATCTGAATAAGAATGGAGATCCGGAATATCCATACGCCACCAACGACCAATGAGAACACACAAGTCTTTAGCGACAGGACATGAAAAGAACAGATGGCTGCAATCCTCCACTCCCGTAACACAATTAGGACATAAAAGGGACGAAACATCGATACCTCTTTTATCCAAGTTTATCCGAGTAAGGAGCCGATTGAGATGCAACCGCCACGCGAACACATTAACTTTGATGGGAACAAGTCTATTCAATCTAGTAGGACGAGTATCCACCTCCAAATAACTAGAATCAATTAAACGTCTAGCTGAAGCCACTGAAAAATCACCCGACCCTTCTAATAACCCAAAGTGCCTCATCCTCCAACCAAAACCACCAAATCCACTTGAAAAGCAAAGCACGGTTAAACGCCATAATGCTACAAATACCAAGTCCTCCGAATTTGAGACTAGCCATAACTTTTTCCACTTGACCCAAGACATTTTCTTTTCATCCACATCAGCACCAATAAAGAATCTATTTCGGATAGATTCCAAACCTTGATCAACCAATCTTGGGATTTTGTAAATAGACATGAAGTAAGTAGGAAGGCTCCCTAAAACGGACTTTAAAAGGGTAACCCGACCACCAGCCGAAAGAGTTTTAACTTTCCAACTGGAAAGTTTGACCAAGAATTTATCGAACACCACCTTCCAACCCTCCTTTTTGGACATATTACCCCCAACGGGTAAACCTAAATACGAAAATGGGGGCTTCAGTCCACCACACCCAACATAAGAGGCCAAACACTCGATTTCTTGCGAATCCACCCCCACACCAAAAAGTTTGCTTTTATGAAGATTAATTTTTGAGTCTCGAGATAAGGAAAAAATATCTAAGAATACGAATAATATTCCTAGCATTCGATAAAGACCATTCACCCAGAAAAATCGCATCAGCCGCATAGAAATGGTGGGAAAGAGGGTACCGTTCTTTACCAATAGTAGCACCCACGAAGAGATTTTTTGAAACAACGTCTTGAATAATGACATGTAATCCTTCCATGGCTAAGATGAAAAGAAAAGGGGAGAGAGGATCTCCTTGCCTTAATCCTCGACGAATGCAAAATTCCTTAGTTGGAGAACCATTAATGAGAACTAACCCCATCGAATCCTCAAGGCATCCACGAATCCACCCACGCCAAACTGTGCCAAATCCCAATTTTGCTAGAATTAAATCCAAGTAATCCCACCTTAAACAATCGTAAGCTTTCTCAAAATCAACTTTAAGAATCAGAAGCTTAGTCCGAATTTTTTTATACCAATCCATAGCTTCATTCAAAATTAAAGGACCATCAAGAATCTGGCGCTCTTTTATGAAAGCGGATTGCTCGCTACTAACGATGTCCCCAATAACCATACTAAGCCGATTAGCAAGAAGTTTGCCAATAATTTTATATTGGCAACCTATAAGACTAATCGGCCTATAGTCTTTAACAAATTTAGCATCATGGACTTTCGGAATGAGAGCAATGAAAGAAGGGTTAGAACCTTTCGGGAATCGACTGGACTCAAAGAAATCACCCACCAATTTCACCACGTCGTTTCCAATGAGATGCCAAAATTTCTTGAAAAAGTGGAATGTAAAGCCATTTGGTCCCGGGGATTTATCCGCTCCGCAATCCCAAACTGTTTTTTTAATTTCATCTCGTGCAAAAGGCTCCTCAAGAAAGGAAGCTTGATCCGACGATAAAACGTTCGGAAACTCCACCTCCAAATTTGAACGCACTCCCTCCCCACAAGTGTTGAACCGCTCTTGAAAATGGGAATAAAACTCATCTTTGACCTTGGTTGGCTTCATAACCCAATCACCATCAATCATAACTCCACGAATGGCTAGTTGAAGTCTTTTCTTTTTAAGAATTCCATGGAAAAACTTGGAATTCTCATCTCCTTCAACTCCCTAACGGATTTTAGCTTTTCGCGCCACATCCAAATTTTCTACCCTTTCCAAGTCACCCAAAGTCTTCGTAAATTGGATACGAGGTTCGATATCTAATCTAGAAGCGTTACCTGAATCAATTCGAGCGTCAATGTCCCTACTACTTGTTTTTAAACCAATTTTCACCTCCATATCACTCTTTCTTTTTTCATCAATCCATACGCGAAGATTTTTCTTTAGTAATTGAAGCTTCTTTTTAAAAGAAATCATACCATTAGAATCACAAACACTATCATCATACCATGATTTTTTTACAATTTGGTCGAATTCAGTCATATCGAACCAAGAATGAAAAAGACGGAACGACGTAGGCCCGTAATCGAAGGATATCTCCTTAAAAATAATAGGCCTATGGTCGGAAAGCTTATGCTCAAGCACCAACCCCGAAATGTTGGGCATTATATCAAAAAGACCATCGGACAGGAGGAACCGGTCAAGCTTACTCATTTTAGAAGCCTATTTTTTTGTCCACGTAAAAGAATACCCTCAAAGCGGAATATCATGAAGGTCTGCGTTACGAATGAAGGCATTGAATCTGTCTGCGAAGTTAGCCTGAAAAATCGAACCTAGTCTTTCTGAAGAAACGCGGACCTCGTTTAAATCTCCCATCACAATGACCTCCCCATGCCATCTACTAATCATACCCAAAAGCATAGACCATAAACTGACTTTAAGAGCCATCTCTTGAGGCGCATACACCGAGATAACCAGCAAAGATAGGCCATTAGGTACCCAAATTCCTTCTATAGCCACAAAATACTCCGAAGAAGAAACACAGTACTTTTTAAATAAAGTGTTGTCCCAAATGCATAGAACGCCACCGGATCTACCCCTAGCTGAACTAGAAGCAAAGTCAAAACAAAATTACCCCAAAGGAATTTTACCACAAATAAATCAAGCCTAGTCAATTTCGTCTCTTGGAGAGACAAGAAATTTACCCCATGGCAAACACATAACTCTCTTACCCATTTTTTTCTCCACACACCCCAACCCTTGAACATTCAGAGAAAGTACATTCATATTGACATCTTCTTGCCTCATGCATTGTTGATGATAGCCTTGAGATCAGTCTCGCAACCTTTCATAGGAATCCCAACGCCCGTCCAAGACCAATAGTAGCAGATAATTCCTCAAGCACATAATAGCCTTCCCGAACAGATCTTGAAAAAGTAAATGAACCCCCAGAATGATGAGAACTTTGGGATACAGAAGTCGACTTAAAATTTTCACGTCCCAAGGAAGCATTTAGCCCCCTTTCGCCTCAACCGATCCTGAAGGCACTGAGACAAGATAATCCGACTCTACCGGGACACCAATACCACCACAAACAGTTGTCACATATTCCTTGAAGTCAAGTGTGTCCCGCTGACTTTCATCAATACCTCTGCCCTCGTTAGGGGAAAATCTAGGTGGGAAGTGAGGGGTGTTATCTGGGATCCCACCATCCTTGCTATGAGCTTCCGAAATGTTCATGTCTTCCACAAGGAGCTTGTTTAAACTAAACGGGTCATCACTTACGTCCCCTAGATCCACATAAGTATTCTTTAAATTAAATGTCTTCATCATCATTCTGTACACCAACTGGAGCTCCATCTTTAGAGAAGGAATCTGGTATTTCTTCCTCCTCGTTCTCCGAACCCTCATCCGAAACCTTACCCCTTTGATCCTCTTCTTCTACCTCCGAGTCATTTTCCTCTACGAGAAAATCTGGGGTCCACCCACAAATCTCTTTCACTCGCACGTGGAAGACACATCCTCTCACGACCACTTTTACCGTTTCGTAGATTAACGAGGGCAAAGAGGTTTGAATACAAAGGCGGGTACTGTAAAGATTATTACCATCTGAATCATCCGAAAAGACAGTTTTTCCCCACTTACTAGCTATTTTCGCGAAAGAATTAGAATTCCACGCTTTCAATGGAAGACCCTCCACATCAACCCAAGCTAGTCTATCATCCACCTTGAAATTATTGGACCATTTTCAAGCATTTAAAAGCAAGAGTTAACCCCCGTATGCGCAAAAAACTTATCACATGAACCAATATTATCGAAATCGAGGAGGACCCATAGACCTCCAATGTATTTGACCTTTACGTTCAATAAGCCTTCATTTTTACAAAGAGAATGGACATTGGGGAGAGTTTTAAACTCGGTAACACACCTGACAAGTGCTGGTGGGAAGTTATTTTCAACCTTTCCATCCATGTCGAGTATAATGGAAAACGAATCGTCTTTAGCTTCGACTGATAAGTCCTTGGGAGCTCATTTGACAATCTCCGCAGAAGTGCCACCTTTGCTATTTCCAACGGGTCTAGGGTGCACCTTAAACGAATCACGACCTTGGTTCCACCCCTCAGAAGGTTTACCGTTGCGATCAAAACGAGCAATATTGGCCATTAAACGTAATTTCCCAATCCAAGTGGTACAAAGCTTGTTGATCACGACATGTACGTCGTCGACCTTACGATACCATACAAAAGCAAACATTTTCCCAGATTTGGTCTTTCTCTTGGAAATAAACACATCGACCACCGTACCAAATTTTGCGCACAAATTCCAAAGTTCTTGTGTGGTAAAGTGCGAGGGGAAGTTAGAAACGAATACAGTAGTGGAAATACCGTACAATTGGTCTTCCTTGGACCCTTTAAACCATGCTCCAACTTGATTCCCCAAGTAACAAGAAACATTTTGTCGGGTCCGCTTACGATAGTGAACCTCCTGCCATTGCCTAGCATCCATCGCAAAAAGTCCCAACCACGCTTGCCGAAAAACATAATATCTTCGGAAAACTAAAAGGCCGGACCCTTTGGAGGTCAATGAGTAATTACTTGAAGTAACTAAATATAAATTCAAAAACCAAAAAAAAAAAGGAGGCTGGTGGATTTTTTTAAAAACCCACTAGGATTTTTAGAAGCAAAGAAAAAGCCAAAAGCTATGTTGGAAGTTTGACTTTTCTAACAAACCATTTAAGGAAATGCAAAAGACTTCCAAAATTAAACCCAAAAATCTGCTGCTCGGGCTCCTGCTATACACCGTATCGCCTAAAGATAAAGGAGTACAACCTTGTACTACCCAACCCCGGCCGGTAGGACGCCGAAAAAACCAAACCGCTGAAAACCTTTGAAACAAAATAACAATAATCGCTACGTTCTCAGGAGTTATAGTGGTCGACGTTAACTTACACTCAACTTTCGAGCCTGAATAACGGCCCAAAATGGATACCAATACGACCAAACAACAAAGCTCAACGACAAAATTCTTATAAAAATGACATGAAAGACTTCGAGATGATTAGCTATGAAGACGAGGTGTGCCGGTTACCTGCTGCTGCTGCTGCTGCTGCTGCTGCTGCTGCTGCTGCTGCTGCTGCTGCTGCTGGTGGTGGTGGTGGTGGTGGTGTGTTGGTTACCTGAGGTCAGAGTGCGTCGAAGGTCGGTGGAGGCTTGGTGATCGCTAGAACTAAGAGAGACCGGTGAATCGCCGGCCTTGGGCCTAGGCCAGTGAGGCCATGGCATCATAAATCTATGGGGCATCAAATTTTCTAGCAGTCCACTATATATATATATATATATATATAGGGGCAGGTTCAAACGAGAAGGTAGTCAATTTGCGAGAAGGTGAAAAGGAATAAGAGCCACACAATTTATTAATTAAAAAATAGCATAAATAATTTTTTTTAAATTAGGATAATTACAATTTGAATTGGATAAATCCTTAAAAATCTCATAATATCTTTTAAATTTATTTATTTTTTAATTTTAATAAATTCATAATTTTTTTTATCAAATTTATATTATTATTTTCTAGATAAAATCATAATTTTTATCAAATATCACATGTGATATCCATAACTAATTCATTATTTATTTCACCATTTTTTCTCTATTTTTTAGATACATTTTGAATCACATGTGATTAACTTCGTTTAACATGTGATATATTATTATGTATCACATATGATCACATTAGGTGGATTTTTGTAAATATCACATATGATAATATATGTCTGAATATAAATGACGCATAATCACATGTGATAATATTTACATCACAAAAAGATCTATAAATATAAATATACATAATCATATATGATTAACTAAAATATATACAATTATCACATGTGATAATATTTACATCACAAAAAGATCTATAAATATAAATATACATAATCATATATGATTAACTAAAATATATACAATTATCACATGCGATAATATTTACATCACAAAAAGATCTATAAATAGAAGTATACATAATCACATATGATTAACTAAAATATATATAATTATCACATGTAATAATATGATATGTGATATGCATAAATATTCATATAATAATATCACATGTGATATTTGGTTAAAATTGTGATTTTTTTATTAAAAGTATATTTAGAAAAAAAATTAAAAAATAATTGAAGTTAAAAAATAAATAAATCTAAAAGATATAATAAGAATTTTAAGGATTTATCCAATTTAAAATGATAATTATCCTAATTTCTAAAACTATTTTTTATTTTTTATTTTTATGGTTTTTTTAATTGATAAATTATGTGGCCCACATTCCTTCTCGTCTTCTCGCAAATTAGTTTCTTTCTCGCATGATCCTCCCTCTCTCTCTCTCTCTCTCTCTCTCTCTCTCTCTATATATATATATATATATATATATATATATATATTTGGGCCTAATTTTTTTACTGTTACAAGCCCAAAAGCCTAAACAAGCCTAATTGACTAATTCTAATCGACTAATCGGCTTTTCAAATCTCAATGTAATCACGCTTCACGCCTATTCAGTAATTCACAAACGACGACGCTCTCTCTCTCTCTCAATCACGCTCACGCTTTCTCTATATCAGACGCTCACGCTCTCACTTCTCAGCGATTCAGCCTCACTATCAATCGATTTCTGGACGTTTTCACTCTCAATTCTTGATTTCTTGGTCACTTACGACTCAAGAAACTAGAAATCGACGTTTTCCCTCTCACTATCGATTGATTTCTGGACCTTTCACTCTCGATTCAGACCTTCTATTCACGACGCTTTCATCTGGGGAAGGAAGGGGGCAGCACCGCAGCAGGCACACTGGCACAGGTTTAAGGTACCGACGTATTTACTGTTTAGTCATTAGTGTTTACACTTTACATTCTGTTTACTAATAGTGATTTGTCTAATTGTCTTGTCTCTATTTAGGCCTTTAGGGTTAAATCATAGTTAGGAATAGGCAATAATAAGTCCTTATCAAGTTATCATAAATCAGTTTAATGGGTTATTTATTTAGTTGTTGTTTACTTGTTTAGTTGTTATTTTGTGATGATTGATGAATGATTGAATGTTAACTTTTTATTTGTTAATGGTTGCAGTTTTGCAGAAATTAGATTAATTAAAGTTTGGCAATTTCACGGCTAAATCAGGTGTTATCCTTCTAATCTCTATTAATATTTATTAATATTGTATCACTTATTTAGTTGTTTAACTGTTTAATATGTATCCTCGATCACAACCCTCGGGTGCTCAAAATAGAAAACGAAAAAAAGGACAAGAAGAAATTGCTCAATCTATGCGGGGTTCTTTAAATAAGTTTATTGTTAGACAACCAAATAACGAGAACATAGCTGATGAAAATGTTTGTGATGCAAATGCTTTTGATGCGAATAAAGATCCGCCTAGCTTGACTAGGTTCCAAACCCCTTTAAATTGTTTTTCGTTTGTGTAATAAAGGGGCATTTTTTTGTCTTTCACCATGGGCATCCAAAATCTCAGGACCGACCCTGATCGCCGACCGTTACCTGCAGAAGACGGAGAGACCCGTGGTCCGCCGCTGGTGGTGATGTGCCGATTTAAGGTCACTGGTACTGCTAGTGGTGGTGGTGTGCCTACCTGCTGCTGCCGCCAGTCCCGTCCAGATGCTGCTGCTTATGCAGCAGCAATGGGACTCACACTTCGAGTGATCGAGGTTTGCTTTCTTCTCCGGCGTTGCGGTGGCGTTTGCCGCCCGGGTTTTATTATATTCACAAGGATAACAAGATCATGCATGGATCACCAAAATTTCCAAATTGAACCATATTGCATGGTAATGTCTTTCTTCAATATCGTTTGTAGTTTGATTTCATTTGAACAGTTATAGTAAACACCTCTAAATAGTTGAGTTAACAATTTTTCCAATTTTGCAGTTAAATGATGTTGTGTTTAAATTATATTATAAATGTCCATTATGGAATTTTTTATTTAATGTATTTTTGATAAGAATAAATAAATAAATAAATTAGCGTTTCGACATAAATAGTTAAATACAAATACATAATGTGATCTTTTCGTAAAAGAGAGCTATTTTGACAAAAAAATAAAGGAAATATAAAGTAAAGTGGGCTTTTTCCGTTTACATTTTTCACCATATATTTGTAACACAATTTGTGATGTTAAAAAGTAACTAGAAACGTACTCGCGCAATGCAACGAGATACATCACGATTTTAATGTTTTATTTTATTTTTTTGTCAATTTACAGTACGATTTTGAATGATTTTGAGAAATTGATTATGTTTTTTTTATATAAATTTGTTTAATAAAATGAATCACATGTGATTTTTATGAAAATTGTAATTTTTTTAATATCACTTTAAATAAAAAAAAGATGTAATGACAGGGTTAAAAAGTAAAGGAATTAAAATTAGGGTAGGAAGGTGGAAAAGCCATATTAGAGGGGTCTAGAGTGAAAAGTGGGGAAAGAAAGGTTTAACCCTAGGAATTTGTGTTGTGTGTGAGTGGCGGCTGATTTTGAAGAAGGAGCTCTTGGGCGATTTTAGAGAGAGACCGAGGGAGAAGGGATTCTTCAAGAAGTTCAAGATTTGGATTGATTTCGTTGAAGGTAAATCTTCTTGTGAATTGAAACTCTTTAATTTATAAATGTTTTAATCATAGTAGTTGTGTTTGGGGGTTGTGTATTGAATTTGAAGTTGGGATTTCTGGGCTTGAGATAATTGGAAATCGTAATAAGATTATTTTCGTGATTAATGGAATGTTGGTTGAAATCGAGTTCTGCATCTGATTATGGGTGTTGGGTTAAATTGTTATTGATTTCTGAGTTTTATCTGGGTTTGGCGATATCTGAATATGAGTCTCTGGGTTTCGTTCGATATTCTGTTTGGGTGACTCCGGTCTCCGTATTGCGTTGGCCCCGGTCGATTTGAGGCACCGGTCAAAGAAGTGGACACCGGTCGACGGTCAACCCACGCACCGGTCGAGAGCTCCGGTCGTTAGAGGGACCCCAGTCCTTGGGTGGGCACCGGTCAATGCCTAGATCCGGTCACCGGGGTGGTGTTATACCCCGGTCGCTTAGCACACTGGGCGGCCACTTCAGGCCCTGGTCCCCAGGTTTTATAATGTGGGCCGAAGCCCAAGTTGAAGTTAAGGGTAAACTCAAGTTTAAGTAGTTTGAATTATTTTAGTGTTAGGCTTTGTTTCTAAGGTCGGCCCATTGTCTTTCATTAAATTTCAAGGATTTAAAGTACCTTGTCGAGTTGAGATTCTTGTGGGTCGAGGTTAATTTAGGGAATGGGTGACGTGGGAACTATGGTGTTAAGGTTAACCTTGCTAAAATGGAAAGAATCGGGTATTTACCGGTCAATGTTTCCTCTATAAGTTCGGACCGAGTTATAGGAGTAGACGCGAGATTCGAGCTAAGGACGCCAGGTGAGTTTTTCTGAACTAAATCTTTTGTAAACGAAAGCATGTGAAGTTTAATTTTAAACTTTGATTTATTTACGATGGCATGTTTATTATGAAATGATTTAAATGTGTTATAAGTTGTTGGTGTTTAAATGTATGCATACATTATATGTGGAGATTATGACCTAAGTCGGAGAGTGTGGTCCGCCTACTCGTACTGGGGAGTGTGGCCCGTTTATGCCATTGGGGGTGTGTCCCAAAATTAAGGCAGTGCGAGTTAGACACATCGTCTTTGACGGTTGTGTGGTCAGTAGCGTGCTTTATCTTTATGTGCTTATAAATCTGTTGATTTAAATTTGCTGGAAAGTAATTTTTCTGCTTTTCTGTTAGAGGGGACTCACTAGACCTACGGTCTAACCCTCGCTCAAAACTAAAAATCTTTTCAGGCAAGCGTGAATTAGAGAGAGCAGATAAGGGCAAAGGGAAGATGTAGCGGGAAGAGATAGAAGACCGTCATCTTAGATATTTTTTTTTAATTATCTCAGTTGTGTAGGTTGACTTTGAAAACCCTGAAATTTTATTGGAAGCTTGGGGTCGTCTCGACATGAATTTTTATTATATTATTAAGATTTAAATTTCCATATTGTCGTTTCTGGTTGGGTTGTTATAGTTGGTATCAGAGCCATAGTTTAAGGGATTTAGGTGATCGGACGGGCCTAAACTTAAACTGTGGAGTAGATGGACACAACTGAGATTTAGGAAGTCTTTAAGGAAGACCTTGATTATCGAGAGTCGTGATAACGATAGTGAGGATTCTCATGTAAGGTAAATTCAAAATTGCATCTGGCCAATGGCATTATGAATTTACAGGTGCGTGGACATACTCGATTTCTATTGTTGATACAATCGATGGGGGTAGTTTTGGGTAGTGAGTCGTATCTTTGAATGATAAGTTGGTTTGGAATGTTGTGTGAGTTCGCTTATGGTGGTAAGGTTAATACCGTTTAGGATGAATATCGTGCGGAATGTAGATATTTCGTTGAGAAAGGACCTCCTGAGTCCATAAGGAAGAGAATGATGATAGGAGGTGAGCTTTTCACTCCAAGGGAGTCTTCGGTTTGGTAAAGTGGTATGTCGATTAGTGAGAAGTAGGAGAGTGTTAATCCAAGAATCAAAGGATAGAAATGAGGCTTCTAAAGTTGTAGTTAATTGAAGGGTGGTTGAGAGACGATATCAGTGTTGACTGATAATATGTAGTGAGGATCAGATGGATTTGAGCTATTGTTGGTGAGTTTGTTTGGGGCCAGAGTGGGGACGCTTGATTTGTGAATAAATAGTCACGGTGGTGACTAGTTGTTAGGCTTCCAAGGTTGATAGAAGACGTTGGTGCCGGAGGTTGTGGCACAGTAGAGGACTCTTGTTGGTTGGTCGGAAGCAAGGAGTCAGGGATAAATTATAGTGAATGTAAACAGTTGACCTTGTTAGAGTAAATAGCCTTTAATGTCATTAAGTCCAATGCATTGTGTGTCAAATAAATTGCTAGAGCTTTTCATATCATTCACATCATATATTTTGGCATGTGTGTGCCTTACGAGGTATTTGTTTTAAAAACGTGTTGATGCGTGCAAATGTGTGTTGGATTGAAAAGACAAGTTTATGGAATTGGGTGATAAATTTCGATTTTTGGTGTGGGGAAATATTATGTATCTCTTCGTAAATGAGTTAACTTTTGGTTATGAAAATCAAAACATCATTTAATCGCATGATTTTATAAGTGAGTTTGGTACCGACATGTGTTGTCATAACAATGAGGGTGAGAGTCGTTTGACACGCTCAGTGTAAGCAATTTTGTAGTATTTTATAAATCGTGTGTGTAAATTTCATCGAAAATATTTTCAAATGTGCCAACACCGAAATTGGGGTGTGGTGAAGAGAAATTTGTCGTGGAGTTGAGGTTGAACGATACTTGAAATCTTTTTGCATGGCTAAGTTAGTGATGGGTCGTGTACACTCAAGTTTGCTTCATAATGTAAGTATCTTCTAAATTTTCAAACGTGTCAAGAGTTTAAATAATTGTGTGTCATGCATGAAGGTTATGAACTCTCTAGGTCGTGGGGAAGGGTTGCAATTAAGAATGATGAAAGTTTTGAGAGTGGAAGTGTGTCGCTCGATCAGAGGGTAGTAAATACTTGATGTTGGTATTCTTCTAAGTAAGGGTGGTGAATAGCGGAGGTGGTTAATGGAGGCATTGACCTATGACGTTTAGGATGATTGTACTCTAATGGCTTACCGTTGGCTCCATGACTTGAGATGTGGATGTCGGCAAACGGTTGTGTCTGGAGTGGAATTTGAAGTTGTAAAGATATTTTTGTCAATTAGTTGCTGCAGTGGAAGATGTAGGTTTCTTTGGGGATCCTTGTTGGTAGGAGGCATAGTAGAAGTATCTCAATGCCGACTGTTGCTGTGGAAGTCAGAAACCATTTTTGTGGTAAATAGCGAGACGCTGAAAATGAAGTAGTAGTTATGGATAGTTTTGAGGAGTTTTGCGAGGAAGCGAAGAGTTATTCAGAAAAGGTGTGTACCTAAAGTGATGTTGGACAACCTTATGTGGATCTTACAAAAATGGAAGATCGCTAGTTCGGTCAGGTGGTTCTTTATCGATGAGGTTTTGTTGGTTATGTGAGAGTGAAGTTTATATATAACACGACTAGGAGGGGTTGCGCTTTAAGCATTTAAGTCTTCGAGGTAGTACGCTTAATCTTTCGGGCTACTGGAGTGTGATTCCCGCAGGTTGCGATGTGCCGACAAGGATTGATATCTTGTTGGATGGTTTTGAGGATCATAGTTTTGCGATTTATTCAGGTTCGAGAAAGACAAGATTGTGAAATTCCTTGAAGTCCGATTTTAGTATTGCGACCAGTGTGAGTAGGACGGCGTATGTATGGTTGCCAAGGGGTCGTGGAGATTTGTAGTTGTTATGGGATGAGGTAGTAGAGTGATAGTTGTAACCATGTGTTGGTGATGTCTTTATGACATATCGGGGAGTGCAAAACATTAAAGGGGTAAGGAGCTTCCTTGAGGATATGTATAAGGCTGGCGTTATTGTTATAGGAGGAGCGTCCTCGTCTGAAAACCTATGGGGAATGAGTTGTAAGTGGTAAGAATGTGGTTGGGATGCTAAGTTGAAAATAATTTTGTCAAATGATGGTTGGCGGTTATCTAAGAGAGGAAACGTATGTTCTGGGTTACGACAAGTTTTGGACAGGATTATCTTATATCCCTAGAATGATTGTTGAAAGTGTCGAATTGCTTAATTCAGGGAGTTGTGTAGTAGATAGGAAATTCGTGGGCATGTTGAAGTATTCTTTGGGAGTGAAGGGATTCTAGCAGATTGGGCAATCCTGTTTGGCGAGCGAGAGTTGTGGGTCGCTTTCGAATAGTGAGTAATGTTTTGGAAGAGTTGGGTTGACTATCTCGCGTGAGAATTATGGATAGACGGTTGATCAAGCAAGTAATGTAAATGTGAGTCGATACGTTTGGAAATCATCAAGGAATAGAGTAAGCAATGTTGGGTGAGCGGTGTTTCTTGCAGCGAGGAGAGAGTGAAGATATCATGTCAGAAAGGTGGGAAATCTGAGAGTAAGAAGTTAGACAAGTGACACAAATTATGGAGGTACGTTTTCAGATTCTGCTGTTAGCAAGCTTATAAATCCCTAGCGTGGGTATGAGAGAGAGAAGATGGCTTTTCGGTGCGGTGTGAGTGTTGATAAATAAAAATCGTGCGGCTGGCCCAAAGATTCACGCCTCTAATCAGTGAGTCGGCCGTTAGAAGTGGGTTTGAAGTCTTCAAGATGGAAGGTAGAGGTGGTGGAATATAGTGCTCGGAACGAAGGACCATAATGTCAGTTTTGGTTATGCCTGAAAAGGGGACTCCAAGTGAGACAGTTGTCCAGTGTTAAACTATTTGGAATAGTTTGTATGAGCTTGGCTGCTCTGTGTTGAGCGGGTAAAGCTGGGTTCTATTGCGCTTTTGGTTGAGTGATTGTGGATGCAATGAGAAAGGGACGTATGTGCCGTATTATTTGGCCAGTTGGAACCGGTGGATTACGAAGGTTTTGAATTGTGGAAGTTTTTACCAATATGTGAAAAGTTGAAGAGATGACGTTGGGGCGATGTATATTCAGCGTCTAAGAATTGGATAATGCCAAGGACTTGAGATCAATGTGGTTCGAAAAAAAAAGTGCTGCTACGTTGACTTATGCTGTGCTAAGAGGGGTTGCTTGCAAGGGCAAGTTACATGATGAAGAAACTCGTGACTGTGAGTTGTTGGTGATGTCTACAGTTGACGACGTGTTATGTTAGAGAGTTGGGTGAGTACTTAGTCAGTGATGCATGTTGTCGTGGTGTGACTCCGGCAAAATTCTATCGGTTAAGGGAGTTGATGTGATCGAGGGGTAAATCTGATGGTTACGTACGACTATGTATTGATCAGAATGGCTTGGATAATCATGGAGCGTGTTGGGGAGGTACCTTACAAATTGGAATTACCCGTGGATCTGCGAGGAGTGCACCCCGTTTTCCATGTATCTAATCTGAAGAAATGTTTAGCAGATAGCGATGTCGTCATACCTTTGGAGGATATCCAAATAGAAGAGAAGATAAGCTATGTAGAGGAACTGCTAGCTATTCTGGATCGTAAAGTGAAGAAGTTAAGGAGCAAGGACATTTCCTTGGTGAAACTTCAGTGGCAATTCCACAAGGGTCAAAAAGCGACTTGGGAGTTAGAGTCGGTTATGAGAAACCAATATCCCAGTTTATTCGACGAAGGAATTCCGGGGACATAATTCTCTTGAGAGGGGAATATTGTAATGACCGGGTTAAAAAGTAAAGGAATTAAAATTTGGGTAGGAAAGTGGAAAATCCATATTAGAGGGGTCTAGAGTGAAAAGTGGGGAAATGAGGGGTTTAACCCTAGGAATTTGTGTTGTGTGTGAGTGGCGGCTAATTTTGAAGAAGGAGCTCTTGGGCGATTTTAGAGAGAGGCCGAGGGAGAAGGGATTCTTCAAGAAGTTCAAGATTTGGATTGATTTCGTTGAAGGTAAATCTTCTTGTGAATTGAAACTCTTTAATTTATAAATGTTTTAATCATAGTAGTTGTGTTTGGGGGTTGTGTATTGAATCTGAAGTTGGGGTTTCTGGGTTTGAGATAATTGGAAATCGTAATAAGATTATCTTCGTGATTAATGGAATGTTGGTTGAAATCGAGTTCTGCATCTGATTATGGGTGTTGGGTTAAATTGTTATTGATTTCTGAGTTTTATCTGGGTTTGGCGATATCTGAATATGAGTCTCTGGGTTTCGTTCGATATTCTTTCTGGGTGACTCCAGTCTCCGTATTGCGTTGGCCCCGGTCGATTTGAGCACCGGTCAAAGAAGTGGACACCGATCGACGGTCAACCCACGCACCGGTCGTTAGAGGGACCCCGGTCCTTGGGTGGGCACCGGTCAGGGCCTAGATCCGGTCACCGGGGTGGTGTTATACCCCAGTCGCTTAGCACACTAGGCGGCCACTTCAGGCCCCGGTCCCCAGGCTCTATAATGTGGGTCGAACCCCAAGTTGAAGTTAAGGGTAAACTCAAGTTTAAGTAGTTTGAATTATTTTAGTGTTGGGCATTGTTTCTAAGGTCGGGCCATTGTCTTTCATTAAATTTCAAGTATTTAAAGTACCTTGTCGAGTTGAGATTCTTGTGGGTCGAGGTTAATTTAGGGAATGGGTGACGTGGGAACTATGGTGTTAAGGTTAAACTTGCTAAAATAGAAAGAATTGGGTATTCACTGGTCAATGTTTCCTCTATAGGTTCGGACCGAGTTATAGGAGTAGACGCGAGATTCGAGCTAAGGACGCCAGGTGAGTTTTTCTGAACTAAATCTTTTGTAAACGAAAGCATGTGAAGTTTAATTTTAAACTTTGATTTATTTACCATGGCATGTTTATTATGAAATGATTTAAGTGTGTTATAAATTGTTGATGTTTAAATGTATGCATACATTATATGTGGAGATTGTGACCTAAGTCGGGGAGTGTGGCCCGCCTACTCGTACTGGGGAGTGTGGCCCGTTTATGCCATTGGGGGTGTGTCCCAAAATTAAGGCAGTGCGAGTTAGACACATCGTCTTTGACTGTCGTGTGGTCAGTAGCGTGTTTTATCTTTATGTGCTTATAAATCTGTTGATTTAAATTTGCTGGAAAGTTATTTTGTTGCTTATCTGTTAGAGGGGACTCAGTAAACCTACGGTCTAACCCTCGCTCTTTCAAAACTAAAAATCTTTTCAGGCAAGCATGAATTAGAGAGAGCAGATAAGGGCAAAGGGAAGATGTAGCGGGAAGAGATAGAAGACCATCATCTTAGATATATATATATTTTTTATTCTCTCTAGATCAGTTGTGTAGGTTGACTTTGAAAACCCTGAAATTTTATTGGAAGCTTGGGGTCGTCTCAGCATGAATTTTTATTCTATTATTAAGATTTAAATTGCCATATTGTCGTTTCTGGTTGGGTTGTTATAAAAGAATTTTTTAGATGAAAATTAAATATGCTTATTTTAAATGAATTAAATAAAAAAATTTATTTAATAAAAACTTATATCAAATTAAATTTACAAATATGGTAAAAGTAGAGTCTTAAATAAATACCTAAAATAACTTTTATATAACTAAATTACTTTTATACCCTTATTTATTTATTTTTAGAATTAATTATTTAACGTATTATTTAATAAAATGATTGGACTAGAATTATTCTCTTATTTTTTTAAATAGTTAACATTCTCGTTTGATCCTCCCTCTATACATATATGTATGTATATATATACTTATGTGTATTAGTATTTTGATTCATATATAAAGATATTAAATTAAAAAGGAAAGAATAACCATTTATATCAAACTTATAAAAAAATGATATCAATAGTGCACAATCATGATTAAATCTCTTGAGTCTTTACTCACTGCCTTCATCAAATTTCAAAAAGTTCTTGTTCGAGCCTCCACGTATGGAATGAGAGTAAGGATCTAACTATTTAGGGTTTTAGTTTTTATGTTTCCATATAATGTTTATTTAAGTTTTAGATATCGTATATAATTTAATAATTACCATTTATCCCTTAAGTTATATATGTGTTTATACAAGTAATAATTTGTAATAATGTGTCGTACCACCCCATAACATGTCATTACGTATTACAACGGAAGTCAAACCTTAAAGTGGAGCCACATGGGTTAATGTGGCAACAAAACCAAGTCTTGACGCCATAACGTGCCATTTGAGGCTATAGTGAGTTATTTAGAACCATGGAAAGTAGTTTGTCTACATATTTATGGTTTTTATTTCATTTTCTCTTGCATTCTCTACATGTGTGTGAATATATATATATATATATATATATAGAGAGAGAGAGAGAGAGATGAAAAATCATTTAGAAACCGTGTATAATTTGCAAATTGTGTGAACCAATATCCATCATATGACCATTTTGATCAACAGATGAGAAATAAGGTAAAATAGGATATAAGAATCGGAATCCATATTAAGAACGTTCAATTCCCCATGAAATCCTTGTATTTGAAATATGTTTCATCTCAAATGAGGTGCAACTCGAAAAGATTTGTAAACGACTCAGTTTTACCTATTTCAAAATATATTGTTTTCACTATTTTTCATAGATGGAAGACAATTACTTGTTGGAACTTAGTGTAGACTTGAGAAACCTAGTCCCACATAGGAGTCAAGAGAAAGATTAAACCACTTAATAAATCCAAACCAATGAGCATTAAATGAATCATTTAATTGCTTGGGCTTGGATTGTGGTGTGATTGGTGGGCTCTCCTTGACATTAGTATATACATATTAAATGTCAAAGATTGGGCCTTGGGTCTCGGGTGCACTGGAGTTTCCCACGGACAAAGACTGGCGCGAGTCTAAGCTGCGCGGATATCCTGGCAGTTAATTCGGTTAACAGTCTGCACATATAAATTGCTGCACTTTTCCCACAATTAAGATATACATAATTTCTCAAATTTCTGGGTTTTTCTCTCTACAAATTCATCATCAAACATATGAAGATTTGATAGATTCAAGTTATAAACTTGAATTAATTGTTGTATCCTCTAGACAACGCCAATACATCGGGCGAATTTTGTCTTAGGACACTGCGTTCTTCGTGGGCCTCAATCGAATTCGTTGAAACAGATAATCTTTGATTTCAAGTAAGGTTTATGATTATTTTATTGTTTTATGTTTACTACATAAGTTTGTAAATAGTTCCTATTTATTGTATTTAATTCAATATATATACAAAATTTGTGAATTGTGATTGATCATACCTAACATTACTAAGCCAGAGTGAGCACCAACACATTCAAAGTAAAAAGCTCTTCCCAATCCATGGGTTGATAATACAGTGATGTATCATTTTCCAAACAACACATAGGTTAATGTGTTATGTTAATACAATGTCATTTTTACAAATGGAACAATAGTTGATTGATCTGTTTGAATAATACAATCAGGGGCGGAACATAAGACTTCCAACCGCAGGGGTCGGTCTTCATACGGTTTTTATCGATGTGTCATCTTTTACAAACGTTTAATATCGTCCTATGTGTTTTTAGCCTGACTACACCATTTCGAGTGATTTTTAAAGTTTTTTCTTGTTGCTTGATTTCAAGGATTTTAAAGGTTTTTTTCATCAAATTCGGGAGACTTTTTTGGGTTTTTTTGTTAGAGTTCTTTTTGGTTTTTTTGGTGATTTCAATAGTTTTTTTTTTGGTTCATTACGGTTGCACTTCTAAAATAATACGGTTGCAACTTTCTAAAATAATACTGTTGTAACTTCTAAACCTAAATGAACAATCTCAAAGCAATCAAACATCCCAAAACAATGTGATGTGTTGATGTGTTGTTGTGCGCCTGTTCCCGCTGGCAGCCGGCCGCCGAGAGTCCGAGACAGAGAGTGACTAGATTGAGATAAGAGAAGCAGAGCAGTAATAGCCTACTGCCCTACAGCCCCTACTATGTGTTGTGTGACAGCCGATCCCCATAGTCGATAGTCGATAGAGCGATTGTCGATTGAGAGGAGGCGTTAAGGGTTTGGACTTGGAGTTGGACTAACAAAACAAAAGTCAGCTTCTAAGTTCAAATCGTGAAACTGAAATTACACTATAAATGAGCTAACTTACTCTAATAATCGAACATATGAATAGCACCTGTAAGTGGAAATCACGAGATTATTAACATGGAGAGACGAAATGGAGCTAATCTTGTAGAGTGTCGATGGAAGATCGCTTTTTCTGTTATTGAGTGCAACAAGTTGAATAATTGAAGGAAAAGATGAGAGATGATTTGTATAATCATTTCGTTTGATTAAAGCAATCGAGAATAGGAAATAAACAATGAACAATAAACAATTATAATAATGAGATGACGTATTGCTGTATGTAGGATACTACCTGTGATGAAAGGAAAACTTGGGAGCTTACCTATTGGACTGGACCTAGAAGGAGGGGGTGTGCAACTCCAAAAAAAATATTTATAACATGGACCAAGTATCTCCTCTATATGATCCGGGAAAGAACACAGGGGCCAGGGCCCCCATATGCCCTAAGAGGCCTTCGCCCCTAAATACAATGTCGTTTCATCAGCATAACATTGCATGTTCTCACATATTTTACAATGTTCATGTTCTCTGGTAAACACCTTGCAAGATGAGGATATTAAGTGTTGTTTCGTAAGTAAAACAACATCACGTTATTAAAACATATAACATCTAATGTTGTTTCATGGGTGAAACAACACTCTTTTACAAAACATATGAAAACTTCAAATAACTGTAAATAATAAGAAATGGCACGCACAATAATATAGACAAGTGATGTATTGATGAATATAAATGTTGTTTCATCTATAAAACAACATTTTATATTACAAATTGTACTAATATGATTAAATGATGGGGTATTTCAAATAGAAAAATAAAATTATTTTTGGACAACGATTGATAAATTTGTTATATGTGGTTTTCTCAATTATTTCCTCTCTCTCTCTCCATGTATGTATGTGGGGAAATTTGTTATATTTATGGAACATTAACAAATGCCCAATATGTCGTTTAGATCAACAACTGAATACCATAAAAAAAATAAAACCATTTTTATACGGAAATTTGATTAAATTATTACAATTTTAAAATCAAAACCATTTTTAATTAATTATCTAATCCCATATACTTATATTTATTTGCACGCTTGTATTTGGCAAAAAATCTAAAACTTTCTATATATCAAATGAATTAAATATGCAAGTATGATGTCAAAAGAAAAGTGTGTGGTTATTAGCAGACATGTAATTATAAATTGGGCCGATTAATTTGATTATTTAATTATAATACTATTTAAGAAAAAAGACATATTTAATAAAGCATTGATTAAAGAAAAAGGGTGGCAACGTGTCCAAAATGACTAATTGTGTTAGGTCGAAGAAAGTGATCATCGCTTGCATAATAAACGACGACGTGTAACTCAACACCACATGCCTCAACCACAAGAAGCCACAACATATACATCTTTTCCTATAAATTTGGATTTAAAAATACTGTTACCTGATAACACGACAAAATTTAAAATTACTATTTTCATAGATTCATGCTAAGGACGGTGTTTATGCTATCATCACCAAAATAATTAAATAGTGTATCCAATCAATTCGATTTGGTTGTATTCGACATTAATAAATGATTCATTGATTTAAAACTGTAAAATACATAATATACTTTTATATGCCTTTGAAAAGATGTTATTTAATTGTGTAAATCATGTTTACGCAGATTTTCTGTAACAGTGAATTTGTATCGACTTAAATATGTTATGGTCGTAAGGGACTTGGATTTCATTGAATAATATAATATGTGAATTGTAAGAATTTCAAATTGATTATTATATATATACTATAAATTTTATTTGTTACAACAAATTTTAGAAAAAATCCACATTAATCTATGATTTTAAATAACCATTACCTATAATATGAATAACAATAAAATTACCAACCTCACATATCCTAAATTGATTAATATTTTTTCAAAAATATAAAAAAATAATTAAATTAAATATTTTATTAAAATTATTTAGCATATTTTAGTTATCTATCAAATAAAATAAGTATAATTTTAATTTTTATGTAACTGTAACACCCCGAATTATGTCCTATCGATAACTCTAAGATAAGACTAGTTAACATTCGTCCTTGTTATAATTTAAAAGATCTTGTAACGATACCTTAGAAGTCAAGGGGCTGAAATGGTAGAAATCCCAAAGTTTGGGCCTCGGTACAAACCCGACGACTGTGACAGGAGACCTTGCCAATGTCATCGTCGCGGGTGGCATAGTCGTGCCCCTCACCCGACCCTCGGTACATCTCGCACGGTTGTGCCCCGCGAGAATGATAAGGCACTATCGCCAATGTCACTGTCGCCGCGGAGGGGCGGCCCGAGGTATATAACATGTGACAGTGCCCGCGAGAATGACAACGGCAATGTCGCCGAGTCATTCTCGCCGACGGCCTGTCGGGGTATTTATTTGGGCAACCTCGTTTTATTTGCTAAAATATGATTTTGGGCATTTTGGCTAGGACGTTTCCTCTCCAGATTCTTGGTAAGATTCAACCTCTCATCCTCTCCTCTCATTTATTCCACCATTAACATCCTCAAAGTTATTTAATGCTCTTCTAGGTTAGCATCTAGGGTGGATCTCAAGTGTGTTCAAGCTTCAAAGAAGTTCTCATCCTCTACTCTCTAGGGTTCTACCAAATATCTAGGTTTCTACAAACCTATCAAATGAGTTCAATCTAACCTTGCTAAAACTCTATACATTCTAAAATATTCCCTCTTTATGAACCCTCTATAGTTTTATCAAGAATTTTGCCAATGTGGTGATTTTGGAAAGTTAGGTCAAAAACTAGGGTTTGACCATTTGTGAGTATTATGTCTAAACAATTATGGAAAATGATTCTATATGCATTAATGACCTTATTGTTGGTCATAATAAGGTTTTTGAACTCAAATGGTTTGTGATGGATCCAAGGCTATGTAATCTTATATGGTGCTCATCTACTAAATACTTTATTTGTTCAAGGAATAAATTGCGATGGGTAAATTATAGTAACTATCAATGTGTGAATGCATCAGACTAATGTTATGAATCCATAATCATGCAAGTATTATTTTGTTGATCATTATAATGTGGGATGTCCATAATGCACCAAGGAATAGGCATGGGGTCTAGTTGGGTAATAGTTGTGGGTTTGGTAGTCGGGCAACGACCGACGACCATTAATTGTAATTCCTTGTGGTGTAAGCAAAATATAGAATCAACGGAATGATTGGTTGATTTATAGTGGGGCTCTTGAACATGAAATGTGTGACATACTTTTGTGTTTCGTCACCAACACGGAAATCGGATCTTCTCCGTCATCGCAAGATGTGTGTGTACTATGGTTTTGAAAGTAAATGAATCATATCGAAAATGTATCAAGTTCCTATATTTCCGGAATTTATACTTATTGCTTTAATTATAAAACGTTTGATCTCACTAGCCGTTAGTCTAACGTTTTTTCTCTTAAATGTGGCATGTATAGCAGGTTTTAAGAGTAGCGAGGCGGCAAGCTTGTGAGTGAAGTGCTATTGGTCATTTGTGACAACTTTTGGGCACAAACTTCCGAAGAGGAGACAGGAGATTTTAGGAAATAGATACATTTTTGGTGATTTCTTAGCGACACCCGTCTATAATCTAGATTTTTGATTTGGTCTAGATTAGTAGGTTGTTGTTTTAATATCCTTATATAGTTGTGAACTCTTTAATTACATTTCCCCATTTTTGGTGATTATTCATGTTTAGAATGGTCCACGTTGAATTATTCATGTTTTATTTTACCCCTACTTTTAGTGTGTTACAGTAACTTACATAAACATTTTTAGAATAGCTATATTTGTTTTCACTACTAGAAAAAGGGGTATCAGTGACAGAAATTTCCGTCACTAATTACCGACAGATTAGTGACGGATTAATGACGTAACTAATTCCGTCGCTAATTAGCGACGGAATCTATTTAAAAAATAAATAAGAAAGAAAATCCACGTGTCCGTCGCTAATTAGTGATTTCATAATTAGCGATGATTCTTTCATGATTTATTCGAAACCGATAAATCTTTAATTGTTTGATTATAAGATGGTAATCTTATGTGTTTTGTGAATTGTAGGAATTCTATTTTATTTTCTAGTATTCACCTTTTAATCTAACCTAAGTTAGTGTGAGGTGATTTTCCCCTTTTAAAGTAGTTTTTAATTTCAATATTTAAGAGTGTATGCATATAACTATAAGCTAACTAAATACTTAGTGTGTGATGCTTTTACCCTTTTTGAAGTTACTTTTTTGATATTGTGTGAGTGTATGAATATGATTAGTTTTGACATATGATTTTGGGTGAATTTGAGTGAAATAGGAATGTCTCAATAGTGCTCAGTTGTCTGTTGTTTTTATTTAGTGATCAACTATAATATTGGGTTAAGAGTATGCAATTTTCTCTTTGTTCACCTCCTATTCATGTTGTCATTTCCAGTGATTAAGAAAATTCAACAAGACTCTCACATGATGGAGCCTAATCATAGGAGAGGAAGGAGAAAAGACCATGTTGGTCTATAATGGTGAAGTGCTCTTACTGATGATCAACTTGACCCATGGACAACATGGGCTTACAAACCTCGAACCATTTAATTGTTATTCATTGGTGCATGCTTTCTTATGTAAGTTTATTGCATTAAAATTTTAGATATTGTTTCTTGGTTCCTTCCGGTAAAACTTATATTTTTGGCTATGCGATTCCGCTATATTTTTGGGCATCAAATTGATTTCAACTTTTTTTCTTCAAACTTCAACATGGCACATGGGTACTTTTGTTTTTCTTCACTGTTCTTGAATTATGTTATAGATTGGAAACTTTTGTTTTTCTTGTTATATTCTGAGGCAACATGGGTGATACTGATGATAAAGACGACAAGCATGGTGAATTGAACGAAACCCCACCATCTGGATCCGTAGTTCGTGATGATGTATCTGAATCCTCTTGTTATGCAACTGAAGATGAAGACGACACCCATATACATTTGGATCCGAAAATTAGCATCAAAGAGCATCTTGAGAAGGACAAGGTTCTTATTATTTGGTTCGGAAACGAAAATTACGAATGCGGGATTCTTATTGTAATTGAATTTATAATTTTATCTTAGAATGAAAGTTTTGCCTTCCGCCTCATTGCGATATATATATATATATATATATATATATATATATATATATATATATATATGTGAATAAAAATTGAATAAATTTATTTTTAATTATTTTTTTAAAAAAAATACTAAAATATAGTGACGGATTAGTGACGGAAATCCGTCGCTAAAAATTTTAAAATTAATTTTTTATTATTATTAGCGATGGAATTAGTGACGGAAATCCGTCGCTAAAATTTGTCGTCGCTAAATCCGTCGTTAATAATTTCCGTCGCTAAATAGTGGTCGTCGCTAAATCCGTCGCTAATAAATTTGTTGCTAATCCGTCGCTGATTTTCGTCGCTAATAAGCATTACCTACCACATATTAAGCGACGGATTAATTAGCGACGGAACTTACTTTTAGCGACGGATTAGCGACGGAATTTTCCGTCACTGATAGGGTCCTTTTTTGTAGTGTTTTTGATATCTAAATATATTGAATAATAATTAAAAATTATGATTGATGTAGTTAATAACATTTATAAATAATTAATAATTATTATTAATATCTATTGTATAAGTAATAACTTTTAATTAATTTTAATTACTATAAATTAATGTTTATGAATAATGAATATTTATTTATAAATAATCATTAATTATGTATAATTAATAATAATAATTAGTATTAATCAAGGTTATAATTAAAAAAAGTGTTAAAAAAACTCGTTATAAGCTATTCCGAGTAGATTATCAATAAACTAACTTATAATTAAACTAACTTATAAAATATTTTATTTTTGCCAAATAATGCAATAATATGTATATGTAATTAAAAATGGTTCAAATCTAATCGTTTAAGACTTTAAAAATTAAAATAGCATTACAAAAATACATAACTTTCAAAATAATGCTCAAAAGCCGTAAATCATCTAAATTAATACGGGTAGAGTAAGATTTGATCATTTTAATTTATTATAATAAATTTAATTTTCTCATGTCTTGATTATCGTAATATTAACGTTGTATTTAGTCAATAATTTAAGCATAAGAAATTATCCAAAAAAGCGTGTTTAAGAAAAGATATCTTGAAAATAAAATAGTGTAATCTTCATTTTTTGGACTAGCTAGTTGGTTATTATTTTCGTCCATAAAAAAAGAGCATGAATGAGGTATTAAACTCGATCGAACAAGTTTTTATATGGGTAAAATTGGCTAAGAATTATAAGTAACAATCACGATATAAATGTCATATAAAATGAATAACTTCATGCATTATATGATCTTTTTGTTTATTAATTATCCATCAACAATACAATTATAAATCATTTTCTAAAATAATTTATTGAACATTAAGTACGACAATTACTACATTATTTTTATTAAAACAAGTGTGTCATTCCCGCGTTGCGCGATAGCGAATTTTTTTAGAAATATTTATCTAAGTTAAAATAACATGTAATTATTCGGTTAATAATTAATAAGATCTTAATTAAAATAAAGAATGTATTTCCATAATTGGTACACTTTTATACATTGACAATCGTTTCTTTTTGCCAAGAATTTAAGATGTATCGGTAATAACTTTGTTGTTATGCTTTTTAGAACTCGAACGACATGTCAAACAACCATATCACTATTGTTGTTACAAAAAGTTTTGACTACAATTAGTCAATCTTATGAGTTTCAACAATTTGGCATCTTCTTCTCAAGAATGAAGATGAAAATGTTTATAGGTTAAACTTTTTAAAATTACCAAAACAACATTATCTCAATGAATTTTATGTTTTTAGTATAGAAACGGAAGAGTTTTTAACATATAAAATATTTAAAAAAAATCAAATAATTTAGATAAAAGAAAGGAGGGCTTGTGATGTTGAGGAGATGATATATCATTATCTTTGGTTGTTCCTTTAATATAAGTAATCTTCATATTAAACATTTTAGAAAATCAAAATTTTGAGAAAATTCATAACCACAATTCCTACTAAACCATTGTGCCAACATAGTAATAAAAACCCTCAATTTATCGTAATCTTACGACTTCAATAATCAAATTATGTAACACCCTCAATTCTGGAAATAACAACTAATTTAAAATTTTCTAAATACATCGATAATTGATTCATCTACAATCACAATTTAAGATTGAACCTCAATACACGCATTCCATTCCATACATACAGACTATAATAAGGACGGGTGCTACTAAAACCCAATAACAGTCACTATCTCCAAACCGCGGAAGACTTCACCAACTACTTACACTTGTGTAAGACTAAGGCTCAACTCTTCATAGTACTGCTAGAACCAAAACCCCCAACTGGAACCTGATGCAGATGCCGACAAATAAAAAGGGTTAGGCTTAACGCTTAGTGAGTTCAAGAGTTTTCAACATTTATAAATGAATCGTTAAAAAGGAAGAATGCAATTAAAATCATAATCTTTCAAAATGATATGCTTCAATCATGAAAACGACTCGTTTACTAATAATTATGCATTTTAAACGAAAGAGACACCAATATAATCGTTGACCAAACCAAACTGTTTTAAGGGCTAAGATCCCAATATAAAACGTTCTTTCGTAAACTTAGATTTAACCCAAAACCTGCTCAAAATGAGAATAGAGAGAGGACTCACAATTGTATAAAACGCGGGTAAAATGTTATATCTCGAAATACCCAAAACACGGGTGGTACATGACACACAACTCATAAACCATAGATGAAAACCCATATAAATAAATATCGCCGTGAAAACGGACATTAGACCCAAAACTCACACAACCATAAAATGGGACGAAATCAAATACCGAAATGTGGGAATGACGTATTTCATTCAAGCCTTAATATATGCGGGGGAAACCCAATATTAAGGCCATCATTTGCCGCCGACCCCACAAAAACCAAAGTTGAAGATACGACATTAACATTTAAAATACCCCGGATCAACGACGGGGAGACCCGTATACGTTGAGAGTAGAGAAACACACGAGTAGGCCACCCATACAACGTACTCGCATGTCATCTCAACGTTTCCATCTTGGGTGGCGAGAACATGTGAATGGGGTCACCCGTGATGTTATTGGATTTCACCACATATCCCGGACCTAGTTCCCATGCCATACCAGACATCACAATCCTCGGACCGTTTATTGCCTCTAGCCATATTCCGTCGAGTTCCACCCCAAGAACTTACGGACATGGGTGTCTATCCAATATAGACGAGTTTCAACTCGGAGGCTCGAGCCACCTATTGCCTACTCGCTAGCGAACCCAAGCGGTCAACGGTCAATAACCAACCTTACCCGCTTTCCCAAAACAGACAGACTTACGTGCCTATGGATCCATTACAACACTGTCTAACATTACATGACTCCAAATGAAAGACCAAAGCTCCCAAAACATGTAACTCTCAAATGACACGAAAAATGTGCCATCATACTCAAAACCCCACAACGGTTATTAATCCGGACAAATGTCCTCAATACTCAATTTAGTCAAAACCGAACCAAAGGCACAACAATTTACGTAAACCCCAAATGAAAGCCAGTAATAAACATTGAAACACGTTTGACCAACTATTATGAAAACACAACGACCAAAAGTATGATTAACTCAAATCTCATCATTGGTTGAGGCAAACCATTTTCCAAATGAACTCATACCCTTATATTTCCAAAATGCCTCATAACACGATAATATGCATTTTCCGAAAAGGTTTATAAGATCAAATACACAAAATGACACTTACGTCAAATGAACTCCAATTATATATGTAAAATCATCAAAGAAACATTTCAACATCATTTATTTACCAAAATTCTCAAAGATCCTAAAATGGGTGTTTCACCATGTTTATAAAACTAAACATTTCAAAATAACCAAAACTTATCAGGTGATCAGCAGTTAACACTTTCATGTAAAACACAAAAAACTTTAAAATGAACATTTTGGCATGTACACCATTTTCACAAATCAACTTCAACTCACCTCGCTAGATTTATGCTAAATCTAGATTTTACCCCACTTTGAGCTCCTTTGAAGAAACTTGAATCTTCAAGGTCGAAACCTCCATAAACCTAGATACACAAATTTCACCCATAAATGATCACATTCAACCATTTAGAATAAATCCCCAAACACATGACATCAAAAACTCCATTTTGGTCAAAACCCTAATTTTGACCCCAAACCTTCCAAAATCTTACAAACTGAAACTGGAGGAATCAAACACTAGAAAATCATCAATGAAACATTTACATCACCTATTAAGGTTTAGAAAAGGAGGGGATAAACTTACCACTTAGGTTTTGGTGAAAACTTAGAAAACCCCAAATTTCTTGAAGATGGAGGTGATGATGATGAGCTCTTGACCTTTGCTTCCAATCCACCACCAAATATTCTTGGATATTCCCAAAACTAACAATCTAACCTTGAAAATCTCTAAAAAAAGAAACCATAGCAACTTGAATCGCCAAAAACGGAGTTGAAATGAGAGAGTTATGAAGAAATGAAGAATGGGGCTGAAAATCCGACTTTTAACAAGTCTGGTACCAGTGTGCTACAATGACATGCGACTTTGACATCTCATAGTCGCTCAAATGGTCCAGAAGGCTCTTCCTTGGCTGCTACTTTGCCAGTGCGACTATGACCATGTCTTAGTCGTCGGGCATTGTAGTCGGACCCGTACCAAGCCCTGAAACTCTTAGGGACTTAAAGTAATGTTTTCCCAACATAAATCCCACCATATACAAGTTACAAAAACGTCCGGATGACCTTTACTCACCGAAAATTACGGGTGTTACAAATTATAACTCCATAATAGAAAGCAATTCCATGTATAAAAAACTCAAATAATTAATTCAATGTTTGATCAAAAGAGTAGAGATAGACTTACACAAAGAATGATATCTATTGTTGAAATCTTTCATTTTATACTCTAAGTTAAATGAATAGAAAATAACATTGTGACATTTACTTGCATATTTCTTTATATACATATCAACAACTTTAATCAATCACATTGGAAGAGTACACAACAATAAGATTACATGAACTTGTTGGCACCATTAGAAAAATCTTGCTTTCCTTGAATAAGATAATGGTTACGTACATGTTCAGGATGTTAGTGATTGAAGGTATTCTTCTTCTGGATTGAAAATTCTTTGATTCGCCTACTTTTCAATTGACTTCTTCCATGCCTACTCCTCAAATGCCTTTTTTTCTTCCTCTTCATCTATACCAAGACATTATCTTTGGTGCCAAGACATTATCTTTGGTTGTTGCTTTAATATCAATATATATATATATATGTATAATAGATTGATAGATATAAAATAGATAATAGACATATAAAGTAAATATGAAGATGAGCTATATTGGTTTTCTTTTTTATATATTGGGAGATTGAGATGAGTTAGGAAAAATGAAGGGAATAGTGTTAAATGCAATAATTAATATTGATGGGAAATTAAAGTAAGAAATTAGGAAAAAAATGATTAAAAGAAGGATTAAGGACAAAAAAGATAAATGAGTTTCTAGGTTATAGGAGAAGCCAAGTCATCAACCTTGGTTTCTCCTTTAATATAGATATAGATTCAACTTACAATTTATTATTGTATATGTGTAACTCACTACGACAAAATCGAAATTATTTATAGAACGCCTAAAGTGTTTAAATGTCTTAATGGAGTGCTTTATAGTACGTAAGTTTATAGAACCAAAAAATAAAGCATCATATCTATAAGTGTAACAATAAGTTTTATTGAATAGTCAATTGAATTGTTAAGTTTTTGGCTCGGTTTTGACTCAGATGAGTCTTTGGGACATTTGTCTGGTTTGACTTGTTCTATGTCGAACTTTTGGAGTTATATGCAATTATGACATATTTATTTGAAAGTTACATGCTTTGAATGTGTTGGTCATTCATTTGGGGTCATGTAATTTAAACTGTAATGCAATGGATTCATAGGTGTAAGAGCCAGTCTTTATTGGTTTGAAATGGGACGGTTAATCCCATATTGTAGCTAGAAATAGGCATTTTGAGTCACCGGGGGCAACTTGATACGGTTTTATGGGGTCATTGGCCACAAGATGTAATTTCTAGTGAATGAGCATACCTGGGATCACCGAGGGCTTTGAACTATGAATCGTGAATAAATGTTCCCATTGGAGCCATTGATCCTAAGGATGAGCTTTATGAGATGGAATGGTAGCCTACTTTTGTATTCTGCCACCAACCATGGAAATCGGGTCTCCTCCGTCATCGAAAGGTGTTGTTTTGGGTATTGAGTTTTATTCATGTTTTTCGGTGACATTTCGAGTATGGAGTGCTCTCCATAATTTATGATTTTCGGTATTTAAGCTTACCCACAATTTGGTATTTTGGATAATAGAGTTTTATTCGAATTTCAGTAATTGTGCATTAATCAGTATTCCCACATTTTCAGTGAGTATTGGATTTTGAATTCATATTTGGATGAATGTTTTGTATTGGGATTTTCATCATGAAAATTGTGGGTTTGGGAAAGATGTTTTCATATTTAATATATTGCATTTTAGAAATAGTGATTTACATAGCATTCTTTTAGTTTACCATTTTATTTAATTAATGAAAATTTTTGAACTCACTAGGCTTTAAGCCTAACTACTTTTATTTGTCGGCATATGCATCAAGTCCTTTTTGAGGTTTGGTTATAGCGACACCGTGGTGAAGTGAGTGCTAGTTAGAGGTACGAGAAAACTCTAGCTATTTGATGATGTCTTCCGCATTTGGAGATAGTCTGTTATTGGGTTTTAGTAACACCCGACTTTGATCTAGTCTTTATGTAAGGCTTGATGTATCAATTGTTAATGTTAAATCTAGATTTGCTATTCGAGGTAATCCAGGTATTGATTTATAAAAAGGGATTTATCCTTTATTCGATGTATTATATGAAAATTTTAATCTAGTCGTGTATATATATATATATATATAAAGATATATATAGAGAGAGAGATGACAAATCATTTAGAAATCGTGTATAATTTACAAATCATGTGAACCAATATTCATCATACGACCATTTTGATCAACAAATGAGAATTAGGCGTGGCAAATGTGTGAATTAAGCAAATGCGACACATGATTGCATAAAAGAAAGGAATCTGAAGGCAAACAGGACATAAGAATCGGAATTCAAACTAGGAACATGTAATCCCAATGAAATCTTTATACTCGAACTCTATTTCAACACAAATGAGGCGCAACTCGTAGAAATCTGCAAATGACTCAGTTTTACCTATTTCAAAATATATTGTTTCCACCATTTTCGTAAACGGAAATTAAGCTAGAGTGACCACCAACACATTCAAAGTAAGAATCTCATCCCAATCCATGGGTTGATAATACAGTGATTATCATTTGCCAAACTAAACATGGATTGATATGTTCTATTAATACAATATCATTTTTCACAACTGAAACAACAATGAATTGATCTATTTGGATAATACAACGTCGTTTCGTCAGCATATATAACATTACATGGTCTCACATATTTTACAATGTTCACGTTCTCTGCTAATAAATCATTCAATGTTGTTGTGGTTTACACACCTTGCAAGATGAGGATATTGATGTGTTATTCCGTAAGTAAAACAACACCACATTATTAAATATATAACATCTAGTGTTGTTTCATGGGTGAAATAATATTATTTTACAAAACATACGAAATCTTCAAATAACTATAAATAATATGAATTGGCATGTATAATAATAAAGGCAAGTGTTGTATTGTTAACTATAAATGTTGTTTTTAATATTACAACCCGCATCAATGGGATTAAACGATGGGGTGATTTCAAGTGGAAAAATAAAATTATTTTTTGAAAATGGTTGATAAGGTAGTTAAAAGAAGTTAAAAATCATTTGTTATGTTACCAAACTACCCTTTTGATTGAAAACAAACATACAGTTACTATAAGAGTTCTTAACGGTCTCGATTTGTTCATCGGGTTTTTGTAACATTTAATGGGTTTCTAGTAGGCATGAGAATGGGGCGGGGACCCCAATCTCCATCCCCACCAGTGAATATGATCACATCCCCATCCTCGTCCGCAATAGGGAAATGGAGATTTTTTTAACAAACCAGAAATCTTTGCAGCAACCAAATAGAACAATTGTGCAAGCAACAAATTGATGTTAATAATAACTATGTGGTAACAAAATGAATTTTTATTATATGATGTTATTAAGAATGTCATAAATATTCAATTATGCAATAAGAAAATGGATGGTCCTACTATGCAGCACAACATCAACAAAATTTTCAAAAAAAAAATTTAACCTAACTAATTAGGAAATAAGAAATTATGATTTATGAATTATCTTTCTAATAGAAATAAATGATATATAATTTAAATTGTTAATATATATATATATAATAGGTATAAGGTGGGACGGGGAGTGCCATATACCCGTCTCCCCAGTTTGAGACAAATGGGGATTCTCATCCCTATCCCTTAAACCTAGTTTAGCAGGAAATTCTCGTCCTCGATAGGGCGGGTGTAGACTTGACAAACGTGTCGTGTCGTGTCGGGTTCAAAGTTAAACGGATTGAGAGTGTTTAACCTTAACCCGACCCGTTTAATAAACGGGTCAGAAAATGTAGCACCCCGGAAAATCCAAGTTAGTCCCTTTTCCATCATTCTTAGAGGGAATCTTCTTAATGCCAGCTTTGAACGTTGTTCCTAACCTTAATCTCGAGTCTGGCTACTTTTCGGTTTATGAAAACTGCATTTTTCGAAGCTTGGGAGTGGCCGACGACTGTGACCGGCGAGAGTGCCCATGTCACAGTCGCGGTAGGCACAATCGCTTGGGGCTCCCCACTTATGGTACAGGTTTCGCGAGTATGACCGACGAGAGTGCCCGGGTGTCATACTCGTTGTCACTATCGCGCCATGGTCGAGACCCACGGTACAATACGGGCGATAGTGCCCTGCGATTGTGTCGTGGCAATCTCGCCTGGCACAATCGCGTGCGGGCCCAGGGGCTCTTTTAAAGAGGTTTAAAAGGAGAGAGTTGGGATCTTATTTCATTATCTCACATTTCTCTCTTTGCTTGGACGATTTTCAGCCTCTTTTCTCCCTCTTCATTTACTTCTTCACATCCAACCCTAAGGTGCATTAAATCCTCAAGATCTACCTTCATCTACCTCATTTAAGAAGAGTCTCAAGGTAGTGTCAAAGCTTCAAGTGTCAACTAGTCACCATCCTCCACCATCTAGGGTTTACTAGAGTTTTTGATAAAACCCATATTGTGAGTACATTCTCCACTTTTAAAACCTTATACATGTCAAAATCATGATTTTAGACTCATAATCATCTCCTTGTTCAATGTTCTTGTTTAAAAATGTTTTGACCTAACTTGACATTTTTGGAGATTTTTAGGGTTTCTATTATTTTGCAAGTATGATAAAGAGCTTTTGGGTTTGAGTTATAAAATGTTTGTAGTTTTCATATTTGGAGTTGAATACTTGGATGAACACATGTTAGTCACCTCCATAATCTTTTCTATGTGGTGAGTATACTTGGAAAATAAGGGTATTTTGGAATATGAAATACGTGGGTATTATAATAGAGCTAAAAATGTATCTTCTTACGTTTATGGAACTTTTGGCACATTTATCTTACGAGAGACCTATTTGGGAAAATGGAAATGGTCATAGTTGGGCTATTAAATTGATTTGGGTTCATCTAAACATTGTTTATGCAAAGAAGTGAATTTGATGGAAAACTTGGTTGAAACTATATGTGTGATTATAGTTTGACACAAATGTAATTGTGACAAGCCTTAGGCTATTACTAGTGGATCCATAGGTATAGAGTCGGCTTAATTTTTGGGTTAAACCCCGTTTGTAGCTAGTTGAGACATTGGACCCTAGGAAGGCAACTTGGTACGGTTATGTGGGACCGGATATTAGCCGTGGGTCGTAAATGTAAATCATAGCGAATGAGTATGACTAGGATCATTGGGTGCCCTCCCCCACATCTGAGTATGAGTCGGCAAGTTTGTGGCCTTGATCCTAGTATGGTGAGCTCAATAACTTGGAGAGCGGCCTACTTTTGTGTTCCGCCATGATCTTTGGACCGAAAGGTCGTCATGTGGTTATTATTGTATTTTATAAATTAACGTATTTGAAAGATCAATTATTTATTGCACTTTAATCATTTCCAAAAGTATTGATATAAACTGTTTGTTTTTACTAGACATTAAGCCTAACACTTTTTCTCAAATGACGTGTATAACAGGTTCCCTTAGCGGTGGTTCGTCCAAGGTTTGAGGGATGAGCGTGGGTGTTTGAGGTATTTTTGGGATGATAGATACTTTTGGAGTCATGGTGTGCAAAAGATTATAGTATTTTTGGAATTTGGGTTGACAACCAATATAATCTAGATGTAACTTGTTTAGATTAGTTTGTTGTCGGTTTTAATATTCATTCACATGTTTTTTGTAAACGCTATTATACATTTACCCGTTAGGGTGGTTTGCTCCAATTATAGACGTCATATTGCCGAATTTCCAAATTTTAAATTGACTATAAATTTTAGGGTGTTACAGAAAATCCCAACTCTAACCCGACCCGACCCGTCTAACTCGACACGACCCACCTAACCCGTTTAACATTTATAAAACTAAAAATTAAAAATCGAAAATTCACAAAAAAAGTACAAATCTAATATTCAAATAAAAGCATTAGAAATCCAAATTTTATAGTTCAAACTTATAAGTTCTAACCAAATCTAAAACATTAAAAATCTAAAGAATTAAAAAGAAAACTTATAAAATATATATTTATATAACGCACCCTATATATATATATATATAACATGTTATTTGGGTCATTTTTGAGTTAGAAATTTTTTACCCTGACCTTATCCGTTTAATTTTCGTGTCATGTCGTGTCAACCTGTTTACTTAAACGAGTTAAAATGTATTACCCAAACCCGTTTATTTCGTGTCAAGTTCGTATGGAGTTAGGGTGTCGTGTCAATTTTTGTCAGGTCTAGACGGGTGGATCAGGTTACCCGACGAGTAAGTGTCCATTCTCATGTCTAATTTCTAGATGATTTCTTCTTTCTCCATGTATGTATGTGGGAAAGTTTGTTATATTTATGGAACATAACAAATGCCCAATATGTCGTTTAGATTAACAACTAGATACGATCAAAAATAAAACCAATTTTATAAAAAAATCTGATTAAATTATTACAATTTTAAAATCAAACCATTTTTAATCAATTATCCAATCCCATTGTACTTATACTCCATCCCTTCCAAAATAAGTGTCCACAATTGAAAATGTTTTAGACATGCATAATAATTATATTTTTTTGTCAACCAAAAGACATATTTACCCTTATTTAATGTCTCTCTCTCTCTCTCTTTACAACACTTAAATATTTGTGCATTGATTAAAGGTAAATTTGAGAATTTAGATATTTATTTTTAAAAGTGGACACTAAATTTGAGACAAATATAAATAGAAATGTGGACACTTATTTTGAGACGGATGGAGTATTTATTTGCACGCTTCAATTTGGCAAAAATGTAAAACTTTTAATTTATCAAGTTAATTAAGGGGTTGTTTGGCAGTTGCTGAATGGTTTAGTGCAGAATGATTAAGAGGTTTTTATGATATAGTGTAAAATGAAATATAGTTGTTTGTTAATTGTTCATAATGAAATCAGGGCTCTTAATGATTAAGGAGGACCAGAATACAAAATTATTAAGAGAATTTTGAAACCATTAAGAAGCAACCCATTTTTTTTGCCAAACAAAATTTATCTCTTAGCGATTCAGAGGTTTTCTCTTAATGAAACCATTAAGAGGTAAACAAACAACCCCTAAATATGCAAGTATGATGTCAAAAGAAAAGCGTGTGGTTATTAGTAGACATGAAATTATAAATTGCTCCGATTAATTTGATTATTTAATTATAATATTATTAAAGAAAAAGGGTGGCATTGTGTCCAAAATGGTTGAATCTAGTAAGATTTTATGAGGTTATAATATCATTAGGTCGAAGAAAGGGACCGTCGTTTGCATAAGAAACGACGACGTGTGCTCAACACCACATGCCTCAACCACAAGAAGCCACACCATATACATTTTTTCCTATAAATTTGGGTTCTTTTTACATTTAAAAATACTGTCACCTGATAACACGACAAAATTTAAAATTACTGTTTTCATAGATTCATGCTAAGGACGGTGTTTATGCTATCATCACCAAAATAATTAAATAGTGTATCCAATCAATTTGATTTGGTTGTATACGACATTAATAGATGATTCATTGATTTAAAATATACTTTTATATGTGTTTATATGCTATTGAAAAGGTGTTATTTAATTGTGTAAATCATGTTTACACATAATTTCTGTAACAAGTGAATTTGTATCGACTTAAATATGTTATGGTGGTAGGGGACTCGGATTTCATGGGCATCTTAGCTTATGAAAACCAATGCATAAAACAACTCTTGTTCTAAACTAAGAGGTATTTGATTTGTTGGATTCTTATGAAATTTGAAGAAATAGAAATGTTAGTTTCATTGAATAAATTTTATTAATGTGTTTTGTTCTTTATTTAGGGTTTACTACGGAATTCAATTTTTGCCAATGACGAAATTCAAATACTTTAAAGTTTGGAAAAGAAAATTAAAATTTATTTCATCGTATGTTTAGAGAAAGACATTTCTACTCTTTTATATGCTCTAATCCACTAAATGTTCTCATTCTCGAATTTTATTTTAAAAAGCTTAAATAATCTTTTGAATCCAATTTAACGAACACCACTAGCAGTTCACCCCCAACCCTGACCACCTGCTACCGCTACTGCCAATGTCACCTCCACCGTTGTCACCACCATTGTTGTAGTCACTATAACAATTATTCCAAAAATATATTCAATGAACCAAATAAAAAAATTACATGCAACAAATTCTCTCAATCAAAAATATAAAGATTAAATATTATTCCAATTCTTTCACGTTTTAATTTCAATAAATTTTATTTTACAAAGTAATTAATGCCACCTAAAAATGTAGGTTAGACGAGATTCTAAATTAAGTTCCTTGAATTCCCATTATTTCTTTAATATAATTGCTTTTCTTAAAAAAAATCAAAAAGCTTTTGTCGTACAGACATTAAGTTATAGATTCAAGTCTCGAATTATTAAATATGGTTGACAAAATGGTTTTGTGATGAAAGAATCTCAATATACGATAATAATAAATCAATAAATGTTGAGACACGTGCCCCCACCCCTTAAAAGAACGGATGGATGGATGACGAAAAGTTATTTTTTAATTAGATTTTTTAGATAATAAGGTGTCATTTGTTTTTTAATAGGTCTAAAGTCTGAAGTCTTATTTTAGTTATGATTAATAAGAGGTAGTATGTAAAAAGGTCTGAACGATTCAGACTTAATAGTCACTAAGAAGTTTTTTTTAAAAAACAAACAACCATTAAGTATGTGACGTGGAAGAGAGGGAACAATTAATACTATAATTAATTTAGACGCTAAATAAATAAATACAGCAATTAATAATAAGATGGGTATCGTAATCGTATATAAATGTATTTATGATACGTGGCGCATGGACACTTATCCTAGACGAAAAAGTCAATACATTTTTCAGAGGGGCGCTTGACTTTTTCAAACTGAAATCGTTTGGTTACTCTTTTTCTAGATTTTGTAACCTACCACTGCTTATTATATTAGGTAATCTTATGGGCACTCTTGGAATTTTATTTACACCCTACCCCACCCGTCCCATACCCACCCGTCCTATTATAATCATTACATAATAATTACTTATTTATTTTTAATTTTAAAATAATTATAATCATTCCTTATATAACTTTTAATTTTAATAATATAATTATGAATTATTTATTCATTATTTTAGTTTTAGTTATTTTAGTTTAATATAATTATGTTTTATTTTATGAGTATTTTATTTTTAACAATAATTATTTAAAAGAGAGAATTATATATTATTTTTAAACCTACAAAGATAAAATAATTTAATATAAAAAAATATCAAAATAACATAATTGATAAAGTAACAAAAAAGGACTAAAAACTAAAATTATTACAACTCAATCAAGTGAAATAAAATCTGGAGTACGATTACTAGATAACAGTTGCTCGTACATATTTATTCGACTCATGTAATGAGTAGCTCATCCGATTGCGCAATCATATTTGAAACGGGACCATTGTTGCATGATACGAGGCATCGGGTACCCTTCGGACAGTGATATTTTAACATAATGATTACCATTAACGTGCCCGATTGCAATAGCGACATGTTCAAACCATGGTGGCGGACTAGATCAAAGTGGTAAGAATGTCATGCTACCTGCAGTTGTTAAAGAATGTAGTATCACATTATACCTTGAAGCAACCAACACACCCGTTTCAGGCATATCAATCCACTTCTCGTAGGGTGCAAATTTGTCTCGCTCAAAAAAGTTCAAAGAGTTGTAAACCTGACACCATCTTTCAATACCAAACATCTCAACATATTATGTCTTGTACATGTCCAACTCCTTCATTAAATTATATCGAATAGATGGTCATTCATCTTCGTGAAGGTTGAGACAGTCATAGTGGGAGTAACTTTTTTAAATGATAACTTAAAATTTAAATGAAAATATGGAATAGTGGGAGTAACTTTTTTAGATGATAACTTAAAATAAATAAAAACTATTAATTTTAGGAAATTTCAACTTAAAACTTTTAAAAAAATTATATCGTTTACTGATTAATAATTTTACTGAAGTCACTGTTTTTTTTATTATAATTGTAATACTTTTAAAAACCTACAATTTAATTAATAAAATAAATAAATTTTTTAATATTTTTATTTATTATTTTATCGAAATTTTATTATTTTTAAAGAAATGGTTGGGTTTTTTTATTATATTCTTTCTAAAAAATTGGTTGGTTTAAAATGGGATATTGATAACTAATAAAAAAAAATTAAATAATTTTTGATTATATTCTTTTTAAAAAACTGTTGGTTTAAAATGGAATATTGATAAGTAATACAAAAAATCAAAAAGTTTCTCTAAGATTAGGGTTGTAAACGAACACGAACAGAGACTTGTTCGTGTTCGTTCGTTTAACTTAACCGAACAAACAAATAAATACGAATGGTAAGGGAACGAAATTTTTTGTGCTCACGTTTGTTCGTTACAAAAATATGTTTGTTCGTGCTCGTTTATGTTCGTTCGTTAAGAGCTAAACGAACGGACATTTAGCGGATGGAAATTTAACGAACGTAAACGAACGAACATAAACGAACATAAACGAACGAATACTAATGAATAAAAAACAACCAAATTTATTCATCATTTCGTTCGTAAAGAATAACATAACAAAATGAAAAATATTAATGTTATTTTTTACGAACGAAATGATGAGTAAATGTGATTGTTTTTTATTCATTAGTATTCGTTCGTTTATGTTCGTTTATATTCGTTCGTTAAATTTCCGTTCGTTCGTTAAATTTTCGTTCGTTTAGCTCTTAACGAACGAACATAAACGAAAACGAACAAACATATTTTTGTAACGAACAAACGTGAGCACAAAAGGTTTCGTTCGCTTACCATTCGTATTTATTTATTTGTTCGGTTAAGTTAAACGAACAAACACAAACAAGCCTCCGTTCGTGTTCGTTCGGTTCGTTCACAACCCTAATCTTAGACAAACTATTTGATTTTTTTGTATTACTTATCAATATTCCATTTTAAACCAACCGTTTTAAAAAAAAAGAATATAATAAAAAAATATTTAATTTTTTTTATTACTTATCATTATCCCATTTTAAACCAACCGTTTTTTTAAAAAGAATATAATAAAAAAAACCAACCATTTCTTTAAAAATAATAAAATTTCGATAAAATAATAAATAAAAATATTAAGAAATTTATTTATTTTATTAATTAAACTGTAAGTATTACGACTATAATAAAAAAAACCAGTGACTTCAGTAAAGTTATTGATCAGTAAACGATGTAATGTTTTTAAAGTTTTAAGATGAAATTTCTTAAAATTAATAGTTTTTATTTATTTTAAGTTATCATCTAAAAAAGTTACTTCCACTATTCCATATTTTCATTTAAACTTTGTTTTTAAATTAATTAATCAAAAACATTAATATTTAATTAATAACCCATATGTGTATATATATTAAAATATAATAAAGAAATAAAAAGTAATAAATGAATTATTGGGGATGAATATTTAAAATTTCATATACCACAAGGACCAAATATGTAACTTCTCAAAATATCTTTTGAATTTTTAACATTAAAAGTTAACAGAATTTAATGGAATGACGAAAATGGAAGTAAAATGAAAACCACAGGGACCAAAAAAGCAGTTTTTTAAGACCAGGGACAAAAATCGTTTTAAACATCAAACCACAGGGACGAAAATCATAGTTTACTCTTATTTTAAAGTTTCAATACATTTTTACATTCCCAAGGTAATTTACACCCTCAATGGGATGTAAATAATAGGACCCTTATATTATCTTCGTATTAAACAAACAAAGTGAATCCCATTGCTTTCGTCATATTATTTTCTTTTTTTCTTGACGTTACTAGTTAAATTTTGTTGGATCGTATCCAGAATTTTTTTTTGATTTGGTCCCTATACTATGTTTATTGTGAATTGTGGATTTGGTCCATGTGTTTTGATAATTTTTTTGACTATGGTCCCTATACTATGTTTATTGTGGATTTGGTCCTTATGGTATTTAATTTGTTTTGGTCATGGTCCCTCTCACTAACACCTCCGTTAACTCTGTTAACTCAAGGACCATTTTAGCCATTTTGCTTAACTTTTGTCCTTTTTCCTATAAAAAAGTAAAAACAATAATTTATACACACACACACACATATATATATATATATATATATATATATATATATATATATATATATATATATATATAACGATAACAAAATAAATAAAATAAGACATTATTGTATGATTTGATTTGTTTAAATTAAAAATCAATTATATTAAATTCGATTTAATTTTATGGTTTTAGTATTTTTGCTTATTTGGGTATGAAAACCTAGCTGAAATTTATATAGGGATTTGTTCAATTTTAAGTTACAAAGATAATAGTATATATAAACTTGCCATTTGGTTATAATTTAAATAGTTGATTTTAAGTTTTTGAATGAAAATAATATGGAAAACGGAACCCCTAATTTTTGGATGATAAAATTAGAGTTCATTTTCTTAGTAGTTTTCAATGATTTTGGTGTTAAAATATCGATAATAAGTTTATTTATTGCAATGATAGAAAAAAAACAATACAATTAAATCATTCTTAACATAATAATTTTTTTAATTTAAACAAATTAAATCATAAAAACATGTCTTATTTTTTTTTTGCTCTAAATTAAAAAAAAAAGATATAGTTTTATGATTTAATTTGTTTAAATTAAAATTTTAATAACATTTAAGCAATAAAACTCTATCTTTTTCCACAACTACAATAAAACAATAAAATTAAATCGTATTTAATATAATTAATTGTTTAAAAATTTTAAACAAATCAAATCATACAATAATATCTTATTTTATTTATTTTGATATCGATATATATATATATATATATATATATATATATATGTGTGTGTGTGTGTGTGTGTGTGTGTGTGTATACATATATGTGTGTGTGTGTGTAAAATATTGTTTTTACATTTTTATAGAAAAAAGATAAAAGTTATGCAAAATGGCTAAAATGGTCCTTGATTTAACAGAGTTAACGGAAGTGTTAGTCAGGAGGACCATGGTCAAAACAAATTGAATACCACAAGGACCAAATCCACAATAAACATAGTATAGGGACCCTAGTCAAAAAAATTATCAAAACACAGGGACCAAATCCACAATTCACTCTTTTGTTGGATCGTATCCAGAAACTTAGATAACTTGAAGCTTTTAAGGATATAAGAAATTTCGAAATGGATAACTTATCCATCATAATGGTTTTAGGATATTTAGACGTAATGGGTCTAATAGTTCGATTAACTGAATAAGGTAAGTTTTGATTTCAATTTCTTTTTACCATGTCGGTGAACTGAAATTATAAAAAAATAACGTTTGAGTGGGGACTTCCCCTCCCACTCCCCCCACCCCCCAAATTTCATATAAGTTCGTCCATGATAATTAGATTTTTTTTTTTGAATAAGCATAGTTGATTGAAACAATTTTTGCACACTTTTTGATTAATTATTGAACTCTAAAGTTAACCATCAAAAAATCTCCAATGGCTATTAAGAGAGTTTGAACTACTTGCCATTTGGGAGCAAAACCAATACTTTAATAGTTGTGATGTCTTGAGGGTTGGTTATGGTCCGTCTTCGACCTTTTTGATGCATACCATATTAATTCGACATTCATTTTCTTGTCTCGTTTCAAATATATCAAATGGCTAGAAAAAGTACGACTAAACTTGCAATTGCTTATCATAATATAAGATAGTGCTATTGATCACATGGTCTCTGTTAAAATATGATAAGCTTATCAGATTACACTCTTAAAAGAGACATTGAGAAAAAAGAAGAAGACATCGTGTATAGAATAGAAAGGGTTGAAGTCTAATCAACGTGGAACACCCCCCCCCCCCCCTAAGAGAGGCTAAACAAGCATAAATTGTTCTATATATAGTGTCGAGAAGGGTTAGACATCCAAACAGGTGAGAGGGCAAGACGAGTCTCTACAACAAAAGGCACCTATTCAATAGGGCCCTTAAACTTAAGTTTAATAAAACTTATAAATTAAGAGCATCTCTAACAAGTTTTCCAAAATTTATTTAAAATGAAGAACCAAAACTCAAAATCTCCAAAAAAATATTACTTTCATCTCTAACAGATTCACCATTTTGGATATTACATCGCTAATTATATTATAATTTTATACATGTAATCAAATATTATTTCTCTCTCACAAACATTTAACATCAATGTTTCTTATTGGTGGGAATATAATAAAAATTGTTTCCCTCTCATGGTAATCATTTTTGGAGAGTTCTCTAAATTTGGAGAATTTCACCTCTCTTTCATGCTTTCTCCATTTTGGAGATTTGTTAGAGCAAAACTTTATCCAAAATATTCTATTTTGAAGAAGTTGTTGGAGATGCTCTAAGGGTTGTTTGTTTAGTTCTTAATGTAACCATTAAGAGTCTACCTCTTAATCGGTAAGAGGTAGAGGTTGTTTGGCAAAAAACAATTGTCCTCTTAATGGTTACAATTACCTCTTAACCATTTTGTGTCTAGGGTTCCCCTCAACCATTCAAATGCTGGCTATTTCCATTGCTACCCTTCTCCCTTCCACGCTTCTACGAACGCGTCCCTTCTCCCTTCTCGTCGGCGTTGCTTCCATTGCTCTCGGCGGAGAATCCCTTCTCGGTAAATCCCTTCTCCCTTCTCGACGGCAAATCCATTCCACCCTTCCTCTCAATTTTTTCTCAGCTTCAGGTACCATCGACCCCTCTCGATTTTTTTCTTCTTTTCTTTCACAACTGCAGGTCCCTCTTGATTTTTTTGTTATTGATTTGTTGCTACATACTGATTTTTGTTATTGAATGTTGAATCTTGCTAAAATCTGAATTTTTTTGCTGTTACATACTGATTTTTCGATCTTTTGCTATTCTTTGTTGGTGAATACATCTCGATAACATTTCTTAGTAATGGATCTTGTTGATTTTAGTAATGGATCATCTTGTTGAATGGATCTTGTTGATTTTTTTGCTTTGCTAGTAATGGAGGGTTAAAATGGTAATTTGTTGTCATTCAGACTGTCCATTCAGAGCAGTTACCAAACAACCATATTTCATTCTGCACTAAATCATACAGAGTCTCTCAACCATTCTGATCTCTTAACTATTCTGCACTCAACCATTCAGTAACTACCAAACAACCCTTAAGTGTCATATTACCTCTTTTTATAAGACGTTTCTGAAAACGTTTTATTAGCCTTTTAATTTATAATAATAAGAAGCTATATTAGGTTTAGGACGTACTAATTAAGTGTCCTATCAAATTGTATCAACAAGGATACACTTTAATTTAAGTGTCGTATTATGTCATTTATAGGATAGTTTCTGAAAAAAAATCCTAAAATAATGTCCTATTGACCCTTTGTGTTGTAGTGTCCCAGAATGTCAAGTATATCAAGTGAGAATATGTGAAATCGTATTAGATTATTCTTTAAAAGAGTCATTTATTAGAAAATGAAGGTTTAATCATATGTAAGTAAGAAATGGTTCAAATCTGGATGTATGGGGGTTGTTTGTTTTTTTTAAAAAACTTCTTAATGACTCTTAAGTCTGAATCCTTCAGACATTTTTACACACAACCTCTTATTAATCACAACTAAAATAAGACTTCAGAGTTTAGTCCTCTTAAAAAACAAACGGCACCTAAGACTTTAAAATAGCCTTAGAATTAAAATATACTCAACTTTCAAAATAATGCTCAAAAGCCGTAAATCATCTAAATTAATATGTGTAACTTAAGATTTGACCATTTTAATTTATTTATAATAAATTTAATTTTCTCATGTCTTGATTATCGTTTATGCTACAAAGACATGGATACATCGTAATATTAACGTTGTATTTAGTCAATAATTTAAGCATAAGAAATTATCTAGCTAACAAAGTAGTTTAAGATAAGATATCTTGAAAATAAAATGGTGTAATCTTCATCTTTTTTGGACTAGCTAGTTGATTATTATTTTCATCCGTTGAAAAAAGAGCATAAAAGAGATATTTAACTCGATCGAAACAAGTTTTTGTAGGAGTAAAATTGGCTAAAAATTATATTTTGGTGTCGTTTGTTTTTTAAGGGGTCTAAAGTCTGAAGTCTTATTTAAGTTATGATTAATAAGAGATGGTGTATAAAAAAGTCTAAACGATTTAGACTTAAGAGTCATTAAGAGTTTTTTTTTTTAAAACAAACAACCCCTTAGTAATAATGACGATGTAAATGGCATTTAAAATTGAACAACTTCATGCATTATTTGATAATGTTTCTTCTTGTTTATTAACTCATCAATATTATAATTATAAATCATTTTGGAAAAGAATTTACAATTAACTTACTGAACATTAAGTACGACAATTATTACATAATTTTATTAAAATTCAAAGTTACAGTTTATTATTGTATAATATGTATAATTTTATATGACAAAATCAAAATTATAGAACGTCAAAAGTGTAAAATGTCTCAATGGAATACTTTATATTACTTAAGTTTATAGGACAAAAGAATAAAGTGTCGTATTAACTATATTATCGGACACTTTTGAGAAGTATAAAATTATCTTTTTATAGAACACTTTTAGTATTATATAAGATCATTAACAACACTTTATTTTAAATAGATCTTAAAAACTTGTTACGGCATCAAAAACATTCTATAAACTTACGGTAACATTTTTAATATTCAAAAAATTAACATAACTTCTTAAACCATCTTTCAACTTTTTTTTATAATAAAAAATTAAGTAAAATATTCTTTTCTATGACAATTTCTTCCATTTTCTACTTTAAACTTTCAATATTATTTTGTATGTATTGTACGGATACATAATTATTATTTTTCTTAAAAGTGAAATTGACAAAAAAAAAAAATGCCTGATATAAATTCATCTTCACAAAAGTTAAATAGTGTACAAAATTTTGTATTTTTTTGAAGAACAACGGAAAAAAGAAGACCAAACCAACATAAAAGTATGTGCCACGTAGGCGCGTTTTTCTTTGGCCTAACCTTACTTTCTCGTCAAAGTTAATGCGCCCAAGCACAAAAAGACGAACACGTTCTTTCATTCGTCAAGAATATTCGCCAATAGCCCTTCTAGAAGAAAAGTGTGCTTTTTAAGGACCACTTTTTAATCAATTATCAAAATCAACCCCCTTCAACCATATTTGGCCGGTGGATCATGACCAAACTTAAAGTTTGGATTTCCTCCTTCAATTATGTACTTTTTGTAAAATAAGGATCGAGACTAGTGGTTACAATGTTGTTAGATAAGAAACAAAGATCCATAAGTTTAATGATTGAAAGATGATAATATATCGTTAATAATATTAAGGGTGCTCAAAAAACCGACCAACTCAATCAACCCAACCCGAAAAACTAGGGGAAAAATTTAACCCGAGATAACCCGACATATAATCGATACAAAATTAAGATAACCCGAATCTATTGGGTTCATATTGGGTTAGGCTCAAAGTAACCCGACCAACCCGATAAACGTTTTAGCGACCTCTCTAAAATTATTTGTATTTCTCTATAATATGTATAAGTTAAAAAAAATAACTCAGCAATAACGAGCAATGAAACTCATAAGATGACATTATTGGAAAATTATATGTAATACCTAAATATTTACTGAAGTCGTATATTTTTTTAATGATGGATCGTATTTCAAAGGAAAGTTTCCTTATTTTTATTTTTTTCAATATTGTGTTTACTTTGTTTAAACACAACCTAACCAAACTGACTAACCCGAACGGGTGGGGTTGGGTTGGGTTACATTTTTGTTTGAGTTGGGTTGGGTTAAAAATTCTCAAACTGCTAACATTGAGTTGAGTTGTTGAAATAACTTTAACCCGATCAAAACAATCCGTAAACATCCCTAGTTAATATGTTAAAATATGGTATCTGATTTTCAAAAAACATTATTAGTAAAAGATATATCCACAATCTAAGTAAGAAAACATGTTTGAAGGTGTAAATGGAGTAAAACATTTTTGCTTTGCACATGTTTTGAACGCAAAGACTAGGAAGGTTGTTTTATGGAGGTGTCAAATACGTAAAAAGAAAAAACTTTGTGGCAAGCAATTGAAAATTTCAAAAAAGTACTAACCCTTCCTAAACAAGCAAGTAATGTTTTGTAGAAGAAAAGTCAAGTGTCCACACCCGCTTTCCAAAACAGGAAAGACATACATACACGTTAGTGAGTCATATCAACATAACCCATGTTCTTTCGCTACATCAAATCAAACAATAATAGACCAAAATTTTAAAGTAAACTACCATTTTCGTCGGTGTGCTTTGTTGTTTATAATCATTTTCGTCCATGACTTTAAAAGTTGCTTATTTGGTCATTGTGGTTTATAATTCATTTTCCTTTTTGTAATTGAAACTAATATTCTAAAGCATCAAAAGCGAAAATAGTTGCAAACCATAATAACCAAAAAAATCAATTTTTATAGATCAGGGACGAAAATGGTTTAAACAACAAACTACTAGACGAAAATAATAGTTTACTCAAAATTTTATAAATCTTGAATTTCATGTGCACAAATCTTTAAAGAAAATTATTAATTACAATCATTTACGAAAAGCCACGTGTTGAATCACCCACCTATTAAATACCTACTTTTTTAGCGTCCACCACGTTCAATATAAATACCACAACTTCGATCGTTTTCTCTTCCAATCACAAATTTCTCCAAAAAATCATGACAAAAGACATGAACGATAACACCATTGTTTCACAGAAGAACACTGTTCTCCGGCGACAGAAACTCGCCCTTCTCCTCCGTAGTTCGGAACCAAACGTTTTTATCACAACCCACGACCAACCGGAAAACACCGTAGACCACCGCCGTAGCAACGCTTCGTCTCTTAGTCCTGTTATGTCTTCAACTTCATCTCCGGTTCACTTCATGTCACCAATTAATCCGATGCCTTCACCATACACAAAATCTCCATGGATTATTCCTTACGTTAACGGCGTCAATGGCGACGACGGCAACATCCAAAATACCGGATTGATCGGGTCATTGGTACGTGAAGAGGGTCATATTTATTCGTTAGCGTCATCTGGCGATTTATTATACACAGGTTCCGATTCGAAGAACATTAGGGTTTGGAAGAATTTTATGGAGTTTTCTGGTTTTAAATCCAGTAGCGGATTAGTGAAAACGATCGTTGTTTCCGGTGATCGGATATTTACCGGCCACCAGGACGGTAAAATTCGGGTTTGGAAGTATTTGGATAAGAAGAAAAAAGGTTACAAACGGGTCGGTAATTTACCCACTACGAAAGACTACATCAAAAGCTCCATGAACCCTAATAATTACATTGAAGTAAGACGACGTCGTAATGTTCCGTGGATAAAACACTACGACGCCGTTGCGTGCATGAGTTTAGATGAAGAACGTGGGTTATTGTATTCAGGATCGTGGGATAAATCGTTTAAAGTTTGGAGGCTTTCGGATTCCAAATGTTTAGAGTCCGTAAACGCCCATGATGACGCCGTTAACTCCGTCGTCGTCGGTTTTGACGGCGTTGTTTTCACCGGATCTGCCGACGGATCGGTGAAAGTGTGGCGGCGGGAGTTAGTTGGGAAGACGATGAAGCATCTTCTGGTTCACACTCTTTTGGATCAGGACAGCGCCGTCACGTCTCTGGTGATCAACGCCACCGAGGCCACCGTGTACGCCGGATCCTCCGACGGACTCGTGAACTTCTGGGAACGAGAAAAGCAGACGTTGTCTCACGGAGGCGTTCTCAGGGGACACAAGCTTGCAGTGCTTTGTCTTGCGGCTGCCGGAAACTTGTTGTTGAGTGGGTCGGCGGATAAGAGTATTTGTGTGTGGCGGAGGGAAGGTGGCGGCGGCGGCATTCACACATGTTTGTCGGTGTTGAACGGCCACACCGGACCTGTAAAATGTCTGGCGGTTCAGGAACCGGTTGAAGACGATGATCGGAATAATCAAGATTGGATTGTATACAGCGGTAGTTTGGATAATTCGGTGAAGCTTTGGAGGGTATCGGAACGGCCATTAATATGCAACTGTTGAATGACGTGTAATTTGTAAAGCAGACGGAGTTGATAACACACGCCGCCGTAGGGTGGTGGAGATGTTTGATGGCATGCTGGTGTTTGACAAATTGAAGATCAGAAAAATGGCATCGAATTGAAGAATGAAGAACATGAAATTAATTAAGCTTTTGATGATTAATTAAGATGGTTTCATGTCGATCATAAGTCAAGGGTGATGAAGATTGATGACAAGCTTTTCGAAAGCATTGTTTTTTCTCACTTGATTAAAATGTAAATGGAGGTCAGGTCATGATTTGTTTTGAACATTGTGTTACGAGGAAAATGTAATATCTTAAAGTTATATCACAGGAAGGAGGGAGGATGATGCGAGAAGTTAAACAATTTGTGAGAAGATGAAAAATGTTTAATCATATATGATTACACCGCTTGTAGATGTGTTTAATCATGTATGATTAAACGTCTATGTATTATCAATATAACATGTGTTTAATCATATATGATTAAACATTTCTCGCATTCTCGTAAAATGTTTAGCTTCTCGTTTGAACCTGCCCCTATATCACAATATATATATATATAGGGTTTGTTTAATTTGCAACCCTTAAAAAGGTTGCAAACCTTGCAACCCACATCTTAACCGTGAGATTCATGATCGGCGGTTATAAAAGATATAGGGTCCAATGTTTTTAATTAAAAAAAGAGAGAAATAAAAATAAAATAACCGTCGATCATGAATCCAACGGTTAAGATGTGGGTTGCAAGAGTTGCAACCTTTTTAAGGGTTGCAAAATATCCTTCCAAAGATAAACGGTTATTTTGTTTTTATTTTTTTGATTTTTTTAATTGAAAATATTGGACTCACATGTATTGTAACCGTCGATCATTAATCCAACGGTTAAGATGTGAGTTGCATGAGTTGTAAGATTTTTATGGGTTGTAGATTAAACTACCCCTATGTATGTATGTGTGTATATTTGTACTGCATCTGTATACTTTAAAGTGCCAAAATAATTAATGTAACTTTTAACTAAATTAACAAAGATGTATGATCAAAATAAAATAGAAATAATATATGTTACACGATTAATGTTCTCTGACAATATCGTTGTGTGTTTAGTACTATCATAATATACCATGGTTTACATCACGACCACCGAGTTTGAGGTGATGACATATATTCATACGTGCATACGAACTTCTAATTAAAGAGTGGATCCCAAACATGGGTGATCACTATCATTCGTAGCAGTTGTTCTTTGTCATGCTAGGCAAAGGACTAGTGTACATGTTTGTCCATCAAGTCTGGTTTCTGAAAACATTCTGCTGGAGCCTAACATCAAAGGCGCAGGATGGTTAAAAGGATAAGACACTATTAAAAAATGAATTACATAAGTATTATAATAGATTCAACCGTAGCAAAATAACATTTTAAGACATATAACCCATCTTTTTTTACAACTTAGTTAAAGTGCTTAATATGACTTTAATTTAAAAGACAAATATATAATGATAAATAAGAAGTGCAATCTAAGGGAAAATTACATCAAAATGGAACGAACTTTGAGCTGATTCCTATTTTGGAGAAAAAACTTTGAAAACTATCATTTTGGTGTCTGAAACAAACTTTTCATTTATTTAAGAGTCTTTATTACTTGATTATTGTTTGAGTAAAAAATAACAAAGGTCCTTTGTCGTACGACTAGAGATTCCAACAGTCCATTAACCCATAGACGCACGACCAGAGAAATAACTGACGTCTTCTCTTTGAACGACTTCGACCAAACTATCAAAACCCGTCCACGATGGCTGTCGTACGATATGATTTCAGTTAGTAAACTACAACATACTTTATATTATGTCTAATGCAGGATTTCAAGGACATTTATGATTAGAGATCATAACGGAAGATGTTACCAATAGCAACGGATGTAACAGACGCTACCATCAATATTAAACGGATACTCTATTAAAGATATGCATTCAAGACTTGCTAACGGACAATTGGAGTATAAATATGAAGATTGAACTTCATATTCAGGCATCTGACTCTCATACTTTACAAGTTCACGAATTACGTTCTCAAGCTCACTCAAATCTCTCTGGAAATTCATAAAGCCTTTGCTGTTTGTCGTACGACGCACGACCGAAGTTTTATTATACACGACGAACGACCGACTTTATTTTATTGTATTGTTTTGCCTTACATTTCACTTGTAACACTTGTTAACAAGGATGACGTCCCTGATTGACGTCCATAGTGCACGACGACTCATACTCGTCCGCGGTTTTTACCCATTTTAAGGGTTTTTCCGCGTCACCAATTCCCTTGTCCCATTTATTTCACTTCTATTATTGTCGTACGATTATTAAAGCTACTTTCTTTGGTTGGATCAAGCTCCACATTTACCTTAAATTTTCCTTGGGAGATTTTTGGCATAAACAGTTTGGCGCCATCCGTGGGACACCATCCAAAGAAAATCTTCGATAAACTTACGACGTACTAAAGTTTTCCTTCGAGTGTTCTCTTTTTTCAATTACTCAGAATAATGGCATTCCAAGGAACTCAAGATCATGTTGTGGCCCAAATGAACATGAAGCTGACTGCTGCTCGTGCCCGTATTGACCCCCTAACATCTCAGGCTCGACAGGCGGCAGAAACCATCGAGCATCTAAGAAGCCAAGGTGGAAACAATGTGACTGGGACTACGAATGCTTATACTGGTGCTTGGAACGTACCTCCTCCATTGCCTAATTACCCTCGTCCACCACCAGTTAATCCTGCGACCTTCGTAATCCCAACCATGCCTATGACTTCTATGTCGTTCAATGGATATGCCTCTGATTCTTCGCAACAGACTAACTTCAACGGATCAGGATATGTTCCATTGGGTGTTCCCAGTGGTATACCAATGGATCCTGTTGCACAACGATTGAAGTTTCTAGAAGAGCAGAATGAGCGTGTCTTGTCAATGCTGGCCAAATTGCCGGGGGCAGCAGTCCCAGTTGATGTCGAGCCGCGAACAGGATTTCAGGCGTCGCCGTTCGTCGATGAAATCGCTTTAGTGGACATCCCAAAGAAATATAACATCCCGACCTTCTCCCCAAAATATTCAGGTGTCACTGATCCGACAGAACACGTCGCCCAATACAAACAGCTCATGTGGACTATTTCGATACCGCATCAATTCCAAGAAGTCTGCATGTGCAATAGTTTTGGAGCAACGTTGACTAGAGCAGCGTTACAATGGTTGATCAATCTCAAACCCAAAACTATCGGGTCTTTTGCAGAATTAGTAAATCAATTTTCTCAACAATTCGCTAGTAGTCGAAAAATGGAAAAACAAACGAGCGACCTTTATTATGTCGTTCAAAAGAATGGAGAGTCCATCCGGGACTACTTTAACCGGTTCAACGCGGAAATGATTAGTATCCGAAATTGCGACGTGAAAACAACAATTGAATCATACAAACGGGGTCTGGATGATAGTTCAGGGTTGTATCTCGACCTTACGAAGTATCCTCCAGAAACCTTTGAAGACGTACGAGCAAGGACGCTTGCTCACATGAGGGTCGAGGATGACTTCGCTTTCAGAACAAACACTCGGGCGACCGAAAGAGCCTAGGTGTCAAAAAGCCAGACTTCAAACCAAAATCGATTGGTCGATCAGAGCCTACCATACAAATTTCAAACGTCCGATTTGAAAAGAAAGGACCAACGACTTCCAAATCTGTCCAATATCCTAAAGTATCATCTTATGGTTTCCCTGGATCAGCTAAGGATGTCGTCACGTCCCTAAAACAGCTTCAACAAAACGTTCGATGGCCAAAGAAAAGCGATAAAGACAGTGATAAGAAAGACAAGACAAAATGGTGCGATTTCCATAGTGACTTTGGTCATATAACGGATGATTGCATCGCTTTGAAGAAAGAACTGTCCTGGCTTAATTCGAAAGGTTATTTACAAGAATTGACGGGAAAAAAGGATGTGCGTCCCACATCCCCAGAACATGCCAAGGTGATTAATTGTATCACCGGAGGCTCTGATGTCTGTGGGACCACATATTCAGCTGCTAAGAGACATGCTAGTCGTGGTCCCGACGACCGACCAATTCCAAAGGAGGCAAGACCCAAGGAGGACACAGAATTAGAAGCTATGCCCTTGACGTTCGACCAAGCAGACCTCGACGACGTACATCAGAAACATCATGACGGACTAATTATCCAATTGAGCATTGGAAATTGTCTGACAAAGAGGATACTCGTCGACGGAGGTAGTTCAACTAACATTATCTTTTTTGATGCAGTGAAAGCAATGGGAATCGACAAATCCGAGATTACACGACGTTCGACTACACTCGTTGGATTTAACGGAGGAGCGACAAGTACCATGGGGGAAATCACACTACCAGTATATGCTAAAGGAATCAACAGGCAGACGAAGTTCAACGTCGTCGACTGTTCATCAGCTTATAACGTCATCCTTGGGCGACCTTGGATTCATGACATGAAAGCTGTACCTTCGACGTACCACCAAACCTTGAAATTTCCTACGCAATGGGGAGTACAGGAGATCAAAGGCGAAAGAAAAGTTGCTAGGGAATGTTACAAAGTTTCTTTGAAGCCCCCGAAGCAGACAGTATAGCAATTACAGAACCAGGACATTCCTGGGACTGACGACGACTATCGCTTGGAAGCTGTCGTCCTAAACCAGGATTAGCCTGATCAGATGGTTTACATAGGTTCGACGCTCGACCATTCTTTTAAAAAGAAACTAATATCTTTTTTGCAGGATCACAATGATTGTTTCGCATGGACGCACGAAGACATGGTGGGCATCGATCCAAGTATCATTTCTTATAAACTCAATGTTGATCCCTCGTTCAAGCCTGTTCAGCAGAAAAGACGAAAATTCGCTCCTGAAAGAAATAAAGTTATCAACGACGAAGTTGATAATTTGCTTAAAACAGGAAAAGTACAGGAAGTCAAATATCCAGACTGGCTCGCTAACGTTGTTGTCGTCCAAAAGAAAAATGGCATATGGAGAGTCCGCATTGATTTCACAGACCTTAACAAGGCTTGTCCAAAAGATCCATTTCCATTGTCACACATCGATTCTATGGTCGACGCTACAGCTGGACATGAATTACTCACTTTCATGGACGCATATTCTGGATATAACCAGATATTGATACATCCTAACGACCAGAAAAAACAGCCTTCATGACAGATAAAGGTATTTATTGTTATAAAGTAATGCCTTTTGGTCTTAAGAATGCAGGTTCGACGTATCAACGATTAGTGAATATGATGTTCAAAGAACATTTGGGCGACACTATGGAAGTATACATCGACGACATGCTTGTCAAGTCAAAGTATACGAACGATCATATAGGACATTTGAAACAATCGTTCGACATTTTACGTGAGTACAAAATGAAATTGAATCTAACAAAATGTTCTTTTGGAGTTCGAGCTGGCAAATTTCTCGGTTATATGGTCACACGACGAGGAATCAAAGCTAACCTAGACCAAATTAAAGCAATTATTGAGCTAAAGTCACCCAGAAATTTTAAAGAAGTCCAACGTCTAACAGGACGTGTAGCAGCGTTGAACAGATTCATCTCTCGGTCGTCCGACAAATGTCACCTATTCTACAACGTCCTGCGAAAAAATAAAGGATTCGAGTGGACTGATAAGCACGAGGAGGCATTGCAACAACTCAAGAAATACATGATGTCACCTCCCTTCCTCTCTAAACCTGAGAAAGGTGAAGCTCTTCAACTCTACCTGGCCGTCAGCATTAATTCGGTAAGTGCAGTCCTTATACGAGAAACCGACGGACAACAACTGCCAATCTACTATGTAAGTTAAACTCTTCTAGACGTTGAAACCAGGTACTCGTCTATAGAAAAACTTTTGCTTTCGTTAGTCATGGCCGCTAAGAAGCTACGACATTATTTTGAATCGCACCCTATAACTGTGGTAACTAACTTTCCATTAAAGTCTGTGTTAAGAAAACCTGAATTAACAGGACGACTAGCTAAATGGAGCATCTACCTCAGCAATTATGATATGGATTTCAAACCTAAGACGGCGATCTAATCACAGGTCTTGGCAGATTTTGTTACAAATTTCAGTCCGAAACTAGAAGAAGCGACGACGTCCAGCGAGTTAATTGTGGCGACTTTGCACGACACTACTTGGACGCTCTACGTCGATGGTTCGTCGAACATACGAGGAACAGGCTTGGGTGTCGTCCTACAGTCCCCACAAGGGGCAAAATAGTGTACTCCATACGGTGCGACTTCAAGGCAACAAATAATGAGGCAGAATATGAAACACTGATTGCAGGAATGAAAATTGCTCATGACTTGGGGGCATCATGTCTACATGTCCGGAGCGACTCGTCCCTAGTTGTTAACCAAGTTAATGGAGAATTTGCAGCAAAACATTCAAGGATGATTGCTTATTATAAAATAGTAAAGGAAGAAGCAAAGAAGTTCAGTCGCTTCATAGTCGAACAACTACCAAGAGATCAGAACACTCAAGCTGACGCATTAGCCAATTTGGGATCAACACTTAATCAAACGACATTCGACAATATCTCAATAGTTCACCTTGCAACACCATCCATCAAAGACGATGGTAATATTTTGGTCGCACCAATTGAGGAAGAAAACTCTTGGTCGGACGATATTAAAAATTATCTGGAAAACGATCAACTGCCTGATGACAAAATGGAAGCAAGAAAGGTTAGATTTAAAGCATCAAGGTATGTTATGATCAGGGGACAATTATATCGAAGATCATCGAATGGTCTGAATTTGCGATGTATCACCAACAAGATGCAAGTCCAGAAAATCCTACAAGATATGCACGATGGTGAATGTGGAAACCACTCAGGAAGTCGCAGTCTAGCCAACCGGATATCACGACAAGGTTACTATTGGCCGACATTAAGGCAAGATGCGATCAGGTATGTACAGTCGTGCGACGCATGTCAAAGACACACAGGTATGTCTCATAAACCCTCTGAACCCTTGCACTCGACTTTGATTCCATGGCCCTTTATGAAATGGGGAATGGACATTGTTGGGAAACTACCACCTGCCCCTGGGCAAAAAGTATTTCTTTTAGTTTTAACAAATTATTTCTCTAAGTGGGTCGAAGCAGCGGCTTTCTCCCAGGTTCGGGACAAAGAAGTCGTTTCTTTTATCCAAACTAACATCATTTGTAGGTTTGGAATTCCATCTGAAATAACGTGCGGCAACGGGACACAATTCATCAGTGATCGAACGCGAAGATTTTGTGAAGAAAGGAACATCAAGTTGGTAACATCGACGCCTCGATATCCACAGTCAAATGGTCTAGCCGAGTCGAGTAATAAAACTATCATCAATTCAATCAAGAAAAGACTCAAAGCTGCCAAAGGGAAGTGGGTGGAAGAATTGCCTTCCGTTCTATGGGCTAATCGTATGACACCTCGTACGTCCACATGACAAACTCCTTTTTCCTTAGTCTATGGATGTGAAGCTGTGTTACCTATTGAGGTACGACTACCGACTTCAAGACATACGTCCGTTGAGCATAACTTGGTCGACCTAAGTTATGACCTCGACGCTCTAGAAGAGCTTAGAGAAGCTGCGCACATTCGCATGGCAGCACAGAAACAAGTGGTCGAGCGACATTTCAACAAAAATGTCCAAATCAAAGTTTTTCAAGAAGGTGATTACGTTCTACGTCGAGTATTTCAAAATACTCAAGAGGTCAACGCAGGTAAGCTTTCCACTAAGTGGGAAGGTCCTTATCAAATCTCTAGCATCGTGGGTAAAGGAGCTTATAAAATCCAAACCCTCGACGGTCGAGATATCCCACGAAGCTAGAATGCAGTTCATTTAAAGAGGTATTTCTTTTAAATTTCATATTTATTTTTCTTCGATTATTTCTTAAGAAATATTACTGACTTAAGCATCGGAGGGTCGTTGGTCAAACCAACGACCACCCTACTAATGTTGTTTTTCGTAGGGACGCACGACTTATTTGAAATCTTTGTGTCGAGTAAAACTCATGCGATCACACGTATATGTTCAATTTTAATGGACGACAAAAGTTAAATTCTGCACTTGATGTTCAAATACTTAGAATCAAGAACCATTATTACAAATTACCCAAGATCGATCAAAAGTTTCAGTTGATTTCTTTATAAATGATGGTATGGTTGAATGTTTAATATAATGTAGTTGTCCATCTACTTAAATTTCTCGACGTACGATTAGTTATAAAAACAAGTAATAAGCGTCAAACGAACAAAAAAAAAGACTTTTTTCATTAGATATCGAGTTACAAGTATAAAGGACGACCACAAAAGGCCGACCTTTAGGTGATAGGTTCAAAAAGGAATTAAGTAGGAGGAACATCAGGTTCTCCCTGGACGACGATGGTCTCCTCTGCTGCCGCTTCTCCTACGCCATCACCTCCTCCAATTCGTCGTCTTCATCCAGGTCCCTCTCAGTCCCGACAGTGTCGAGGTAAGTTTTGAGTTCTTCGGAGGCCGACGCCATAGGATTTTTCCCCTTCAAGTGACGCCTCATTAAAGCAGCTCGGGCCGTGAAGCGGGAGAAAGCCTCAATTTGCTTATTCTCCATCTCCAAGTCCTTGACGTCGTCCTCCAGATCTTTGACCCTCTTCTTCAGAGTCGCGATCTCGTCAGCAGAAGCAGCAGCAGTGGTAGTAGCCTTAATCCTCTCGATCTCTAACTTTGTCGAAGACGCCTCAAGCTCAAAGAGACGGTCCCTGAGCTTGACCTTATCACGATCCAAAATCTCTAGTAGACTCCGGGCATCGATGAGTTCAGCCTTGAGGTTCTCGACCTTTGCTTTTTCAGCCCCGACCGCCTCTAGGGCGACCTTTTCCTTTTCAAGAGCCTCGTCGGCCCTTTTCTTGACATAAGGAAAAGACGACCTAAGACCTTCTGTCTGAGCGTAGAAGCTCAGACAAGCTTGGAAAGCCTGTACGACAAAAGGAAAAGAATTAATAGTAAAAATGAGTAACGAAAAAGGAGAATAAGTAAAACTTACCATGAAAGGGAGACCAGCAGCATGTGCCCCCGTGTCCTCAACCCGAGATTCTTTGTACCGATCGTAGAAAGTCGGGAGAATAAATTTTGCCAGGTGTGGAAAAATGACGTCTCTTTCAAGAACGTCATTAGCCATAAAGTCAGCTGGGAGAGTGGCTTTGAATATCATCTCTCCCACCTTTTCCTTATTCTTCTCCTCACTCTTAGAGGAAGAAGAAGGTGCGGCAAAGGGCTTTTCAACGCCCGACACCCCCGTCGTTGGGGCATCCTTTGTAGCCTTGATCGAGCCTCCAAGCTCGATCCCAGCAACGGTTCCCTTCGCTGGCGTCGCCCCTGAAAGGGACGACAAAGTGGCATCGCCCATCTTCTTGTGCGAAGACCGAGGCTTGCCTCGGACACGTCTCGGATCTACCCCCGTGGAAGGGTCAGATCTTTTCCTCGCTTTCTCCCTCCCTTGACGGGCGAGCTCCAGTTGCTCGGCTCGCTTAACGGCAGCCGACTTTACAGCTGCGTCCTCTGAAAAAAGAAAGCAAGTTAAAAAAGAAATGACGTACGATATACAAGTGAAAGGTATTGTCGAGCGACTTACCAGTCATTTCTTCTTCTCTTTCTTCTTCTCTTTCTTCTTCTTCCCTCTCTCCTTCTCTATGAGAACCCTCGACAGACGTCACCTCAGCTACAAAAACGGCCTCGTCTTCCTCGTCGTTCGACCGAGGGGAAAATAAATGATCAATAATACTTCTCTCCAAGATCCTCTGAATCTTGTCGTGAGAATCTCTCCTTGGCTTCACTTTAGTGAAGTCTATCACTGTCAAACAAAGAAAGACATCAGAATATACGCACGACAAAAACGCACGACAAAAACGCACGATAAAAATAATTAAACCTACCCGATTCGTTCCAGCCGGACGACAACCATTGGCTGTCTTCGTCATTTACAGACGCCACTTGAAGGGAAAACGTACTGACGTTTCCAACCACGATCGTTCACCGCGGTATTATGTATCAGTACATTATCTCCCTTCGAACGAGGGAACAGACTATACAGGTGATAATTATCCGGTCGAACACTATAGGCAATCAGGAGGTCGTTCACATTGAACGGTACCTTCCAATCGGCCGTAAGATGATCGATCACCTAGACAATCCGCCAGAATTGAGGCATTAACTGTCCAGGTGTCAGGTCAAACGCATCTAAAAATGCCCTGACCAAAGGACTTAATGGCCAAGTAAAACCTATCTTGAAGGGATATTCATACAGAACATAATATCCCCTCGGAACTTCATCCGGCCTTAAATCTTCCGACGACACCAGATTTATTTCATCTGGAAGCCTGGCGAAACTCTTAAAGTAATCTAAATGCTCTTCCTCCCTATACATGCTCACAGGCTCACTCGACATCTGGAAATCGGGGATGTTAAGAGTCGTACGCCAATAACTAAGAATATCCCAAGCTTTCCTAGGCTTCTTGGCTATGGACTTCTTATGCATAAATTGACACAGAGGGAATAACGGAAAATCGTACCTTAAATAGTGTTCTAAACCTCGAATTTAGAATGGAAAGGATTCTGATCGCTCGGAAAGTGAACCTCGCCGGAGATATGTGTTCTTTAAAAAAGGTAAGCATAAAAAAAGGAAAAGATTAAGGATAATCCCTATTTATACTAAAAAACGGAAATCAAATCGCCAGAAATCGACGGCCAATAAGATTGACACGAGTCGTTCGTGTCAGACAAACACTCGAGTCTACTCGACGAGAGCATGACACTTGTCCTTTATTAGCTGTCAAATTGTTTAGTTTGTTAGAAGTGACGTCATTATTTAGTTGGAAACGAACTAATTCGTTTTTATATAAATTTCCCGCTTTTCTTTTATGACACGTGTCTTAGTCTTAAATTTAAATTTCAAAAAAAGTTGCCGCTTGAATTTTAAATTTGGGGGCAAACTGTTTAGGTAAAAAATAACAAAGGTCCTTTGTCGTACGACTAGAGATTCCAACAGTCCATTAACCTATAGACGCACGACTAGAGAAATATCTGACGTCTTCTCTTTAAACGACTTTGACCAAACTATCAAAACCCGTCCACGATGGCTGTCGTACGATATGATTTCAGTTAGTAAACTACAACATACTTTATATTATGTCTAATGCAGGATTTCAAGGACATTTATGATTAGAGATCATAACGGAAGATGTTACCAATAGCAACGGATGTAACAGACGCTACCATCAATATTAAACGGATACTCTATTAAAGATATGCATTCAAGACTTGCTAACGGACAACTGGAGTATAAATATGAAAATTGAACTTCATATTCAGGCATCTGACTCTCAGACTTTACAAGTTCACGAATTACGTTCTCAAGCTCACTCAAATCTCTCTGGAAATTCATAAAGCCTTTGTTGTTTGTCGTACGACGCACGACCGAATTTTTATTATACACGACGAACGACCGACCGACTTTATTTTATTGTATTGTTTTGCCTTACATTTCACTTGTAACACTTGTTAATAAGGACGACGTCCCTGATTGACGTCCATAGTGCACGACGACTCATACTCGTCCGCGTTTTTTACCCATTTTAAGGGTTTTTCCGCGTCACCAATTCCCTTGTCACATTTATTTCACTTCTATTATTGTCGTACGATTATTAAAGCTACTTTCTTTGGTTGGATCAAGCTCCACATTTACCTTAAATTTTCCTTGGGAGATTTTTGGCATAAACAATTATCTAATAATGTTGACATGGCACAAGTAAATATCCATTAAATTCCACGTCATATTTAAAACTTAAAAAAAAAATAACTAGATGGGAAAATGTAAGCAATTAAAACTTGGAGAGCTAAACTCCTCCTCCTCCTCCTCCTCAAGTGATATCTCTTTCCGACAATGCGTTATCAGGTTCAATCCCTGTATCAATTTTATCGAACCCTAGTAATTCAATAAGAATCATCAAGCTAGGGTTTAATGAGCTCACGAGTTTAATCAAACCCCTAAATTCAAAAAAATGTTCAAGGTCGTTTCATCCTAATTTCCATCTGTGGTGAGGGGCAGAGATGAAACCTGTGTGATTTTAAGAAAAGGGTCTGAAATGGCCATCTTTACAATGGGTGGGTAGTGGAGGGGTGGTTGTGGGAAAATGATGTCGGTTGCCGGAGGCGTGTGAAGATGGAGTGGGTTAAGGGAGAGTTTAAACTGTATTAAACCCCATAGAACAAGGACCAAATAAAAAAAATCTTCGAGAAATAAGTGACGTATCATTTTAATTAGCCACATAAGCATTTTTTGTTGGTTTATTTTATGCCACATCATTTAAAGGTAACCAGTTACCTGTTGAACAGGTAATCGAGATCCTTAAATAAATGTAAAGTTTGTATCAGACACTAAAATGATAGTTTTCAAAGTTTGTTCTCCAAAATAGGAATCAACTCAAAGTTCGTTCCATTTTGATGCAATTTTCCAGCAATCTAATATAACACAATAAATAAATCATCTTATTAGAGGTTGTTTGGCAGTTCCTGAATGGTTTTTGATACAGAATCATTAAGTGGTCAGAATGATTAAGAGATTCTTATGGTATAATGCAAAATGAAATATAGTTGTTTGGTAATTGTTTAAAATAAAATAAGGGCGTTGAATGGTTAAGGGAGACCCAAGATACAAAATCATTCAGAGGCTTTTGGAACCATTAAAAGGCAATTTTTTTTTTTTTGTTAAACAAGATTCATCTCTTAGCGATTCAAAATTTGCCTCTTAATGGAATTATTAAGAGGTAAACAAACAACCCCTTAGTTTTTTTTGATATAATATATTTTGAAAATTAATTTATTAGTCTCTTTTATAACATATTTTTCAAAAAAATCCCTATAAAAAGACTAAAAAATGAAATATTTTATTTCAACCCAACTCACAAGAACACGCATAAGAAACATAATAAAAAATAACTCGCCAAAACGGCTCCAAATACAACTCAAACATACGAGGTTTGCAGAAACAACCTATTACACAACTGAGAATGATTAAAGAAAAAATTAACTACAACTAGAAAGCAAGGGCATCATCCTTCTAGTCCTCGAATTCCTGCTCAAAGCTTCTCCCTCCCCTTACCCGATCCTTCTACTTCACGCCTTCCCGAAAAGGTTTTTATTTTTAAAAAACGAGGGTTAGACCGAGAGGTCTAGTGAGTTCCCTCCCTCTAAAACGGTTTATCCATGCCACAACAACATATGAAAAGATATATAAAAGCATTCATAAACAAATTTAATTTCAACGTTCAACACACAAACAAAACACGCTGATGGCACACACTGAAGTCACGCATAAGTGACTACATGTCTGGCTCACACTGCCTTTATCTGGGACACACCCCGACTTAGGCCATACTTGCCACTAACAATGTATGCATACATTTAAGACACTCGTTGCAATAAAATAAAACATGCACTTTAAATATTTCTCATGCGAAACGACATAGCATTAATAATGTATTTCGGTAGAAGTACTCATATGGCGCTCCTGCTTATCTCCCTTTTTTCTACGCCTTGGTCCCTAAACAGAACCTACGATTAAAGAAGTTTAAAATGGTGAGCCACACAACTTATCTTAACTTACAGGTTAAGGTCTCCCAAATGCGGGCCTCCTTCCTCAGGGTTTCACCCCCCCCCCGACTACCAGATTTCCCCCACTCCCGGGGACACACCTGGTTCCCCGACTCCCGGGCACCTACCGGGTCCCCCTCCCCCCGTCTCTCGGGGTCACACCCGGTCACCACCTCCCGGTGAAACCCGCCCTCGGGCCCCCTTCCATTCGGTCTCCCCGACTTCCACCCGTCTCCCGGGCTCCTTTCCCGGCACCGCCATTTCCCGGTCTCACCGGTTTCTTCCCTCTCGGGACCCCGCCTCCCGGGGATCCTTTCCCGGGATCACCCCCCGGCCTCCCCGGGTTCCTCCCGCCTGGGACCCCGTATCCCAGGGTTCCCTACCCGAGTTCACTACCTACCCCGATCTCCCCGAGTTCTCTCGTTCCGGGGCCCCGTCTCCTGGGGTTCCCTTCCCGGGTTCAACCCAAGTGTACTGGGCGATTCCCAGTATAAGGGTTTTTTGGTGGGAACAGGAAGGAAAGCCTTATTTGGACAAAACTCGAATGAATCCTCCAAATCGAAAGGTTCAAATCTTCCCAACTGCATCCCCACCAAGGTTGGACAAGGCCTTTATAGCAAGTTATCAGATTCCAACCACCCAATAATCTTACTATCTAATCAAGTCAAGGAATCCATCCACTAAACCAAAAATAAAAGATGGGATTAAGGATTACCTTTATGAGAAATTTGGAGTAGGATCTTCCTTCAAATTATTTGTCTTCCTCCCAAAAACGTATGCACCAAATTGCACACAGTATACTCTAGCCTCCACCTAAGAAAAATGATTAGGGAGAATAACTTTTAGGGTTTTATTCCTTTTTATTGGAATTTGCAAATCAACCCTTGTTTGGGTAAAATTTCACAAGTCATGGCCGAAGCAAGGAAATCAAATGTCTCCAATCTAAGGACCATTCTTGTAATAAGATAAGGTCTTGATGATCACACACATCGAGAGTCACGATTGTCCCTCATGATGATGGTCGAGAGTTTCTCGCGTCTACGACCAGAAAGAACCTCTCGATAGACTTATATCTTACGAACTTTATAACGTAACTAATGATTGTTTATCATTTATTACATACGACCGTTTTTTTTTTGTGAATCCTTTATTATAGGTTTAAAGCGCATAATGACCAATGGATATAACGGACGAATGTCATCAAGATCAATCATTACCAAGGTCGTTGGACATTTAATGCTCATTTATGGTTACCAAAAGCTATATATACAAGGCCTAAAAACCATTTGGGACATCTGAATTGAATTGGAACATACAAGTGCTCAGACATACTCAGACTCTCTTCCCTCAAGCAACAACTCTCGACGAAGTGCTGCATTGAACGACGAACAACGCAATCTTATGATCTGTTTATTTTTAATTATAATATCGTTAATTATACTGTTAGTGCTCCTTCTAAAGGACGACGTCCCTCTTTGACGCCCATAGTGCACTTGACGATCTCTGCTATCGTCCACGGTTTTTACCCTCGACAGGGTTTTTCGCGTCACTAAATTCTCTGTCTGTTATTTACTTTTATTATCTGTCGTACGATTTGTCGATCGATCGGTTACTTTAGTTGTTAAAGTTCCACACCGACCTTAGATCTTCCTTGGGATGATTTTTGGCATTAACAGTTTGGCGCCCACCGTGAGGCCCCAACTAGAGTAAAATCCTTGACAAAGAGTGCGGCCTACTAAGAGTTTCAGTGCAACTTTTTTTACTAGTAGGATCATGGAAGCTCTGGGAACTCAAGCCCACATCATTGCTCAAATGCATATGGAACTTGATGCTGCACACAGTCCCATTAACACTCTGGATAAGCAGAATCGCAGAGCAGTTGAAAAACTCTCAACAATGAGGAATCAAAATGTGGGAAACTAATTTGGGCCTCAGTATGGTCCATGACCACCTTTTTACATGCCTTTTGCAGGTATTCAACCTCCACTGCCTCCATACTACAGGCCAACGCAAGGTACTGGAGCAGCCACTGGAGTCACCACATTTTCTATCCCGACGATCCCAACGATGTCACCACCAACGACAACATTTCCATCCATGTTCATGCCTCCCACACACGCACCAATTAATGGTGATGCTGTAGAGACATCACATCGCAACGGGTTTTCTCCAAATGCAGGTATCACGTCTCAAGACTCTGGATTTGTGCCAGTTTCGCTCCCGACGAGCAACCGTTTCAGTCTGGACGATCCTGTCGCACGATGATTGAATCAGTTAGAAGAACATAATGAAAAGATGTTGTCGTTACTCGCAAAGCTTCCAGGAGCTGCTGTACCTATGGACGTTGAATCAAGGACCGGGTTTCAAGCATCACCCTTCGTCGACGAAATCTCCATGGTTGACGTCCCAAAAAAGTACAACATCCCAAAGTTCACTCCAAAGTACTCTAGAATTAGCGATCCGACCGAGCATATCGCACAGTATAAACAGTTGATGTGGACTGTGTCGATACCCCATCAGTATCAGGAGGTCTGCATGTGCAAAAGCTTCGGTGTGATTCTCACGGGTGTTGCACTTCAGTGGTTGATTAACTTGCGACCCGAGTCTATCAGCAACTTCGCAGAGCTAGTCAACCAATTCTTTCAACAGTTTGCTAGCAGTCGTAAGATGGAAAAGCAAACTAGCGACCTCTACTACATCACCCAGAAGACAGGCGAGTCAGTCCGAAACTACTTTAATCGCTTCAATTCTGAGATGATCAGCGTACGAAACTGTGACGTCAGGACTGCGATCGAGGTTTACAAGCGAGGTCTCGACGACAGTTCAAACCTGTATTTGGATCTGACAACGTATCCACCGAAAAAATTCAAAGACGTTCGAGCCCGGACACTGGCCTATATGTGGGTCGAGGACGATGCCGCCTTCCGTCGCAAGCACTCTAGTGATAAGAAAGTATTGAGCGTCAAAAAACCGAACTTCAAGGCTAGATCGACCTCCAAGGTCGAGACGTCTAAGCAAATCTCGAACGTGAGATTTGACAAAAGAAGATTGCACCAACGAACAAGTTCCCCCAGTATCCTAAGATTTCATCTTACGGATTCAAAGGAACATCTAAGGAGGTGGTCGAGGCCCTAAAGAATGTCTTGACCAACGTCAAGTGGCCTCCAAAAAGTGAAAGAGAAGACGCAAGAAAGACAAATCCAAATGATGCGACTTTCATAGCGACCATGGCCACGTAACGGACGATTGCATCACCTTATGAAGAGGATTGGCTTGGATCATACCAAAAGGCCACCTGCAAGACTTGCTAGGCGTAAATATTCGGCCAGCTTCACCAGAACATACAAAAGTCGTTAATTGTGTGACTAGAGGTTCCGATATTTGTGGATTAACATACTCGGCAGCCAAGCGACATGCTAGTCGAGGACCTGAAGAACTTCCTGTCTCACTATCGTCACGACCAAAACATGAACTGGATTTTGGAGGCCATGCCTATAATTGTTAGTGCACATATTTGTTGGATACAAGATCATAAAGACTGAAGACTGAAAGTCAAAGCTCAAAGTCAACTTTCAAGTGAAAGTCAAATGTCAAAGTCTTGTCTTTGTAAAGAGCTTGTAAGCGTGTGTTATTTGTCTTAGTATAAATAGTTGTTTTTTTTCGTAGACTCATAAGGCTACGTGGATATAAAGTTCTAGAGATAGGAAGTTTGTGAGAGAAAAATTGAACAGAGTCTATATACGAATTGTATTGTTGGAAATCAAAACAGGTTGATTGTTTAATCTGATTTCTATCATCTTGCTAATTGATTTAGTAGTAAGAACTTGATAAAACTAGGAATTAATAGCGAACAATGGAAATAACATCATGATGGCTTAATCATTCAGCTTACGATTGGAATTGTTTGACTAAGAGAATCGTGGTTGACGGAGGAAGTTATGCCAATATCATTTTCCTTAGCATGATCAAAGCTATGGGAATTGACAAGTCAGAAATCGTGCGACGTTCGACGGTCCTTGTGGGCTTCAATGGCGACATGGCTAACACCATTGGGGAAATTACTCTCCCAGTATTCGCTAAAAGGGTCAACAAGCAGACCAAATTCAACGTCATAGATTACTCGTCAGCATACAACATTATCCTAGGGCGACCTTGGATTCATGATGTGGAGGTTGTTCCATCGACATATCATCAGAAAATCAAGTTCCCTATGCCTTGGGGTGTTCAAGAAGTTAAAAGCGAGCAAAAGATTGTGCGAGATTGCTACAAAGTTGGGATGAAGCCTCGAAAGCAGAGTATCTAGCAATTACAGAACCAGGTCGATCTTGACACCATTGACGACTATCGACTGGAAGAAGTTGTCTTGGATAAGGATAAACCTGACAGGGTCATCTTCGTAGGTACGTCTCTCGACCCTTCCTTAAAAGAATCGTGGATTTCTTTTTTGCAGGATAATGCTGAATGTTTTGCTTGGAGGCACGAGGATATGTTTGGCATCGACCCTGAGGTCATCTCACATCGACTCAATGTCGATCCATCATTCAAACCAGTCAAACAAAAGCGACGCAAATTCGCTCCTGAGCGAAACAAAGTAATCAATGAAGAAGTCGATAATCTACTCAAGACTGGAATAATTCGGGAAGTAAAATATCCTGAATGGTTAGCAAACATCGTGGTCGTACAGAGGAACAAATGGAAATGGAGAGTATGTATCAATTTCACTGATCTCAACAAGGCTTGTCCTAAAGACCCGTTCCCATTATCCCACATTGACGCTATGGTTGACGCGACTGTCGGACATGAACTCTTAACGTTCATGGACGCATATTCGGGATACAATCAAATCTTAATGCATCGCAACGACAAAGAGAATATGACATTCATGACAGACAAAGGGATTTACTGTTATAAGGTCATGCATTTCCGTCTCAAGAATACGGGATCAACATACCAGCGACTGGTCAACAGGATGTTCAAAGAGCGTCTTGGTGACACAATGGAAGTATACATCGACGATATGTTGGTCAAATCAAAGCAAGCAATCGATCATATCGGTCACTTAAGGCAGTCATTCGATATTCTCAAATAATATCATATGAAGCTCAATCCAACGAAATTCTCCTTCGGAGTAAGTGCAGAGAAATTCTTGGGATACATGGTCACCCGTCATAGGATCAAGGTCAATCCTGACCAAATAAAAGCGATCATGGACATTAAGTCCCTGCGTAACCTTAAAGATGTCCAACGACTTACTGGATGAATTGCGGCATTAAACAGGTTTATCTCCCGATCTTCAGATAAATGCCACTTATTCTATAATGTTTTGAGAAAAAACAGGGGATTCGAATAGACAAGCGACCATGAAAACGTGTTCCAAAAGCTCAAGGAGTACATGACGTCGCCACCTTTACTGTTGAAACCGGAGGATCACGAAGTCCTCTAGCTTTATCTAGCAATCAGCTCAACTGCTGTAAGTGTCGTCCTAATCCGAGAGGACGAAAAACAACAACTTCCAATCTATTACGTAAGTAAGTCACTTCTCGACACCAAAACCAGGTATTCCTCTATGGAAAAACTTTTGTTAGCTTTAATTACAGCGGAAAAAAAGTTACGTCATTATTTCGAGTCACATCCTATAACTGTCGTGACTAACTTTCCTCTTAAGTATGTCTTGAGGAAACCCGAGTTGATAGGTCGACTGGAAAAATGGAGCGCCTACCTTAGGAGTTACGACATTGAATACAAACCCAGGACCGCTATCAAATCGCAAGCACTGGCAACTTCATCGACGATTTTAGCCTAGAATTAGATGTACCGACTTAACCAGTGGCCACTCTCGACGACACAACCTGAACTTTACATGTCGACGGATCATCCAACACTCGGGGTCAGGTATTGGCGTCGTCCTCAAGTCACCACAGGGGGTAAGATGGTGAACTCCATACGGTGCGATTTTAGAGCTACGAACAATGAAGCTGAATACGAAGCTTTCATCGCGGGAATGAATATGGCTCACGACTTGGGGGCAACAAGACTTCACGTCAAAATAGATTCCCTTCTAGTCGTGAATCAAATGAATGGGGAATTCGCGGCTAAAGACTCTAAAATGACGGCTTATCTCAGAAAAGCCAAAGCCAAATCCAAGGAATTTAAGGATTTTTCTATTTCACAGATCCCGAGGGATCAAAATACCCAAGCTGATGCATTAGCTAATCTTGGATCGACACTCACAATCCCCATTTGACGTCGTTCCAATAATTCATCTAACGCCATTCATTGAAAACGAAAACGGTGTCCAAGCAACAGAAGAGGAAGACAACTGGTCGAGCAACATCAGAAGATTCTGGCATGGTAGCTGTTGTTGTACAAAAATTCTATCAATGGTAGATGTACCTATAACGCCCGAAATTTTGTAAGTATAGTTTATCCCTAAATATCGCATTTATTGTATTCCGGTATGCGGTCATTTTATATATAAACGTGTCTCCAATCGAGATTAGTGGTATTGTTAAAAAGAAAATCAAAGTCAAGATTTTAGCCTTTAGGGCGAGTTCCAAGTAAGTTGTGCAAACCTCAAACTCACATTAAACTAGCTTTAGGGGCTGTGTTGATTTTAAGCTAAAATACCTTCCAAGCGACTTTCGAGTGAGTTGCATGATTCCAAACTAACTTCAAACCCACGTCGACCTCTGTTTTGATTTTAAACCCAAATACCTTCCAGGCGAGTTTGAAGTGAGTTTCTTGACCTCAAACTAACTTCAAACTCACGTAGACCTCTGTGTTGATTTTAAACCCAAATACCTTTCAGGCGATTTTGAAGTGAGTTTCTTGACCTCAAACTAACTTCAAACTCACGTCGACCTCTGTTTTGATTTTAAACCCAAATACCTTTCAAGCGAGTTTGAAGTGAGTTGTTTGACCTCAAACTAACTTCAAACTCACGTTGGCCATTGTTTTGGCATTAAACCCAAATACATTCCAGGCGACTTTCAAGTGAGTTTCCTGACCCCAAACTAACTTCAAACTCACCCGAACCAAAAATTGGGTTTAAAACCCTTTTGATGACTCTTTTTCTCATTTCCTTTCATCCAAACCTCCTTCACTCTCTCCCAATTCGTTTCCTTCTCCCCCCCTTCAAACCCTAAATCATTTTTTGGCTCAAGTCCTTGGATTTTATGGAGGTAAAACATCATCAAGTGGTAAGATTAGAAGCTTTGGTCAAGGATTCACCACCTCCACCTTCATCTTCTTCTCCAAGTCTTCTAGGGTTTCATCCACCATTGTTCTCCCTTTGGTAGATTGGAGGTTTGTGACCATTTTAGTGAACTAGAGGTGTTTGGTTGATGGATTCAAGCTTGGGCTAAGGTTTTGGAAGATTTGGCTTGAAGATTCAAATTTCTTCAAGGAAGCTTTAAGTGGGTAAAATCTAGATTTAGTCTAAATCTAGCAAGGTGAGTCATACTCCTTTTATAAAACTTTATACACATCAAAATATGTAGTTTTGACTTTCTAATAATCTCCTTGTTTGCATATTCATCATTTATGAAATTTTGACCTAACTTGGTAGATTTTTAGAGTTTCTTACCATTTTTGTAAAATGAAGATATAATCCATGTCTGGATCTACAAAAATGTTGTTGTCATATTTTGATGAATAAATGTTCAACTTATGGCTTTTAGCCAAGTTCATATTTAGCATACCATGGGATTTTGGTTGCAAAGGGTTATCTTGTGAAAGGGAAATAAATGGTTTTAATCTTGAAGAAATCCTTATTTCATTTATATGGTTCTTACACTTGAAAGGTGTATTTGGAAAGAAACATTTTGGAAGATGAGATTTTAGCCTTATGTTTATATATGGCTTGTGATTCTTATCAGCAGTTAACCATTGAAAAGTGATTTGGAAACTAAATGGTTTTATGGACTATATGTTTGATTATAGTTGGTCACAAATGTAATTGTGACAAGTCTAGACTACTACTAATGGATCCATGTGTATTGAGTTGACTTATTATTTGGGGGTAATTCCCGTATGTAGCTAGTTGAAACATTGGACCCTAGGATGGCATTTTGGTATGGTTATGTGGGACCGGTTACTAGTCGTGGGTCGTAAATGTAAATCCTACCGAATGAGCATGACTTGGATCATTGGGTGCCACCCCCCACATCGTTCTTTGAACAGGCATGTTCATGGCCTTGATCCTAGTATGGTGAGCTCAAAACTCGGAAAGTGGCTTACTGAGTGTTCCGCCACAATCCTTGGATTCGGGCTTACACCCGTCGTCGCAAGATGAGGTCTGGACCGGAAGGTCAATATGTGCATACCAAACCATATACAAAGATGTTGACGAAAAAAGTCTATTTATATTTCAATGAAATCTTTTACTGGCATTCATATAAACTGTGTGTTCTCACTAGGCTTTATGCCTAACGCTTTTTCGAAAATGATGTGTATAACAGGTTCCCTTAGCAGCGGGTCGTCAAGGGGTTGAGTGAAGAGTTTGGTCTCTTGAGGGAATTTTCGGATGATAGATTATTTGGAGACTTGGTGTTTAAACCAATTCATTCTTTTGGTATTGGGTTAACAACCTATGTAATCTAGATAGATTTGGTTTGGTTTGGTTTGTTGTCGTTTCTCCGTACACATATACAGGTTTTGTGAATGTTCACGCTTTGCCCATTATTTTGGATGGTTTGCCCTATTTATAAACGTCATATTGTCGAATTTTCAATTTTTAAAATTACCCCAAGTTTTAGCGTGTTACAAGTTGGTATCAGAGCTCTAGTTTAAGTGAACTAGGCATGAATGTAAGATGTCTAGACTTAGACTGAGTACGTTAGGCATTGATTTGTGAGTTGGGTAGAATTTCTAAGAGTCGACGGAAACTATGGTTATCAAGCGTTGTGGCGATGGTAACGAGAACCTTTATGTATTATATGTTCATAATCTCACCTAGCTAATGTTATTATGAGGATATTTATACGTGATGGTGCTTGAAGTGCCATTACTGTGACAATTGGTAATGTAGTAGTACGTTCTCTTGTGCTTGGTTTACTAATGTTATGATATTTGGTAGACGTAGTAGTACATTTCCTTCATGTTCAATTCTGTTAACTCCTTCTTATTCATACTCGTGCTTGTATGAACTGCCTTGGTATGTCGACCGTTGGGGTAGTAAGAAAGTTTCTGAATGGGTAACTATTAGAAAAAGTTGATGATTTTAGTATTCGTTACTTGGAGTGACGGTAAGTACGGTGATTGCATTAAGTGGACCGTTTCGAGTCAGATTGATTAGTTTGATTAGAACCATAGACATTTGGAACCAATGTATTTCGAGGAGAAATTATGAAGTGAACCTATGAAGTCCGTGATCTTTGCCTTAAGATGTTGAGCATCTGGATGACGATAGTGTAACTACAGAAATCGAGGAGCGTGAGTTCAAGTTGATTTGTGAAAACGGTGTACATGCCAAAATGTTTATTTTAAAGTGCTTGTGTTTTACATTAAATTGTTTATGTAACACACATCTTTGTGATTTTGGGCATTTTGTTAAATAAATCATTTTGATATATTTCTTTGACGATGTAATATATAAATGGAGGTCATTTTATATAATTGTCCATTTGGTGCATACGATTTTATAAACCGTTGGAAAATGCATGTCATTGACCTGTGAGTCATTTTGGAAACATGAAGAGAAAGAGTTCATTTGGAAAACATTTTGTTTCAACCAATGATAAGTTTTGGGTTAATTACCTTTTGGGTCGTGGTGTTTGCATAATTGTTGGTCAAACGTATTTCGATGTCTCTTTTGGCTTTCATTGGGTATTTACGTAAACTGTTGGGTCGTTGGCTCGGTTTTAACTAAATGGAGTCTTGAGGAAATTTGTCCAGTTTAAAAACAGTGGTGGAAATTTTATTGGCGTCCAGTGGTATTGTTTCCCCTTTGAGTTTGGTGGGAGCAGTTCAGTTGCACATATCATGTATGCATATTTTATTGGGAATTTTCGTCATGGTGTTTTAGCCAATGTTTTAGAACGATGAGAGCATGTTTATATTTGGCTTTGAACTCGAAACCGACATAAATTATTTCATGTTTTAACCGGATGCATACGCATATCAATCTACTAGCTTTGTGAAATAAATGGTCGCATACAAGTTTTGTGTGAAATCTTATTCTGTGCCGCTTTATGGCTAAATGAGATAAAACTTTGAGAGTTTGATATCATGAAAATGTTGTTTTGGGTTTTGCAAGCATGTTATTTGTACGACCTAAAGTTTTGAATCAAACTAAGTTACTCTTACGTTTGATCAAATCGCATGCATCTGTCTTTTACAAAGTTTGGGGAATAAACTGATGCATAAGAGGCTTGTTGAAAATTTTTATGACACGACGTCTTGTGGTTTAAGAGGAAGGATTTTAAAGTTAAAATTTTGAAGTTCTCTTTTAGAGTTGTACGAATACTTATTACACGTATTGTGGTACAGGAATTTAATTCCATGTTTAAAGTGCGAATTTTGCTACACATCTTTTGTTACCGTTTTATTAATGTAAATATTGGTCAGACGAATTTGGGAAGCGGTTTTATATATGTAGCGTCGATGATCAAATTTCAACCTATCGAGTGATCGGTAGCGGATTGCACCGCACGATAAATCGTTATAAAGCTTATGTATTTGAAAGTTTTATAAAAGTTTAAATCGGCATGCTGGTTAAAAACTTTGAACTCATTAGGTATATAGATTTAAACATTGTTGGGAAGGGAGTTGTAATTAAGGAACTAAGGAATCCTTAGAATTTGAAGCGTCGGATGATCCGACTTGGGGTCAATCTTGAATTTGAGTTTCAGTTTCGGTGTCGGGTCATGCTTGAATAGTGGAGGTATTATATTTTGTTCCCCAGTTAATTAAGTGATGATCTCTATGCTTCGATAAACCTTCGGGTTGAAACCATGTACGGTCGTTTGGGTATGGTTGGTTTTGAATTTGTGTGTTTTGGTGCGACGACATACTAATTATCAGTGGTGTGCCACTTTATCAGGTTTGGTGAATACTGATGATATTTTGGTTGGCTAATAAAGCGGTATGATTTGGGGTTTAACTTCCATGATTAGGTGTAAGAATTTTTTTTTTCGACATTGCAACTCGGGAGCGAAATGTTTGGTGGTATACCCACGTTGCAAAATGGTCATTCCGAGGATAGGTGTTGGCACTCTATTTTGAGGACAATAGCTATTGGTGTGCTTCGTTGTACTTCCGTTAGATCTGGTGGGTCTGCAGGACAAATGGTAACCTTCAGGAAATTAGATGTTGATGATTAAGAGTCAATCATTGATGTTTCGATAATTGTCAAGACTTTTGCTGATTTGGCAATCGATGCTTGAGTGCATGGATGGAGTTGTGTAACCTTGGAGTTTGGGATAAGCGAGTATCTGTAGAGTGTGTTGGTACGTTTCTGGAGGAAACAATAGACCAATGTTGGGATCTATGGAAGCTTGAAAGTCATTGCAGACATCGGGTCTGTGTTAGCATTGAGGAACTGATTTAAGGTTGTGTCGGTTCAGACCAAACTAGTTGTTAGAAAGTTTTATCGAAGGACGATAACTCTTTGGTGGTAAGGTTTATTGGATACATTTAGTGAGAATGTAGAGGTGGACTTTAAGTACAAATCGATTATCAAGGAGACCCTGACGCATCGCATTTAGAGGTATCTAAGAGAGAGGTTTGCTTTGGGGTATTCTTGGTGGAAATGATTGAATAAGGTCGTAAGTTACTCTTGAGGTAATATGAGCAACATAAGGTTGGGAGGCAACCGAGATTTAATGGTTAAGAAAATTATTTAATCAAGGACTCAATGTTCATCCTGACGTCGGTGAAATATATCGAACGTTGAGATTGAGTTTTAACGACACGTTATGAGAAACTCAGCGACAACCTCAACCGGAATGTAATCAGGTCCGTATATGAGGTGAGGTTTCATGAAGGCGTCCCTTTTGGATAGGAAATCAATCGATCTTTCCAAGTGTGATGTTGGGTGCTTGGTGGTTCCAGATTTCTAGGACAAAATCTCTTTTAAGGTTAGGAGGATTATAACGCCCGGAATTTTGTGAGTATAGTTTATCCCTAATTATCGCATTTATTGTATTCCGGTATGCGGTCATTTTATAGATAAACGTGTCTCCAATCGAGATTAGTGGTATTGTTAAAAAGAAAATCAAAGTCAAGATTTTAGCCTTTAGGGCGAGTTCCAAGTGAGTTGCGCAAACCTCAAACTCACATTAAACTAGCTTTGGGGGCTGTGTTGATTTTAAGCTAAAATACCTTCCAAGCGACTTTTGAGTGAGTTGCATGATTCCAACCTAACTTCAAACCCACGTCGACATCTGTTTTGATTTTAAACCCAAATACCTTCCAGGCGAGTTTGAAGTGAGTTTCTTGACCTCAAACTAACTTCAAACTCACGTAGACCTCTGTGTTGATTTTAAACCCAAATACCTTTCAGGCGAGTTTGAAGTGAGTTTCTTGACCTCAAACTAACTTCAAACTCACGTCGACCTCTGTTTTGATTTTAAACCCAAATACCATTCAAGCTAGTTTGAAGTGAGTTGTTTGACCTCAAACTAACTTCAAACTCACGTTGGCCATCGTTTTGGCATTAAACCTAAATACATTCCAGGCGACTTTCAAGTGAGTTTCCTGACCCCAAACTAACTTCAAACTCACCTGAACCAAAAATTGGGTTTAAAACCCTTTTGATGACTCTTTTTCTCATTTCCTTTCATCCAAACCTCCTCCACTCTCTCCCAATTCGTTTCCTTCTCCCCCCCCCCCTTTCAAACCCTAAATCATTTTTTGGCTCAAATCCTTGGATTTTATGGAGGTAAAACATCATCAAGTGGTAAGATTAGAAGCTTTGGTCAAGGATTCACCACCTCCACCTTCATCTTCTTCTCCAAGTCTTCTAGGGTTTCATCCACCATTGTTCTCTCTTTGGTAGATTGGAGGTTTGTGACCATTTTAGTGAACTAGAGGTGTTTGGTTGATGGATTCAAGCTTGGGCTAAGGTTTTGGAAGATTTGGCTTGAAGATTCAAATTTCTTCAAGGAAGCTTTAAGTGGGTAAAATCTAGATTTAGTCTAAATCTAGCAAGGTGAGTCATACTCCTTTTATAAAACTTTATACACATCAAAATATGTAGTTTTGACTTTCTAATAATCTCCTTGTTTGCATATTCATCATTTATGAAATTTTGACCTAACTTGGTATTTTGGGAGATTTTTAGAGTTTCTTACCATTTTTGTAAAATGAAGATATAATCCATGTTTGGATCTACAAAAATGTTGTTGTCATATTTTGATGAATAAATGTTCAGCTTATGGCTTTTAGCCAAGTTCATATTTAGCATACCATGGGATTTTGCTGCAAAGGGTTATCTTGTGAAAGGGAAATAAATGGTTTTAATCTTGAAGAAATCCTTATTTCATTTATATGGTTCTTACACTTGAAAGGTGTATTTGGAAAGAAACATTTTGGAAGATGAGATGTTAGCCTTATGTTTATATATGGCTTGTGATTCTTATCAGCAGTTAACCATTGAAAAGTGATTTGGAAACTAAATGGTTTTATGGACTATATGTTTGATTGTAGTTGGTCACAAATGTAATTGTGACAAGTCTAGACTACTACTAATGGATCCATAGGTATTGAGTTGACTTATTATTTGGGGGTAATTCCCGTATGTAGCTAGTTGAAACATTGGACCCTAGGATGGCATTTTGGTATAGTTATGTGGGACCGGTTACTAGTCGTGGGTCGTAAATGTAAATCCTACCGAATGAGCATGACTTGGATCATTGGGTGCCACCCCCCACATCGTTCTTTGAACAGGCATGTTCACGGCCTTGATCCTAGTATGGTGAGCTCAAAACTCGGAAAGTGGCTTACTGAGTGTTCCGCCACAATCCTTGGATTCGGGCTTACACCCGTCGTCGCAAGATGAGGTCTGGACCGGAAGGTCAATATGTGCATACCAAACCATATACAAAGATGTTGACGAAAACAGTCTATTTATATTTCAATGAAATCTTTTACTGGCATTCATATAAACTGTGTGTTCTCACTAGGCTTTAAGCCTAACACTTTTTCGAAAATGATGTGTATAACAGGTTCCCTTAGCGGCGGGTCGTCAAGGGGTTGAGTGAAGAGTTTGGTCTCTTGAGGGAATTTCCGGATGATAGATTATTTGGAGACTTGGTGTTTAAACCAATTCATTCTTTTGGTATTGGGTTGACAACCTATGTAATTTAGATAGATTTGGTTTGGTTTGGTTTGTTGTCGTTTCTCCGTACACATATACAGGTTTTGTGAATGTTCACGCTTTGCCCATTATTTGGGTGGTTTGCCCTATTTATAAACGTCATATTGTTGAGTTTTCAATTTTTAAAATTACCCCAATTTTTAGGGTGTTACAGTACCTCCCATGAACCCTTAAGGCCAATCGTGCAAGCTCGAAGCATATCTTCCAGCGTTTGTATAGTCCTTTCACTCTGCCATTCGTATGAGGGTGATAAGAAGTACTCAACTTGAGTTGCGAGCCCAACTCCCTCGGAAGACTCTTCCAAAAGGACGACGTGAAACGACCATCACGGTCCGAGACTATAGACGACGGTACTCCATGCCTAGATACAATTTCATCAATATATATATATATATATATATATATTTGCTAGCTTCTCCAACGGATACGTCTCCTTAATTGGTAAGAAGTGAGCCGATTTGGTGAGTCGGTCTACTATCACCCAAATGGCGTCATGCCCCTTCAGTGATCGCGGTAATCTCGTGACAAAGTCCATCGCGTTCTCGTCCCACTTCCACACAGGTATCTCTAATGATTGAAATTCTCCATACGGTCGTTGGTGTTCTGCCTGAATTTTAGGCACGCCAGACACCGTTCAACGAAGTGAGCGATATCTTTCTTCAGCCCTGACCACCAGTAAAAATGCTTCAAGTCATGGTACATCTTATTGGCTCCCGGGTGTATCGAGTAACGAGACATATGTGCTTCTTCTAATCCGCGACTGTCGACTCCTAGCGAAGCTACTAACCCGACAACCCTTTCACTTTTTAGGTTCTCTTCCAATAACGCTTCCTCCCGGACTTCTTAATCTCCTCTAGGAGGTTAGAAGTTGCTTCGACTCTAAAGGCTAACACCTTCGTCGAATCCCCTCGTCCCTTCCGAATCAACATGTCGGCTACCACATTCGCTTTACCCGGATGGTAAAGAATTTCACATTCATTGTCTCCCAACAACTTCATCCCTCTCATTTGTCTCATAATCAATTCTTTCTGGTTGAATAAATGCTGGAGGCTCTTGTGGTCGGTGAAAATCTGGCACTTAACCCCTTATAAATAATGTCTCCAAATCTTCAAGGTGAAAACCACTACTGCTAGCTCCAAATCATGTGTAGGGTAATTCTTCTTGTGATCCTTTAATTGACGAGACGCAAAGGCAATTACCTTCCCCTCTTGCATAAGCACGCACCTAATCCCAACTTAAAAGCATCGTTGTAGATCACAAATCCTTCGGATCCGTTGGGTAGGGATAAGATTGGTGCACTACTCAAGCTTTCCTTTAATTTATGAAAAGCAGATTCCTAGTCCTCGACCCACACGAACTTAACATTTTTCTTAGTTAAAGCGGTTAGCAGCGTAGCTATCCGTGAAAAGTCCTGAATGAACTTCTGGTAATAACTCGCTAGACTAAGGAAGCTCCTCACCTTAGACGGTTATTTCGGCGGTTCCCAACCTTTAATGGCTTCAATCTTAGTTGGGTCTACCTTGATACCGTCCTCTGCCACCACATGACCTAAGAACTAGACTTCTCTCAGCCAAAACTCGCACTTCAAGAATTTGTCATACAACTTCTCGCGCTTTAGCAACTCCAACACCAATCGAAGGTGCTTCTCATGCTCACTCAGGGACCGAGAATAGATCAGGATATCATCTATGAAGACTATTACACACTTATCCGAAAATGAACTACACACTCAATTCATCAGGTCCATAAATACTGCTGGAGCATTTGTCAGACCAAAAGGCATGACCAAAAACTCATAATACTTGTATCTCGTGCGAAAGGCCATCTTAGGCACGTCTTCTTCCCTCACCTTCAATTGGCGGTACCCGAATCTCAAATCTATTTTTGAAAAGAAATTCGCTCCCTGCAGCTGATCGAAGAGATAGTCGATCCTCGGAAGTGAATACTTGTTCTTGACCATCACCTTAGTAAGTTCTCGGTAGTCTATGCATATTCGCATAGAACCATCCTTCTTTTTGACAAAAAATATTGGTGCTCCCCACGGCGAAGAACTAGGGCGTATGAAACCCTTGTCAAGTAGTTCTTGCAGTTGCGTCATCATCTTCTTCATCTCGGCCGGTGATAAACGATAAGGAGCTCTCGCTATTGGTACCGTTCTAGGCATCAAATCAATTCTAAACTCTACTTGCTGATCAAGGGGCAAGTTAGTCAAGTCCTCCGGAAACACCTCTGGGTATTCGCTTACTACTGGCACCCCCTCTAAACCTCTCTTTTCTTTCTTAGCATCTAACATGTATGCTAAAAACTCCAAGCATCCCTTCACTAAACACTGCCTAACTTTAATCATGGAGATTAAACACGACTTCCTATCCCGCCGATCCCCATAGATCACCGCTTCCTTCTTATCGAGTAAGGTGATGCAAATCAACTTCTTATTACACACTATGTTGGCATCATTAGTTGCCACCCAGTCCATGCCTACAATAACATCGAATTCCCCTATACCCATCGGGTATGACCGCAACGGGAATAAGTGACCATCTATGTCAATTTTGCTCCCCTCATAGAATCCCCCCACCAAGACCCGACTATCATCTTCTACCTCTACTTCGAACCCATGATTCAGTTTCTTGGGTTCCACAAGCAAATTTCGTACAAAGTTCGGGGATACAAATGAAGGGTTGCACCCGAACCAAACAACATCTTATCAAGAGTCGAGTCAATAAGGAAAGTACCTGTCACCACATCTGGCATCTCTACCGCCTCCTCTGTCGTCATGTGGAACACCCTCGCCTTGGCCCGGGCCGGATCCACCTTCTTCTTCCTCCTTGACCACCTCCAAGGCTCCCTGTAAATACCTTTTTCAATTGTAGGCAGTCCGTCTTTATATGATCGGGAGAACCACACTGGTAACACGATCGAAAACCATGGCAATCCCATGCCATATGCCTCACCTTCTCATACTTGAAGCAACCGTCTTTGTCTAGCATGCATTCCCCACGGTGCACTCGATTGCATTTCCCACACGGCTTTTCCCCAAATCTTGGCGTTACCCGCAGCTCAGGCCTAGCATTTCTGGGCTTCTTAGCTTCACGAGCGGGTCCTTCCCATTTTCTCTTATCGTCGTCCTTCTCAGTCATCTAGCGTTCTTTCTCCTTCTCAGTTATCTCGACCGCGTTAATGGCCGCTTGAAAGGTGGTAGGGTTCCGGGTCGCTACCAATTCTCGGATGCTACTTTTCAGTCCGCAGATATACTTCTCTATGAGCCGTTCTTCATTCGATACATAGATCTCAGCAAAATGAGATTTCTCTAGAAACCTGGATGTATATTCACGAATTGTCATCTCACCCTACTCTAATCCTAGAAGCTCTTCTTCCAATTTCTTAACTGTCGTCAACGGGAAAAACTGCGCTTTAAAGTTGGCGACGAAGGTCTCCCAAGACATATCCCTTGCTGCTTTCGAACCCTCACCACCAGAATCGGCATCCCACCAGAATATCGTGTTCGATTTCAGCATGGATAATGCAAACATCACCGTGTCATCCTCAGCACACTTACATGTGTCGAATACTAACTCCATCTCCCTCACCCACTTCATGGTCACCACTGGGTCACACCCCCTTTGAAGCTAGGACACTTGCAAGAGGAGAATGTCTTGTAGTTACATCCCTTATCCGCTACTGACTTGGCTGCTATTTGTGGAGTCGATTGAGAGTGACTACCCACTACAGTCATAGGTGGGCTAGACATCTCGGTACCTTCCCTTTTCTCGCTCTTCTCTTTACTCCTAGACGTCGTCCTTGCTTGTTGTGACAACAATTCTTGCAAAGTTTCCTAGAGTTTGCCCATTTCAGTAGCGAACATCTCCCGAGTTACAAAGGCTTGAGCTCTTCCCCGACCACGGCCCCTCGATTTCCCTCGTCCTCTTATAGTAGTTGAACTCTCCTGCTGAGAAATTTCTTGTTCTGCAGGAATTTCCACACTTCTCGCCCGACGACTACCACGTGTCGAATTCAAACCCTGACTTCCCCTTTCGGGTTCATCCACTTGAGTGATAGCCCTTCGGGATGCTCTCCCTCGCCCCCTTCCACGACCTCGATCTCTTCCCCGAGCGGCTTCCTGCCTCGGAGGATTCATTGGTCCATCCACCAATACCTCATTCACGGACATGGTCTCAGCAACAGGTACAGAGCCACTTCTCAACACTCGCTCAGACATCTTGCTTACTGATAAGACAGACAAGAACGAAGCTTAATCAACAGTTTCAAACATAGTAAGACAAAATAAGCACATACATGTACCTATAAATTCGCAATTACATTGGCCAGATGTAATTCCAAATTTACCTTACTTGTTAGTTCTCAATACCCTATTATTTATGTCCCTGTTGAGGTCTCTCTAAGGCATTCCTATTTCTCAATTGTGTTTCTACTCCCACGGTTTAAGTTTAACCCCGTCTGTTCACCTAAATCCCTTAAACTATAGCTCTGATACCAACTATGACAACCCAACTCACAAGAACACGCATAAGAAACATAATAAAAAAATAACTCGCCAAAAACGGCTCCAAATACAACTCAAACATACGAGGTTTGCAGAAACAACCTATTACACAACTGAGGATGACTAAAGGAAAAATTAACAACAAACTAGAAAGCTAGGGAATCATCCTTCTAGTCCTCGAATTCCTGCTCAAAGCTTCTCCCTCCCCTTACCCGATCCTTCCACTTCACGCCTTCCTGAAAAGGTTTTTAGTTTTTGAAAAGCGAAGGTTAGACCGAGAGGTCTAGTGAGTTCCCACTAAAACGGTTATCCATGCCACGACAACATATGAAGAGAGATATATAGAAGCATTCATAAACAAATTTAATTTCGCCGTTCAACACACAAACAAAACACGCTAATGGCACACACTGAAGTCACACATAAGTGACTACATGTCTGGATCACACTGCCTTTATCTAGGACACCCCTCAATGGCATAAAATGGGACACCTCCCCGGGTATGAGCACATGCGGGACACCCCCCCCCCCCGACTTAGGCCATACTTGCCACTAACAATGTATGCATATGTAACACCCGTAATTTTCGGTAAGTAAAGGTCACCCAGACATTTTTGGATCTTATAAATGGTGGGAATTTTGTTGGGAAATCATTATTTAAAGTCCCTTAGAGTATCGGGGGTCTCAGTGTTGGAAAATGTGAGTTTCAAGGCTCCGGAAAGGTCCCGCTACAATGCCCGACGACTATGACAGTGTCATAGTCGCACTGTCACAGTCGCAGAGAAGGAACAGAAGGGGAGGCATTCTGGCGACAATGACCAGCGACATTTCCATGGGCAATGTCGCATGGCAATGTCTCATGGGAGGGAGAGCAGGCTGTCAAAATCGGATTTTTGGCTCATTTCTTCATTTATCACTTCTCACTTCCTCCCCGACTCTCCCAAAACCCTCCCAAGACCCATCTTCCCTACCCATAGTGTTTTGGGGTTCTAAATCCTTAAATCCCCAAGTTATGAGGCATCAATACTCTAACAAGTGCGATGTTGGAAGCTAGCTACCAAGGATCTTCACCTTCATCTTCAACCTCAAGCTCTAATTTAGGGTTTTCTAGGTTTTCATCAAAACCTAAGTGGTAAGTGTATCCCTTCCATTTCTAAACCCTAATATAAGATATAAATGTTCTCTTGTTGATTTTCTAGTGTTTGATTCCTTCAACTTCGGTTTGTAAGATTCTGGAAGATTTAGGTCAAAATTAGGGTTTTGACCAAAATGGAGATTTTAATGTAATGTGTTTGGGGATCAATTCTAATTGGTTGAATGTGATTATTCGTGGGTGAAATTTGTGCATCTAGGTTTATGGAGGTTTCGACCTTGAAGATTCAAGTGTTCTTCAAAGGAGCTCAAGTTGGGGTAAAATCTAGATTTAGCCTAAATCTAGCAAGGTGAGTTCAAGTTGATTTGTGAAAATGGTGTACATCCGAAAATGTCTATTTTAAAGTGTTTATATGTTTTACATGGAATTGTTAACTGCTGATCACTTGATATGTTTTGGGTATTTGGAAGTGTTAAACTTCATAAACTTATAAAACACCCACATTTGGGATTTTGGGCATTTTGATAAATAAATCATATATTTTGGGTCTCTTAATGATTTATTTCATGGAGTATATTTTTGAGTATAAATGCATTTTATTGGGTATTATGGGATGATTTGAAAGGATAAAAGGTATAAACCCACTTTGGAAAATGTTTTGTCCCAATCTAAATTATGTTGGAGCTATTTGTGTGTTTAGAAGCATGGGTTGCATTATTGCGGGTCGTTTACGTTTGATTTCATTTTATGATTTTCAACGTTGGGTCTTTGGATTTGTTGAGCTTATGGCTCGGCTTGGATTTTGTTGGGTCTTGGGGACACTTCTCCGGTTTTAATAGCTCAATGTAGAGCGCTTGGTTATGATTTACATTTACTGCATCTTATTTGAGATTTACATGTTTTGGATGCGTTAGTTCATCCGTTGGAGTCATGTAACATGTTAGACTGTAATGCAATGGATCCATAGGCATAGAGGTTTGTCCTTTAATTGATAATATATCGAAATTTTTAATTAGTTGCTCTTACCAAATTCGAGGGTGTTACAAGTTGGTATCGGAGCTTAAGTTTGAGAGATTTAGGTGTTGATTTTGGATGCCTAGACTCAAACTAGCGTATTTTTAAGTGATTGAATGTGAGATTGCACAATTAGGCACTTTAAGATTTGATGATTCGAGGTGAGTGGAGCCACTGGGAACGAAAATCACGCCAAATATGGCAAGGATGATCATGTACAGTACGTTCATAATAGAACCTGGCAAGTGTTATGGTGAACCTACGAGTTACTTGTGTATGTTTGAACTGCCTTGGCATGATTACCGTTGGGGTAGTGAAGAAGTCTCTGAATGAGTAACCGTTAGAAGGAGTTAATGATTTGAGTATTCGACGTTTGGAGTGACGGTAAGCATGGTGATTGCAATAAGTGGACCGTTTTAGGTCGGATTGATTGGTTGGATTAGAACCATAGACTTTTGGAACCGATGATAGTTCAAGGAGAAATTGTGAGGTGAACTTATGAAATCCTTGATCTTAGCCTTAAGATGTTTGAACATATGGATGACAATAGTATGTCGGGAAATTGGGAAGCGTAGTCCTAAGATGGTGAGTGCCGACCATATCTTTGCACGAAGTTTATTTCTAAAATAAATTTGCATCAATTGTTTCTCATGCTTTCAAAGTATAAAGTGAGTTATATTATAAAGTCTTGGTGAATCATTTAGCACTCATCAGATTTTTTTTAAACGGTGAGTTTAAGCATACATGAAAGTGTTTTGTTGCATGTGATTCCAAATATTTATATTTAAAATCTATTCATCCCCGTTTCGTGTCTAACGCTATTTTTGGATGTTGAAATATCCGTGTTTTAATGTGATTTGGGGTATTGGGTAAGTAACTATGAAATTTTAACCTTGACATTGGACCTCCTCCACGTATGTTAAGGTTTTAAAGAAAAGGTTATTCCCATGTTTTTGCGCCAGAGTTTTCTTAGGAATTTCAGTCTGTGTGAGTTTTGTCGAATTTTATGGAATATTATTTTGCGACGTTTTCGGCGCGTGAGTGGACTTTGAAATGCCTGAGCTTTAAATTTTGTTGCGTGTAAATTTGCAATTTACTAAACGTCGTGTCCCATGCAAACCTTGTTGAAAAGTGTCACTTTACTTTTCATTGAGTAAAAAGAGGAAACTCTTAGAAGTTTAACATTTTAGACCTATCGTCGTCTTATGTTTGTATACTGGTAGATGAAAATGTTGGCACCACTCGTTTTAGCGTTAATGAGTTTTATGAAAATTCGGTTGAGTTTTATGGCGTTTTGTTTTACGACCGTTTTGCGTCGTGCAGTAGAACTTCGAGAGGTGTATACTTGCATTATTGTGTGCGTTAACTTATGAGCCTCTGTTTAATATTTTGGCTCGTACAAATCTTGTACCGGTATTTTTGCAATCGTAAGAGGCGTCTTGAGGGTTTTGTTAGTATATGTTACCCCATATGTTATTTTGGGAGTGCCAATGTCGTATGACTTCTCTTTTGGGTTGTTGTTTAACACTTTGTCTCATGCGAGTTTTGCACGTGACATCTGGCAACCGTACAGGACGTCTTAAGAATCTTAATGTCGCATGATTGCATCTTGAGTTTTACACAAGTATATGTGTACACTTTTTGGTGTTGAATTTGATTTACACTCGCAAAGGTAAGTATATGAAAGATTTATGTTGTCTCGTTTGAACTTTTGCTTTGGACATGTTTCAGTTATTGATTTTACTGTTATAAATTTTCTGTAATGTATTAAAAGAGTTATTGGTATACATGTCATTGTCAATGCTATTTTTGGACAAGTGCATTTTATTTGCGCGGCCCAAGGTTTGAACTCGATTTAAAATTTTAATTGCGTTTGACAAAATCACGCACCCCTAACGTTTTATTAAGTTTTGAGTAATAGACTGATGTATATGGGTTTTGTTGGAAAATTTTATTCCACGACGCTTTGTGGTTTAAAGGAAGGAATTTTGAAGTAAAATTTGTGAAGGTCCCTTTGGAGTTGTACAAACCTCTATTGCATACGTTTTCGTTCAAAAAGTTATTTTCACGTTCATAGTGTAATTGATGCATGCTAGGACCATGGCAGCCTATTTGAAAACTTTATTGCGCAACTTTTGTTATTGACATTATTAATGTGAGTATTGATCAATTGAATTTTGAAACAAATTTTATGCGTGGCTTTATTGATTACTGTGCACACCTACCGGGTAAGCGGTAGTAGATTTTATATGTATGACCGATTGTTATAAAACTGTTACGTTTGAAAATTTTGTAAATTTCAAATTGGCATATTTAGCTTGGAAAACCTGGAACTCATTGTGGCTATAGATTTAAAATCCTATCTTGAAAAGAGTTGCGATTAGGGACTAGAGGAGTCCTTGGGAATTAAAGCATCGGATGATCCGAGTTGTGGTTAGTCTTGAATTCTGGGTTTCAGTTTTGGATCTGTATGCGCATGAATAATTGAGGTGTTAGATTTATGCCTTCCCAGATAATTAAGTGGTGATTTTTCTGCTTCGGTGAACCTGTGGAATAAGGTCTCGTGTGACTATTTGCGTATGATTGGATTTGATGGGTGGATAGTCCGTTGGAAGTCATGTTCTATGTTGGCGGAGTATCACCTTAATAGTTCCCGTGGGCAAAGGAAATATCATGGTCCGTTTGTTAGAAACGTAAGATTGGGAATCTTAGTACCCTTTAAGATGTCAGCTTTATCACGACAATACATTTGGAATGAGATCCTAGGCGGGATGTCCACCGGTGTTCGGTATTTCCATTTTTGGGTTTTAGGCGTCGACTAGTTATTTTGGAAATCAATGAATCTTTGGAATATTGGTAAGTATTCTTGTTGGGCCATGAGGAGTGTTAGCCTCGCGTTGGTGGAGCCTAAAGAGAGATTAGACGTTGGTAATTAAGTATTGACGTGTATGAGTTTTTCTGAGGTGGTAAAGATCTCGTTGAGAGAATGTTTCGAGGTTGAGAGTAGATCAGAGTTGAGTGGTAGCTGGATCTCGGCATGAACTACCTACCCGATGAGCGGATTGGTACGCCCTTGGAAGGACGACCTTATCAAAATCAAGAATGAATCATTAAGAATATTGAGAATTCCTTGTGGTTTGATGTCGACCGTTGGTTTTGGATTCAGAGACACGGGGATCTGAGGTGAATTGGCCGGTGGGAAGTTGATATTACAAACTACCCGTGAGGTAGTACGTGTCACCCAAGGTTGGGAGACAACCGCAGTCTCGTAGGTAAAGGCTAAGATTAGTAAGATAATTGTTCATTCGGATATAAGTGTGTTATGCCCAAGGGGACATTTATCGTGAGGACCAGCATGAGGTTATGGTGGTAGCTCTGGCAAGCGGAGTAGAGACAATCTATCCTACGGACATCGTTTCGTGGAAATCTAGATTTCGAGGATGAAATCATTCTAAGGTTGGGAGGATTGTAACGCCCGTAATTTTCGGTAAGTAAAGGTCACCCGGACATTTTTGGATCTTATAAACGGCGGGACTTTTGTTGGGAAATCATTATTTAAATTCCCTTAGAGTATCAGGGGTCTCAGTGTTGGAAAAGGTGAGTTTCGAGGCTCCGGAAAGGTCCCGCTACAATACCTGGCGACTATGATAGTGTCATAGTCGCACTGTCACAGTCACAGAGAAGGAACAGAAGGGGGAGGCATTCTGGCGACAATGACTAGCGACATTGTCATGGGCAATTTCGCATGGAAATGTCGCATGGGAGGGAGAGTAGGCTGTCAAAATCGGGTTTTTGGCTCATTTATTCATTTTTCACTTCTCACTTCCTCCCCAACTCTCTTAAAACCCTCCCAAGACCCATCTTCCCTACCCATAGTGTTTTAGGGTTCTAAATCCTTAAATCCCCAATTTATGAGGTATCAATACTCTACCAAGTGCGATGTTGGAAGCTAGCTACCAAGGATCTTCACCTTCATCTTCAACCTCAAACTCTAATTTAGGGTTTTCTAGGTTTTCATCAAAACCTAAGTGGTAAGTGTATCCCTTCCATTTCTAAACCCTAATATAAGATATAAATGTTCTCTTGTTGATTTTCTAGTGTTTGATTCCTTCAACTTCGGTTTGTAAGATTATGGAAGATTTGGGTCAAAATTAGGGTTTTGACCAAAATGGAGATTTTAATGTAATGTGTTTGGGTATCGATTCTAAATGGTTGAATGTGATTATTTATGGGTGGAATTTGTGCATCTAGGTTTATGGAGGTTTTGACCTTGAAGATTCAAGTGTTCTTCAAAGGAGCTCAAGTTGGGGTAAAATCTAGATTTAGCCTAAATCTACCAAGGTGAGTTCAAGTTGATTTGTGAAAACGGTGTACATGCCAAAATGTCTATTTTAAAGTGTTTATATGTTTTACATGGAATTGTTAACTGCTGATCACTTGATAAGTTTTGGGTATTTGGAAGTGTTAAACTTCATAAACTTATAAAACACCCACATTTGGGATTTTGGGCATTTTGATAAACGAATCATATATTTTGGGTCTCTTAATGATTTATTTCATGGAGTATATTTTTGAGTATAAATGCCTTTTATTGAGTGTTATGGGATGATTTGAAAGGATAAAAGGTATAAACCCACTTGAAAAATGTTTTGTCCCAATCTAAATTATGTTGGAGCTATTTGTGTGTTTTGAATCATGGGATGCATTATTGCGGGTTGTTTACGTTTGATTTCATTTTATGATTTTCAACGTTGGGTCTTTGGATTTGTTGAGCTTATGGCTCGGCTTGGATTTTGTTGGGTCTTGGGGACACTTGTCTGGTTTTAATAGCTCAATGTAGAGCGCTTGGTTATGATTTGCATTTATTGCATCTTATTTGAGATTTACATGTTTTGGATGCGTTAGTTCATCCGTTGGAGTCATGTAACGTGTTATATTGTAATGCAATGGATCCGTAGGCATAGAGGTCAGTCTTATCATGTAAGTGGGATAAGATTCCTGTGTTGTAATCTGGAATTAGGCGTTGGTGGTACGATGTAAGTCCTAAATAATCAAGTGTGTCAAGGATGGTGAGTGATAACTTCGTTATCTGACAGGTTTTTACTCTCTGAATCATTAGTTTACGGTTCGTCTTGAAGTAATAATTGGTATTTCGGACTAATATTTTGTGCAAGTGTTGTGTAGGCATACAAGATGTCAAGTGGAAGGAAAAAAAAATTCTTATTTATGTTCCATTTTGATGTCCCGGTTGAAGACAATATCGAACCAAGCGAACGAGCGAATAAAGAGACCACAATTCAGGTCCATGCGACAATGACCATGCGACAATGACCAGGTCATTGTCGATGGTCAAGTCGCACCTCATGTACCGTAGGTGGGTGGACAACGACGACAATGACCATGCGACTATGACATGGTCATAGTCGCGCGTCATAGTCGCAGGCGTGGTCTGATGGTATAAAAAGCTGCAGGAAATCATTGTCTAGGTTTATCTCGAGATCTACGGAGGCTAGGCGCATAGGGAGACTGTTGGAGAGGATTTTGAAGCCGAAAAGACATATTTGATTGATTGAGACGGTGAAACAACAATTGGATCAGAAAATTGGTAGCGAGTATCATTCATCGAGGGAGTTTTTATTCATTCCATTTGATTTTGTTGAGAAACAATGTTTTTGGGTGTTGCGATCTTCTCTACTATGGTTTTAATTGTTTTAATTGCTATTAGTAACATGAACTAAACCTTTTGAGGTTGGGGGAAGGATGGATTTTGGTTTTTCACCATTGAATATATGATTAATGCAATCTTTTGAGTTTTTACACTTGTTGGTTGAAGTTTGTCTATCTTATGCTTATTGTTTATGAGATTGGCCATCTTATTTATCTTATTGATTGTTTTTCCCATTGAGAAATTGGATTTACAATTTGATAAAAGTTAGATAAACCTAGGGTGAGATATTGGATAGAGATATACCAAGTAAATCCTAGTTTTGTGTTGTGATTCTTTGCTTAATGAATTGAATGCTTCTTTTTATCGATCGAGAGATGGTAATAGATATTGCATGATTTATTCTTGCTATTACTCGAGAGAGAGAGTAGTGAGTACAATTGGAATCACTAAATTCAACTTTATGTAGTAGCTCATTGAATGTGTATCATGTGCTTGTTGGTGAGATCCAGATGAAATCCGACCCCTAGCCCTTTCTCTAATCATTTAAGTAATCTCTTGTGGTGTGAAATATTGCTTGAATAGTATTTCCGTGCCTGCTTCATTTTCTCTAGATAATTCTTATCAGCAGTTAGCTGATACAAACCAACCTTTTGCTTTAGTCTAGTTAATAGTTGATATAGTCTTGTGGTAATTAACACCAAGTTCCTACGGTTTGATACTCGTACTTCTGTACGTATTACTTGATACGACACCGTACACTTGCGGTCCGTGTGGGAAGGGTGTAAACCCAACCTATCTGTGAGATCCCAAGGTAAAGATCTGGATAGGGTTGAACTTGGTGATTCTTTGGGGCTAAAGACTTGGATAGAGTTGAACCCACATTTTTGCACTGAACTAAAGACTTGGATAGAGTTGATGTTCAAATGGCTAAAGACCTGGATAAGGTTGATGTCTGTTATGACTAAAGGCTTGGATAGAGTTGATGTTCAAATGGCTAAAGACCTGGATAGGGTTGATCCCTACTATAACTAAAGACTTGGATAGGGTTGATGCCTACTATGACTAAAGACTTGGATATGGTTGATGTCTACTATGACTAAAGACTTGGATAGGGTTGATGTCTACCTTGACTAAAGACTTGGATAGGGTTGATGTCTACCTTGACTAAAGACTTGGATAGGGTTGATGTCAATGGGTGTTTATCCTTGAAGATACACTTATAACATAGATATGTGGCTTAACTTTGTGTACCCGCCACATTCAATGGAATCGGGTCTCCCCCGTCACCGAAAGGTGTTGTTTTGGGTACTGAGTCTTGTATCCATGTTTTCGGTGGCATATTGTATATGGGATTTATTAACCATGATTTATGGGTTGAGTGTTATGCCCCACCCGTGTTTTTGGGTGTTTTGGGATGTGGAGTGTTATTCACGGTTTCACAATTTGGGAGTCGATTTATATTCACGTTTTGAGTGAGTTTTGGGTTGCATCGGTTTATAAAGAGTGTCGTATTGGAGCGTTGTCCTTAAAGAGGTATTTTATGGGAAAACGAGTCGTTTCCATTTCTAAAGTAAATCTTTTTGAAAGATCCTGAGTTGAATCGAATTCTTTTCCTTTAAAGATATATTTATTCTTGTTAAAACTTTTGAACTCACTTAGCGTTAGCATAACCTTTTAATTTGTCGGCATGTGCATCAGTTTCCGTTTTGGGTTATTGCTAGTGACACTATGAAGAGATGAGTGTTTGTTGTAAACTCGATAAGCGATTTGCTTGGTGAAGTCTTCCGCATTGGTTTTGGGAAGAGCAACTTGCAATTGGGTTAAGTAACACCCGACTTCGATTTAGTCCTTGTATATAAGACTGTAGTTTTATAATTGTTGTGGTTAATTATAGAATTTTAAATTAAGGTATATAGAGATTGATGTATAAGTAAAAGTTTTGTCCTTTAATTGATAATATATCGAGATTTTTAATTAGTTGCTCTTACCAAATTCGAGGGTGTTACAACATACAGTTAATCCACTCGCTGCAATAAAATAAAACATGCACTTTAAATACTTCTCATGCGAAACAACATAGCATTAATAATGTGTTTCGGTAGAAGGACTCATCTGGAGCTCCTGCTTATCTCTCTTTTTCCTACCCCTCGGTCCCTAAACATAACCAACGATTAAAGAAGTTTAAAATGGTGAGCCACACAACTTCCCTTAACTTACAGGTTAAGGTCTCCCAAATACAGGCCTCCCTCCTCAGGGTTTCACCCCCCACCCCCGACTACTAGATTTTCCCCACTCCCGGGGACACACCCGATTCTCCGACTCCGGGGCACCTACCAGGTCCCCCCACCTCCCGGGGTCACACCCTTCCATCCGGTCTTCCCGACTTCCTTTCTCGGGACCTGTCTCCCGGGCTCCCTTCCCGGGACCGACATCTCCTGATCTCCCCGGGTTCTTCCCTCCCGGGACCCCCTTCAGATTCTTGGTTTTCTTCCCAAAAACGTATGCACCAAATTGCACACAGTATATACTCTAGCCTCCAGCCAAGAAAAATGATTAGGGGAAGAATAGCTTTTAGGGTTTTATTCCTTTTTATAGGAATTTGCAAATCAACCCTCGAACTTTGGGCTTTCACAAAAAGCTCATCTATCCTCCATTCTCTACAATTAAAACCTGGTTATTACATATTTCTTTAGTTTTATTAGATTCTTTAACTTGATCGATAACTTTTTTTGCAGTAATATTATATTAGAACAGGGATGGACCTGTCTTGGTGGGTACGGTGGCACGTGCCACCGTATTATTTCTCCGGTGAAGGGTAAAAACAATTTGGTTCGTGAAAGGTGTAACCATATCATTTTGGAAGGTGCTACCGTATTATTTTGGAAACTTCAAGAAGATGCAATTGTACCTCATAATCAACCAAAAAGAACTCTAGAAATCAACCAAAAATCCGAAAAAAAAACTCTTGAAATCAACCATAAAAACCTAAAAATCTCTCGAAATCAAGCAAAAAGCTTTAAAAATCCCTCGAAAATTGTGGAATTAGATTAAAAACACATTAAGCAATATTGAACGTCGGTAAAAAGATGAAAACACATCGATAAAAATCGTATTTTTTGTAATTATTTTTTATCTATATTATATGGTTTCACCGTATGAATTTTTTTTGGGTTCGTCCCTAGATTGCTCCTAAAAATTTCATTGTCATGAACGTAAGTATTAATTCTTGTTTTTAGTTGGCAATAAATTCAACTACTTTTTTTAGTCATTCGCTACAAGAAAATCGAGTTTATAGGATTCTTAAACTGTTCAAGCATCATAATAAGAACATTTATAGGACTTAAGTTTATAGGACCAAATTACAAAATGTCTTATCTAAAAGTGTTACGGTAAGTTTATAAGATGTTTTTACACATTTTAATTAGTTTTTTAGGATGTTTTAAAAATAAAGTGTCTTTTTAGCTAATTTATAAAACATTTTTTAGAACTGTCCTATAACTCATATGTGGTTATCAACCCATCAGTTTATAGGACCCTCGTGGTTATAAGACATTTTTTCAAATAATATCCCATAAAATAGTTAATACGACACTTTATTTTAAAAAATAAACCCAACGTAACACTTTTAGATAAGATATATTATAGTTTGATTCTATAAACTTAGTCCTATAAAGTATGTTGTTCGAACATTTAAACATTTTAAACATCATATAAATCCAATTTTGTTGTAATGATTTCGTCATTTAATTAATACAAAAAATTTTAAACCTTGTGTGGGTTATATTCTTACGTCTTTAAAGATGAATATAGTTTTTGATATTTATAAGATAAACGTCATTCTATGAAATAGAAAATGAAGAGGATTATTAAAACTTTTTAGGTTTTAAAAAAGTCAATATCTAAAATCAAGATGCATTGACGTTTGCCTTTTCTTTTTTATGGCAACCAACTACGTTTAATTTCCATTAAATAATTCTCTTACATCCTACACAACTTTGCCTTCAAAGTTCAAAAAGTTATAGATATGGTTATGTTTGGATATACAAAATCTTTGTGATTGTAATTAATGAAATCAAAGAAAAATGTTCGCCTTGTGAAAATATATATCATATCTTAATTTTTAACTAAAAAATTACTATAAAAATTGCATTTATTAGGATATCACTTTGTTTTAATTGAATATGCAATTCAACGTTAAGACGGAAAAAAAATAAGTAGATAACCAAAAGATTAACAATATATATATAAAAAAAATCTAGAATTTATTTAATTTATAACTAGTGTGGAAACCGCGGGTTGCACGGTGGCGTGATCTATCTCGAAATTCTGTCGCTTGTACTCTCATCAATGATTTAAATAATTTAATGCCTTGTTTGTTAAGGAAACATGAAAAACTTAAGTGTAAGAAAAATGACAAAAAAAACTTACACATAAGTAAGAGAAATGATAAAAATAAAAAATAAATAAAAAACTTATGACATAATTAAGAGAAATGATACAACAAACACCTAGAAATATGTTTAGTCAGATGTTAGCGAAAAAAATTAGAACTTTTTAATGAGATATATGTAAGTATAATATCATCGTTTACACACTCGTTAATCATCTCATTTCCAAATTGAAAATCATGCATAAGAATGGAAGGAACATGAGTATCAACCTCTTCCGCTTTAACAAATAGTGTGAATATAATCTTGAAATTAGAGTCTATGACCTTGAAAACTCGAGAATTCCCAACAACCTTAAAATTCTAAAAACAAATGATTAAATTTATCACTACAAAGGAAATGGGCTTTAGAGAAGGAATATTCAGAGAAGCTTTTAGAAGTGTATCTAAAGATACATTATAGAGAAGGATTAGATGACAAAAACAAGAAGTGTAACTAAAGGTTAGACTATATTTAGGGAAATATTTAGAAGCTAATTATACAGTATGAGAAATGTAGCTAAAAGCTTTAGAGAAGCTTTTAAAAAGAAAAGTCTCTAAAAAGGTGGATCAAGTTTTAGTAACACCTTTTAAAACTTCTCTAAAGGTAAAAAAAAAGATTTAAAATTTTAAAAATTAAATAAAAAATAGTCAGGGACGCTTTTTGAAACGTCTTTAAAAGATTTTTTTTTTAAAAATAAATCAAAATTATATACTAAATGTTAATTTATTTTGAGGAAGGGGCATACGCTTATCTAATACGCAACGAGCCCTAGAGATTCGATTAATCGCTCGATTACAATGGTCAATTAGTCCTCTTCGTCGCTGAATCTGGCTGAGACTTGATTAAAAGGGTCGAATCGCTCGAATTGTTTTAGTGATAATCGATTATCGATTATCACCTCTGGTGTTTAACATCGATTGCGTTTATTGAGAATCGATAATCAAATCGACTGCTCTCAGGTAAGCAATTTAAATTGATTATCGATTACAAATTTTGTTGTTACAACTTCTGAAATCATTTTTCCTCTAATCTTTGCATCTGTTTACTCCCTCTATCTCAATATCTCTCTCAGTCTGTGATAGCAACAATCGAGCATTGGAACAATCGAGCTTCAAGGTCCAACTGTTTTCTACAATTCTTTTCACTCATAATCTAAGTTGTCTAAGTTGTTATTCCTTGTTATTCACTGATAATCTATGTTGTCTGATCGATTTCTAAAGGTTGAATTTAGGGACGTTATTTGTTTCTAAGTTTTTAATTGAGTTCTGTATGCTTTTGAGATGCCAAATACTTTAATTTGTTCGGATTAGAAAATACAGGGCATGCATAAGTGGTAAGTGTAGCTCGATCAAACAAGTTTTTTTTTTACAAATTAAATGTAGAATTTGTTGATTATATCAATGAATCTGTAATGAGGATTGGTGGCAAAATGTATCCTTTTGTTGTATTATAGAGAATTTCTAGTGTTTGTTGGTCTTCTCTTTCATACTTTAGTAAGACAACACAACAATGATGTAGGATACGTGACAAGAATTTTGTCAGATTTACAAGGTCCAAGGATCTAACTATGGAAACAATAAAAAAACTACTGACTTATTGATGTTTAAATGCAGTGGCTTGAGGTTGGGCATTCCAAGGATTGAGAACTGTGGTCCAGCATGCTACTGTGTTTTTGAATCAGATTGAGCCAATGGCCTTTGGCCATATTGGTTGCTTGTTGCCTCTGCTGTTTCAGATCAGTTTGGATGTCTCAAGTCCCAATTTCAGGTTTTTTATGATGGTTTTACTCAAGAATCTCTCAATTTGGTTTCAAGTTTGGATTGGATTTTGGCCTCTGTGGTATTTCTTGGATTTATTTCAACAGCCCTTATGGACAAAGGTTTCAATTTTGCCCAAGAATAATTCAATTTGTTTTCAGTTCTTGATTCAATTTTGGTCTCTGTGTTCTTGTTTGGATACCATGCGGCAGTCTTTATGCTCCTCTGTTGAGTACCGATATTGGTTTATGATGGTTTGGCATGATAACAGTGAGTATGGAGGGGTAATTTTTCTATCTTCCTTGTTGATTTGCTTTCGACATTTGCTGCTGGTTGATTCCCATTGGTTTGCTCAAATGTTTAAATTCGTTAGCTGCATTGGTGGGATTATGGTTTGGTTTGCTGTTGTCTTTTCGATGCTGCTGGATTATATGGGACATTTTGATTTTGCAATGGCCTTTGGCCATATTGCAAAATCCTCTTTTTTGTGGTTTCGATTGGATTTTGATTATGGATGGAGCCCTGTTAAAAATCGATGGTTTCGGCTCAATTTCTTCACTCTTGGGTTGCTGTTTTTTCAATCTGAGAATTGTTGGTTCCTGAATTATTTTTGGCAGCAGGGTTATCAGATGATTAAAGCCTCGATGATTGATTTTGATATGACCTTCATTGATAATCAGGTCCAGATTCTTTTTTGGTTGAATTGCTACTGTACGTTTTCAGGATTATGGGTGGTCTATGTGCAGTAATCAAAGGAGATTGGATTTCTGTTGGATTATGCGTCTGTTCTATCTTCTCTTGATTTTCGATTATTCCAATTGCTGCTCTAGTCGAAGATTGCTTTTGGATTTGTTGATGATTGCTTGTTCGGCCGATCTGATCATTTTTGTGGGCTGTGGTTTTCTTTGGGCTAATATGATTGCTTGGGCTCTTATTAATTTGCTTTGGATTTTTTTGGGCCTAAGAGTTAATTGGAATGGTGGCAATGGTGTGGGCCGATGCTATCTTTTAGTAAGGAGGATTACTGGATTTTTTTATATTGGCTTGAATTATTGTTTGTAGGAGTGGCCCATCACCTAATATAGTTCACGACCAATTATAACTCAATTTCAATCCATTTTTAAATGCAAAATGTCAAGTTTAGGTTATATATATTTCTAAGTGTTGCTTTTATTGCTAAGTTTCTGATATGTTTTACTTACAGGGAGCAGAGCAAGAGTAAGGAAGGAGAAACCATGGAAATCAAGAAACAGATTAAAGTGGGTTTGACAGCACCAACTTCTCAAGGTCCAAAACCTCTTGTATCTTTGGTTTGGACCGCCAACACCATCACACACACCAACTTCTCAAGGTCCAAAGCCATTGAAAACCCACCACATAATCGTTTCATTGTTCTATATATCAACTTAACATGTTGCTGATGGCAGAAGTTATGTTACTTCTAATTATAAGCATGATTTCACGTCATGAACAATAAGCATGCTACAGAAGTAGTAACGGTAAGCATGCAAAGAGTAGCAATGTGACCTTACACTAAAACTGCAAAAACTGCAAAAATATTTCACTTGATCATAGATAGAAAATAACAAAGAATCCAATTATGAGCATACATTTAAGTTTTGCTTTCCAATTGATGGTAAATTATTGGCTTATATATCTTTACAAACCTGGTGCTTTTGTCTAAACTTCATGGTTCCAATGATATTATTTCAAATGGGCTATTACTTCTTTAATCACCATAGTCTAGACACAGATGTTCTATCCAGGCTAATTAATCGTTAATATTCAGCAACTTATAACCAAAAATAAAGAATTGTAGGTATTTGTTTTTTGTTTTTTTTACTGTTGGTAAGTAGGCTTGGGAGAGTCATTACAATCAGGCCAACTGTCTTCATGTAAATCCATGAGGTTATTATTTATTTTATGTGAATTATATGAAAATCTTGATTTTATATGGACAGGGTGTTCTCCGAGTATTCACTAGTCACTATGGAGGAAGTTGGTTTCCACTCTTCACGTAAGCAATCCTTCCATTTACTTAGAAATGTTCATCTCCATTAGTTTATGTTATTACAAATGGTCCTCTATAATGTTAAATGCAGTGCTAGTAAATTAAAGAAGAAAGAGGAAAACTACTGGATGGGTGGATTGAATTCAAGCAAGTTGTTTTGCATTCTATGCAAATCCCCTGTTAATATGACTTATTACCTATGGACTATGGTTGAAGTGAACCTATCGATGTCCTTTTCAGTTATGTGATCGGATATATTTTGTATAAGCAAACGGTGTTGAGTAAAGATGAATTTTCTTCTGCACCAGTCAAGTTTGGATGCTCGGCTTACAATGCTTCCATAAACCAAACACACCAAGTATGTCCCATTTGGAAACAGGGTCTGGGGGTAAGACGTACGCAGATCTGATCTCTACCCAAAAGAGAACATACCCGCTTGCATATTATGTCAGATATTTTATTTCCTTATGTAGAAGGTGTGCAGTCCATGTCTTTGGTGAAATAGGAAAACATCATTGACCATTTTAATAACATGAAAGAGACATGTTTTACTGTATGATCTTACATGTTCTTTTAGCACAGAATTAGCTAGTGTTGTAGCTGTTAATGGCTTCATTTTGTTGGTTTGTTGTTTTTTGCTTGGAAACTTTTAATTCCTAAATGATTGGTAAAACACGTGGGTTTGGTGTTTATAACGCGCTAAGCACATTGATTCTTGAAGAGTGATGTTTGCACCCCATCACTCTCTACATATGCATCCTGTCCAAGATGAAATTGATGCAGGTATCACTTTTTGGTAGAATATGCATTTTCAGTCTTTGTTACGTGGTTAAATGTGTTGATTCTTGAAATGATGGTGGAGCACTATGACAAATTGACGATTATCATACTTAGATTGGAGACTAACATTTGTTGAATTACTCTAATGCAGATTTCAAGCTTTATCATGTGAGTTTGCATCTCTAGACGTGAGTGATATATTGCGAACGGTAAAATTTCATCATCTTACTTCTGTTGTTTGTTATTTTAGCTGTAGACTAACATTTTGTTCAACAGCCTCAACGTATTTCTTATCGTTCATTTGTTAACATAATGCTATTAGTTAACATTAAGGACCAACAACTTATTTGTTGTTTTGAGCTTCATATTTGTAACATACTAATGCAATTTACTGGCCATATTACACAATAAAATGAGATAGAACAGATATGTGAGTAGACAAATTGCAACAAACCAACCTTATCCCTCCATTTCCAGACAGTGAGTAGACCCACCCCATATACACAGTAAGGAACAAACCAACCTTATCCTTCACAGAACCATATTAAGGTAGGACATTATTGACAGCACAAGACTGTGTTTTTCTGGATCTATAACAACAGTAGACCAAAGATAGACCATGAATTGATGTTTGTTATCTTTATGAAACATGACTCACCTAATAACCATCAATAATAGATTTGTGATTTATTGAACTAGGTAATTGAAGTCTGAATACCTTTCGCGATATAGCACCGACTCTTCTGGTCGATTGAGTCACGCTGAGATGTCTGCTAGACGTGCCTGAACAGAATCCGATCTTGCTTCAACTAAATCCGAGCTTTCTTCAACTCAATCCGAGCTTGCTTCAACTCGATCCGAGCTCTCACATATGAAGGGTGAAATGGCGGAGTTGAGTCAAATGGTGAGCTCGATCGTGTCTGGTCAACCACTTCCGACTTTTGCAGCTTCACAAAATGTTCAAGACCATGGTTCTGAGACTCGAGATTGAACTCTAGGTTGTTTTGGATTTATGTGGATTTATGTATCCACTTTTTCATCCATAATATGATTTTGGATAGATTTGGATTTATGTAAGAATTGAGATTGAACTCTAGGTTGTTTTGGGATATTTCATCCATGTTTTTCGAATGAATTGAGATAGAACAAATCTATGAAATTTCATTGTTTTGAGAATTTTTATAAAATTCTTGTCATACTATTATTAATTATTTCATTATAATTATATAATTATATATAAATATATAGGTGAAATATGGATGAAATTTATATATTTGTATATAACCCATTTAGAGAAGGAATTGATGTTTTAAAAGTGTATCTGAATGATACCTTTAGAGAAGGATTTGACGCTTTAAAAGTGTATCTAAAGACTACCTTTAGAGAAGGTTTTCAATATACCTTCTCTAAAAGTATCTTTTAGTTACATTAATAAACCGTCGCAAATAGTTGAAAAGCGTCACTAATTAAAAGATACTTTTAGAGAAGCTTTTGAGGAGAAATTGGCTAACCTTTAGAGAAGCTTTTAAAGCGTATCTAAAGCCTCAACAAAATGTCTCTAAAAGTAAATAAATTGAATACGCTTTCAAATCCTTCCATTTGAAGGAAGTGAAAAGCTTCTCTAAAGCCTTTAGAGAAGCTTTTAGAACTTTCAAGTACAATATAAAACCTTCTCTGAAGGTAATTTTTCTTGTAGTGTATTAACCGAATTTTTTCTCATCATTATTGTCATAAAAGATTCTCGCAAAACAAACAATTAATCAAATGGCTGCCACTTTGCTAATAATTTGTATGAGCAAAAGGATAAGCGTAACATACATTTTCAGAAACTAAAATCATGTAAAAAGTAATCAAGTCTCCATTTCTCTTTGTATTCAAAGACTCCCACAATTTACATACTCTAATCCAGGGACGGACTTAGTATGTGTAATACGGTGGCACATGCCACCGTATTATTTCTCCGACGAAGGGTAAAAAACTTTAGGTTCGTGAAAGGTGCAACCGTATCGTTTTGGAAGGTGCTACCGTATTATTTTGAAAACTTCAAGAAGGTGCAATCGTACCTCATAATCAACCAAAAAACCGAAAAAAACTATCAAAATCAACCAAAAAAAGCCGAAAAAATCCTCGAAATCGATAGAAAAAACCTTAAAAATCTCTCGAAATCAAGCAAACAGCTTTAACAATCCCTCGAAATTATGGAATTATGCTAAAAACACATCGGGCAATATTGAAAGTCGGTAAAAAGATGATAATACGTCGATAAAAACCGTGCTTTTTGTAATTATTTTTTGTATATATTATATGGTGTCACCGTATGAAAAATTTTCTAGGTTCGTCCCTGCTCTAATCTTGACAACCCAAACAAACTTCATATGTAGAAAGATTTGTAAACAGAAACTTGTTGTATACGAAGTAGTATGAGGAAATAAAAATTATTTAAAACTAATAATCATGCTATAAATAATATAAAGAAATATTAAATCATCATTAATACAAATTTATAAGTTAGAAATGAATGTTATTTAAGGCTAATCAATGTTAGTTATTATGTCTAACCTAAAATGGAATTAAATGTAATTAAAAATTAAAATATGAATGCTACAATTCATATGATTAATTAAATGCACTTGAGGCTATAACAAATTATTGATGGCTAATCGTTTATATAAATAATATAGAAATAAAATTAATTTAAGACCAATCATTTGTAAAATGACTTGTTCTTTCTTGGGATTTCTGACATTGGTCGATAAAAATTCCTAGTTTATGGGTTTGATCTTAATTTCAGTTATGTGGATTGTTATAATATCAAATAGAGGTTTTTGGTTAGTTATGTATGAAAGAAATTCGGTTTTTTTATGTGCAGGTGTAAATAGTGTATCCAACATGTATTCTTACTGGTATTTAAGACTCTGAAGTTTGAAAGTTAACATACATATAAGTATGTTTGACATCTACCATCTCGTAACGAGTTGCCTTTCAAAAATTCTCAATGTATATTAGCAATCCAAGACCCAACAACCAAGACCCCTTGTACTCTATATTACCATACACCTCGTTAGAAAAATCATTAATTCATGTGAAATATTTTTAGTGAGGAGCTATCTTGACCTTGTTATAAATCATGTGGGTGTATATAAAAATGCAAATGGAGTGTTATATATAGTTGGAGAACAAATTGACTTGCATGACTTAATTAGATCATAAGTCCAATTTCAATCAAACCTAAGGCTTTTATTAAAGAAAAACAGAAGTAATCATCCTAAAGTTACCTTTTCGTTTTGGATTTCAATATGACTTTTAAATAGTAGTTGATAGACCGAGCACAAAAAGCAAACCATCCTAGTACTATGGTGCACTCCATACAACCTCCATCTCCATTGAATTCCATCAACTAAAAAACACATAGGGAGTTCAATTTCAATCAACCCTAAAGTTTTTATTAAAAGAAGAAAAAGAAGCTCAATAACTAATTATCCATAAACTTACCTTTTCAATTTAAAATTCAATATGACTTGTGGGTAGAAGATCATAGACCATGCACACAAAGTAATCCATCACAATAAACTCGTTAAAACCTCCATCCGCTGAATTCCATGACCCTAGTGCCCAAAAAAGAAAGACAAAAATTAGATGTAACAGATGATAAATTCCCTCATGCACGACTACAACCTAATTGTGCAGCCCATTCTCTCTTTGTGACTTTTCCTTGCCATGAACTCTCCGCTTGTATTTAAAAGAAATCCATTGTTTTTTTTTTCCCAATAACCTTGAAAAAGAGACAATGATAGGAGGAGTTGGGAGTGATTTCGAAGCCATAAACGGGAAAAACCTTAACCCGTATTTATGTCTTCCCTCGATCCCTATTCCCCAGTGAACCTTCTTTTTACCTCTGCTCTCACAATTCATTTTATGAACCGTGAACCATGGACGGACCTACGGTGGTGCCAGCGGTGGCACGTGTCATCGTATTGTTTCTACGCGGTAAGGCAAAAAAAATTAATTTAGGTTTGTGAAAAGTGCAACCGTATCTCGTATTCAACAAAAAAAAACTATTGAAATCAACTAAAAAACTGAAAAAGTCTTTCGAAATCGATAAAAAAAAACTTTAAAATCCTTGAAATCAAGCAAAAAAAACTTTAAAAAAAAATATATGCTGATATTAAACGTCGGTAAAAAGATGAAGACTATGTCGATAAAAAAAACGTAAGAAAAAATATGGTGTCACCGTATGAAAAGGTTCCTGGTTCGTCCCTGCCGTGAACCTCAAAGATTGAATCCGATAACCTTAAAAAACAAACAATGATAGGGAGAGTTGGTAGTGATTTTGAGGCCAGAAACCGGAAAAACCTTAACCCCGTTTTTTGAGTCTGCCCTCGGTCATTTTCCCATCTGTGAACTCAAAGACCAAACCGTAAGGGGAGAACCAAAAAAGAATGCAGGAGGGCATACCATGAGTCAAAAATGGAGGCATGAAGGAAGAAACAGGTGAAAACCAAAAAAGAACTAAATACAATAACTATCACCATTCTCTCTTCTAAAAGATGGTATGAGCATTCTTGGTATAAGCTCAAGTCAAATGCAACAACATTATCACATTAGACCATAAATCGATCCACAACATAAAACGTTCACTATCTGCTCATTTTAGCAACATCACGATAACATCACCATCTGTTCACTAAAGCCCCTCGCTCGACTTTTCACCTAGACTTTCACTATCTGCTCATTTTAGCAACATCACAGAAACAGTAAAACATACAACGAAAATCATCAAACCAGAAAATTCAAATTAGAAATGTAATTCAACCTGGTCCAGCCGTCCCAAAACCTCTTCCCTGCTAATGGCGTCTTTATGACTCTCATAAAGTCTAGCACCATCTAAAAACTAAGCAAAGTAAAATAGTAAATAAATAAATACCTGAGAAGGTAGTCGTGAAGGCAAAGTAGAGGAAGAAGAAAGAGGAAGATACAAAACAATTAAAACGTAAGAATTAATTGTGTGTCTCTTGATATCTCTTCAGTTTTTCTCTTTTGATCTAAACCCCAAACCTACAGCTCTTTCCAAATGGTTTAGAAAAAAAACTGATTCTCATTACTAGAGGTTGCCACGTCATGCTACTATGTTTTTGCTTTAATAATATATATATATATATATATATATATATATATATATATATATATATATATAGATAGATAGATTAGTTTATAAGGATATGTAAAACTCAATCAAATTAGAAGAACGATTTAGAAAAGAATGGAATTTCCAACATATATGGATGGTGAAAATTATCCATAGTTCAGTCGATACAAGACTCCAATGAACTGACGAAGGCTAGACATTTAATATGTAAATGTTATTAACAAAATCCAAGTACGCACTCAAGTCCAAGCTCATGTCATTCCTTTATTTTTTATTTAAAAGTAACATGGTTCTTATGTGGGACAAGTTCCTTCCCTCAAACAAAGTTCCAACAATATATAGGATTATATTTGATGTTCTTCTTTGGAAAATTGTAGTTGTTCAAAATAATTTTTGCACACTTTGATTAATTTTATTGTACTCTAAAATTAACCGTAAAAAAAATCTCAAGTGGCAATTGAGAGAATTCGAACTACTTAACCAATACTTTACTAGTTGTGATGCCTCAAGGGTTGGTTATGGTCCGTCTTCGACCTTCTGGATGCATATCATATTAACTCGGCATTCGTTTCACTACAAAAAAAGGGATAATACCGACGGTCATTTCTGACGGATTTTCGACGGAATCCACAAAAGTCAACATAACCTTAAATCCGTAGGAGATCTGCCACAAATCCGTCACTGAAATTTTAAGAAAAAAATACTTATATTCTCTTTAATATTTGTGGCGGATATACTATCCGCCACAAATCTACCACAAATCCGCACAAATATTTCTTAAATTGAAATTAAATTACTTAATTAAGGAAATTAGTAACTAAATAAGCAAATTAAAAATTAATTAAATTAAATTAATTATTTTTTGACGGATTTCTGACGAAAAATAATTTAAATTAAAAAAATATTTTTTGTCGGAAATTAATTTGAATTATAAAACATTTTCTTAATATAATGGGTTTCTTAAAATTTTAAAAAATTCAAATTAATTTCTAAATCTAAAATCATATTAAATTTTTAGAATTATATTAAAATTTAGAATTATAACTAAAAGATGTCAATTTTAGAAATCATTTCTTAAATTATAATTATTTTAAAATTAATTTTGAATTTTAGTTATATTAATTTTCGATGGATTTTCGAGGAAAATTAATTTAATTTAAAATTAAATTAATTTTCATCAAAAATCCGTCAAAAATTAATTTAAACAATATTCAATATTAATTTTAAAATAATTTAAAATTTAATTAAAATCTAAAATTATATTAAAACTCAAAGTTATATTAAGTTTTAGAATTAAAATTAAAATTAAAATTCAAAATTTAAGAAAATTTAATTTTAGAAACCATTTATTAAATAATTATTATTATAATAATTAATTTTTGATTTTAAAATTTAAGAAAATTCAATTAAGTTTTTTTGATATACTTTGTGAAATGATGAATATAATTTTTGTATGTATTTATTTATGTTTTAGGCATAATTTTTGAATGATTCGAAATTAGTAATAAAAATGGTATAATTTCTCAATTTAATTGGTTCATTTTGCTTTATTATCGGTGAAAGGAATTGTATATATATATGTATATATATATTTTTGTTCATGAAAAAAATGGATTTATTTGTTCAAACTCAAGTTCTTGATTTTATTTCTTCAAAAAAAAAATTGGGATTTCTTTATTCAAAAAAAGTTCAACAATTTATTTGGAAAAAGATTTACGAAAAAGTTTAGAGATTTTATTTCTTAATAAAATTCAGAGACTTAAACACTCAAAATCAGATATTATGTTGAGTTTTTTTAGACATTTCCTAAATTCCTATCACATTAACCTGTTTTTACAAGTTACAAGTATGTATTTAACCGGTTTTTGAAAGTTTAAGGGCTTTAGCATTCAAAAAAATAGTTTAAGGACTTAATCATTCAAAATGAAATAGTTTGTTGAGTTTTTTCAGACTTTTTCCTAAATGTATTTACAAATATTTTTATTAAAATTATAAAATTAAATAAACCTTATTGGGCTTCATGGGCTTAAGGATTAAGGTAACTCCGACTTATTTTTGGGAGTTATGGTTTATCTATAATACTAGGCCAACCTATAAATAAGATGATAAAGCCTAAGTCTAAAATAAAATCCAATCAAGATGCTATTTGAGATTATCATATACACAAAAGGAAAAACAAACCCTAATTTTTTTCTGTAAAACACATACTAGGTATTGATTTCTCGTAACACATAAAAAGTCCTACACATCCTGAAAGGTAATTCTCAAAACACCTTACGATTTGTATTTGTTTAATATTATGTATATGAGAAGTGCTATTTTTTGCATAATTATAAAATAAAAACGCTCTTCAATATATATCTCCTTATGTTTATTAAAACCCTACTAAGCTGTCGTTTGTTTTTTAAGATGTCTAAAGTCTGAAGTCTTATTTTAGTTATGATTAATAAGAGGTGATGTGTAAAAAGATCTGAACGATTCAGACTTAAGAGTCATCAAGATTTTTTTTTTAAAAACAAACAAACCCTAAGTGTGGTTTGTGTTTCACATTCATTTGTTGTGATTAAAAAGAAAAAAAAATCCATTTTAGAATTGTTGGGCTTTATGTTTCATTCGTCGGCAGCAGGCAAGGAGAAGAAATATGGACCAAAAGCATAAGCTGGCAAAGGCCCAATTGTGTAAAACAAGCCCAGAAAAAAAATAAGAGAAGAACCGTCCTGTAGCTATGTTCATAGTCCAGCTCCCATTCGTTTTCCACGACGCGACTACGTATGCGACCAAAATGGCACCAAAACCCGCCTGAAACACTATCGAGTTCAAAGCTATCGCCGGAAACTTTTCTGGTGAGTAAACCCGCCTACCAGCCCGCATTGAACACTGTCTCATTTCATCAAATGTATCCCTCCCGGCTGTTATAATCGCGACCCAAGTCGCCGGGACCACCATAAGTTTTTTTCTTATTTCTCGAGCGGTTCCTTCTGAGGAGTATATAAACATCAATTGTTAACCGCTGTCAAGCGGGGGATTGATCGAGATTCATCAGAGAAAAAGCATCAAGGAGAATTTTTAGAGATTGGGAGTCAGAATTTGGAGTTTCCATCCAGCGTTCTTCATCAATTCTTCAACTAAATCATTTGTAAGTTTTAGGTTTAGTAATTAGTATGAGTAGCTAATCTTTCAATTTCAAGCAATGGGTAGATAATTAACTTGGAATTTTGATGAGTTGAGACTCACATTGGTGCTACAATCATTTGATTTCATTTATACAATCTTTGTGTTTCAATATTTGTCGTTTTTTAGTTAGAAATTGTGAGTTTGATCCTTTGCTTTGTCAGGCTTGAATTCGGTTTGCTAGAAGAATTTTTGAATCTGTAATCGTTCTTGTATTCTCTCGGTAGCAAACAACACTCAACTGATAAACGTGTTGGTTGTAAGGGTTGCAAAATTGTACAATCTAACTCCAACAATCGGCATCCGATTGTTGGTTAGTTTTGGTGTTCGTTTAATCTTAATGCAATTGCAATTGAATTCCAAGTCAGTGACCGGATTAGATTAGCTAATTAGAGATTAGTTGTTGAAGCATTTCATACTAGTCATGCTTTTCTAACAAACAGGACATTGATACGTGTTGGTGTTCAAGCCAATTTGAATTCTATTGAAAATATATTTAATTAAGTGGGTCGATGATACGTAATCTAAAAAAATTGTTGACTGATACCTATTACTAGATTTCACTTTCTTTTGCTTAGAGTTTTAATTTGCTTTATATGTTTAGCTTAATTAACAATTCCAACCTCCCCTCCCCCCTTTATTTAATGCTTTCAATATGACATCGTCTCGGACTCACGGTTGACACCGAGTCCCTGAGAAGACGACCCTACCTATCGCTATCACAATCCTTTGTGAAATAGAAGTAATGAAATTTATCATTATATTTTATTATTTACCGGACTCGCCACCCATGAATATCATTTGGTTCGTTATAGGTTTGTTTTTTTATTTGGATAGCTTAAATTAAAACCCTATAAAATTGAATTCATATACACAAAAGTTCATATAAACAAACCCATGATTGGCAATATCTGTGTTTAACCAACAAGTAATCAGGTGCTATTAACTTCAAATGATCACATCGGTTAAATGACATAATTTGATGAAGTTTTGCATGACTAAAAGTATCATATACTATATATGCCTAGTTGCCCACGATAGCGTGTTACATAAAAATAATGCTGAGGAGTATGTAAACTTGTAGGGTTGTACACAAAGAGTACGTTTGCTTCTATTTGTAGAAACCCAGATTAAATCAAATTAATTATGAAAATATGTGTTCAATTGTAATTATGATAGTTACAGGGTGTACAGGGGCGGAGCCAAAATTTTATTTTAGAGGGGGCTATAAAATATCAAACGAAGAAAACTTATATAGTCGATTTAAGGTATTCAAACAAGATGTTAATGTGATAATTGTGATTAATTTGTTGTCTTAGACCTGGTGAGACTTTGGTAGAAATTTTGAGTTGCATTGGGTGGATTATTAAGAATTTTGAGAGATTGTAGATAGAAAATGAACAAAATCATGAATAATGTGAATTTTGTTTGTGAATTGTTGGAAGATATATAAATATTTTATATTATGGTATAAATGGAAGCATGAAACGTACATATTTTGTAATCAAGTGAACCATTATTTCCATTAATAAATAAATATAATATTAGTAGGAGATTCAAATAAGAATGTTAAATATCGTAAAAAGGTAAAAATGAAAGGTTTATTTGTGAATCATTGAAAAACTTCATTTGATGTTGCATATGTAAACTTATATGAATAATTTGTAACGTCGATTCACATATGCATTTTCAAATATATCATTTTCCCAGATTTTTTCAATTATTCATATATTAACATTTCCTTTAACTTTTTCACCTTACATTTTTTTCACATAGCCTTTTCATTCTAACTGACCCTTATAACATGACGTCAATATAAATATTTATATTGCCTACGAATTTATATATATATATATATATATATATTATCATATACATGAGCAAGAAACAAATTTTATAATTCAAGATATGGTACAAGTTGTGAAATATTTATAGTAAAACCAGTAAATATTAAAAAAATATACAAATGTTTAAAAAAAACAACTTAATAAATAAACTAATAATAAATATGCATAAAAACACAATGGAAGAAAAAGCATTAAAAAACTAACTTGAGGTAAAAGGTTTCTACCACGTGGAAGTTTTAAAGATATACATTACCTATTATCATGTACTAAACTCGGCCATTGGAGGGGGCTGGGCACCCCCCCTGCCCCCCTACTCCCTCCGCCACTGAGGGTGTAAACGTAATTATGATAATTACAGGGTATTATCTATAAATGTAATATAATTATATTAAAGTTTATGATAATTATACATAAATATTCCCGATAATAACATAACCTTATTTGAGTCATAGTCTAAATATAATTCAATCAATATAAATAAGGTGTTAGGTTAAAGTGTAGTGGACTCAGAGATGAGCCACTTGGAACACATCAACTTGGATGATATGGGAATCGGCTCGAGAGAGCGATTTTATAAATAGAGGTTTGTAAATCCATATATTTTGAAGACTCTATTCTGCACTACCACTAGTTCGATACTACATAAAGATATGTTGGTTGAATCTAATAATTAGTGCAAATATTGAGTCTGAGAGGAATACCCTCAAAATAGATGGTGGAACTAGTTATGGCCAACTCATGCTATAGTATTTATGCAGCATAAGTCTGCTGGAATTTGTATTTAAATCTCACCTAAAAGTCTTACACCTAAAAGTCTTACACCCTTGCTTGCTTTATTATCTGTTAAGTTCATCAATTGATAACTCAAACCAATCAAAGTCTTCAAAATCGCCATCTAAAATCTTTTCTTTCTCTTACTTTTTATTAGGGGTGAGTACGGGCCGGGTCGGTCGTGGGGAACGGAAAATCTGATCGGGTTTCGGGTAGGTTATTGTTTGGGTAAAAAATAACAAAGGTCCTTTGTCGTACGACTAGAGATTCCAACAGTCCATTAGCCCATAGTCGCACGACCAGAGAAATAACTGACACCCTTCCTTTGAGCGACTTCGACCAAACTATCAAAACCCGTCCACGATGGCTGTCGTACGACATGATTTCAGTTATTAAACTACAACATACTTTATATTATGTTTAATGCAGGATTTCAAAGACGTTTATGATTAGAGATCATAACGGAAGACATTACCAATAACAACGGATGTAACGGACGCTATCATCAATATCAAACGGATACTCTATTAAAGATATGCATTCAAGACTTGCTAACGGACAATTGGAGTATAAATATGAAGATGGAACTTCACATTCAAACACCTGATTCTCAGACTTTACAAGCTCACGAATTACGTTCTTAAGCTCAATCAATCTCTCTTGAAGTTCATAAAGCCTTTGCTGTTTGTCGTACGACGCACGATTGAAGTCTAAGTACACACGACGCACGACCGACTTTACTTTATTGTATTGTTTTACATTACATTTCATTTGTAACACTTGTTAACAAGGACGACGTCCCTGATTGACATCCATAGTGCACGACGACTCATACTCGTCCGCGGTTTTTACCCATTTTAGGGGTTTTCCGCGTCACCAATTCCCTTGTCTCATTTATTTCACTTTTATTATTGTCGTACGATTATTAAAGCTACTTTCTTTGGTTGGATCAAGCTCCACACTTACCTTAAATTTTCCTTGGGAGATTTTTGGCATAAACAGTTTGGCGCCCACCATGGGGCCCCATCCAAAGAAAATCTTCGATAATCTTACGACGTACTAACGTTTTCCTTCGAGTGTTCTCTTTTTTCAATTATTCAGAATAATGTCATTCCAAGGAACTCAAGATCATGTTGTGGCCCAAATGAACATGGAGCTGACTGCTGCTCGTGCCCGTATTGACGCCCTAACAGCCCAGGCTCGACAGGCGGCTGAAACCATCGAGCATCTAAGAGGCCAAGGTGGAAACAATGTGACTGGGACTACGAATGCTTATACTAGTTCTTGGAACGTACCTCCTCCATTACCTAATTACCCTCGTCCACCCCCAGTTAATCCTACGACCTTCGTAATCCCAACCATGCCTATGACTTCTATGTCGTTCAATGGATATGCCTCTGATTCTTCGCAGCAGACTAACTTCAACGGATCAGGTTATGTTCCATTAGGTGTTCCCGGAGGTATACCAATGGATCCCGTTGCACAACAATTGAAGTTTCTAGAAGAGCAGAATGAGCGTGTCTTGTCGATGCTGGCCAAATTGCCGGGGGCAGCAGTCCCAGTTGATGTCGAGCCACGAACAGGATTTCAGGCGTCGCCGTTCGTCGATGAAATCGCTTTGGTGGACATCCCAAAAAAGTATAGCATCCCGACATTCTCCCCAAAATATTCAGGTGTCACTGATCCGACAGAACACGTCGCCCAATACAAACAGCTCATGTGGACTATTTCGATACCGCATCAATTCCAAGAAGTCTGCATGTGCAAGAGTTTTGGAGCAACCTTGACTGGAGCAGTGTTACAATGGTTGATCAATCTCAAACCTAAAACTATCGGGTCTTTTGCAGAATTAGTGAACCAATTTTCTCAACAATTCGCTAGTAGTCGAAAAATGGAAAAACAAACGAGCGACCTTTACTATGTCGTGCAGAAGAATGGAGAGTCCATCCGGGACTACTTTAATCGGTTCAACGCGGAAATGATTAGTATCCGAAATTGCGACGTGAAAACAGCAATTGAAGCGTACAAACGGGGTCTGGATGATAGTTCAGGGTTGTATCTCGACCTTACGAAGTATCCTCCAGAAACCTTTGAAGACGTACGAGCAAGGACACTTGCTCACATGAGGGTCGAGGATGACCTCGCTTTCAAAAATAAACACTCGGGCGACCGGAAAAGCCTAGGTGTCAAAAAGCCAAACTTCAAACCAAAATCGATTGGTCGATCAGAGCCTACCAGACAAATTTCAAACGTCCGATTTGAAAAGAAAGGGCCGACGACTTCCAAGTCTGTCCAATATCCTAAGGTATCATCTTATGGTTTCCCTGGATCAGCTAAGGATGTCGTCACGTCCCTAAAACAGCTCCAACAAAACGTTCGGTGGCCAAAGAAAAGCGATAAAGACAGTGATAAGAAAGACAAGACAAAATGGTGCGATTTCCACAGTGACTTTGGTCATATAACAGATGATTGCATCGCTTTGAAGAAAGAACTGTCCTGGCTTAATTCGAAAGGTTATTTACAAGAATTGACGGGAAAAAAGGATGTGCGTCCCACATCCCCAGAACATGCCAAGGTGATTAATCGTATCACCGGAGGCTCTGATGTTTGTGGGACCACATATTCAGCTGCTAAGAGACATGCTAGTCGCTGTCCCGACGACCGACCAATTCCAAAGGAGGCAAGACCCAAGGAGGACGCAGAATTAGAAGCTATGCCCTTGACGTTCGACCAAGCAGACCTCGACGACATACATCAGAAACATCATGACGGACTAATTATCCAATTGAGCATTGGAAATTGTCTGACAAAGAGGATACTCGTCGACGGAGGTAGTTCAGCTAACATTATTTTTTTTGATGCAGTGAAAGCAATGGGAATCGACAAATCCGAGATTAGACGACGTTCGACTACACTCGTTGGATTTAACGGAGGAACGACAAGTACCATGGGGGAAATCACACTACCAGTATATGCTAAAGGAATCAACAGGCAAACGAAGTTCAATGTTGTCGATTGCTCATCAGCTTATAATGTTATCCTTGGGCGACCTTGGATTCATGACATGAAAGTTGTACCTTCGACGTACCACCAAACCTTGAAATTTCCCACACAATGGGGAGTACATGAGATCAAAGGCGAAAGAAAAGTTGCTAGGGAATGTTACAAAATTTCTTTGAAGCCCCCGAAGCAGACAATATAGCAATTACAGAACCAGGACGTTCCTGGGACTGACGACGACTATCGCTTGGAAGTTGTCGTTCTAAACCAAGATAAGTCTAATCAGATGGTTTACATAGGTTCGACGCTCGACCCTTCTTTTAAAAAGAGACTAATATCTTTTTTGCAGGATCACAATGATTGTTTCGCATGGACGCACGAAGACATGGTGGGTATCGATCCAAGTATCATTTCTCATAAACTCAACATTGATCCATCGTTCAAGCCTGTTCAGTAGAAAAGACGAAAATTCGCTCCTGAAAGGAATAAAGTTATCAACGACGAAGTTGATAATTTGCTTAAAACAGGAAAAATACGAGAAGTCAAATATCCAGACTGGCTCGCCAACGTTGTTGTCGTCCAAAAGAAAAATGGCAAATGGAGAGTCTGCATTGATTTCACAGACCTTAACAAGGCTTGTCCAAAAGATCCATTTCCATTGCCACACATCGATTCTATGGTCGACGCTACAGCTGGACATGAATTACTCACTTTCATGGACGCATATTCTGGATATAACCAGATATTGATGCATTCTGACGACCAGGAAAAAACAGCCTTAATGACAGATAAAGGTATTTATTGTTATAAAGTAATGCCTTTTGGTCTTAAGAATGCAGGTTCGACGTATCAACGATTGGTGAATATGATGTTCAAAGAACATTTGGGCGACACTATGGAAGTATACATCGACGACATGCTTGTCAAATCAAAGCATACGGACGATCATATAGGACATTTGAAGCAATCGTTCGACATTTTGCGTGAATACAAAATGAAGTTGAATCCGACAAAATGTTCTTTTGGAGTTCGAGCTGGCAAATTTCTCGGTTATATGGTCACACGACGAGGAATCGAAGCTAACCCATACCAAATTAAAGCAATTATCGAGCTAAAATCACCCAGAAATTTTAAAGAAGTCCAACGTCTAACAGGACATGTAGCAGCGTTGAACAGGTTCATCTCTCGGTCCTCCGACAGATGTCACCTATTCTACAACGTCCTGCGAAAAAATAAAGGATTCGAGTGGACTGATAAGCACGAGGAGGCATTGCAACAACTCAAGAAATACATGACATCACCTCCCTTCCTCTCTAAACCTGAGAAAGGTGAATCTCTTCAACTCTATCTGGCTGTCAGCATTAATTCGGTAAGTGCAGTCCTTATACGAGAAACCGACGGACAACAACTGCCAATCTACTATGTAAGTAAAACTCTACTAGACGCTGAAACCAGGTACTCGTCTATAGAAAAACTTTTGCTTTTGTTAGTCATGGCTGCTAAGAAGCTACGACATTATTTTGAATCGCATCCTATAACTGTGGTAACTAACTTTCCATTAAAGTCTGCGTTAAGAAAACCTGAACTAACAGGACGACTAGCTAAATGGAGCATCTACCTCAGCAATTATGATATGGATTTCAAGCCTAAGACGACGATCAAATCACAGGTCTTGGCAGATTTTGTTACAGATTTCAGTCCGGAACTAGAAGAAGCGACGACGTCCAACGAGTTAATTGTGGCGACTTTGCACGACACCACTTGGACGCTCGACGTCGATGGTTTGTCGAACATACGAGGAACAGGCCTGGGTGTCGTCCTACAGTCCCCACAAGGGGGCAAAATAGTGTACTCCATACGGTGCGACTTCAAGGCAACAAATAATGAGGCAAAATATGAAGCACTGATTGCAGGAATGAAAATTGCTCATGACTTGGGGGCAACATGTCTACATGTCCGGAGCGACTCGTCCCTAGTTGTTAACCAAGTTAATGGAGAATTTGCAGCAAAAGATTCAAGGATGATTGCTTATTATAAAATAGTAAAGGAAGAAGCAAAGAAGTTCAGTCGCTTCATAGTCGAACAGGTACCAAGAGATCAGAACACTCAAGCTGACGCATTAGCCAATTTGAGGTCAGCACTTAATCAAACGACATTCGATAATATCCCAATAGTTCACCTTGCAATACCATCCATCAAAGACGATGGTAATATTTTGGTCGCACCAATTGAGGAAGAAAACTCTTGGTTGGACGACATTAAAAATTATCTGGAGAACGATCAACTGCCTGATGATAGAATGGAAGCAAGAAAGGTTAGATTTAAAGCATCAAGGTATGTTATGATCAGAGGACAATTATATCGAAGATCTTCGACTGGTCTGAATCTGCGATGTATCACCAACAAGACGCAAGTCCAGAAAATCCTACAAGATATGCACGACGGTGAATGTGGAAACCACTCAGGAAGTCGCAGTCTAGCCAACCGGATATCACGACAAGGTTACTATTGGCCGACATTAAGGTAAGATGCGATCAGGTATGTACAGTCGTGCGACGCATGTCAAAAACACACAGGTATGTCTCATAAACCCTCTGAACCCTTACACTCGACTTTGATCCCATGGCCCTTTATGAAATGGAGAATGGACATTATTGGGAAACTACCACCTGCCCCTGGGCAAAAAGTATTTCTTTTAGTTTTAACAGATTATTTCTCTAAGTGGGTCGAAGCAGCGGCTTTCTCCCAGGTTCGGAATAAAGAAGTCGTTTCTTTTATCCAAACTAACATCATTTGTAGGTTTGTAATTCCATCTGAAATAACGTGCGACAACGGGACACAATTCATCAGTGATCGAACGCGAAGATTTTGTGAAGAAAGGAACATCAAGTTGGTAACATCGACGCCTCGATATCCACAGTCGAATGGTCTAGCCGAGTCGAGTAATAAAACTATCATCAATTCAATCAAGAAAAGACTCAAAGCTGCCAAAGGGAAGTGGGTGGAAGAATTGCCTTCCGTTTTATGGGCTAATCGTACGACACCTCGTACGTCCACAGGACAAACTCCCTTTTCCTTAGTCTATGGATGTGAAGCTGTGTTACCTATTGAGGTACAACTACCGACTTCAAGACATACGTCCGTTGAGCATAACTTGGTCGACCTAAGTTATGACCTCGACGCTCTAGAAGAGCTTAAAGAAGCTGCGCACATTCGCATGGCGGCACAGAAACAAGTGGTCGAGCGACATTTCAACAAAAATGTCCAAATCAAAGTTTTTCAAGAAGGTGATTACGTTCTACGTTGAGTATTTCAAAATACTCAAGAGGTCAATGCAGGTAAGCTTTCCACTAAGTGGGAAGGTCCTTATCAAATCTCTAGCATCGTGGGTAAAGGAGCTTATAAAATCCAAACCCTCGACGGTCGAGATATTCCACGAAGCTGGAATGCAGTTCATTTAAAGAGGTATTTCTTTTAAATTTCATATTTATTTCCTTCGATTATCTCTTAAGAAATATTACTGACTTAAGCATCTAAGGGTCGTTGGTCAAACCAACGACCACCCCACTAATGTTGTTTTTCGCAGGAACGCACGACTTATTTAAAATCTTTGTGTCGAGTAAAACTCATGCGATCACACGTATATGTTCAATTTTAATGGACGACAAAGGTTAAATTCTGCACTTGATGTTCAAATACTTAGAATCAATAACCATTATTACAAATTACCCAAGATCGATAGAAAGTTTCAGTTGATTTCTTTATAAATGATGGTATGGTTGAATGTTTGATATAATGTAGATGTCCATCTACTTAAATTTCTCGACGTACGATTAGTTATAAAAACAAGTAATAAGTGTCGACGAACAAAAGAGACTTTTTTCATTAGATATTGAGTTACAAGTATAAAGGACGACCACAAACGGCCGACCTCTAGGCGATAGGTTCAAAAGGAATTAAGTAGGAGGAACGTCAGGTTGTCCCTGAGCGACGATGGTCTCCTCTGCTGCCACTTCTTCTACGCCATCGCTCTCTTCCAATTCGTCGTCTTCATCCAGGTCCCTCTCAGTCCCGACAGTGTCGAGGTAAGTTTTGAGTTCTTCGGAGGCCGACGCCATAGGATCCTTCCCCTTCAAGTGACGCCTCATTAAAGCAGCTCGGGCCGTGAAATGGGAGAAAGCCTCAATTTGCTTATTCTCCATCTCCAAGTGCTTGACGTCGTCCTCCAAATCTTTGACCCTCTTCTTCAGAGTCGCGATCTCGTCAGCAGAAGTAGCAGCAGTGGTAATAGCCTTAATCCTCTCGATCTCTAATTTTGTCGAAGACGCCTCAAGCTCAAAGAGACGGTCCCTGAGCTTGACCTTCTCACAATCCGAAATCTCTAGTAGACTCCGGGCATCGATGAGTTCGGCTTTAAGGTTTTCAACCTTCGCTTTTTCAGCCTCGACCGCCTCTAGGGCGACCTTTTCCTTTTCAAGAGCCTCATCGGCCCTTTTCTTCACATCAGGAAAAGACGCCCTAAGACCTTCTGTCTGAGCGTAGAAGCTCAGACAAGCTTGGAAAGCCTGCATGACAAAAGGAAAAGAATTAGTAGTAAAAAATGAGCAACGAAAAAGGAGAATAAGTAAAACTTACCATGAAAGAGAGACCAGCAGCATTTGCCCCCGTGTCCTCAACCCGAGATTCTTTGTACCGATCGTAGAAAGTCGGGAGAAGAAATTTTTCCAGATGTGGAAAAATGACGTCTCTCTCAAGAACGTCATTAGCCATAAAGTCAGCTGGGAGAGTGGCTTTGAATATCATCTCTCCCACTTTTTCCTTATTCTTCTCCTCACTCTTAGAGGAAGAAGAAGGTGCGGAAAAGGACTTTTCAACGCCCGACACCCCGTCGTTGGGACATCCTTCGTCGCCTTGATCGAGCCTTCAAGCTCGACCCCAGCAGCGGTTCCCTTCGCTGGTGTCGCCCCTGAAAGGGACGACAGAGTGGCATCGCTCGTCTTCTTGGGAGAGGACAGAGGCTTGCCTCGGACACGTCTCGGATCTACCCCCGTGGAAGGGGCAACTCTTTTCTTCGTTTTCTCCCTCCCTTGGCAGGCGAGATCCAGTTGCTCGGCTCGCTTAACGGCAGCCGACTTTACAGCTACGTCCTCTTAAAAAATGAATTGACGTACGATATACAAGTGAAAGGTATTGTCGAGAGACTTACCGGTCATTTCTTCTTCTCTTTCTTCTTCTTCCCTCTCTCCTTCTCTACGAGAACCCTCGACAGACGTCACCTCAGCTACAAAAACGGCCTCGTCTTCTTCGTCGTTCGACCGAGAGGAAAACGAACGATCAGTAATACTTCCCTCCAAGATCCTCTGAATCTTGTCGTGAGAATCTTTCTTTGGCTTCACTTTAGTGAAGTCGATCACTGCCAAACAAAAAACAAAGAGACATCAGAATATACGTTATAAAAATAAACGCATGACAAAAACGCACGACAAAAACATTAAACCTACCCGATTCGTTCCAGCCGGACGACAACCATTGGCTGTCTTCGTCATTTACAGACGCCACTTGGAGGAAAACGTACTGATGTTTCCAACCACGATCGTTCATCGCGGTATTATGTATCAGTACATTATCTCCCTTCGAACGAGGGAACAGACTATACCGGTGATAATTATCCGGTCTAACGCTATAGGCAGTCAGGAGGTCGTTCACATTGAATGGTACATCCCAATCGGCCGTAAGACGATCGATCACCTGGACAATCCGCCAGAATTGAGGCATTAACTGTCCAGGCGTCAAGTCAAACGCATCTAAAAATGCCCTGAACAAAGGGCTAAATGGCCAAGTAAAACCTATCTTGAAGGGATATTCAATCAGAACACAATATCCCCTCGGAACTTCATCCGGCCTTAAATCTTCCGACGACACCAGATTTATTTCATCTGGAAGCCTGGCGAAACTCTTAAAGTAATCTAAATGCTCTTCCTCCCTATACATGCTCACAGGCTCGCTCGACATCTGGAAATCAGGGATGTTAAGAGTCGCACGCCAATAACTAAGAATATCCCAAGCTCTCCTAGGCTTCCTGGCTATGGACTTCCTATGCATATAAACTGACACAGAGGAAAGAACGGAAAATCGTACCTTAAATAGCGTTCTAAACCTCGAACTTAGAATGGAAAGGATCTTGGTCACTCGGAAAGTGTATCTCGCCGGAAGTATGAAATCTCTAAAGGGGTAAAACGTAAAAAAGGAAAAGATTAAGGATAATCCCTATTTATAATCAGAAATCAAATCGCCAGGAAATCAAATCGCCAAAAATCGACGGTCAATAAAATTGACACGTGTCATTCGTGTCAGACAACCCCTTGAGTACACTCAACGAGAGCATGACACCTGTCCTCCATTAGCTGTCAAATTGTTTATTCTGATAAACGTGACGTCATTATTCAGTTGGAAACGAACCGATTCGGTTCTATGCAAGTTACCCGCTTTTTCTTTTATAACACGTGTCTTAGTCTTAAATTTAAATTTCAAAAAGTTATCGCTTGAATTTTAAATTTGGGGGCAAACTGTTTGGGTAAAAAATAACAAAGGTCCTTTGTCGTACGACTAGAGATTCCAACAGTCCATTAGCCCATAGTCGCACGACCAGAGAAATAACTGACGCCCTTCCTTTGAGCGACTTCAACCAAACTATCAAAACCCGTCCACGATGGCTGTCGTACGACATGATTTCAGTTATTAAACTACAACATACTTTATATTATGTTTAATGCAGGATTTCAAAGATGTTTATGATTAGAGATCATAACGGAAGACGTTACCAATAACAAAGGATGTAACGGACGCTATCATCAATATCAAACGGATACTCTATTAAAGATATGCATTCAAGACTTGCTAACGGACAATTGGAGTATAAATATGAAGATGGAACTTCACATTCAAACACCTGATTCTCAGACTTTACAAGCTCACGAATTACGTTCTTAAGCTCAATCAATCTCTCTTGAAGTTCATAAAGCCTTTGCTGTTTGTCGTACGACGCACGATTGAAGTCTAAGTATGTTGTCCCAGTTTAATCTAGTTGGTAAATAATCAATCAAGTAATCAAGCAACACAATAATAATCAAGAGATATATAAATCAGAGTAACATACCAATCCCTTGAATAAACAATGAAACCTTTGAGTGTTCTTGATACCCTTGAATACAGAGAAAATGTATGGTTACTATTTAGAAAATTATCAGAGTTAACCTAAAACTAAACTAAAACAAAACTTTAAATACCTAAGCCTTATGGGCTTTAAGCTTAACAGGCTTTCTAATGGGCTTGGGCCTAATAGCTAATAACTATTTACTTATTACATAATAAACCCTCTAAATAACTTTGACACAATTGCAGTTTAAACCCTGAACTTTAACTTTAATCTTGAATACAATTATTTGATCCAACAATCTCCCCCTTTGGATTCAAGATTAAAAAAAAATTGTCAATTGTCTTCGGGTCTTCACTTGTCTTCACTTTTCTTCAGATATGTCGTTGATCGCTTCAAAACTTCAAAACTTTAAATCTTTGAAATCTTCAGCAGTCAGTCTTCAGATTATATTCTCCTTCTTTGATAATTCTCCCTTTTTGTATCTTCTCCCCCTTTTTGATGAATGGTGAGAATCATCATCATCAAAACTTTGCAAAACAATCTCCCCCTTTTCAAGACAATCTCCCCCATTGTGTATGATTACGTAAGCACAATCTTCATCATGTAACGAGCCCTGTATGGAAATAAGAGCAGTCTTCCCAGATGGAAAGAGTGATTATTTCAATCTTTTCAGATTAAAATAGAAAGTAGTAACCATTCGAATCTTTTCAAATTCAAACAGTTAATAGGTGTAACCCTGAATCAACAAATGACTCAGTTAGAATGTCTGTCAATGACACAAAGTCACTGAGTAACACAAAGTTACTATATAAGGAGTTGGTTTAATGTTGGCTCCCCAGGTCTTCCATTCAATCATCAAATAACACATGGTTATCTATGAACGTTCTGACAGAAAACAAATTTATGTGTGCATGTGCATGTGTATGTAAGAAATAAGCATAGATGATTGCTTTTTGTTGGGAACTGAAGATGTGAACAAGTCTTTAATGCTGCTAGTTCAGAATTACTACTGCCAGAGGACTTCAAAGTTAATACTGCTGAGTATTACTACTGCTAGTAGAATTAATACTGCTAGTCAAAGTTAGTGCTGCTTGAACAAAGTTAGTACTGCTTAGCTAGTTAGTACTGCTAGAAGTTAGTGCTGCTTAGTAGTTAATGCTGCCAAGACTCAGTTAATGCTGCTTCTAAGATAATGTGAAGATAATGATGAAGAGATCGTGGTTAAAGATAAACATGGAAAGCTGAAGATATTCATGGAAGATATACTGAAGATATTTTATTTATTATAATTATCTTTTATTCAGTTTATGTATAGAATTGATAGAATAGTTTAGAATAATTATTCATTCTATGTTTTTGTTCTAGAGAGAAAATCAACCTCAAGGCATAGTTCCTAATTCTAGAGAAGTAGAATTCGTCTTGAAAGAGTCTGTTCTTCAAGATTGAGGTTGAGTGTGTAATCTTGTGATTTTAATCATTCAATACAAGTTTACAAGTTGTTAATCATATACTGTTTGTTTACTGTTACATTGAATATCAAAGTGTTTTTCCGCAACTTCTTTGATATTGTTTCCGAGTATTCATAATTCTTGTTGAGAATTCGATCCTGACACTTTTCAATATAGGCTCAAAGTATGTAAACTTGTTGAGACAGCAACAAGTTATACAAAGACTCAATGTGCATGAGAAAGGGTGCGAAGGTGGGGCAACTTTCCTTCTTTTTCAATATTAGTATCTTCCAAATGAAGAACCAATAGCGTATGTGCTGCTTCCCCAGAAAATGTGAAACATTCTCTTTTTGAGAAAAGAATGAGTAGCTGGTGGGGTTGTATGCAAGAGATGGCATGGGCTAGGTGCCTTTTTCAATGATGGTCACCAAAGAATTTGATCCAATCAGATTATGTGGCTGCCCGGCTCAGAAAGAAGTTTGGTGCAGAGTTTAATATTCTTTTACTCTGATCGCTCACCCTCTTTCTTTTAAATCTCACTTCTAACCAATCTCTCTTTTCCATTTTACCTCTTCACACACCATCACTCAATTCTTTTGACCCTTCTCCCCTCAATCACTCAGGGAATACTTCCTGGGTAGGAAACACTGGTTATCGTGAATCCATGGAAGTTCTGTTAAGTTCTCACACTGAATCCCATGTATGATCCTAAAAAAAACATGATGTTCAACAGGCTATTGTACATGTAAGCACAAATACCACTTGTTACATGAAAAATAAGAATTTCGAAGATGTCAAAACATAAGATGTTTGACGATGCAATTCTCCCCCTCAAACTAAAAGAGTTTGACAATTAAGCTCATATCATTTTGTCATGAAGAATAAGATTTTGGAGAATCAAAAACGAATGTTGTTTATATGAACAATATATAAACATATTTTCAATGAAAGCACATGAAATGACGTTTGATTCAATCAACAGTGAATACAAATAACGTGAGTATTACCATAGAAAGATTTAACTTTTGATACATGGTAATAACAAAGTCAAAATAGAATGTTCTGAACCGTTATGTGTATGAATACTTGACAAAGTATATTGACAAGATAAAACGCAAGTATTTATCTTTAAGAATACACGGTCAGATAATCATTTAAGTATCCAAAAATCTGTTAATATCACGATCAGACAAGTTTTTTTTTTTTTTTTTTTGAATAAACAAAAAAAATAAGGCACTGAAGTGCGGGTTCTAATCCGATGTGATTAGAAGCCATTGTCACTTGACCAAACCTGCATAAATAAAAGAAATAATGGTAATCATTTATGAAAATGATTCTTCTCTCGTTAACAACAGTTGGAAAATAACACACAAGATCAAAACTTGGAATACTCCCCCTAGAATCATGAGTAAGGTTTAAGACATGTTCAACATTCCAAGTTTGCTGATGAGAAATTGAAAACGCTTTTCATCCAATGGCTTGGTGAAAAGGTCAGCTAACTGGAAGTCAGTTTGAACAAAGTGCATTTCAATATTACCTTTTTCTACATGATCCTTGATGAAATGATAGCGTACGTCGATATGCTTGGTCTTGGAATGTTGTACCGGATTAGAAGTTATAGATATTGCGCTCTTGGAATCACAATAAATAGGAACACGCTTGTAGTTGTATCCAAAGTCCCTTAACTGTGTCGTCATCCAGAGGACTTGAGAACAACAACTAGTAGCAGCTACATACTCAGCCTCGGTAGTGGATGTTGAAACACAGTTTTGTTTCTTTGAAGTCCAACTCACAAGTTTGTCACCTATGAATTGACATGATCCAGAGGTGCTCTTCCGGTCTAGCTTACATCCTGCATGATCAGCATCTGTAAAGGCAGTTAGTTCAAAACGAGAATCCTTTGGATACCAAAGGCCTAGATTAGGAGAACCTTTGAGATATCTAAGGATTCGCTTAACAGCAGATAAGTGCGACTCTTTAGGATTAGACTGATATCTCGCACAAAAACATGTGGCAAACATTATATCCGGGCGACTGGCAGTCAGATAAAGTAAAGAACCAATCATGCTACGATACACCTTTTGATCAACAGGTTTCCTAAAGGGATCTGCATCTAAGAGTGTACCAGTAGCCATTGGTGTTTTCATGACTGAACTATCTGACATATTGAACTTTTTCAAAATATCTTTTATATATTTAGCTTGATTAATAAATATGCCGTCGGGTAATTGCTTTACTTGTAGACCAAGAAAGAAATTCAATTCACCCATCATCGACATCTCAAACTTTGTTTCCATTATTTTTGAAAAGTTCTTACAAAATTTCGGATTTGTCGACCCAAATATTATGTCGTCAACATAAATCTGAATAAGAATCAAGTCCTCACCTTGCCTTTTAAGAAATAAGGTTGTATCAACAGTACCTTTCTTGAAACCAGAAGCAAGTAGAAATTTAGTGAGAGTTTCATACCATGCTCGCGGTGCTTGTTTAAGACCATAAAGCGCTTTGTCTAAAACATAGACATGATCAGGGTGATGAGGATCAACGAAACCTTCAGGTTGAGCCACGTAAACCTCCTCATGCAAAACGCCGTTTAGAAAAGCCGACTTTACGTCCATTTGATAGACAGTAAAGTTTTTGTGCGCTGCATATGCTAGAAAGATTCTGATGGCTTCGATCCTTGCAACCGGGGCGAATGTTTCATCATAGTCAATGCCCTCTTGTTGACAATACCCTTTGGCTTCGTCCTTCTTATTTCTCACTACTACTCCAGCTTCGTCCTTCTTATTTCTGAACACCCACTTTGTTCCAATAACGGATTTACCTTTAGGTAGTGGGATCAAGCGCCATACCTTGTTCCTTTCGAATTGTAGAAGCTCGTCTTGCATAGCAGAAATCCAGAAGGGATCACGTAGAGCTTCAGACGCTTTCTTTGGTTCTAGGGAACTGAGGAAGCTTGAAAACATGCAGAAGTTAGCTGTTGCTGACCTTGTCGTGACACCAGATTGTACGTCACCTATCACATTGGTCAGGGGATGATCCTTAGTCCAACGATGTGTGCTTGGTAGAGCTTCAACTGTTTGTTGCGTATTCGACGCATCGTTTTCATCATACACGACAGGTTTTTCCATAGATGTACTCGGGACATCTTGTACTGGTGTTTCTGATACTGAAGCTTCAGGGCTAGCAGTTGAAGTGCTCGGGACTTCGTTTCCAGAAGAACTATCTGTAGAGACAGATTCAACATTAGTAGAGTCAGAAACTAACTTTGTAGGCGTACCTGATGGAGATGAAGTTTCAGTGACTTCTTCGGAAGGTCCAGACATGTCTTCAGATATAGTAGGGACCTCCGAGCCTGTACCACTTGTTATTGATGTTGATATGCCTTTTTCAAAATCTGCACATATATCATCAAAGGCATCAATAAACAGTAAATGTAACTCAGATGAAGTAGAGTTAGAGTTTGAAGAATTGGATCTTTTAGCAGCTGGTTCTATTCTGGATTGAATAGAAGCTTTGTCCTTAATTACGAGTTCTGAACTGTTGTGTCCAGAAGTCCTTGTTGAATTCTCATCAAAGGAGACATTCATGCTCTCAACAACCGTCTTAGTTCGAATAATGTAAATTCGATCAGCTTTGGATGTCAGAGAGTATCCAACGAGATATCCTTCATCCTCTTTCTTATCAAACTTTGATAATCCTTGACGCTCTTTTAGAATGTAACACCTACAACCAAATACACGAAGGAACTTGATGTTAGGTGTACGATTGTTGATCAATTCATATGCTGTCTTATTAAAGCGCTTGACCACAATGGTACGGTTCTGTGTAAAACATGCTGTGGCGACTGCCTCAGCCCAAAGGTACATGGGTAGATCCGAGTAAACAAGCATAGTGCGAGCTGCTTCAACCAGAGTGCGGTTCTTCCGTTCAACAATGTCGTTTTGCTGCGGAGTGTAGGCGGTGGAGAAATTATGTGAAATACCCACGGAAGTAAGATAACTCTTCAGGGTGTCATTCTTGAACTTCGTGCCATTATCACTATGAATGGTTCTAACTGGCAGTTGAAGGCGTACTTGCATGCGCTTGATGAAAGCGATAATCAACTCTGGCGCATCTGACTTGTTGCGAAGAAACTCGAGCCATGTATACCTTGAGTAGTCATCTATCATTACCAACACATACTTCTTTCCGTTGATAGATGCTGTGCGCATTGGGCCACAAAGGTCCATATGAAGAAGTTCCAGTGCAGATGAGGTCGATGATTCAGATTTGGACTTGAATGAGCTACGCTTCATTTTGCCCAACTCACATGCGGAACAGAGTGAGTCTTTTTCGAACCTCATTTCTGGTAGACCTTTGACCAGACCTTGTCTTTGTAGCTTCGCTATAGATCGGAAATTCTGATGAGACAAGCGTCGATGCCACGTCCACGATTGTGCTTTAGAAGCTTTGGCTAGTAGGCATACTGGACGTGTGGCAGACAGTGTAGGAAAATCTACATAGTATAGATTTCCATGGCGCTCAGCGTTGAAGACTTCGTAACCATCGGGATCCTCTAGATAACAATGAGTGGTTGTGAAGCGGACTTGATATTTCATGTCACAGAAGTGACTGGTACTAAACAGGTTGTGATCAAGTCCTTCAACATATAACACTCTTTGAATCTTCACAACACCGTTATCGAGCATTCCATATCCTCTGACGTGGCCTTCGGCTTCAGAATTTGCAAATCTAACTGCTCCGGTAGGCTCCTCCACATAGTTATGCAAGAGGTGCTTGAATCCTGTCATGTGGCGTGAACATCCGGAATCTATTACCCACAATCGACAGGCCTGCAAAAGAGACAATTAGTTTTGCTTAGGCACCCATATCAGGATGGGTCCTTCGCGGTTAGCATCAAGCAACTCAGGAATATCATCTGGTTTGACTTTCACACTCCATTCATAACGCGGTTTTGGAACCCATTTCCAAACCATCTTAACATTTAATTCCTGAAAGTGCTTTTTAGAAGTAGGATTGGCAACCTTAGCACGATACACTTTTGGTTGTGTAGAAGAATCAGAATTAGAATTAGACTTAGAGTTCAGCTTAGCTTTGCTTTTATTCTTTTTGGACTTAGGAGGGGAGTAGTATTTGAATGAATTATCCCAACAGTGTTTGCAATAATGATTCTTTCGAGCAAAATTCATAAACTTAGATTTATCGGAACAAATCTTACATTCATGTTTATCAAAAGAAGTACTATTCAAAATAACATTGTATGTAGGACAACTACTAGAATTCAAACTATTATTTTTATTCAAACTAAGATCTTTATTCTTCTTACTCTTCCCAAATCCATTTCCTCTTATATCTGAAACAGAAACAGGAACCTTATTAGTCTCTAACTTAGAAGGTGGTTCTTTTCTAGTGCTGTTTGAAGTCTCACCCTTTTCAAAAATACTCGGAGGATATTCAGGTTGGATCAAATTCTTTTCAAAAATACTGAAGGTTTTGTAGGAGCATCAAATTCTGGATTGGTTCTTACCTTCCAGCTTGGATCATTGAACATTTGTTTATCATTTGAAGCATTTTTAAACAAAGTAATTTTCAAATCATTGATCTCAGTGCAAAGCTCTTGATTTACTTTTAAAGACTTTTCAAGTTTATGTTTGAGATCAAAGTTTTCATCTTCAATCTCATCAAGAGACTGTTGCAACATATCAATTTTCTTCATAAATTCAGATGTATTATCATTAACAGAATTTGACTCCTTTGGAATAGAAACAGGATCAGAGTCTGAAGCATTCATCATTTCAGAAAATAATTCTTCTGTCATGGACTCAATAAACTCCGTTTTATCATTTTGAACACAAGATTCATTCGTGATAGCAGTTTCTTCTTCAAACTCTTCAATAAGTAAAGGTTTAGAAGCAATGGGATTTGAGACTGATGGTATAGTAGATGGATCAACATCCGATTCATACTCATCATATTTGCATACAGTCTCAGGTGGAACTGTGTTGGTGCTTACTGATTCTTTGGAAGGTGTGGTAAATAGTGATTCAAACTCAGTAAATTCGATCTTTCGAGTCGCATAGCTTTTGTTTAAATCACCATATTGAAAACCAACTGATTTAAAAAGATTTTGAGAATCAGTGTCACCAGACTTGTTCTTTCCCATTTCTTCTTGACCTTTGGTCTCAGATAAAGGTGTAGGAGTACTTGCTTCAACAAAAGTTGCGCGAATGTCAGGAATGGGTCTAATTGCGGAGCCGAATTTATCAAAATTATATAGATGCTCCGGTGCCTTTTTCAAAATTTCGTTAATTGACACACCCAAACCTGGTTTAAGTTTGTAAAACCTTTCGTCTTGGAGTTTATTGGTCAACAGATTTAATGTCTGTTCAGTCTGACCTCGTTTCATATTAATGTCCTCCAGTTGCTTAATTTTGGTGTAAGCTTCATTTCTTTCTTTATAACAAACTTCAAATTTCATTTGAAACTCACCCTTTTCAGCATTAAGATTCACAAGATCTGTTTCTAAACCAGATATTTTTTCTTTTAAAGACGCTTTTTCGGCTTTTAAATCATCTTTTTCCTTTTCCTTTTCTTCCACAAAAACTTTTAAAATAGCATTTTCATCACGAAAGCTTAAAACAGATTGATGTGCAGAGCTAAGTTTGCCTTTTAGTAAAGCAAATTCATCTTTCATACCATGTATTTGGGCCATTAAAGATTCAATAAGTTCAGAATTTTCACTAACCTCAGAGTTTGCTTCTTCGGATTGTGTCTCAGAGTCTTCATCGTCACCTTCCAGCTTTGCCATGTAAGAAACTTGGGTGAAGTGTGCTTGTTCCTCGTCATCAGAACTTTGGAACAGCCAGTTCTCTTCTTCAGCCATTAGTACTTTTCCTTCTTCAGTTTTCTTGGCAATTAGTGACTTTCTTGAGTAGTACTCTGAGTTCTTCACTTTCTTGAATTTGCAGTCCCTTGAGAAGTGCCCAAATTTGCCACAGTTGTAGCATCTTCCTGGTTCATCCTTTCGCTCTTCTCGCTTCTCCTCTCTCTTTCCTTCTCTTCTATCATCCTTCAGATCTTCTCGTCCTTCCTCTCTCTTTCCATGCCTCGGCTTGTATCGCATCTCAGACTTCTCTTTCTTGTATCCATCATACTTTGGCTTTGAGTAAAATCTTTTCTTGCCAAAGCTCTTCTTGAATCACCGTGTAATGAGAGCCAAGTCTTCAGAGAACTTTTGAATATCAGGATCTGAATCAACTTCCAGTTCTTCATCGCTCGAATCAGAGTCAGAGTCAGTAACTTCAGTAACTAGAGCTTTAGACGCCTTTTTCTTCGACCTTGCAGAGGATACAGAACCTTTGCCGGCTATGAGAGCCACAGAATCCTTCAAATGATTAGACTCATTATTCATAGATCTCACCTCATCCTCATGTTGAGCTAGCGTAGAGAAGATATCGGTGACATTTTCTCGAGCCATATTCTTCGACATCTGTAGGTTGATAGCAAAGTTCTTCCATTCTGGATTCAGATTCTTGATGAACTTGTAGTTTATCTCAGAAGCAGATTTGGCGATGTTGTTCCTCCGCAAGTCATTGAGAATAATGTTGTACCTATCGTAGGTGTCTAATATCAGCTCTCCTTCTTTTGCATGAAATCCCTCGTAAGCATTTATGCACAGATTCTGCTTAGCTTGTATAGAGGCTTCACTTCCTTCAAACTGCCTTGCTAGTTCATCCCAGATTCCTTTAGCAGTGCTCTGACTGTCGACACGATTGTAGATGTCGTTTGGAATTGCCATTGTCAGATAGATTAGAGCCTCTTCTTCTAACTTGAGCTGTTCTTTCTGCTTTTCAGTGAAGAACTGAACAGGTTTAGGAATCTCTCTGTCAGGGATTTCAGGAGAGGAATCTGTAGCAGGTTGACCCTTTACTGTGATCATTGGAGTTTTAGGACCTTCAATGATTACTGTCATGAATTCTCTGTTCTTGTGATTCAGAAACTGAATCATTCTGGTCTTCCATTGCTGATACTCATTAGCCATATGGACAGGCGGTTTGGACTGAGAGCCCATCGAGAGAAGCTGGTTCGACATCTTAGCTGTACCACTTGTTAGTAATTAAACTTATCTGTACCAAGACAACCAACTAGATGAGATCGTTAGAATCAAAATGAAAAACACACTAAAATTTTTTCAGAAAAATAAATTCCCGAAAATAATTAAATGCAGTCCTTTCAATCAGTGTAAAGCTTCAAATAATACTGAACAAAAAGAAACAGTTGATCTCAAACAGAACTTTGTCCCCCTTCGCAGACTTAGCACGGGGGTCCCTGTTACAGTTTGCAAAAAAAAAGTCTAGGTCTGGAAAATGTGCTTCGACCGATAATGTTGTTCGACCGGTAAAAGTGCTTCGACCGGTAGAGATCTGCGTGAGTACCGGGCGACCGGGGTGGTGTGAGGACCGGTAAGATATAAGACCGGAACTATGCTTGACCGGTAAAATTGATTCGACCGGTAACAATTAGACCGATATGGGTGTTAGACCGGGACCTTGTGAGTATCGGTGCTTTGCTTAGACCGATAGAACTCGATCGATAGTAATAAGGTGAGTTCGACCGATAGAGTGTAAGACCGGGACCTTGATGAATATCGGTGCTTTGCTTAGACCGATAGATTAGACCGGTAGAATGTAAGACCGACAAAAAGTTTGACCTGAATGGTCTTAAGACCGATAAATCTATGTTCGACCGGTATTAATTAGACCGGTATGATGCTATGACCGGAAGGCTAAGGACCGATAGAGGTTAAGACCGATAAAGTGCTTAGACCGTGACGTTCTTAGTCTACCCAGAACGATGATGAACAGGATGAATAATCAACCCAGAAATCAAATACGAACTCAAAAACAGATGCACAAATCAAACTATTTCACTCAGAAGCATGAATCTCAACTAATCAGTTCAATTTTAAACTAATAAACACATTAATTCATGAAATCTGATGAACAGTAACTGTCGATGAATAGTGATTTTCGATGAACAGTGTTTTTCGATGAACAGTAATATCACAAAAAAATAGATTCTTTTGGCTCTGATACCAATTGTTATCCCAGTTTAATCTAGTTGGTAAATAATCAATCAAGTAATCAAGCAACACAATAATAATCAAGAGATATATAAATCAGAGTAACATACCAATCCCTTGAATAAACAATGAAACCTTTGAGTGTTCTTGATACCCTTGAATACAGAGAAAACGTATGGTTACTATTTAGAAAATTATCAGAGTTAACCTAAAACTAAACTAAAACAAAACTTTAAATACCTAAGCCTTATGGGCTTTAAGCTTAACAGGCTTTCTAATGGGCTTGGGCCCAATAGCTAATAACTATTTACTTATTACATAATAAACCCTCTAAATAACTTTGACACAATTGCAGTTTAAACCCTGAACTTTAACTTTAATCTTGAATACAATTATTTGATCCAACAATGTACACACGACGCACGAACGACTTTACTTTATTGTATTGTTTTACATTACATTTCATTTGTAACACTTGTTAACAAGGACGACGTCCCTGATTGACATCCATAGTGCACGACGACTCATACTCGTCCGCGGTTTTTACCCATTTTAGGGGTTTTCCGCGTCACCAATTCCCTTGTCTCATTTATTTCACTTTTATTATTGTCGTACAATTATTAAAGTTACTTTCTTTGGTTGGATCAAGCTCCACACTTACCTTAAATTTTCCTTGGGAGATTTTTGGCATAAACAATTATCAAGACCCCAAATATTGTAAACGGGTGATGCGGGTGGTGGGCCTAATCGGGTTTCGGGGGAAATCGGTTCGGATCAATGAAATGCCATTTTTTTAGTCTTGACTCCTATCTAGTGAACAAAAGGAATCCACGTGTTTTATAGTTGATACCCATATGGTCAGGAAAACGATCAAGGAACGGTCGGGAGAGGGGTCGAGAAATGGTCGGGAAAACGGTCGAAAAACCCTCGGTATGGTTGGGGCTACTTTACCCGGCGAAAGTAGCCAATAACATAGTCGCAGGGCAAAGTTACGGGAAGTGTACCAGCCTCGGTACATCCCGGGCGATAATTCCCGACGATAATGTCGTGGGTATAGTCGCATGACATAGTCGCGAGCGGGTGCAAACCTTAAAAATCCGATTTTGTAAGGTTTTCTTCATTTGGTCGTATCTTCCACATTTTAGCTCCGATTTTAGTGATTCTTTTTGCTATGTTCTCAATTTTGAGATCTTAATAAGGGTAGATCCAGAGGTTTGAATTTTGTTGAAGGATCCAAGAGTATTTTGTTGTGGTAAGCTCCTTATCTCTCTTATTGTTAAGCTAGGTTTTGATGTTTTCATCCTTTTCCCATTCGTCCTTCATATTTGGTGCGATTTTGATGATTTGTGTGGTGAAGGAAACCTTGTGGATGTATTGGATCTAAGATCTAGGGAGATTGCTTGTAGATTTCAAGTCTTCATCAAAGGAGATTCAAGTTTTTGTGGTAAAATCTAGATTTAGCCTAAATCTAGCAAGATGAGTTCAAGTTACTTTGTGAAAACTTTGTACATGTCAAAAATGTTCATTTTGAAGTATTAATGTAATTTACTTGATATTTATCAAATGTGTGGTTATTTGGTGAGTTTTGCATATTTGGTATATTTGATTTTACAAATCTCCTGAGATATCCATATTTGGGTTTTTGAACACTTTGGTAAATAAATCTTGTGAGTGTACCATATTGTGTGATTTATTTCGTAAATGGAGATTATTTGATATTAATGCACTCTTAGTGCCCTTAGTTTTATAAACTATTTGGAAAATACACATTATGGAAGACATTTATTTATTTATTTCGTCCAAATTAAATAAATGAATGTTCTTTTGAATGTTCTTTTTGACTCAGATGAGTCTTGGGACGTATGTGGTCGACGAGGAAGATAGAAATAAATGAATGTTCTTTTCGATTTATGGTAATCCAACGCCTAATGATTTACTATTTATGGATAGTGCGAAACTCGACGGCTACAGACAAGAAGGCTATGATTGAGATATCGGGAGAGACCACTATGTTCGCGCCGACGATCCAACAAAGAAGTGAACCCAAATGGGTGGAAAAGAACCACATTGTCAAACAGCCACTTCCAAATTTTCTGGAACGCTCTGCCCTTTCACCTGCAAAAGGATCCGTTACCGGATTCGCGGGTTGGTATAAAGTCAGTCTTGTTTGGTAAAGGCAACTTATCACAAGCACCCCACCCCATACGACTTGTTGGGGGGCTGTTAGGACTGAAAGTCTGAGTGCGTTAAAAGTTGTATAACACATTTATAGAGTTTAATTGTTTTATTTAAATCGTTGTAAAAAGCCTTTAATTGTTAATTGGGCTTAAGTTTGGTTTAATGGGCTTTGGCCCTTAGGGTTTTATCCCTAGTATTTAAGGCTTGTTTTGTTGAGATTTAGGGTTGGAGGTTAATGGTCATTCATAGGTTTACTTAGTCGTATCAAATATTCTCTCTGTAAACCTAAACCCTTTACTGATAAATCTAATCATATAACCAGAAGTTGTGGTTTAATCATTGCATATTATTGATTATTTACTTGCGATTGCATTGTATCTGGGGTCTACAATCTCGATCGATTTCACTTTCCTAACAAAACCTAATCGATTACAACTCTAAAAACTCACTCAAACTCAGAATCAAATCTGGACACGATGAACAGTAAAAACGAACTTTCTTGAATTTCTTGATTTTTCTAGTTGGATTTGCTCTGATACCACTTGTAAGGATCAAGCGCTTACCACTACGCCAAAAGCAATTGTTGATGGAGAAGACGCAACTTTATTTCCTTATAGCGTAGCAGCCAGCGCCACGTTTCGATTTAGGAAGATGCTGGTCAATGACCCAACAATCCCCCCCCCCAGCATCTTCCAGCACTAACAAGATCTTCGCTAGAAGTCAATGGCTGCACAGCATGCCTTTGGCATTTAAATGCACTCCATGGGATTCGAACCCGTGACCTGCTCTGATACCAATTGATTGTTCCAGATTCTAGTTTCTAATAAAAGATTAATCAAACAAACAAGAATAAGAATCAAATACCTGTTTGATTAACTTCACAATTTCAAGATTACAATATCTCTCTCTCTAGAACTCTCTCTAATGACCTCTCTTTCTCTCTCTAATTTTCTCTCTCTAGATGCAACTGAATATTCACTAATTAAGTTCGTACTTACAAATTACAAAGACAAAAACTATTTATACTAAAACCTAATACAAGAAAAATACAAAATACAAAATACATTGACTTATTACAAATAGACTTTGACTTTTAATGAGATTTGACTTTAGCAGCTTTGACTTTCTCAACTTTGACCTTCAGTATTTCTTGATCTTCAGTATTTCTTTGATCTTGTATTTATAAAACTTTGACCTTCAGCTCTAACATTCTCCCCCTTTGGATTCAAGATCACTGTTGAAAGATCTAGCAATTCAGTTCTTCACTTTAAGCTCTGTCAAAATAATCTCCCCTTTTTCATTGATAGTCTTCTTTCCAAAACTGTCTTCAAATGATGAACAATCTCCCCAAAGCTTGCATAGAACACTTTCAGACTTTTGGAAAGAAATTATCTTCAGAATCAGCTCGAATGCTTTAGCAAATAATCTTCAAAGAAAATTTCCTCAAAACTTCAGAAATTCTTTGATCATCTTCAAATCTTTATCATTTCTTTGAAACCATCTCCCTTTAACTTCAAAAACTTTAACATTTCTTCATACCATCTCCCCCTTTTTGATGAATGGAGCATCTAGATCATCAAAACTTTGCTTCCAAGAAATGTCTTTGACCATTCTAATCTGATAACGAGCCTCTGATTCTGTGATCCACAACCAGTATTCATCCAGATCTTTTCAAATCCGAACAAAATAAGAACATGTAACTCCTGAATCAACAGATGAATCAGTTAATATGCCTGTCAGTAACACAAAGTCACTGTGTGTAACGAATACACAATATAAAGGAGCTTTTTAATGTTCACTCCCCCAGGGCTTCCATCCAATCATCGAAATACCACAAAGGCAATTTCTATGAATGTTATGACAAAGAAACGAATTCCTTGTGTGCTCGTGCAAGTGTAGAAAGAATTAAGCACGAAAATTGCTTTTATAAGGCTCAACATAGTGTAAACCACTGAGACAACAGTAGATAAACACAGACTCTAAGTGTATGATTGAAGTGCGAAGGTGGGGCAGACTTCCTTCTGTTTCAATATCCAGATTTTCCAAATGAAAACCAGATAGATAATATGTTGCGTCCCCTTGAAAAATGTGAAACATTTTCTTGTTGAGAAGAAAATGAGTGGTTGGTGGGGTTTAAACAAGAGTTGGCATGGGCTATTTGCCTGTTTCAATAACATTCACCAAAGAATTGTGAAATGCTAGTAATGTGGTTGCCCGGCTCAGAAAGTAGTTGGTGCAGAGTTTGATATTCTTTTACTCTGATCTCACACCCTCTTTCTTTTTATCAATAATCTCACATCTAACCAAACTCTCATTTCCATTTTACCTCGTCACACCCACACTCATTTCTTTTAACTCCTCACACTCAATCACTAAGAGATTAACTTCTTGGGTAGAAATCACTGGTTAACGTGATTTCATAGAAGTTCAGTTAATTCCTAGCACAAAGAACCCATATAATCCTAATAAGCATGTGTTGCTCAAGATGGTTTAACTATATCAGTTAAAGCTCAAAAATACAAATGTCAGATGAATATATGCTCATAAAATATACTCATGAATATTTGAGCATTTTTTAAAATTTGAAGTATTTTCAAACAAGTATATTGAATGAATGAATATGAATGCAAAAGACTTGTTTGAAAATCTGACATTGTATGAAAAATGATCAGAAATGAATGATATATCAATTAAGGCTTATGGTCAAGAATAACAGATATTTGTCTATACGAAACAAAATATAGACATTCTTGAAAAACCGTTTCAAAATGAAATATCGCTCAAAATTCTTTGAATACAAACGGAGTGTCTTACCATCGAAGAAAAATTGTTTCAATTTAAAGACATGGTAAGAACATTTTGAACAAAAATTCAAACCGGTGTGTGTGAATACTTGAAAGTATATAGAAAAGACAATACGCAAGTAATTATCTTTGGAAACACACGGTTTGTATATCGATTAAGCACAAAAATAAAATGAAAACATTTAAAATCACACTTCCAAATTATAAAATCTATTTAAAAAATCGGGAAGTGGTTTGAACATTTAAGAACATGTTTTCTATATCTGAAAGTTGTCCTTCTTTCAGATATATTTGAGATTAAGATAAGAAATTTACCTCTTCGCTCAATCTTAAATCTCAGAAAGTCAGCTGTAGTCATTAAGATATGATCGTTGCAGCTTCTCTCATTCTGCAAGTCTCAAAGTCTAGTCAAAAATTTATTCACAAAATTTATTCAAATGTAAATGACATAAAGCAAGAAAACTTTGATAGTACGAGTTCTTATCTGAAACAATCAGAAATCGTCGTTTTACTCCTTTTGACTTATAAGCTCCCCCTAAAATCATGCATTGCAAAAATTTTGTCAGTTAAGCAAAATGCAGAAATTAGTTTTACTCCCCCTCAAATGAATGTAGACCATCTAAAATCTTCTCTAACTCCCCCTGAGATCATGAGCAAACCATTAAAGTGCAGATATCTCTCAGAAAATAAAGATAAAGAAAATGATGAAAAATAACAATTCTTAACTTTAGTAGGTAACAACCGATTACGTCTTAAGATTTAACATACCAAGCTTAGAGACAAGAAAATTAAATCTCTTTTTATCTAAGGGTTTGGTAAATAAATCTGCAAGTTGATAATCTGTTTTTACAAAATAAAGTTCAATTGTTCCTTTTTCTACATTATCTTTTATAAAATGATACCTGACATCAATATGTTTGGTTTTCGTATGCTGGACAGGATTAGCAGATATTGCAATCGCACTCTTTGAGTCACAATAGATTGGAATTTTATCAAATTTGAATCCATAGTCTCGTAGCTGTGTTCGCATCCACAAGACTTGAGAGCAGAAACTGGCAGCAGCTACATACTCTGCTTCAGCAGTTGATGTGGAAACGCATAACTGTTTCTTTGATGCCCAGCTAACGAGCTTGTCACCAAGAAATTGAACGTGACCAGAAGTACTCTTTTTGTCCAACATGCAACCTGCATGATCTGCATCTGAATATGCAGTCAGTTGAAACCCTGTATCCTTAGGATACCAAAGACATCTAATGATCCGTTTTACCGCGGCCAAATGAGATTCTTTGGGAGCAGCTTGATATCTTTAGAAAAACCAGACTTGACCAAGAATTTGGATAAGACGTCATACCAGGCTCGAGGGGCTTGTTTTAATCCATAAAGGGCTTTGTCCAAGATATATACATGATCTGGCTTGTCTTGATTGATGAACCCTTCAGGTTAAGACACGTACACTTCTTCTTTAAGAATGCTGTTCAGAAATGCTGTTTTCACATCCATCTGAAAGACTGTGAAGTTCTTATGAGCGGCGTAGGCGAGAAACATTCTGATTGCCTCTATGCGCGCTACTAGAGCATACGTCTCGTCATAATCGATGCCTTCCTCTTGCCGGTAGCCTTTGGCAACAAGTCTAGCTTTGTTTCTGATGACGACACCGTCTTCATCCTTTTTGTTCTTGAATACCCACTTAGTGCCGATCACGGTTTTGCCTTCTGGTTTAGGAACTAGTCTCCAAACATTTAGGGCTTCAAACTGATTGATCTCTTCTTGCATTGCAGATACCCAGTCCGAATCAGCAAGAGCCTCAGATACTCGAGTTGGCTCAATCTTACTGAGGAATGAGTCATGCATACATTGGTTTAGAGTCGCTGACCTAGTTTGAATAGGCTTGTTAAGATCTCCAATTACTTGATGTAATGGATGGTCTTTGGTCCAGCGATGCTCATGAGGGAGTGGAGTAGATACTGATTGAATATAATCATCATCTTGAAATCCACTTGTAGAATCTTCAGTTTGAATTATAGGAGGGGGGTTTTCAGTTGAAATATCAGTTGCAGAAGTATCAGTTGGGACAACAGTAATAGGCTGTTGAGTAGACAATGTAGTACACCCTACTGAAATAGTTACTTCTGGCTCAGCATTTGCTTGTTCATCTTCAACTGTAGGAGTAACAATAGGAATATGAGTTTCTGTCTGAACTGGGGAAGCTTGTTCAGTAATAATATCTGAAGTGACTGGATGATGACAGCTTGTATCTTCAGACCTGTCAGTCACAGCAGATTTAGGTATATTAGATCCAAGAAACTCATCATAAAAGAATTCAAATAACAAATCTAAATCAGTTAAATGAGAAGTGGATGTAGAAGCGTTATCCGAATTTGTCGCTGTAGACACAGGTTCTGGACTGATCTGCCCAGAAGCTAATACACCAGTAATAACGGGTCCTGAACTGATTTAATCAGAAGCCATTTCTTCATCAAATGTAACATTGACACTCTCCACAACTGTCTTTGACTTCTTTATATAAACATGATATGCAGCAGAAGTTGAAGAATAACCGATAAAGATGCCTTCATTCGCCTTAGCACTGAATTTATTCAGACTCTCTCTATCGTTAAGCACAAAACATTTACACCCAAATATATGAAAGTATTTGATGGTAGGTGTTCTGTTGTTGATCAACTCATAAGGAGTCTTTTGAAATCGACGGTGAATTATGGATCGATTTTGTGTATGGCATGCAGTCGACACAGCTTCCGCCCACAAGAATAGAGGTAGATCCGATTGACTAAGCATAGTCCGAGCGGCCTCGACTAGCGTCCGATTACGTCTTTCTACTACTTCATTTTGTTGAGGCGTTCTAGCAGCAGAATACTGATGTGAAATCCCAACTGATTCGAGATATTCATCAACAATCTTGTTCTTGAATTCTGTGTCATTGTCCGTTCGAAGGAACTTGACTTGTCGCTGAAATTTCACCTGGGTCGTCTTTAAGAATGAAATGAGAACTTCAGGTGTCTCATCTTTTGATCGAAGAAATTTGACCCACGTGTATCTTGAGTAATCGTCCACAATGACCAACACGTATTTCTTACCACCCAAACTCTGAGTTCTCATTGGACCACATAAATCCATGTGTATCAGTTCTAACGGAGAACTAGTGCTTGGTTCAGGCTTCGGTTTGTGAGCGGCTCTCTTCATCTTACCCTTCTCACAAGCTGCGCATAAGTGTTCTTTTTCGTATTTCAGCTCAGGAAGTCCCTTTACCAATTTCCCACGAACCAGCTTGTTGATATAACGAAAGTTCAAATGAGATAAACGTCTATGCCAGAGCCAACTTTGCTGCAGTGAAGCTTTTGTCATCAAGCATACCTGATTGTCAATCTGAACTTTGGACAAGTTGATGGTGTAGAGGTTTGTCTTTCGATGTCCACCCAAGAGTTCTGTGCCGTCTTCAGTACGAACTGAGCAACTCTTAGACTTGAAGTTGACCTCTAACCCTTTATCGCAGAATTGACCTATGCTGAATAAGTTGTGCCCCAAACCTTCGACATAACTCACCTTACTGATCGTTATCTTGTCTTGAATGATGTCACCATATCCTAGAATAGGTGAAAGCTGATCGTTTCCAAATCTGACATTGCCACTGAATTTCTCTGTATAGTTAGACAATAAAGCTTTTTGCCCAGTCATATGCTTGGAACATCCACTATCCAAGTACCACATATGCCGGGTCTGCAAGAGAAATCAGGAAACAATAACTTTAGGTACCCATTTAAAAACGGGTCCTAACAGATTAGCACAGGATTTTGGTATCCACTTGAAAATGGACCCTCTGTTCTTTTGAAAACTTTGAAAAACATTTGATCTTGAAGAATTAACATGATAAGATCCATACCAATCAGAAGAATTATGAGAATAAGCAAAATCATTTCTCTGATAAGGATAAGATGTAGTAGTAATAGGAGACAATTGAATCAATTGCTTTATTGAATATCTCTTGTAAGAAGTTACAAGGTTTTGATTATTAGAAGCAATTTGATCAATCACATCAGTATCACTACTAACTGATCTATTACAAGTATTATCAGAAACTGATTCCACTATCTCATCCTCCTTCCGTTTTGGTCTCCATTCGGATTGAGCTTTCAACTTTTTCTTCCTTAAATCTGAAACATAAGATATAGATTTATTAGGAAAAGCAGATTTCCGAGACTGAATATTCTTTCGTGTACCAGTGTATTTCTGTTTCTGTAATCGCTGTTTCTTATGTTTCTTACCTTGAGCATAGTAATCAGCGGTTACAGAAACTGATTCACCAACCTTAGTTGATGAGTCCACAATATTTACACCACTTGGAACACTTTATCATTTTTAAGACAAGTAGAATGATCAGGAAGTGTAGTATTGTCATCAAACATATCAAATTCTTCCATGCACCCATCATCAGAATTTAGAAAATCATTTGCAGACTCAAATAAGTCATCAGAATTATCAGATGAAGATTGAGATGCCTTAGAAACTGTAGAACACTTTGTAGATTTAGTTTGAAAAACAGTGTTCTTTATAACTGTAGAAAATACATTTTGTTGAATATCAGCCAAAAGTTTTTCATCAGATAAAACATTTTCATGCTCGACTATTTTGCTTTCAAGAATAGATGTAGGAACATAAACCTTTGCAATCACAGGTTTTGCCTTCATCTCAGAAGCGGAATAACTAACAAAATAGTCAGTTGAAATAACTCTTGGTGTTTTGGAAAGATAACTATCATTTAACTTTTCATAGTTAAACGGTAGTTGCATTTTCTTTTTATTCTTTCTATTTTCAGTTTCTTGGTCCTCAACTTCTTCTGGCAATTTGGTAACAAATTTGGGTTTTAAATGAGTATGTTTACCAGCACAAGCAAGAAAATCATAGTTATAAAGTGCCGGCTGTTTTCTGATGGCTTTCTTAAGATAATGGGGGTTTTCAAAACCAAGTCCCCATTTCTCTTTGACATCAGCCTCTTCATTAGGTGCATTGAGAAAAATGGTTTGATCTGTTTGACCTCTTGCATAAAGTTTTGCTTCCAGGCCATTTACCTTCTTATTCAAATTCTTGTTTTCAACCTGCAGTTTATAAACAGTTAGTGCAGATTCATTTTTCTCAAACTCATATTTAGACACTTTACCTTCAAACTCAGAAATCTTCTTTTCAAAACAATCTACTTTAGATTTAGAATCAAAATCAGATTTGCGTAAAGAATCAATCAGATCTTTGTTTGAAATAACAGACGTATTAAGCTCAAAGATCTTCTTGTTCTTTTTAGCAACTCTTTCTTTTTCCTTTTTCAGATTATTTTGTAAATTTTGAAGCTCAACCATTATGGTTTCCATTTTGGTAATAAAATCTTTTTCAGTTAAATTTAATACCTCATCAACTGCCTCATCATCTGACTCGTCATCCTTTACTTCTTTGCCCATGAGACAGATATGAGCATTTTCTTCTTTCTCTTCACCTTCATCCTCAGAATGATCAAGCCAAAATTCATCCTCGGCCATTAAAGCAACACCCGCTTCTTGTTGTTTTGCCAAAAGCAACTTGTTCTGATAATACTGAGAGTTGCGAACTTTCGGCTTTCGACAATCTTTTGCAAAATGACCCATCTTGCCGCAATTGTAGCACTTGATTGATTCAGTTGCTGGTTTTTCAGCTGCTGTGTAATCATTCATAAATTTCTTCTTCTCAACCGGTTGCTTCTCAACATATCTATCCTCTTCATGTCTCTTTCCTTCCACTCTTACTCGGTGCTCATGGTTCTTTGAACTTGAAGAAGAATACCATTGAGAATTTGATCCCGACTTCTTGTAGAATTTCTTCTGAAAGGCACGGGTCAGCAACAACATAGCTTGTTTCAGACTTTCACCATCATCACTATATGAAACAGAATCTGACTCAGAAGATGTAAGAACTTTCTTCTTTTTCTTCTCTTTCTTTTCTTTCTTCTTTTCTCCAGCTACTAAAGCAATCGGATCAGGAACTTTTTCTGCCTTCTTCTTCTCAACTCTTTTCTCTTCAACCTCTTCTTCATTCTGCCTTAAGGTCTCAAATACCTCATGTAGTGGAAATTCATTCAAATCCTTCATCTGCTTCATTCTTCTTGTATGCTTTTTCCATTCCGGACGTAAGATGCTCAGAAATTTAACATTGTTTTCCAACTGCTTCTTTTTGACTTTGTTCTTTGTCAACTCATTTAGAAGCAACACAAACCTCTCATAGGTATCTTCCAGACTCTCATTCTCCTTTGCTTTGAACTCTTCATAACTATTTATGCAGTTCGCCACTTTCATCTGGTTTCCGACCTTTGATCCCATCATCATCTTTTGCAACTGATCCCACATCTTCTTAGCATTGGCTTTATAACTGTCAATCTTGATGTAGATCTCATTTGGGATGCTTTGAAGAAGTAGTGATCTCGCTTGTTTATCTGCTTTGTATCGGCTTTTCTGCTCTTCAGAATATTGAGAAATATCCACTGTCACTGATTTCATCTTTTGCTCTCTTTCCTCAGTTCCATCTTCACTATCAGAAGAGTCAACATCAGGTACTTGAACTGTTATTGGAACCATTGGACCTTCGGTGATAGACAGTAGAATATTCTCTCCATTTGAATGCCGATCTATGAAATCCAGGAATCTGTCTTTCCATTGCTCATATTCACCTTTGAATAAAACTGGAGGTTTCACATCAGTTCCAATTGAAAGTGCATTTTTGGAAGTCATCTTGTTTAACCTGTTTGAGAAATATATCAATTAGAAACTAGAACTGATCGTTAGTCCAAATGAAACAATCAAGATAATACAGAAAACTTGAAATATAAAATCAGAAATTTTAATCACAAAAAGAACTATGTCCCCCTACGCCAAAAGCAATTGCTGATGGAGAAGACGCAACTTTATTTCCTTATAGCGTAGCAGCCAGCGCCACGTTTCGATTTAGGAAGATCCTGGTCAATGACCCAACAATCCCCCCCCCCAGCATCTTCCAGCACTAACAAGATCTTCGCTAGAAGTCAATGGCTGCACAACATGCCTTTGGCATTTAAATGCACTCCATGGGATTCGAACCCGTGACCTGCTCTGATACCAATTGATTGTTCCAGATTCTAGTTTCTAATAAAAGATTAATCAAACAAACAAGAATAAGAATCAAATACCTGTTTGATTAACTTCTCAATTTCAAGATTACAAAATCTCTCTCTCTAGAACTCTCTCTAATGACCTCTCTTTCTCTCTCTAATTTTCTCTCTCTAGATGCAACTGAATATTCACTAATTAAGTTCGTACTTACAAATTACAAAGACAAAAACTATTTATACTAAAACCTAATACAAGGAAAATACAAAATACAAAATACATTGACTTATTACAAATAGACTTTGACTTTTAATGAGATTTGACTTTAGCAGCTTTGACTTTCTCAACTTTGACCTTCAGTATTCTTGATCTTGTATCCAACAGATTTATGCTCTAACAATAATATCAATTAAAATTAATAAGGTGGTTGTTCATGGTAGAACTAATCAAAAATTGAATTTCAATTTGAATGGGGATGATGTGTTGTGATTAGCGGCAGTTGGCGGTGGAATCCAAATTAATGACCGACGGCTGTGTTTTTAATTGCTTGGAAATTTAGCAATGGTATAACAAAGTGGGTCGGTGTGATTCGTGCAAACCCACCCCATTGTTTCCCGTGACACAATCTCCCGGTCAATCTCGTCTCTAACTCCCGGTATAACCCGGTATAAACCAGGTCGTGTGAACTCCCAGACCAGGATCAAAACCCGACACCTAGTTGTTCCCGGATTCACCCGGGACTAGATCTTTCCCGATACCCTTTCCTTATACCTCTTTCCCAGTATCCATCATCTCCCGGGTCTTCGTTGTCTGTGATTAGTCAAGTTTGGAATGGCATTAAGTTATAACAAGTTTTGAGTTTCGATCGTTTGTCGAAAAAGTTTTTCGGTAGATTCGGTAGCGATTGTGGACTAGGTTTTTCAATTTTAAACCGTTAAGGGTTGTTTACGAAGCCTAAACGGACATTTTTTTATCGAAAAATTTCAACCCATGTTGAATTTTTGAGTTTCGTTCGTTGTTCGAAAAATTTTCGGTTGCTTCGTTCGAGAGTTTGAGAGATTGTTTCGAGTTCTAATCAGTTGAAGGAGCTTAAGGGAACATAAACAATCAATTTTGGTCGAAAAGTTTTAATCCATACTGAGTTTTTAAGGTTTCGATCGTTTTTCGAAAAGTTTTCGGTTGGTTCGTTTGTGATCGTCGGTTGACCGTTTGAATTTTAATCTGGTAAGAAGTGATGAAGGAACTCTAACGATCGTTTTGCATTGAATATTTCTAACCTTTTCGAAGCGTTGCAGGTTGGCTCAACGAACGGGATGATGAATAGTGTTTTCGTTAGTTTGCCGTTAAATTTCTTACATTTTGGTCCTTTTACCGTTAGTCCAGTTAGTTTGTTAGTTTGGTTAGTTTTATTTCATTTCTAGTCCATTTTCAGTTAGAGTCCAGTTAAGTCCGTTAGAAGCTTTAAATTTAACACTTTTAGTCCCTCTAATTAGTAGTTTTAACTTATGTCATTTTTGGTCCTTCTAGTTTTAAGTTTAATTTTTTGTCACTTTTAGTCCTTGCAGTTTTAAGTTTTAGTTTGTGTCACTTTTAGTCCCCGTACTTCATAGTTTCGGTCGTTTGTCATTTGTGACCCCTAAACTTTCAAGTTTCACTCGTTGTTACTTTTGGTCCCTGCACTTTAAAGTTTCATCTTTTATCAAGTTTAACCCCTGGACTTCAAGTTTTTCAGGTAACAATGTCTCATCCAACTTATTCTGAGCTAAAAGAGAAAGTTTCTCGTTTAGAAGCTAGGATGAAACTCAACATAAGAAGCTTGAGGATCTACTTGTAGGAAATGCTGGACAATTATGCGAAATTTCAAGTCTAAAGGAACAAAGTGAGATTTTTTCAAAAGAGTCCAAGGAGTTAAAGATCAAAGTAAAAGAACTTACTGAAAAACTTCAGTTGTCAGAAAATGACAAAACTGAGAGTGTCAATAAAAGCATCTTTTTCAAAAATGAAAACAAAAAGTTGACTGACAAGTTAAAGAATCTCGAACTTAAGTTTTACAAACATGGTCAAACTAATCAAACGTTCCATATGAACACATCCAAAGAGTTCAAGGACTCCAATCCTGAATGGGGAATCGGATATGACAACCCTCATTATTTGAAAAGAGCCTTGTCCAAAGTACCCACTTCATATGCTTTCGAATTTTTGGGATTGGACAAAACTTATTCAGAGTACAAAATCAGATGGACCAAATCACTTGATAATGAGGATCCGGAACTGGAAACTTTGAGAAGAAAAAATAATGTCACCATGCAACTTCATTTTTGTGTATGACTCATTGAATGCGTCATATGACACCGATAAACCCACTTTTCTATCAAATGACTATTTTCGAAGCAATTCTCAGGATGAACTTGATTCAAAACTTGTTGAGAAGGAATCGATGGACCTCAAAATCTATGTACCACCTCTGATTTTAGAAAAGAAAAATTTTCAGCTAGAAGAGTCATTTGAACAGGAAAGAATCAATTTTCAAAAGGAAAAAAAACAGGAGTTGTTATCTAAACTCGAGTGTGCCAATTCCAATCAAAATGAATCTGGATCTAGGGAGGAAAAAGAATACTTTCGGACAGAGGTAAACAAGCTCACTTCTCAACTGTCTGCCTTGGCAACAGATCTGCTAAAAGAACAACTTCGCAAAATTGAGCTTCAAGCTAAGCTTGACTTACTCCAAGGGGAGAAGATTAATCTGTCAGAATATTCTTCTCCACCCTCAGATACCTCTTCCTGTAAAGATTTTCTGGGTGACTTTTCACCAAATTCTTTTGATAAAGGAAAAGAGCCTCAATTGAAGTGTCTCAAAAAGGATCTCCATTCTGATTTTCAAAATGCTTCCGCAAATGATCCTTTGAAAAGCACAAATCCATCCAGTTTCCTGACTCCCACAAATGATAATGTCATATCTGATGAGGAAATGGAATTTTCAACATTCTTGAATTCAGAGGTATGTTCAGACAGTAAGTTAGACCAGTTTGATTTTGATCCAAAACTTCCAAGTCATGTTGACTTTTTGGATTCAACCGGTGAGCCACCAGTCAAATTTTATAAAGGCGAATGTTCAACATCTACCTCTCAAAAGGTTTCTGTGAACAAATCTTCAAAGCAAAAATCTAAAAGACGTTCACAGAAACAAAGAAAGACCGACACCTCTAACAAAAGACATACTTACTACCCCAGTTCTTCTGATTGCGAGCTTAATGATTATTCAGATAATTATTTTTTCATAAAAGTAAAGATGGTTTGGAGAAATAAACCAACTACAGAAGATAGTAATGGAAACAAGTCTCATGATTCTCCTGTAGTTGATACAAAGTCATTTATTTCCAAGACTGATTCACCTACTGTTGATCCAAGCTCTCTCAGTGATTTGATAACGACCCTCTTTTATACTTAGTGAAAATTACGTTTAATATGTATTAGTGTTTCACCATCAGCGATCAGACTGAGTCTGTTCAGTTATCGCTGATAGTCCTTACAAACGTTCATATGTATTAGTGTTTCACTATCAGTGATCAGACTGAGTCTGTTCAGTTATCGCTGATAGGTCTGATGTAAACAGTAACGTAATCCCTGAAGACAAGTATCGCGTCAACATATGTTCATAGCTGAATCGAAGACGAAGCCACTGAACAAAGAGAAGTCTACTAGTGACCTGATGCGGATATCAGTGAAGAAAAGACAACTCTACTTATACGCGAAGGAACATGAGGAAAAGCTTCAGCGATAGCTGAACCTCTTTATATCTCTGAAGAAAGAAATATTCAGCGATCAATAGATCACAAAGCTTATGCCTCAAGTTTCCTTTTGTCTTACCTTGCACAACCAGTACGATGTGTCAGAATGGACATATCTCTGCCACAAATCGTACCCCAAATCTGTCACCTACAGTGTTCATGATATGGCCGAAAGCATGTCTCCCAAAAGTCAGACTACCAAAGCCAATCACTGAATGACACGTGTAAAGTACCCTGCCATGCATTTAATGCATATGGTATAAATAGAAAGATCACATCTCCATTTGAGAGTGTGCTCAATTCTGGAACCAAGATAGAAACCTTTGTTTTCTATACTTCTAAAACCCCATTTCTCTATATTCTCGTGCAACCATCTTATTGTTTCTTAAGTTTTTTTAGATTGAGTCTGTCTTAATCTTATTCCGCAACAAACTTGTAAATTGTGTTTGATTTATCAATAAACAATTTATTAAACTTTAATTTCTGTGTTTGTATTCAACCCCCCCCCCCCCCTTCTACAAACTTGTTAAGCACCTCCGGGACCAACAAGTGGTATCAGAGCAGTCTGTTTAATCTGATAAACAAGATCTTGCTTTATTCTCTTCTTTGCTATTCTCAAATGGCACTTAACACAAACACTAACTACTATGATAATGGTTCTCTTTCTAAATCAAACTAATTTAGCAGAGATAACTTTTCTCTATGGAAAAATCGAATGATGCTATTTCTTGAAGGTGCAGATCCTACTATACCTGAGTATATAGAAAATGGACCCTATGAACCTGTCAGAATTATAGCTGCAGTTCCAGCTACTGCCACCACTCCTGCTGTCCCTGAACGCTATGTAGTTAAGGAGATAAGACAGTGGAGTGATGAAGATAAAAAGAAGGTTGGCATAGATGCAAGGGCAAAAACCATTATCTCAATGGCTTTGCCTGATGAAGTTTTCCATTCCATTATGCATCTTAAAACTTCTAAAGAAATGTGGGAAACCATTTGTGTTCAATATGAAGGCAACACTGAAATCCAAGAGACTTGAAAGATTAACTTGGTCAGACAGTATGAAAGTTTCATCGCTGGTAAGAATGAATCTCTCTCTGACGTTCATCAGCGGTTTAACTGCTTAATCATTGACCTAAGAACCGTTGGTAGAACCTATTCTAATTATGAGGTCCTAACAAAATTCTTAGAATGTCTTCCTGAATGCTGGGACAACTATTCAATATGTCTCAAGCTGACGAAAGACTTAAATTCTCTTTCTCTCAGCACCTTATATGGAATATTGCTTAACTATGAGCAATCAAACCTTCTGAAGAATATTCTTATAAAAGATTCTAAAGACTCCAAAAGCACTCCTGTTGCCTTAGTCTCTTCAGAAATAATTTCATCTCAGCGATCTACTCTCATTATCACTGAGTTAGATTCTGAATCTAAGGATATACCAGACACTGATCTGTCAGAGTTTGATGAATCCTTAGCACTCTTGACAAACTCTTTTAAGAGATTTGCAAGAAAGAGCAATTTCAAAAGAAATAAGCCTCTCTCTATCACTGACAAGCCAAAATCAACCCCTGTTGATAAGGCTTCTGCTACTCGCTATAACTGTGAAAAGATTGGACACTTTGCAAGTGAGTGCAGGTCAAAGATAGTCTTCAAACCTTCTACCTCAAGAAGATCCAGCGACGACAAATACCTAAAGCTGAAAGACAAATATCAAAAGCTGAAAAACTACAAGCGAAAAGGTAAAGGTCTCATTGCTGAAGAACATGACTGGGCTGAATCAAAATAATCAAGTTCTGATGAAGAAGTCGCTAATCTTTGCCTCATGGCTGAGATTAAAGAAGAAATGGAAGAACCAGCTGAAACTTCTATGAGCTATATATCATCTCAGGTATCTATCTCTACTAATCTCTCTCTACCTGAAGCTGAGAGAAGTCGCGTTGTTGATGTGCTGACTATTGATCTTTATAATGCTCTAAACGGCAAAACTCTAGCTGAGAACAAAAACGTTGACTTAGCTGAACAGTTAGAGAAATGTCATGAAAAGATCAAAGAACTGAATCTTTTAGAAGAAAAGTTGAAAGATCAAGTCATTGTAAATGAAATCATCAGCATTGAATGCGAACAAACCATCGCTGTAAAAGCAGAAAAGGCTCATGTTGAAAAATGGTGCAAATCATCAACAAAGATCACTGAGATAATAAATGCTCAAATTCCTGAAAGTGATAGAACTGGTCTTGGTTTTTGGAAACCACAGGATGAGATTAAAGAAGAAAGTTCCATGCATAAGTTTGGAACGTTTGTCACTTCTTTCTTTGACACTTCTTATAATCAATTCTATCCCTGTTCTTCTTCTAATCCCATCCCTGAAGAAATATCCAAAGGCTCTAAGTCTGCAGATAAAGGAAAATCCATTCTTCGTCCTCAGAAGGCTACCAAGAAAGCAAAGCTGAAAGTTCCCTCTAAACCTACAGCGAATCAATCCTCTAGCTCTGTGATAGAAATCTTCGGTCTCTGTCCTCCGAAGATAAAGATTGATCTCAAGCCTAAGAGATATGAAGAAATCAAAATTCCTCCCAGATCTCATGCTAAAAGCATTCTTGGACCTGGCCCTGCTCATCTTAAATTCTCAAAACCTTTTTCTCCTGGTCCTAAAACCACTTTCAAATATAGAAAATGCTATCACAGTGGTTTTACTGACCATATTGCAAGCAAATGTCCAACTGCCACTAAAGCTGATAAAACAGCTAAAGTGAAGATAAATGCCTCTAAGGCTGAGAAGGTCACCAAAGTTGAAAAATCAACCAAGGTGAAAAATACCACAAAGGTTAAGAAATTAACCAAAGTGAAGATTACCATTGTTGATCCAAACTCTCTCAGTGATTTGATAACGACCCTTTTCTGTACTTAGTAAAAATTACGTTTAAATATGTATTAGTGTTTCACCATCAGCGATCAGACTGAGTTTGTTCAGTTATCGCTGATAGTCTTTCTTATAAACATTTAATATGTATGTGTTTCACTATCAGTGATCAAACTGAGTCTGTTCAGTTATTGCTGATAGTTCTGATGTAAACAGTAATGTAATCCCTGAAGACAAGTCTCGCGTCAACTAATGTTCATAGCTGAATCGAAGACGAAGCTGCTGAACAAAGAGAAGTCTACTAGTGACCTGATGCGGATATCAGTGAAGCAAAGACAACTCTACTTATACGCGAAGGAACATGAGGAAAGCTTCAGCGATCGCTGAACTCTTGATGTCTCTGAAGAAAGAGATATTCAGCGATCGAATTATCACAAAGCTTATACTTCAAGTTTCCTTTTGTCTTACCTTACACAACTCAGTACGATGTGTCAGAACGGACATGCCTCTGCCACAATTCGTACAACAACTCTGTCAACTACACTGTTCATGATCCGGCCGAAAATATGTCTCCCAAAGTCAGACTTCCAAAGCCAATCAGTGAACGCCACGTGTAAAGTGCCCTGCCATGCATTTAATGCATAGGGTATAAATAGGAAGTTCATCCCTCCATCTGATGGAGTGCTCAACCCTTTAACTCCAAATAGAAACCTTTGCTTTCTATATTCTTTAATCCCCCATTCTATGAAATTCTTGTGCAACCTTCTTAGTGTTTCTTAAGTTTGTTTAGATTGAGTCTGTCTTAATCTTATTCCGCAACAAACTTGTAAATTGTGTTTGATTTATCAATAAACAATTTATTAAACTTTAAATTTCTGTGTTTGTATTCAACCCCCCCTTCTACAAACTTGTTAAGCACCTCCGGGACCAACAAGTGGTATCAGAGCAGTCTGTTTAATCTGATAAACAAGATCTTGCTTTATTCTCCTATTTGATGTTCTAAATGGCACTTAACACAAACACTAACTATTATGATAATGGCTCACTCTCTAAACCTCCTCGATTTAGCAGAGATAACTTTTCTCTATGGAAAAATCAAATGATGCTATTTCTTGAAGGTGCTGATCCTACTATACCTGAGTATATAGAAAATGGACCCTATGAACCTGTTAGAATTATAGCTGCAGTTCCCGCTACTGCCACCACTGAAGCTGTCCCTGAACGATATGTCGTTAAGGAAATAAGATAGTGGAGTGATGAAGACAAAAGGAAGGTAGGCATAGATGCAAGAGCAAAGACCATTATCTCAATGGCTCTGCCTGATGAAGTTTTCCATTCCATCATGCATCTTAAAACTTCTAAAGAAATGTGGGAAACCATTTGTGTTCAATACGAAGGCACCACTGAAATCCAAGAGACTCGAAAGATTAACTTGGTAAGACAGTATGAAAGTGTCATCGCTGGTAAGAATGAATCTCTCTCTGACGTTCATCAGCGGTTTAACTGCTTAATCATTGATCTAAGAACCGTTGGTAGGACCTATTCTACTTCTGAGGTGCTAACAAAATTCTTAGAATGTCTTCCTGAAAGCTGGGAATATTATTCAATATGTCTTAAGCTGACAAAAGACTTAAATTCTCTTTCTCTCAGCACTCTGTATGGAATATTGCTCAACTATGAGCAATCGAATCTCTTAAAGAAGAATCTTGTAAAAGATTCTAAAGACTCCAATAGCACTCCTGTTGCTTTAGTCTCTTCAGAGATAATTCCATCTCAGCGATCTACTCTCACCATCACTGAGTTAGATTCTGAATCTGAGGATCTATCAGACCCTGATCTTTCAGAATTCGATGAATCCTTAGCACTCTTGACAAACTCTTTTAAGAGATTTGCAAGAAAGAGAAATTTCCGAAGAAATAAGCCTCTTTCTCTCACTGAAAAGCCAAAATCAACTCCTGTTGATAAGGCTACTGCCACTTGCTATAACTGTGAAAAGATTGGACACTTTGCTAGTGAGTGCAGGTCTAAAAAGGTCTTCAAGCCTTCTACCTCAAGAAGTTCCAGTGATGACAAATACCTAAAGCTGAAGAACAAATATCAGAAGCTGAAAAGCTACAAGCGAAAAGGTAAAGGTCTTATCGCTGAAGAACATGACTGGGCTGAATCAGAAGAATCAAGTTCTGATGAAGAAGAAGTCGCTAATCTCTGCCTCATGGCTGAGATTAAAGAAGAAGCGGAAGAACCATCTGAACCTTCTATGAGCTACATATCATCTCAGGTATATATCTCTACTAATCCCTCTCTGCCTGAAGCTGAGAGAAGTCGCGCTGTTGATGTGTTGACGATTGATCTTTATAATGCTCTAAACGACAAAACTCAAGCTGAGAACAAAAATGTTCATTTAACTCAAGAGCTAGAGAAATGTCATGAAAAGATCAAAGAACTAACTTTTTTAGAAGATAAGTTAAAAGATCAAGTCATTATAAATGAAATCATCAGCATTGAACGCGAACAAGCCATCGCTGCTCTAAAAGCAGAAAAGGCTCATGTTGAAAAATGGTGCAAATCATCAACAAAGATCTTTGAGATAATAAATGCTCAAATTCCTGAAAGTGATAAAACTAGTCTTGGCTTTTGGACACCACAGGATGAGCCTAAAGAAGAAAGTTCCATGCTTAAGTTTGGAACGTTTGTCACTCCTATCTCTGACACTTCTTATGATCAATTTTATCCTTCTTCTTCAAATTCAATCCCTGAGGAAAAATCCAAAGGCTCTAAGTCTGCGGAAAAAGGAAAATCCATTCTTCGTCCTCAGAAGGCTACCAAGAAAGCAAAGCTGAAAGTTCCTTCTAAACCTTCAGTGAATCAATCCTCTAGCTCTGTGATAGAAATCTTCGATCTCTGTCCTCCAAAGCTAAAGATTGACCTTAAACCCACGAGATCTGAAGAAATAAAAATTCCTCCCAGATCTCATGATGAAGGCATTCTTAGAGTTGGACCTGCTCATCTTAAACTTGCAAAACCTTCTACTTCTGGTCCTAAAACCATTTTCAAATATAGAAAATGCTATCACTGTGGTTTTACTGACCATATTGCAAGCATATGTCCAACTGCCACTAAAGCTGATAAATCAGCTAAAGTGAAGATAAATGCCTCTAAGGCTGAAAAGGTCACTAAAACTGAAAAGTCGACCAAGATGAAGAATACCACTAAGGTTAAGAAATTAACCAAAGTGAAGATTACCACTTAAGTTGAATCTTCATCTACTATGAAGACTGTTGAACCTTCCATCTCCACTAACCCAAAAGGACCCATTGAAAAGTGGGTACCAAACAATGTGTGCAGGGATCAAAGGGCATCTGGTATCTCGATAGTGGATGTTCTCGTTATATGACTGGACAAAAAGACCTGCTCACTTGATACAAGGAAGAGAAAGGTCCCTCTGTGACCTTTGGTGGAAATGGAAAAGGATATACCTGAGGGTTTGGTGTTCTCAGCAATGGAACAACTACCTTTCGAAGAGTCGCTTATGTAGATGGACTGAAGCACAATCTTCTAAGCATCAGTCAGCTATGTGACAAAGACTATGAAGTTCGATTTTCTAAGAAAGCATGTTTAGTGGTGAATGAGAAAGGAAAACTTGCTCTCAGTGGTTATCGAAGAGAAAATGTCTATGTAATAGATATGGACTCTACTACCACTGAAAACTTATGTTTTCTCTCTAAAGCCTCTTCTGATGTCAACTGGCTATGGCACAAAAGGCTCTCTCATCTAAAATTCAAAACCCCGAATTCTCTCTCATCTAAGGAACTGTTTTATGGTCTTCCTCAGCACTCATATGCTAAAGAATCTCTCTGCTCAGCATGTGAAAAAGGAAAACAAAAAAAAGCTAGTTTCAAATCTAAACAAGTTTCCTCAGTGACACGTCCTCTTCAGCTCTTACATATGGATCTGTTTGGCCCTGTCAATATCCAATCAATAGCTGGAAAGAAATATACACTTGTCATTGTAGATGAATTCTCTCGCTATACCTGGGTTATCTTTCTTCGCTGCAAGAGTGATACTCTAGAAGAACTAATATCATTTGTTAAAAAGATGGAAGTGCTGAATAATCTTATTGTTCGTTCAATAAGAAGTGATCATGGAACTGAATTTAAAAACAGTTCTCTGAACAATTTCTTTGAGAACAAGGGAATTTCTCATAATTTCTCTTCAGTAAGAACACCTCAGCAAAAGGGAGTCGCTGAAAAAAGAAACAGAACAATCATTGAAGCTGCTAGATCAATGCTCAGCGATTCTCATCTCCCTACACAATTTTGGGCTGAAGCTGTAAATACTGCATGTTTTACTCAAAACAGATCGCTGATAGTAAAGCGATTTGGAAAGACAACTTATGAACTTTTTCATGGAAGAAAGCCCTCTATCAGATTTCTTCATATCTTTGGTTGTCAGTGCTTTATCTTAAACAACAAAGATCAGCTTGGAAAGTTCGACCCAAAAGCTGATGATGGAATATTTCTAGGATATTTCTCCATCTCCAAAGCCTACAGAGTTTTCAACAAGCGAATACAAACTGTGGAAGAAACAATTCATGTCACGTTTGATGAAAGTCGCTCAGCAAACTCTAAACCAATCGCTGACAATGAAGAGCTAAATGCTTGGATGTTTTCTCATTACAGAGAAACAGAACCCTTCTTTTCAAACCATCAGCACACAGATCCATCTACTGCTGATGATGATCCAAACATCACACATCTTAACGCTGAATCCGACTCATGGGTTTCAGCTGAACCTCTTAACACACTGCTACCATCAGATCTACCTTCGTCTGAAAACTTCTCTGCTAACAATAGTCTGTCCACTACTCAACAGTTAATTGTTGATGAACCTCAAACGTCCTCATTAGTAAACATCCAAATTGTTGATCCAACATCTGAGTTAAGCGATCATGCTCCTGCTCAGCGATGGAACAGAGATCACCCAACAGATCAAATTCTTGGTGATCCCGATGCAGGTATTCAGACACGACGAAGTTCAGGTAATATCTGTCTCTTTGTTAACTTTCTCTCTTTAATATAACCAAAGAAGACTGATGATGCCCTCAGAGATCCAAACTGGGTCAGCGCTATGCAAGAAGAGTTGACTGAGTTTACTCGTAACAAAGTTTGGAATCTCATTCCTAGACCATCTGATAAAACTGTTATAGGCACCAAATGGGTGTTTAGAAACAAGTTAGATGAACATGAAATTGTAACCCGCAACAAGGATCGACTTGTTGCTCAGGGATACAGACAAGAGGAAGGCATAGACTATGATGAAATTTTTGCCCCTGTGGCTAGGCTCGAAGCAATTCGACTATTCTTAGCTTATGCAGTCTATAAGGACTTCATCGTTTATCAAATGGATGTAAAATCAGCGTTCCTAAATGGAAAGATGAATGAAGAAGTCTATGTAGAACAACCAACAGGGTTCTATGACCCTAAGTATCCAAATTATGTTTATAAATTGGATAAGGCTCTCTATGGTCTAAAACAAGCCCCTCGTGCTTGGTATGACACTCTCTCATCTTTTCTTATCTCTGAAAAATTTGAACGTGGGAAAATTGATAATACATTGTTTTTCAGAAAGATAAAAGGTCATATTATTCTTGTACAAATATATGTCGATGACATCATATTTGGTTCTACTAACCCATCTCTGTGTACTCGCTTCGCTGAAAGAATGAAGAAAGAATACAAAATGAGTATGATGGGTGAGCTGACATATTTTCTTGGTTTTCAGATTAAACAATCTGACAAAGGTACTTTTATCAGCCAAGGTAAGTATGTTAAAGATATGTTGAAGAAGTTTGATCTTACACAAACTTCAGTGATAAAAACTCTTATGGCACCTCCCCTGACACTTAACAAAGATCCATCTGGAAAACCTGTTAATGTCACTGCCTATAGAGGAATGATAGGCTCCCTGCTGTATCTTACAGCGAGCCGACCTGACATCATGTATTCTACTTGTTTATGTGCACGCTATCAATCTGAACCCAAGGAATCCCATCTGATCGCTGTCAAGCGAATTTTCAGATATCTGAAAGGAACTCCTAACCTCGGTCTTTGGTATCCCAAAGACTCAGGGTTCGATCTAACTGGTTATTCTGATAGTGATTTTGCAGGTTGTAAACTTGAAAGAAAGAGTACCACTGGTGGATGTCAACTCCTAGGAGGAAAGCTGGTAAGCTGGACAAGCAAGAAGCAAAATTCAGTGTCCACTTCCACAGCTGAAGCTGAATACGTAGCCGCTGGAAGCTGTTGTTCTCAGATCTTATGGATGAGAAATCAACTATTAGACTATGACCTTCAGCTATCAAAGATTCCAATCTATTGCGACAGCACTAGTGCTATCGCTATAGCAAATAATCCAGTGCTACATTCAAAGACGAAACACATAGAGATCAGATATCATTTTATCAGAGATCATGTGATGAACGGTGATATTGAACTTCATTTCATCCCTACTGACTATCAGCTCGCTGATTTATTCACCAAACCTCTTGATGAGACAAGGTTAAATTTTCTCATCAGTGAGATTGGAATGCTGAATCTTGAAGAGTAACTCTTCAGCGTTCATGCATTGTGTCAGTAATCATAAGTTCCCCTTTTATCACTCTGATAAACATTCTGACTCTCAGGTACGTTCTCTCCATCCCTAAAACTGAATCTTCATTCAGTTAAGATGTTTTTCAAAATATAAACTTTAATCACTGAACTTTCTTCAAATGATTAAAAGCTTTTTGAAAAATAAATTTATCACTGATATTTCTAGTCAGTGATCCTTCTTAAAAAGAAAACTCCTCCGTCACTTTCTCATCAGGGATACTTTCAAAAAGAAAAATCTAACGCTGACTTTTCTTCAGCGATAATTTCAAAACGGACAAATGAACAGTCTCTCTCTCTTCTATGACGTCATTTGAACCGACAATCCACGACATGCCTTTTTCTGACACGTTCGTCCGTTGCCCTTCCATCCAATCAACTTCGTGGGACGTGTCCATGTCATGATGAACAATTGTTTTACCGCCTCTCACACTCTCTCTCCTTCTCTCTCACGTATAAAAAGAATGTTTTTCCATTCTTATCATTTTACGCTTTCTGGAAATACTTTCAAGGCAAGAAAACTTTCTCAAAAGAATTCTAGCATTCTCAAGCATTTGCATCATCTCCTTCAAGATCAACAGGTTATTCTTGATCTTCTTCTTATTCTTGTTCTAAATCTTTTTACATAATACTCCATTTATGGACTTCCATTATGGGTTTATAAGATTCTTTTTAATAAAATCATCTTTCTTTTGATTTTATTCATTCAAAACCATTTTTTTTATTATCTTCATTCAAAATCTTTGGTTTTTCTTCTTGTTCTTATATCTTACATTAAGAACACCTTTTTAATCTTCAAATATGTTGATTTTTCTATGTTTCTTTCCTAAAATAGAAACTGGGAAAACCTTCTTTATTTTTAGACTAAAACTTTTCTTCTATTCTTCTATCTGTTCATATTCAGAATGTCTCAATCTGCACTTGTCGCCTCTAAGAACGTCAAGTTCGCCATCGCTGATTCTGAGCTTCCCAAAAACAATCATCTTGCTCGTCTTGACTTTGATGGTGTCAAATACCCACATCTGGTGGAAGCCGCAAAAATTCTGAAGCAATCCTGCATTGCCTATGCTATCACTGTGGATCTCACACCTTCCAAAGCTCTTCTCCAACAATTATGGTTTACCGCTGAAGAGACCTCTCTCACTAACAAAAAGGGTGAACTAGTTCCTGCTATCTCCTTTAGCACTGAACTTGGAACAGGGATGATGACAACCTTAGGGCTGAGGAAAGCTCTGCGATTTCTCGACAAACCCAGGAATGGATTCGACGCCTTACCCACTGATGCTGAACTCATCCAATTCCTGGATGCTATGGAATACTCTTGGGAACCCAAGCCAAGGACGACAATTCCAAACAAGAGGCTGACTCTGGTAAAGAAGGCGCTCATGCCTTTTCAGCTTAACTACATCTTCTCTCACTTCATTCAGTGTATGAGTGGGAAGAGTGGGTCACTGGACCAGGACAGCAAGATTCAGGTCCAGATGACTTACTCGGTGATCGCCGGAAGAAATTTCGACTACGCAACAGCTATCTTTGACGATCTAAGGTAAAAGATAGAGAAGACCGAGAGGGATCCAAAGATTCCCTATGTATGCTTCATCTGTGTGTACCTGAAGTTACTCTACCCTGCTACTTACCCCACGAATGCTTATGCATCTTTTCCCAAAGTGGGTCAGCGCTCCATGGAGGTCAAGCCGCTTCCCAACGAGGTAAGTATCTCTGAACTTCGCTCCCGACTCTCTCTCCTCACTTCTTCGTCTTCAGCGGCCATGCAGGAGGTTCCTTCTTCTGCTATCCCTGCCGCTAGCCCTTCCAAACGACCATCAACTGGCTCCCTTGGTCCTTCGAAGAAGGCCAAGGTGACCAAGGAGAAAGCTACCTCTAGCTCAATACCTAAGGATGTTTATCAACAAACTTCCTTGGATGCATTCGTGGGTCTCTCCTCCACATCCTCAGCGATACCCACTTCAACCGTGCCAGCGATCTCGGTCGCTATCACAACAATAGTGACGCAACCTACGATCCCAGTTCAACAACAAACTGAGGTAACTACCCCTATCCCTACTTCTTCTATTCCCATCTCTAGTCCTTCTATTTCTTTGATCTCTAACCCTCCATCTATCTCTACTCAACCACAGTTTGGACCCATAGGACCTGAACATCAATCTTTTGAGGAATCTTTACAATTCTACAAAATGTTTGATAATTCAGGTACCCCTATAACCTTAAACACTTCTCCCAACTCACCATATAAGCTTGTTTCTCAAAAACTAACTTATATTTCAGGTCCTAGTTTGGTGACTGTTGACACCAATGTCAACAGTTTGAGTGCAAAGGTGGAGTCTCTTACTGCCTCTCTCAACAACACCCCCAGCGCTGTTTATACCGCTGGTGAAGCACTGTAGACACTCACAGCTCAAAGCGCCTCTAAAGTTGACGTTTCTCAAATCGCTACTCTCCAAGAAGCAATTGCCAAAGTCAGGGAAGACTCACAGCAACAGTTTGCAGCCCTGGCTACAAAGGTTGATTCCTGTGAAGTTCTTCTTCAGCAAATCCTGACTCACCTGAAGGCACCAGCTCCGACTCCTACTCCCTCATTCACAAAGAACGATCGTACCTCACTGAACATTTCCATGGAGTTCATCCATCAGGCTACGTCAGATCTTCCTGCGTTTGAAGGCTGTCTGGACAGTTTGGAAGCTGAAGTTCAGGTGTTGGCCGCTGCAAAAGCTTCATCTCCTTCCAAAGATCTCTCCCTCCCTGATAATGACAAAGAGGGGGAGAAGGCAGCTGAAGAAAATACGGAGTTTGAAGTCGCTGCAGAGGACCAACAGAAGGAAACTCCTTCTCAGTTTGAGGGGGAGATAACTGCTGAAAAAGCCCCTCCTTCTCTCGAAGATTTAATCGATGATGAAGAAGAAGAGGACGATGAAGATGAAGCCATTGATCTTGAAGATCAAGAGGAAGAACCTCATCAAGATGATGATGATGACGATGAAAAAGATCCATCGCTATGGTGTTCTTCAGCCGTCAGCCGTCACTTCATCAGCGATAGCTTCGAAAGAAGTTATCAAAGCAGGGGGAGCCATGGAACTTCTTCAGGAACCCCTTCCCAAAGCAAAGGTGCTACTGCTGAGGGAAGCCTGAAGAAGACTTCACTATCTGAGGAGAATCCTTCTCAGGTATGCCTTTCCCTCGTTCCCTTATCCTTCTATAAAAATCCCACCCCTATTTCTTTCTAGCATTTATCTCTCTTCTTCCATAAAAATGAACTAACCTTTTTCATTTTCTGACCAGACAGTTCTCTCCCCTGCTTAAGGGTAAAGATCTCCAAATAATCCCAGCTGCTGAAGCTGATGACCAGATAATCCCAATCTCTGTAAGAGAGATTGATGAAGAGGATGAAGAAGATGAGTCCCTGCAACACTCACGGAGGCCCTCTAGACCATTTCATTGGTCAGAGGAAGAGATGAAGAAAAGAACATAGATGATCTCTCATCTGGAGAGTTCCTGACTGAAGCTGAAATTGAAGAATCCGTCAGGGCTGAGAAGCTGATCGCTGACTGTCAAAGAGATGCCACTCTGGCTCTCAAAATTCAGTCTTCTCAAGTCAAAGACAAGAAACTGAAGAAGAAACCAGTTGAAGTCCAGGATTCTCTTTTGAAAGAGATTGAAGAGGAACGCTCAAAAGCTCTAGTGGTCAGTGATAGTTCAGTCGACTGGTGCAAACATAAACTCAACTATCGCTCTGACCCAATGAAGATTGTTTCAGTCGCTATCTCTGGAAGAAAGAAGAAGGACAAAGTTTCTGTCACCATGGAGATTACCAGAGATGATGGAAGCTGCAAGGCAATGTTTGTTTGAAAGCTGGAAAGCCTCGGCTATATGGAATGGCTTGAGTTCAAAGACGCACTGAAGAAATCAAAGTCAATCTACAGAGGTTATGTTGAAGGGATAAATGATGCTCTCATCAACAGAGTCGCTGCAATATTAAAGGTGTCGTCTGCTCTTCCTTCTAAGCCAAATCAGATCAGAAGAAAGCCTGTCTCCTCCTCCTCTGAAAATGTCGCAGTGATCAGGAATGAAACCTCCATCAAATTCTCAAGATAAGCTCTGTTCGGTCCTCCTCCTGATCTTTTAGTTCTGGATCTATCTCTGCCTCCTGGTGGACCATATGTTGCGGGACAAGTACTCGAAGAACCTTTTGGAATCTTCTTCAGAGATGACGAGGAATAGCTCAGATTTCAAAGAATCTCTGAAATCCCTATATGTTCCCTCGCCCTTCTGAAGGATCTCATGTGCTTATGGTGTGATATATCTCCTGCTGCTGAGCAAATCAAAGTGATAATTAGCAAAGAATCTTTAGAGCGAAAGCAAAAAGGAGAAGATATACCTGAGTATTTGATCAATCCTCCTAAACCCTCTTTAGATAGCTGATAGATTAGTTTTCTTCTTGTAATCTATCAGTTTAAACTTACAGTAGTTAGTACATCACTTGTACTTGTAATTTTCATACCTTGTAATTCTTTTCTTGGATTAATGAAAATTTTAGTTAAGTACTTAACTCTATCAGTAATGTAAAAGATCCCTCAAAATAGTAATTGGGACATGTATGTTATGAGTCCTGATTATTCCATCATTTTGAATTATAAAGTAATTTTCTTCAGTTACTTTGTCATTATCAAATAGGGGGAGATTGTTGATCCAAACTCTCTCTGTGATTTGATAACGACCCTTTTCTGTACTTAGTGAAAATTACGTTTAAATATGTATTAGTGTTTCACCATCAGCGATCAGACTAAGTATGTTCAATTATCGTTGATAGTCTTTCTTATAAACATTTAATATGTATGTGTTTCACTATCAGTGATCAAACTGAGTCTGTTCAGTTATTGCTGATAGTTCTGATGTAAACAGTAACGTAATCCCTGAAGACAAGTCTCACGTCAACTGATGTTCATAGCTGAATCGAAGATGAAGCCACTGAACAAAGAGAAGTCTACTAGTGACCTGATGCGGATATCAGTGAAGAAAAGACAACTCTACTTATACGCGAAGGAACATGAGGAAAAGCTTCAGCGATAGCTGAACCTCTTTATATCTCTGAAGAAAGAAATATTCAGTGATCAATCGATCACAAAGCTTATGCCTCAAGTTTCCTTTTGTCTTACCTTGCACAACCAGTACGATGTGTCAGAACGGACATATCTTTGCCACAAATCGTACACCAAATCTGTCACCTACAGTGTTCATGATATGGCCGAAAGCATGTCTCCCAAAAGTCAGACTACCAAAGCCAGTCACTGAATGACACGTGTAAAGTACCCTGTCATGCATTTAATGCATAGGGTATAAATAGAAAGATCACCTCTCCATTTGAGAGTGTGCTCAATTTTGGAACCAAGATAGAAACCTTTGTTTTCTATATTCCTTAATCCCCCATTCTCTGAAATTCTTGTGCAACCTTCTTGTTGTTTCTTAAGTTTGTTTAGATTGAGTTTGTTTTAATCTTATTCCGCAACAAACTTGTAAATTGTGTTTGATTTATCAATAAACAATTTATTAAACTTTAAATTTATGTGTTTGTATTCAACCCCCCCCCCCTTCTACAAACTTGTTAAGCACCTCCAGGACCAACAACCACTGAAGCTGAATCTTCATCTGCTGTGAAGATTGTTGAACCTTCCATCTCCACTAACCTAAAAGGACCCATTGAAAAGTGGGTACCAAACAACGCTTAATCTTCCTTATGTGTGCAGGGATCAAAGGGCATCTGGTATCTCGATAGTGGATGTTCTCGTCATATGACTGGACAAAAATACCTGCTCACTGAATACAAGGAAGAGAAAGGTCCCTCTGTGACCTTTGGTGGAAATGGAAAAGGCTATACCCGAGGGTTTAGTGTCCTCAGCAATGGGACAACTACCTTCAGAAGAGTTGCTTATGTAGATGGACTGAAGCATAATCTTCTAAGCATCAGTCAGCTTTGTGACAAAGACTATGAAGTTCGCTTTTCTAAGAAAGCATGTTCAGTGGTGAATGAGAAAGGAAAACTTGCTCTCAGTGGTTATCGCAGAGAAAATGTCTATGTAATAAATATGGACTCTACTACCACTGAAAACTTATGTTTTCTCTCTAAAGCCTCTTCTGATGTCAACTGGCTATGGCACAAAAGGCTTTCTCATCTAAATTTCAAAACCCTGAATTCTCTCTCTTCTAAGGAGCTGGTTTCTTGTCTTCCTTAGCACTCATATGCTAAAGAATCTCTCTGCTCGGCATGTGAAAAAGGAAAACAGACATAAGCTAGTTTCAAATCTAAACAAGTTTCCTCAGTGACAAGTCCTCTTAAGCTCTTACATATGGATTTGTTTGGCCCTGTCAATATCCAATCAATAGCTGGAAAGAAATACACGCTTGTCATTGTAGATGAATACTCTCGCTACAGCTGGGTTATCTTTCTTCGCTGCAAGAGTGATACTCCAGAAGAACTAATATCTTTTGTTAAAAAGATAGAAGTGCTGAACAATCTTACTGTTCGTTCAATAAGAAGTGATCATGGAACTGAATTCAAAAACAACTCTATGAACAAATTCTTTGAGAACAAGGGAATTTCTCATAACTTCTCTTCAGTAAGAACAGCTCAGCAAAACGGAGTCGCTGAAAGAAGAAACAGAACGATCATTGAAGCTGCTAGATCAATGCTCAGCGATTCTCATCTCCCTACTCAATTTTGGGCTGAAGCTGTAAACACTGCATGTTTTACTCAAAACAGATCGCTGATTGTAAAGCGATTTGGAAAGAGAGCTTATGAACTTTTTCATGGAAGAAAACCATCTATCAGTTTTCTTCATATCTTTGGTTGTCAGTGCTTTATCTTAAACAACAAAGATCAGCTTGGAAAGTTCAACCCAAAAGCTGATGATGGAATATTTCTAGGATATTCCTCCATCTCCAAAGCCTACAGAGTTTTCAACAAGCGAAGACAATCTGTGGAAGAAACAATTCATGTCACTTTTGATGAAACTCGCTTAGCGAACTCCAAACCAATCGATGACAATGAAGAGTTAAATGCTTGGATGTTCTCTCACTACAAAGAGATATTCGTTGAACCCTTCTTTTCAAACCATCAGCACACAGATCCACCTACTGCTGATGATGATCCAAACATCATACATCCTAACGCTGAATCCAACTCATGGGTTTCAGCTGAACCTCTTAACACATTGCTACCCTCAGAACCATCTTCGTCTGAACACCTCTCAGAAAACAATGGTATGTCTGACACTCAACACTTGATAACTGATGAACCTCAAGCTTCATCATCAGTGAACATTCCGTTCGTTGATCCAATCTCTGAAGTAAGCGATCATGCTCATGCTCAGCGATGGACCAAAGATCACCCCATAGATCAAATTATTGGTGATCCGGATGCAGGTATTCAGACACGACGAAGTTCAGGTAATATCTGTCTTTTTGTCAACTTTATCTCTTTAATACAACCAAAGAAAGTTGATGATTCCCTTAGAGATCCAAACTGGGTCAGCGCTATGCAAGAAGAGCTGACTGAGTTTACTCGTAACAAAGTTTGGAATCTACTTCCTAGACCATCTGACAAAACTGTTATAGGCACCAAATGGGTGTTTAGAAACAAGTTAGATGAACATGGAACTGTAACCCACAACAAGGCTCGACTTGTTGCTCAGGGTTACAGACAGAAGGAAGGCATAGACTATGATGAAACCTTTGCCCCTGTTGCTAGGCTCGAAGCAATTCGACTATTCTTAGCATATGCAGTCTATAAAGACTTCATTGTTTATCAAATGGATGTAAAATCAGCATTCCTAAATGGAAAGCTGAATGAAGAAGTCTACGTAGAACAACCTCTAGGGTTCTATGACCCTAAGCATCCAAATTATGTTTATAAATTGGAGAAGGCTCTCTATGGTCTCAAACAAGCCCCTCGTGCTTCGTATGACACTCTCTCATCTTTTCTTATCTCTGAAAAAATTGAACGTGGCAAAATTGATAATACATTCTTTTTCAGAAAGATAAAAGGTCATATTATTCTTGTACAAATATATGTCGATGACATCATATTTGGTTCTACTAACCCATCTCTGTGTACTCGCTTCGCTGAAAGAATGAAGAAAGAATACAAAATGAGTATGATGGGTGAGCTGACATATTTTCTTGGTCTTCAGATTAAACAATCTGACAAAGGTACTTTTATCAGCCAAGGTAAGTATGTTAAAGATATGATGAAGAAGTTTGATCTTACACAAACTTCAGCGATGAAAACTCCTATGGCACCTCCCCTGACACTTAACAAAGATCCATCTGGAAAACTTGTTAATGTCACTGCCTATAGAAGAATGATAGGCTCCCTGTTGTATCTTACAGCGAGCCGACCTGACATCATGTATTCTACTGGGTTATGTTCACGCTATCAATCTAAACCCAAGGAATCCCATCTGATCGCTGTCAAGCGAATTTTCAGATATCTGAAAGGAACTCCTAACCTCGGTCTTTGGTATCCCAAAGGCTCAGGGTTCGATCTAACTGGTTATTCTGATAGTGATTTTGCAGGTTGTAAACTTGACAGAAAGAGTACCACTGGTGGATGTCAACTCCTAGGAGGAAAGCTGGTAAGTTGGACAAGCAAAAAGCAAAATTCAGTGTCCACTTCCACAGCTGAAGCTGAATACGTAGCCGCTGGAAGCTGTTGTTCTCAGATCTTATGGATGAGAAATCAACTATTAGACTATGACCTTCAGCTATCAAAGATTCCAATCTATTACGACATCACTAGTGCTATCGCTATAGCAAATAATCCAGTGCTACATTCAAAGACGAAACACATAGAGATCAGATATTACTTTATCAGAGATCATGTGATGAACGGTGATATTGAACTTCATTTCATCCCTACTGACTATCAGCTTGCTGATTTGTTTACCAAACCTCTTGATGAGACAAGGTTCAACTTTCTCATCAATGAGCTTGGAATGCTGAATCTTGAACAGTAACTCTTCAGCGTTCATGCTTTGTGTCAGTAATCATAAGTTCCCCTTTTATCATTTTCTCTGATAAACATTCTGACTCTCAGGTATGTTTTCTCCATCCCTACAACTGAATCTTCATTCAGATAAGATGTTTTTCAAAATATAAACTTTAATCACTGAACTTTCTTCAAATGATTAAAAGCTTTTAGAAAAATAAATTTATCACTGATAATTCTAATCAGTAATCCTCCTTAAAAGAAAATCAATCCCTAACTTTACCATCAGGGATACTTTCAAAAAGAAAATCTATCGCTGACTTTTCTTCAGCGATAATTTCAAAACGGACAAATGAACAATCTCTATCTCTCCTATGACGTCATTTGAACCGACAATCCACGACATGCCTTTTTCTGACACGTTCATCCGTTGCCCTTCTATCCAATCAAATTCGTGGGACGTGCCCATGTCATGATGAACATTTGTATTCCCGCCTCTCTCTCTCTCTCTCTCCTACTCTCTACGTATAAAAAGAATGTTTTTCCATTCTTATCGTTTTACGTTTTCTGGAAATACTTTCAAAGCAAGAAAACTCTCTCACAACATTCTAGCATTCTCAAGCATTTGCATCGTCTTCTTCAAAGATCAACAGAATGGCTCAATCTGCACTTGTCGCCTCTAAAAATGACAAGTTCGCCATCACTGACTCTGAGTTTCCGAAAAACAATCATCTTGCTCGACTTGATTTTTATGGTGTCAAATACCCACATCTGGTGGATGCTGCAAAGTTTCTAAAGTAATCCTGCATTGCCTACACCATCACTGTGGATCACACACATTCAAAAGCTCTTCTCCAACAATTCTAGTTTACTGCTGAAGAGACCTCCATCACCAACAAAAAGGGTGAGCTGGTTCCTGCTATTTCCATCAGCACTGACCTTGGACCGGGGATGATGACTGCCTTAGGGCTAAGAAAAGCTCTGCGATTTCCTGACAAACCCAGGAATGGATTCGATGCCTTGCCCACTGATGCTGAACTCATCCAATTCCTGGAAATAATCCCAGCCTCTGAAGTTGATGACCAAATAATCCCAATCTCTAAAGAGATTGATGAAGAGGATGAAGAAGAAGAGTCCCTGCAACATCCACAGAGGCCCTCTAGACCACTTCATTGGTCAGAGGAAGAGATGAAGAAAAGAACATAAATGATCTCTCATCTGGAGAGTCAATGACTGAAGATCCCCTCTCAATCAACAGATCTAGAGTTCCTGACTGAAGCTGAAATTGAAGAATCTGTCAGGGCTGAGAAGCTGATAGCTGACTGTCAAAGAGATGCCACTCTTGTTCTCAAGATTCAGTCCTCTCAAGTCAAAGACAAGAAGCTGAAAAAGAAACCAGTTGAAGTCCGGGCTGCTCTTTTGAAAGAGATTGAAAAGGAGCGCTCAAAAGAACAAAGGGTCAGCGATAGCTCAGTCGAATGGTGTAAAAGCAAAATCGACTATCGCTCTGACCCAATGAAGATCATAGCTGTTACTATCTCTGGGAAAAAGAAGAAGGATCGAGTTTCTGTCACTGTGGAGATTACCAGAGAGGATGGAAGTTGCAGGGCCATGTTCGTGTCAAAGCTGCAAACCTTTGGTTATATGGAATGGCTAGAGTTCAAAGAAGTGCTGAAGAAATCCAAATCAACCAGCAGAGGCTATGTCGAAGGCATCTTAGAAGCCCTCATCAACAGAGTCTCCACTGTGTTGAAAGTACCATCTGCTCTTCCTTCCAAACCAAGGCAATTCAAAAGGAAGCTTGTCTCCTCCTCCTCTGAAAATGTCGCAGTGATAAGAAATGAAACCTCCATGAAGTTCTCAAGAGAAGCTCTGTTCGGTCCTCCTCCTGATCTTTCAGTTCTCGATCTATCTCTGCCCCCTGGTGGACCATATGTTGCGGGACAAGTACTTGAAGAACCTTTTGGAATCTTCCTCAGAGATGACGAGGAATAACTCAGATTTCAAAGAGTTTCTGAAATACCTATCTGTCCCCTCGGTCTTCTCAAGGATCTCATGTGCTTATGGTGTGATCTCTCTCCTGCTGTTGAGCAAATCAAATCGATCATTAGCCAAGAATCTTTAGAGCGAAGGCAAAAAGGAGAAGAAATACCTGAGTATTTGATCAATCCTCCTAAACCCTCTTTAGATAGCTGATAGATTAGTTTTCTTTCTTGTAATCTATTAGTAAATCTTACAGTAGTTAGTACACCACTTGTACTTGTAATTTTCATACCTTGTAATTCTTTTCTTGGATTAATGAAAATTTCAGTGAAGTACTTAACTCCATCAGTACTGTAAAATATCCCTCAAAATAGTAATTGGGACGTGTATGTTATGAGTCCTGATTATTCCTTATTTTGAATTGTAAAAGTAATTTTCTTCAGTTACTTTGTCATTATCAAATAGGGGGAGATTGTTGATCAAAGCTCTCTAAGTGATTTGATAACGACCCTCTTTTATACTTGGTGAAAATTACGTTTAATATGAATTAGTGTTTCACCATCAGCGATCAGACTGAGTCTGTTCAGTTATCGCTGATAGTCCTTACAAACGTTCATATGTATTAGTGTTTCACTATCAGTGATCAGACTGAGTCTGTTCAGTTATCGCTGATAGGTCTGATGTAAACAGTAATGTAATCCCTGAAGACAAGTCTCGCGTCAACATATGTTCATAGCTGAATCGAAGATGAAGCCACTGAACAAAGAGAAGTCTACTAGTGACCTGATGCGGATATCAGTGAAGAAAAGACAACTCTACTTATACGCGAAGGAACATGAGGAAAAGCTTCAGCGATAGCTGAACCTCTTTATATCTCTGAAGAAAGAAATATTCAGCGATCAATCGATCACAAAGCTTATGCCTCAAGTTTCCTTTTGTCTTACCTTGCACAACCAGTACGATGTGTCAGAACGGACATATCTCTGCCACAAATCTTACACCAAATCTGTCACCTACAGTGTTCATGATATGGCCGAAAGCATGTCTCCCAAAAGTCAGACTACCAAAGCCAATCACTGAATGACACGTGTAAAGTACCCTGTCATGCATTTAATGCATAGGGTATAAATAGAAAGATCACCTCTCCATTTGAGAGTGTGCTCAATTCTGGAACCAAGATAGAAACCTTTGTTTTCTATACTTCTAAAATCCCCTTTCTCTATATTCTTGTGCAACCATCTTAGTGTTTCTTAAGTTTGTTTAGATTGAGTCTGTCTTAATCTTATTCCGCAACAAACTTGCAAATTGTGTTTGATTTATCAATAAACAATTTATTAAACTTTAATTTCTGTGTTTGTATTCAACCCCCCCTTCTACAAACTTGTTAAGCACCTCCGGGACTAACACCTACTTATGTTTATTCTATAGAAAAGTTGATTAGTCTGCGTCGAGCAAAAATATGTTGCATTCAATGTGGAAAGAGTGACTTTGTGCATCCAAGGTATGTTAATAATTGGTATGGTACTTATAGCATCCCCAATCCTCAGTTTAATAACTTAAAAGCTAAGACAACTAACCATCAAGGATCCATCATAGCATGGATACCAAAACCAAAATCTTCCTAATCTGTTTTGCAGGAATGTCATGTGTGATTTAATTCAGATTATTCACGTCACATGACTACAATCAAGGGTTATGCCATCTTTTGAGGGGGGGGTACCATGTGTTTAAATTTTCATATAGACTTCTGAACACTTCAGTTCAGGACTTATACTTCAATGTTTTGACTTGTACTTAAATGTTCTATTTTGGCGAGTTAAAGGAGTGTTAGGGCTTTTAATGTTTCTATGGTCAATCCAGAATCGGAAGGACCTACCTAAGAAACACTTCCCATTCATAGATATTAGTGAGGGGTCTAGATTGATAGATGAGTTCGGAGCGAAAAGAATGTGGTGAGAATGTGATAGGACTTAAAATAATTATTGGTCCTTACCAAACCGAGTCAGTTATCCGGGTTACCACATAATCTATTCATTCTCGTTGTTTGGAGATGTATATTGAAACAGACATGGACCCAGTGTCGATAACTCGTGTCACCCCACCCAGCCACTCAAGTATCAAAAAATACTCGTTTCATATATGCACGAAGATTTAGCACATAATTTATCTATTCCTCATTCGGAGGTCTTAAATATTGAAAAAGGAAGACATCAGCTCCGGTCTCCGAACTTCATATTCATATCACAGAGTATATTGATTTCTAACTTGCGTCCCAGGTTGAGTCAATCTTTGAGCCTAATCGATATGATTTATACTTCTTTCACACACGCACGAATCTTTGTGATTCCCCTTGCATATCTTTGTGATATTGCCAGAACAGTTTGAGAAGTAATTTTTTAATATTTTACTTCAGTGATAACTGGAAATCCTATCAGAGATACATCAATGTCAACTCTGAAAATAGGCCACACAATTATTTTCAATTGTTGTGATAACAGTTACTCTTGTGTTTCTGTGTTAGTTGTTACCTGTGGTTACTGAATCGTTTTATCTGGTATTTTGCTTATCATCCATTTAGTCTTTGAAGTTACATGATGCTCAGATTTCTCCTAATCATCATGAGGGGGAGAACGACACACAATTCAAAGACATGGATTATCATGTTGATGGGAGTTAGCAAAATCTGAGGGGGAGTAACAGAATTTCTTAAATCTGAGGTTGAAAAGCCATTAGATTCAAAGATTTAACTGGTTCTTCTATCCCTATCAAGTGGTGTTTGCGACAAGTCATTTCCTCCTACGAGCTGATTGAAACAAGTTCTTAAGCTGAAAATCAATTCAACTTGCGATTCAGAGACAAATTCTTTGTTTTAAACTGAAGTTGCATCGTGGAATGTTACGTAACTCGCACATTATCTTTCTTGTGTGTTGATCCGATGTGTTGAGTTTCTACAGTTGAAAGCTGCTCAATAGTGCGTTCAGTCGAGGCTATTGTACATTGAATCTGGTTACAAAGTTGAAACTATGAAGACCAAGAGCTTTATTCAAGGGGGTGTTTGGGAAGACATGCAACACCAAAGTTTTTCAAAGATTCAAGAGGGAAAGAAGATCAAGGCCTGAACATTTCAAGATGATAAATGCCTTATTCAACTTTATGGGGAGATTGTTAGGACTGAAATTCTGAGTGCGTTGAAAAAGTTGTATAACACATTTATAGAGTTTAATTATTTTATTTAAATCGTTGTAAAAAGCCTTTAATTATTAATTGGGCTTAAGTTTGGTTTAATGGGCCTTGGGCCCTTACGGTTTTATCCCTAGTATTTAAGGCTTGTTTTGTTGAGATTTAGGGTTGGAGGTTAATGGTCATTCATAGGTTTACTTAGCCGTATCAGATATTCTCTCTGTAAACCTAAACCCTTTACTGATAAATCTAATCATATGACCAGAAGTTGTGGTTCAATCATTGCATATTATTGATTATTTACTTGTGATTGCATTGTATCTAGGATCTACAGGGGCCGTCCCTCCCCTGTGTAGTTTATGTGTTTACGTTCATCCCTAGTCAAGTAAAGTTTCTAACATGGATTTGTCAATGGATGTGCTTCTGGCAATGATTAAAGTGCATTTTTTGTTTGATATTACATGTTTTGAGTGTGTTTATCGTTCAGTTGGAGTCATGTAATGTTTTTAAATTGTAATGCATTGGATCCATAGGCATAAGAGTCTGCCTTGTTGACAAGTCTGGAGGTTGATGTCCACACTTAAGTCTAGTGAGTGGTCCCCAAGTCATGGGTAGTGAGCTTGTGGTGGTACCCTGTTGGTTCGTATATGGAGCTAGTAGTCTGCGGTGGTACTCGGTTGAGTCGTATACGGGACTAGGTCTTGTGGTGGTGCTCATTGGAGCTGGATACGGAGACTAGTGACTTTGTGGTGAGACTCATTTAGAGGTCGACTAGACACTAGGGTCATTATGGGAATCTTGCAGTGGTGCTCAATGGATCTGTATTCGAGGATCCATGGCCCGAGATGAAACTCGAGAACGTTGATAAGTGGCTTACCTTTGTGTTCCCGCTACATTCGAAGGAATCAAGTCTCCCCCGTCACCGAAATGTGTTGTTTTGGGTATTAAGTATTATCGACGTTTTCGGTGATGTTTTGAGTATGGATTTCTATCCATGATTTTTGGGTTTTAAATATTAAATCTTATCCATGTTTTTGGATGTTTTGGATAATAGAGTTTATCCACGTTTCCAATATTTAAATGTTAACATTTATTCACGTTTTGAGTGCGTATTGAGTTTTGAATTCATATTTGAAAGAATGTTTTGTATCTGGGTTTCATCACGAAAATGATGGGTTTTGGGAAAGATGTCACTTTCATATTTAATACATTTCATGTTGGAATTCATTATTTAAATAACATTCTTTCAGTTACCTTTTTATTTAACTGATGAAAACTCTTGAACTCACTAGGCGTTAAGCCTAACCTTTTTCATTTGTCGGCATGTGCATCAGGTCCTTGTTGGGGAATGATTCTAGCGACACCGTGAAGAGTTGAGTGTTATTTAGACGCGCCTGTTGGGGGAATGATTATAAGGGTGTGAAATGTAACACTGAATCTTGAAAATAACGGTTTTACCATTTTTATATAGTAGTATAGATAATGCCTATATACCAAAATATTTGTAGATACTTCTCACTTTTGGTTGAGATTTAAATCTTTGATTTTTTAAGAGATTGTGCTATACCGGTAACCACGATACTGTTAGGTCAATGACGCCTTAATATGTTGATAGTTGGGTTCTTGGTGGTGGTTGTGCGACATGGGTGGATGTGGGAGCAGAAAGAAGCGAATGTTTGAGGTGTGAGCAAAGCAAGAAATGAAAAACAAATGCAACACTGAACGAAGATAGGGACATGGTCAAACAAACGAGAAAAGAAAATAGTACAATGAAACAATAACATCCATTGAATCAAAAGTGAGGCCTCGGTTTCCGGCCGATTCAAAGACATTACTGGCGAATAAGTGGTAAAAACATTTTACCAAAGTAGACGCTCCTTTGATCGAATAAGATGTTATCAAATAGGACCTTATTGTAGGCATGGTGGTCAAGTAGGGATTTTTGTCAAAAAAATACAGAAGAAAAAAGAGGAAACGTCGATAAGGTAAAAATATATTACTCAAGTAAAAGATTTTGTTTGGAATAATTGATGATTAGAAAATTGATGATTAGAAAATTGATGTTTACCAAGTATTTTGTAGCAAGTGTTGATCAACATGACGGCAAAAAGTTATGACTTACATTCTCTAGATGATTAAGTGTCGATTGAAATATAATTGTTTATGTTTAAATTCAATCACTTGAATATATTTGGACAAAAAAATATAATATGAACTTTTTATTTTCCAATACAATAGGTTATCAAAAATTAACACAAAAAGAAAATTGTTTCCTATTTGATATTATGTACAATATGAGGTATGTTTGCCCAAAAATCCAATCAAACTGTTCAATCCAACCCAATTTCAAAAGTCAACCCTCAAACCGTCAATTAATAGTAGGGGTGCTTATGGGTTCGGTTGGTGTTGCGGTTTTTCGTGTTTACATCTTTTTAAAATGCAGGTAAATAGACTTTGATGCAACTATACATCTCGATCTACTACCGTTTTGTAACAAGTAATAATGGTACAAAATACCGAATATCGATCCCATAGGGAAGCTTGGAAAAGTTCTTCTTAAAGTCGGGTTTGTAAAAACGAGTCTCAGATGGTGAATTCGAATAAAGTCTTTTAATGGAGGATTTTGATTAACAGCTACTGAAAATTCGATTATAAAAAGAAGCGCAGGGTATAAAGATCTGTTGGGATGAAATAAATAATTGGATAAAATGATGAGACAACATTCCTTCGTTATCTCAAAGTCGATATTTTATGTAACTTAAAGAAGTCTTCATACAACAAACCAGTTGTCAATTGATTAATTGTAATCTGACATAAAATATAACTTTAATTTAAATAACTAGGACAATCATGTTGTACGATACACTGTTTTATCTTTTTATCGGTTTCGGTCTTAACTTAACTTTATACCCCAAACTAAGACGGTTAGCTCATCATCGTTCGGTTTCTAATTATAAAGGAGTTAAAAAGCTTAAAAATGATTAAAAGAGATGGATAGTGCCTCAAACAATCAACGATTAATATCGTAACTTGTTGCACAAGTACCCAAATCTTTCAACAAACGAGAAAAGATAAAATGCTCGAAATAAACGACAATATTTAAACGACAGAAACTAAGATGCAGAATTTAAATTACAAAAAATAAAAGAAAAAAATTAATTGTAGAAAATAAAAGACAGTAAATAAATTGCATAAATTAAATTGCGTTTAAATAAATAACAGTAAGTAAAGCAGAAATTATAAAACTAAATTTAAACGATGAAATTGGAAACGTACGTGGAAAATCTTGCTTCAAATGTGGAATTAAGACATGAGTTGCTTGAAGGTTCCATGGTATTTTTTAATGGGTTAAAATTGTCGATATGAACGAGCGATTGTAACGATTAGATGGGTTTTTATAAACTTGGAAACATAAAACGACTTTAATAAACTACAACAAACCGTGAACCAACGAGGGTTGGGAATCCGAAATGATTATTCGGACTTCCGGTTTGATAGAATATAAGAATATATGTTAGGATATTGTGTGATATTATTGTCTTACGTTATTTAGGAACTTGTATAGTTTCCGTAAATATAGCCTAGAATCACTCTGTAATTATGCTATAAATATTGGTCTTGATGGAATGCAAAGGCAACGGATTACCATCTTTCATGGTATCAGAGCTTAACTAAAGCCTCTTCTTTCCCTTGCTTTCTTCCCCGGCTGTGACCTGATCACCGCCACCAGAGCCGCTGCCTTTCTCTCTTTTCCATCTCTAGTCATCACCATGCCTGCAACAACAGCAGATGCGTCCGACCCAACATCCCCAACATCCGGTCGATCTTCCTTCCATCCGGCCCTAGCCTTTTCGAACATTCGGAATCACATCTCTATTACTTTAGAGATGGAAAATATTCAATATGCTACTTGGGCAAAACTCTTCAAGATCCACGCAAGATCTCATCGGGTTATTGATCATATCATCCCACCGACTGGTGGGAAAGAAAAAGCTTTTACTACCGATGAGGAAAAGGAATTGTGGTCCACCCTTGATGCCACCGTTCTTCAGTGGATCTATGCCACGATTTCTAATGATATTCCACACACGATCATTGAACCAGATTCGACGGCCATGGAAGCTTGGAATCGCCTGCGCGACATATTCCAAGACAACAAGAACTCACGCGCTGTCAAACTCGAGCAAGAGTTCTCCAGTACCACCATGGAGGATTTTCCCAATGCATCCGCCTATTTTCAAAGGCTTAAGGTACTTTCGGATCAACTTAAAAATGTCGGTGCCCCGGTGACAAACAACCGACTTGTCCTACAAATGGTCGCAGGTCTCACCGATGCCTACAATGGCGTTGGTACTCTCATCCGTCAAAGTGACCCACTTCCACATTTTTATCAAGCTCGATCCATGCTCATTCTTGAAGAGGCGGGGTTAGCCAAGATAACCCCTCATGGAGCACTTAACTCCGCAATGCTCACAACCCCCTCAAAAGACACTCAAGACCCACATATGCTCTGATACCATGAAAGATGGTAATCCGTTGCCTTTACATTCCATCAAGACCAATATTTATAGCATAATTACAGAGTGATTCTAGGCTATATTTGCGGAAACTATACAAATTCCTAAATAATGTAAGACAATAATATCACACAATATCCTAACAGATATTCTTATATTCTATCATGCCCCCGCAGTCGAAACGGGAGGTGGTCGGACACTGAGACTGTCTCGAAAATCTTCAAAGAAAATTAACGGGAGACCGTAACCCCATTTCTGCTCTTCATGACCTGAATTGGAAACTGGCCATGGAAGATGAATACAATGCTCTTATTAAAAATAAGACGTGGGAATTGGTGCCCCGTCCACCGGATGTCAATGTAATTCAGTCTATGTGGATTTTTAGACACAAATAAAAATCTGATGGTTCTTTTGAAAGGTATAAGGCTCGTCTTGTAGGTGATGGAAAAACTCAACAGATTGGCGTCGATTGTGGGGAAACATTTAGTCCGGTTGTCGAACCGGCAACTATCCGTACCGTGCTTAGTCTCGCCCTTTCAAAAGAGTGGCCTATACACCAACTTGATGTAAAAAATTCTTTTTTGCATGGCGAGCTCAATGAAACGGTTTATATGCACCAACCATTGGGTTTTCGGGATCCTACTCATCCGAATCATGTATGTCTGCTAAAGAAATCACTTTATGGGCTTAAGCAGGCCCCTAGTGCCTGGTACAAGCGTTTTGCTGATTTTGTTTCTTCCATTGGGTTCTCCCATAGCAGGTCAGGTCACTCTCTCTTCATTTATCGGAACGGTACAAATATGGCTTACATTATTCTGTATGTTGATGACATCATCCTTACTGCCTCATCTGACACTTTAAGGAAGTCCATCATGTCTCTTCTTAACTCCGAATTTGCTATGAAAGACTTGGGTTTGTTGAGTTACTTCTTGGGCATCGCTGTCACTCGCCATGCAGGTGGGTTATTCTTATCTCAGAGAAAGTATGCAGAAGAAATCATCGAGCGGGCCGGTATGTCTGCCTGTAAGCCAACGTCCACATCGGTTGACACCAAACCGAAGATAAGTGCTTCTTCTGGCGCTCCTTATACTGATCCTTCTCAATATCGTAGCCTGGTAGGCACTCTACAGTATCTAACATTTACCAGACCGGATATTTCTTATGTTGTGCAAAAAGTCTACCTTTTTATGCATGACCCACGGGATGACCATATGCACGCCCTCAAACGTATCCTTCGATATGTTCAAGGTACTCTTGATCATGGCTTGCACTTGTAATCGTCGTCTTCAACCAAGCTCGTCACCTACACAGATGCCGATTAGGGTGGATGTCCAGACACCCGTCGTTCCACATCGGGTTACTGTGTTTTCCTTGGCGACAACTTGATCTCTTGGTCCTCCAAACGTCAAGCCACACTATCTCGCTCCAGCGCTGAAGCTGAATATTAGGGTGTAGCCAATGTGGTCTCCGAGTCTTGTTGGCTACAAAACCTTCTTTTGGAGCTTCACTGTCCCATTCATAAAGCTACGTTGGTCTATTGTGATAATGTTAGTGCGATTTATTTGTTTGGCAATCCTGTTAAACACCAACTCACTAAGCATATCGAACTGGACATTCTCTTTGTCCGCGAAAAAGTTGCTCGTGGACAAGTACGGGTGTTGCATATTCCTTCACGATATCAAATTGTCGACATCTTCACTAAGGGTCTCCCGTTAATTCTCTTTGAAGATTTTCGAGACAGTCTCAGTGTCCAACCACCTCCCGCTTCGACTGCGGGGGCATGATAGAATATAAGAATATCTGTTAGGATATTGTGTGATATTATTGTCTTACGTTATTTAGGAATTTGTATAGTTTCCGTAAATATAGCCTAGAATCACTCTATAATTATACTATAAATATTGGTCTTGATGGAATGCAAAGGAAATGGATTACCATCTTTCACGGTTTGTAATAGAATTAAAACCGTAAACGAAACCAAATGTGAATAAAAACCGTGAGTGAATAAAGTCACGCTTAAAGAGATGAAAAATTATCACAAGAATGTAAAGAGAAAATATCGCTAGAAGCCTTGAAATGAGAAGAGAACAATATATTAATCGAGCCAAACGAGCTTGGAACCGTGAGCTCAAGCTCGACTCTCCAACCGTGAGCTTGGAACTCACTATAGTAGTAACTTAGCTCCCAAATGAAAGTAACTAGTGAGACTATGAGATGGGATATGAGAGATGTGTCTTTACCATCTACCAAAACAACATATTTATGGTGAAAGTAATGAGGCCATGGGCCCCCATTTAGAGAAATGGGCTTGAAGACTTTAACCAAAAATTTAGCCCAACAAAAGATCAAGTCCAACATCAATTCAAGCAAAATTTCTTCCCATTCGAGTCTTCAAAAATCGGCTATATTGTAAAAGTCGCTCCTGTTCGTGAATCGTGGAATTGACCCAAAAAGAGAAGTCTACCTCGTTAAGCCCAAAATCGCATCTTGATTAATTTAGACTTCAAAACGTCCTTTTCCTCGATCCTGAAACATGCGTATATAAAAATTAGATTTTTTCTGCCGCTTTTCATATAAAACAAACATAAATGTGACGGAAAGCATTAAATATTTATTTATGCGAAAAAGATAAAAATAAATGAAAAGGACTCAATTGGAAAACAAAAATTAGCTCAAAATTATAAAAAGCGAGTCTAAAATAGGGTAAATAAAATGACCCTATCAGTTGGTCGGGTTAAAGTCACTTGAACAACCCAACCCAATCTTTGTAGTTTGAAAAATCTCAACCCAACTCAACTCAATCAAAAGTGCAACTCAACTCAATCCAACCATGTGGGTTGGGTTGGGTTGGGTTAGGCTGGTCCGGTTGAAACTTTAATAAATCATTTTATAATCTAACTAATTGATTATGTTTAAAGAAACTAAAATCAAAATGAAAATATAAAAATAAGGCTAACAGGAGAAGATAGGAGTAGAAGAAGAGTACCTCTTGGCTATTGATTCGATCGATGTTGAAGATTTTTAAAGACTTGAAGGTTAGATTCATGCAATTTCAATCGACGTTGTCTCATGGACAAATCTAAACTATTGATTGCATCTTATATTGTTGTTGTTGATTCCATGTATAATTAATGCATAAGGGTATGAAGGAAAATTCTAAAATTTGACCTATTTAATTAGGAGTTACAAAAACTAGATGAGCCATGATTTTAGCTAATGTTGTGTTTTGAAATTTTAGTCCATATATACATTTTCATTCTAAAATCATCAGGAATATAACAAGATTCAACACAATGTCGTCGAAGACATTATGAACTCCGGGCTTATGAACGATGTCAATGGAGGTGCTGTTGAAAATATTTCATCTCTAATTAAAGGTAATAAATTATGTGATAATGTAATGAAGAACCCATTGTGTTATCAGTACACAAGTTTTCTGAGAATGGTTTTAATTTGAATCGGAAATTTTATGATTGAATGACCAAGTGTGAACATTCATGTATGTTAACATTTAGTTGTATACTAATCATTCTTATGTAGTGAACGCCAATGTGTATATGAACTTTCGGATGTTAACATTTATGATCATTGTATGAACAATGAACATATGTGAATCTTCTATTGTGGTTTTCAAAAAGTGATAACTTTGTGAACTCAAATTGACCAATATGTATGCATCTAATATTTGTTGTTGGTTATTGGATTGATGACATTCATATTATATGAACATATGTGAAAACTACAACTGTTAACTTGCTAACCAATAGTTTTCTTACAAGTCACCATGTTTATGAACAAGTGTCAATATGTAGTGAACAATCTTTTGGCAATTAACATGGGTGAACAGGAACATTTACTCCAATCAGTGTTATGTTATATGTCACAATGTTTTTGAACATTGGTGAATGTGTAATGAACATTCGTTTGCATATGAACATATGTGAGCAAATGTAATTAAAGGCAACAATAATGATCAAATATGAACTATAAGATTAATGGTAGCCAAACTTTTATGTTGAAATTTACACATTTGTCAAAAAAAATGTGTTAAAAGTAACAATGAAGCCAATGTGTTTTCAGTGAACATTTTTCTAATCTATGGGTGATTGGGTATATGAATATTTAGGTGTGTATGAACATGGGTGAACATTTATCTTATGATATTAGACATCATTGTCATGAACAGTGGTGAATGTTTTGTGAACCAAAATTGTAAATAAACATGCATGAACAAGGATTATCTTGTCGTCGGTTTCGTTTGTTTAGGAGAGAAATTAATGGAACAAAATAATGATAGAAAAATGGGGTTATTCTTTCCTAAATTACCCCTGATCACTATGGTTCACACCCCCTTATACGTCATACCTCATTTAATTACCTTTTATAATATGTCAAATATCAACCATTTATTTTCAAAATCAAAGGCTTGGGTTGGTTCATAAAGTTAATTAAAAAAATAAGGTTAACAAATGAACCAGGTCATATGAAAACTCATTTTTCATTGTGCACGTGAGGACCAATCTTAGTCATTGATCAAAACTTAGAAAACTAAGTAATGGTTGAAACATACTAATAAGATTAATTGAGAAGTGATTATGTAACACCCTAAAAATAGGGATAACAAAAATCCGAAAAACGAACATGTGGTATACTAAAATTGCCATAGCAAGAGCCTCCCAAAAATGGGGAAATATTTAAACATGTTTAATGACAGTTGTAATATAACGAAAATGGATAACAACCAACTAATATAGTTTCTATGCTAGAAAGAAGATTAAAAAAAGGGTGTCATCTATAAACCCAAAGTGTCTTCACAAAAAGTGCGCCCTAAAGCACCTTCCCCAAGCTCTCACCCAAGCGCATCTAAACCTGCTTTGGGACTGCACCACTAGAACCTGAGATACACATCGACACCAAACAAGTGTTATGCCAAAAAGCCTAGTAAGTTTGCACAAGAAATAGCATATAAAAACAAATACCATTCTTATCAGCAGTTAACCAAAATTTCATCAAATGTGGAGTCAATAGGGGAAACCCATAGCATCAATCAAGTTCCACCCAAAGAGTCGATATACCTTGATGTCAACTACTAAGAGTGACATCCGAAAGGCCCGGCACATCCGAGGACTACAACCATGGCATTACTCCGAATGGCGGAGGTCTAGGCATATACCATTACGGTGGCACCCAAGGCTACATCCTCCTAGTGTCTACTGACTTGGTTATAACCAAGAATATCTCAATATCAATCATGGGTACAATATTACCATCCCAATCAATACAAAGTCCGATATAAGACTAATATGACCACAATTTTCATCATGTAGACATAATACCACCAAATGGTGTCTCAAGTAAGAACTCATCCCAATAACAAGTTATGTATTCCATCTAGTCATGGCAAGATATATATATATATATATATATATATATATATTTATATATATATATATATATAAACATGTATACATAAGGAAAACCCCAAATACTTATACATTCAAAATGAACATTTCAAGTTAAGATGCAAGATAGTGGCAAGTAGTAGATTATGAGGTGTATCTAGTTTTAACAAAAGTTTAGTAAACTCACAATCTAGGTTTTTGATTAAAACCTAGAAAATAGGAAACCCTAGATTGAAGAGGTTGAATCTTTGAGAGGAAAGTTGAACTTGAGAAACCCTAGTAAATGCTCCTTTGGGAAGAATAAATGCAAGACCAAGAATCCAACAACCAAATTGATTGGTATTAATGAGGGTTAGGGTTTAGAGAGGAAGGGGTAGGTTTTGGGGTCTCCAAAATCGCCAAAGGAACCAAGGAAATGTGATAAATGAGCTAAAATCGGTCAAGAATCACATTTAAACTCTCAGACCCCGACGACGATAGTGCCTGACGACAGTGCCATGGGCACTATCGCGAGTCACAATCGCACTAGGCTCCATGCCCGCGGTACATCTCCCGCGATAGTGACAATGTCACTATCGCACGGTCACAATCGTGCCACACTAAGAACTCGCGGTACATCCGCCACAATAGTGACCGGCGATAGTGTCAAGGGCACTACCGCGCCACACCCCCAACAACCCGAAAACTTGGTCTAAAACGATAACGAGCGCGAGGTTAGGCATTCCGATAATTATATAACTCATATAACATTATAAAAAGATTTTGCATATATAAAGGACTTCATTTACTCAAATAACACAATTAATAGGATGCAAGGAGTAAATGCTTACCTTTAAATTTTCTGGGTGTTACAGATTAGGGTAAAAATAGAAATTTGAATCAGCGCCTACCTTATTTGACTTTTTATTTTCTTTTTTAACTAAAAAACTTATATCTCCTTAAAATTTAAAATAAATTATCTTAAAAATTACTAATATTTTAATCAAACAAATTATATCAAAAAACGAGCATTTCGTGCTCTTCGATATGACATCCATCTCGATATAGGTTTTTTTTCTTCATTTTAATCGTTTTTTACGTGAAATGTTATGTATGTGTTATATTCATTATGAATATGTATGTACGTCTCCGGGTGTCCACATTCAGTATGAATAACAAAGGTGGACGTTCATCCACTATTCATGATGAGTAATACAGTATTCAGGATGAATAATACACGAATTCATGATTCATGTATTATTCATCATGAATCGTGTATTATTCACCCTGAATGTTGTATTAGTCATCCTGAACGATACATTATCCATGATGAATAATATATGAATGAACCGTGAAGGTGTGGACACATGACGCACTCTCTTTTCTTTCACGATTCACAACCGAAATTTCGTTTAATTCATTATGAATATGTATGCGCATCCCCGGGTGTCCCACATTCAGTATGAATAACGAATGCCAACGTTCATTCATTATTCATGATGAATTATACAATATTCAGGATGAATTATACAATATTCAGGATGAATAATATACAAATTCATGAATCGTGTATTATTCATCGTGTATTATTCACCCTGAATGATGTATTATTCATCATGAATGATACATTATTCATCATGAATGATACATTATTCATGATGAATAATACATGAATGACCTGTGATGGTTTGGGGACGTGGCGCTCTCTCTTTTGTTCCTCGGTTCACAATCGAAACTCGATAGGTTCTTGATTCGTCTCGATGGCTGTTGTTAGACCACAGTCTCATTGGATTCAAGATCATCCAATCTGAAGATCGTAATCTGAAGCTAAAGCCGGAACGTCGACTCTCGATATAAAAGTCTATGTCTATTTGTAATAAATGTCAATGTAATTTAATGTAATATGTTTTAGTTTACTTAGATCTATATATCTAAGTTAAAGTATTGTAATAGTTAGTTAAAGGTAACTTAGTTAGTTATTTAGTTTCTAGTTTATATTAGATATAATATCTAGATTTAATATCTAGATATTAATCTTGATAGTGTGTTCAACACACTTGCTAGATTTTAGGTGTCTCTCTAGTATCTCTCTAAACAAAAAGATCAGATCACTTATCACACATACAAACACACACATCAAGGTGTAAAAGAGAGAAAACATAGAGAACACAAAGCAAAGCTTAATCGATCAACCTTGTAATCGTTATTTTATATATCAAACAGGTTGGTAATCTTTTTGTGTTGTTTCTAAGAACTTGTTATAAAGTATTGTTGGACCGACAATTGGTATCAGAGCCTGATTAAGATCAAACAAGTTTTTCAGAAAAACGTCTCTGTGTTCTTCAAGAAAAAAAAAATTGATTTCGAGTGTAAGAGTGTTTTAGGTGTTAGAATCGATCAGAGTGTGATCGAAATACATGCTAGATCGAGTTGTATGTGTTTAATTTCACGTTAAAGCTTAAATCGAGTTCCAATTTGTGGTTTTTGTGAGAAAAGAGTTGAGAAGAGTAAGTCACTGTGCGATCAGATTAATTTCTAAAAAGAGAGTTTTAGTGAGATCGAGTGCCTACAATCTGTTCTAGAAGTGTTTCTAGACATAAGGGTAGTGTTTGTTATTGCTAAATCGTTTCAGGAACAAGATTCATACGATTTTCAGAAGAACAGGTCGAACACCCGCATTCCAGAGGTTGAATAACCCGAAAAGCTCAACTTCTCGGTTCTCAAGTGACCCGAAAAGCTCAACTTCTCGGTTCCCAAGTGACCCGAAAAGCTCAACTTCTCGGTTCCCAAGTGACCCGAAAAGCTCAACTTCTCGGTTCCCAAGTGACCCGAAAAGCTCAACTTCTCGGTTCTCAAGTGACCCGCAAAGCTCAAACTTCTCGGTTCCCAAGTGACCCTCAAAACATACTTCTCGGGTCCCATTAGAAACGCGAACCTCACTTAGCGGGACCCCCGTGCTAAGTCTGCCTAGGGGGACAAAATTTCTTGTGTGATCAAATTTTATCTGTACTAACGGTCATATCAAACAGTTCTTTTTGCACATCAAATCAAACAGGATGACATCCAGAGAAGCCCTTGCAATAGGAACTGACACCAAGCCACCAGTTCTATTCAAAGGAGAATACGAACAGTGGAAGGATAGGTTTCTAAACTTCATTGACAGACACGAGCTGGGTGATTTTATCAGAACATCTATTGAAGAAGGGATTATGACACCACCAATGACGACTCGTGTAATTGATAACGTGCCTACTCAGGTTGAACTGAAGTATCACGAGCTACAAGATGATAACCTCAGAAGAGCCAAAGGCGACAAATTATCAAAGTCATACATCTTACAGGGGATCCCAAATGAAATATATGTCAAGATTGACAGTTACAAGGCTTCAGGTAAAGAAATGTGGGATCAGCTCGAGAAAATGATGCTGGGTTCAAAAATTGGAAATCAGCTGAAGATCTCCAACTGCCTAAATAACTATGAAGAATTTAGAGGCAGGGTGGGAAAAACCTTAGAAGAAACCTATGACAGGTTTGTGACATTGCTGAATGAACTTAGCAAGAACAAAGTTCACAAATCTCAAAATGAGCTGAATATCAAATTCCTTAGTATTCTTCAACCTGAATGGAAAAGATTTGCTCGTCAGATGAAGCAAATTAAAGACTTGAATGAGATTCCACTTCACGAGGTATATGAAACCCTCCGTCAGAATGAAGAAGAGGTGGATGAAATTCTGGATGAGAAGAGACAGAGAGGAAAGGTAGTTGAAGACACAGTCGCCCTTGTAGTCAGAAAGAAGAAGAACAAGGCGACTGTATATGAATCAGATGAAGAAAATGAAGGTTGTGCAAACTCAGAATCAGATGAAAACGATCAGCTGAAGCAAGCAATGATGATGTTGACTAGTGCCTTTCAGAAAAGGTTCTACACAAAGCCAACATCAAATAATCAGAGATATTCATCTGGTCCGAACAACTACATTCATAAAGAAAGGATTGAAGGTAGCAGATACGAAGGGAAGAGATTTGATGGGAGAAGATCAGAGGAGAGGAAACCAGAAGAGAGAAGGTTTCAGTCGGAAGGAAAGAGGATAGAGGAGAGGAGACCGGAAGAAAGGAAATTCAAAGCTGAAGGATCAAGTCGTCCAGAACCGCCTACATGCTACAACTGTGGTAAACCAGGTCACTATGCCAAAAACTGCCGCAGATCTAAAGTCAGAAATTCAGACTATTACAAGAACAAGATGCTTCTTGCAAAACAACAAGAGGCAGGCAAGGTACTGATGGCTGAGGACGAATACTGGCTCGATCACTCAGATGATGAAGAAGAAGATGATGAAGATAGAGAAGAAGCTGTCAACATGTGCTTGATGGGCAAGATAGAATCAGATGCTGAAGCTGATTCTGACAATGAAGAAGAGGAGGTATGTAATCTATCTGATTTAGAATTCATGAATAAAATGCATGCCATGAGTATGAAACAAAGAAAGTTAGAATCTAATCCTAAAAAAGATAATGGTGTCATGACAGACAAAAACCAGTTGATACAGAAACTTAGCAATGAAATTGCTGAGAAGAAAGTATTAATTGAGGTTTTACATAAAGATAATGACACCAACGCTAAGGAAAAGACAATAATTCTAAAAGAGAATTCTGATCTTAAGTCTCAACTTCTAAAGAGTAAGATAGATATTTATGAGCTTAAAAAGTTGCATGCTTCTTGTACAAAAGAAAACTTTTCTTTACTCGGAACACTAAAAAGTTTGGAAGAGAAGTTGTATAAAATGGGTCAAACTGAACAAACTATTTTTCTGAACAAACCCAAAGAGGAGAAAGAGAGATGGGGAATCGGTTATAAGAATCCTCACTGTCTTAAAAAGGGGATGTCTGAAGTTCCAGGACTTTATGATCATCTTAATATGCAATTAGCCCGCAGACTCCCCGCGTTTAAAACTTTTTGGACTAAGCTATCAAAAGAGGATGAAGCCAATGAAACGGAAAAACGGATGAAATCAGCTAAAGTTCATCTTCCATTTTATTATGCGAAGTTGAATAATAGTTATGATGAAAACCCAATATACAAAAAGAAGGAAACTCTTTCAAGTGATTTCTTTCTAAGTTATACTGAAAAGGAAATGGAGGCGAAGCCTATTAAAGGTAAACTATATGTCCCTCCTCTCGTTTTAGAACGTAAAATTTCTAAACTCGAGAATTCTTTATCAGATGCAAGACTTTTGATAAATATTGAGCAAAACGTTTTTTCAACCGTGTTTTCAAATTCTGTTATTTCAAAAGCTTCAAACTCTAAGGATTTGTCTGGTTCATCAAATAAAAGTCTTGATTTTTTGAACTTTGACGGTAGTTCAGATGATGGTTCCAATCTCTTTGACTTTAATACACAACTTCCCAACCATTCATCTTTTGTGAAGAAAACTTTAAGAAAAACCAGTAAGCCTGTGAACAGTGCAAAATCAACAAAAGCTTTCGTTGATAAATCAGTCTCTGTGAACGCTAAGAGTGCTAAAGGTAAGAAAATATCTCAGCATTCACAGAAACCGACCACTACTGGTAATTCCAAGAAGAAACATTCGTTTGTTGCTCCAAGGTCTAACTCACCAGCTTTACATGTTTCAGATCTGAGAAATCAAAGGCCAGAAGCAAATTCTCTGTGGCAACCCAAACGGAACCTTGACAAGACCGTCTTAACGTCTAGTAGTGTTAATTGTAATAAGACTTCGCTTACTAAAGATGTTGTAATTGCTGATATTGCTGTTTTGAACCCAAAACTTGTTGTTTCTCGTAAACAATATACAATGAAGCAATTATTTCAGTTATCTTTATCTGCTGGAAAGATTCTTTTTATGTGCATTCATCTCATACCAATTCTTCTCATGCATTTCAAAAGAAAATAGGATCCAATTTGAAATGGATACCAAAATCATGTGCTAACACAGTAGGACCCAAATTCCAATGGGTACCTAAGGTGAAATCTGTGTTGCAGGCACACAAAGCTTAGAGAGAAAGCGACTTCTGATTATGTACAGATCAGGACTCGTTCTTCAAAGTCAAAAATAGGTTTTTGGATAATGCAGTTCAAAACCCGAACATCGAAGATCAAAATAGGCTTTTGAACAAATCAGTTCAAGACCCGCTCTTCGATGACCAAAGTGTATATTCCAATGTTGTCATATACAAATCTAAATTTCTAATTTCTCTTATGCAGACTAGTCATACATGGTTCTTGGACAGCGGATGTTCCAAACACATGACAGGTCAAAAAGAGATATTGTCCAATTACAAAGACAAATATTGTGGAACAGTAAGATTTGGCAACGACCAGTTTTCTCCAATCATGGGATATGGTGATGTACAACACGGCAATGTAACTATCAAGAGGGTGAGCTATGTAGAAGGCTTAGGACACAACTTGTTCAGTATAGGACAGTTCTGTTACAAAGACTTAGAGGTCAACTTCAAAGCCAAGAGCTGTTCTGTTCGCAATGAAGAAGGCGAAGAACTCTTGGTCGGTACACGAGAATCAGACCTCTACACAATAAACTTAACAGATGTCCAGACTGATAAACAAGTTTGTCTACTATCGAAAGCTTCGATGCAACAAAGTTGGTTATGGCATCGACGTCTTTCTCACCTCAACTTTCGGTACATCAACAACCTGGTCAGTGGAAAGCTCGTCAAAGGACTTCCAGAGCTGAGATATGAAAGAGAACATCTTTGTGCAGCTTGTGAGAAGGGCAAGATGAAGAGGGCACCTCATAAACCGAAGCCAGAACCAAGTACCAATGCTCCTTTAGAGTTATTGCATATGGATCTATGCGGTCCAATGCGTACTCAAAGCTTAGGTGGCAAGAAGTACATACTCGTGATCGTGGACGACTATTCGCGATACACATGGGTCAAGTTTCTTCGTTCAAAGGATGAGACACCTGATGTTCTCATTACATTCCTGAAAACGACCCAGGTGAATCTGCAGAAACCGGTCAAGATTCTAAGAACAGACAACGGCACAGAGTTCAAGAACAACAAAGTTGAAGAATATCTCGAATCTGTCGGGATTTCACATCAATACTCTGCTGCTCGAACGCCTCAACAAAATGGAGTAGTTGAAAGAAGAAATCGAACGCTAGTCGAGGCTGCTCGTACTATGCTAAGTCATTCCAACTTACCTCTATTTTTGTGGGCAGAAGCTGTTTCGACCGCGTGCTACACACAGAATCGTTCCATGATACATCGGAGGTTCAAGAAGACTCCTTATGCGTTAATCAACAACCGAACACCGACAATCAAATACTTCCATATATTTGGATGTAAGTGTTTCGTACTAAACGATAGGGAGAATCTTAACAAGTTCAGCGCTAAGGCAGATGAAGGAATCTTCATTGGATATTCCTCAACATCGACTGCATTTCGTGTTTATCTAAAGAAGTCAAAGACGGTGATTGAAAGCATCAACGTCACCTTTGATGAAGAAATGGCTTCCGAACAACAACGTTCAGAACCCGTTATAACTGGAGTACTAGCTTCTGGGCAACTCAGTCCAGAACCTGCGTCTCAACAGAATAAATCAGACGAAGCTTCAACTTCAACTAACCATTTATCTGATTTAGATTTATTATTTGAATTGTTTTATGATGAATTTCTTGGATCTAATGTAAAGAAATCTGTTGTGGTTGACAGGATGGAAGACTTAACGACTACTCATCCAACCAGTTCAGATGACTCTATTGAATCAAACGCCCCGATTCAACAAGAAATTACAATTCAAATGCCGACTCCAACAGTTGAAGAAGTGACAAATGATAAAGAGACAGAAGTAGCTGCAACAGTAGGAGATTCCGTACAGATCCATCTACAGCCAGTTCAAGCTGTACCTGCTGAGCCTTCTGAACCTGCCACTTCAACTGAAACAATCAATCCTCCTGAACAAACAGAAGAAGGTACAAGTGGATTCTTAGATGACACAACTGACATACAGTCATCTAATCCACTGCCTCATGAACAAAAATGGACCAAAGAGCATCCGATAAGCCAGATAATTGGCGATCCATCAAAACTGGTGCAAACTAGGTCAGCATCAATGAACCTGTGCATGCATGACTCCTTTCTAAGCAAGTTCGAGCCAACACGCGTATCGGAAGCACTTGCAGATCCAGAATGGGTGATCTCAATGCAAGAAGAGCTGAATCAGTTCAATGCACTTAAAGTCTGGAGACTCGTACCGAAGCCTAAAGGTAAAACCATTATAGGTATGAAGTGGATTTTCAAAATTAAGAAAGACGAAGTTGGTACCGTTATCCGAAACAAGGCAAGACTAGTAGCCAAAGGATACAGACAAGAGGAAGGTATAGACTATGACGAAACATATGCTCCTGTGGCGCGATTAGAGGCAATCAGAATGTTTTTAGCCTACGCAGCCCACAAGAACTTCACGGTCTTTCAAATGGACGTGAAAACAGCATTCCTCAATGGAATTCTGAAGGAGGAAGTCTACGTCTCTCAGCCAGAAGGTTTTGTCAATCAAGAGAAACCGAATCACGTATACATTCTCGACAAAGCACTCTATGGTCTGAAACAAGCACCTCGAGCCTGGTATGATGTCCTTTCTAATTTTCTAGTCAAGTCTGGGTTTTCAAAAGGTACGGTGGATACCACTTTGTTTATTAAAAAGGAAAAAGGCGATATCATTTTAATTCAAATCTATGTAGATGATATTATCTTTGGTTCTACAAATACTAAGTACTGTAAGAACTTCGCAAACCTTATGGTGTCTAGATTTCAAATGAACTTGATGGGAGAGATGAATTTCTTTCTCGGTTTACAAGTAAAACAGTTTTCTACGGGTATCTTTATCAATCAATCAAAGTATATTAGGGATATTCTTCGGAAGTTCCAAATGGAAAATTCAAAAACGATTGGTACCCCAATGGCACCAGGTACTAAAATTGGCACCGATCCTTCGGGAAAGGCTGTTGATATTAGGACTTATCGAGGGATGATAGGTTCTTTAATGTATCTTACGTCGAGTAGGCCAGATATAATGTTCTCAACATGTTTATGTGCACGATATCAGGCCAATCCAAAAGAAATCCATTTGTCTGCTGTAAAGCGCATTTTCAAGTATCTAAAGGGCACTGCAGATCTCGGTCTGTGGTATCCTAAAGATACTAGTTTTGAACTAACAGCCTACACAGATGCAGATCATGCAGGTTGTATGTTAGACAGGAAGAGCACGTCAGGACATGTGCAGTTCCTCGGTGACAAATTAGTAAGTTGGGGATCAAAGAAGCAACTTTGCGTTTCAACTTCCACGGCAGAAGCAGAATATGTAGCTGCTGCTAGCTGCTGTTCTCAAGTCTTGTGGATGAGAACTCAATTACGCGACTACGGTTTCCACTTCAACAAGATCCCGATCTACTGTGACTCAAAGAGCGCCATCGCAATCACAGCGAATCCTGTTCAGCACACAAAGACAAAGCACATAGACGTCAGGTATCACTTTATTAAAGATCATGTTGAAAAAGGAACAATTGAACTTTTCTTTGTAAAGACTGATTATCAACTTGCCGATTTGTTCACCAAACCCTTAGATGAAAAGAGGTTCAACTTTCTTGTCTCTAAGCTAGGTATGCTAAATCTTAAGATATAATCGGTAATTACCTAACAAAGTTTTCTATTGTATACTTTTTCATCATTTCTTCATTCTTAACTCTGATTGATATCTGTCATTCTATCAAAATGTTCATGATCCAAGGGGGAGAATGAGAAGAAATTGACATCTGGTCAATATTACTTCGAGGAGGAGCTCATAAAATGTTGCATGTACCTTTTAATGCCAATTTTTTTGTTATGCAAGATTTTAGGGGGAGCTCTTCAAGTCAAAAGGGGAGTTCAGATATGACTTCTGATTATTTCAAATCAGGACTCATACTTTAAAATGTTTTACTCTTTTTGTCTTTTCATTAAAAGTGAATAAATTTTTACTTTGACTTGACATTAGACTTTTGCAGAATTTTTGAGAGAAGCTTACAAGTTCATATTTCTATGACTTAAAGCTTAGCTTCATGAGATGTAAGATCGCACGTTAAGGTATAATTCTATATCTTCATCTCACATATGGTTGAAAGAAGGACAACTTTCAATCATTGGAAAACATTGTTTTTAATGTTCAAAACACTTCCCGATTTTTCATCACATTTTATATTTTGGGAGTGTATTTTAAATGTTTTCATGATCTAAATTGTGCTTTAACTGAAATAGTTAAACCAATCTGAGCATCACGTGCATCTAGGAAAACAAGGAATCATTGTGCTAAGAAATAACACAACTTCTATGGAATCACCTTAACCAGTGATTTCTGCCCAAGAAGTTAATCCTTATTGATTGAGTGTGCAAATAGAAAAGGAATGAGTGTGATTAGAGAAAGCAAAAAGTTTAAAAGAAAGAACGTGTGAGAACAGAGTTAAAAGAATATCAAAACTCTGCACCAACTTTTTCTGAGCCGGGTAGCCACCATTCTAGTGATTCACAATTCTTTGGTGAACATTATTGAAACAGGCAACTAGCTCATGCCAACTCTTGATCAAACCTCACTATCTACTCATTTTTCTTCTCAAAAAGAAAATGTTTCATTTTCAAAGGGGATGCAACACATATGCTATCTGATTTTCATTCGGAAAATCTAGATATTGAAAAGAAGGAAGTCTGCCCCACCTTCGCACTTCAATCATGCACATTGAGTCTGTGTTTAACTTACTGTTGTCTCAGTGGTTTACACAATTTTTAGCCAATAAGCAATCATCCGTGCTTAATTCTTTCAAACACAAGCACGAACACACAAGGAATTAGTTTCTTTGTCATAACGTTTATAGAAATTACCTTTGTGGTATTTCGATGATTAAATGGAAGCCCTGGGGGAGTCAACATCAAACAGCTCCTTTCCCATGTGTATTCGTTACACTCAGTGACTTAGTGTTACTGACAGGCATGATAACTGATTCATTAGTTGATTTCAGGTGTTACACGACACATTTGTCTGGATTTGCAAAGATCTAGATGAATCTCTTATGAATTGACGAATCAGGGGCTCTAACCGCAAGATTGACATTTCTTACCACAAATTTTGATGAAGTCGTTGCACTTAACATCAAAAGGGGGAGAATGACTACACAAGAAATGGCAAAGATCACATGTTTCAAGAATCATGTCTACTCTTCAAAAGGGAAGATTGTTAGATTGAAGACATGCTGAATTTAGAGAAAGAGATTGCATCTTCTGAGCTGAACAAGAAGACTGAATTGGATAAATCTTTTTATTAAATGATCTTGATCCAAAGGGGGAGATTGTTAGACCACAGTCTCATTGGATTCAAGATCATCCAATCTGAAGATCGTAATCTGAAGCTAAAGCCGGAACGTCGACTCTCGATATAAAAGTCTATGTCTATTTGTAATAAATGTCAATGTAATTTAATGTAATATGTTTTAGTTTACTTAGATCTATATATCTAAGTTAAAGTATTGTAATAGTTAGTTAAAGGTAACTTAGTTAGTTATTTAGTTTCTAGTTTATATTAGATATAATATCTAGATTTAATATCTAGATATTAATCTTGATAGTGTGTTCAACACACTTGCTAGATTTTAGGTGTCTCTCTAGTATCTCTCTAAACAAAAAGATCAGATCACTTATCACACATACAAACACACACATCAAGGTGTAAAAGAGAGAAAACATAGAGAACACAAAGCAAAGCTTAATCGATCAACCTTGTAATCGTTATTTTATATATCAAACAGGTTGGTAATCTTTTTGTGTTGTTTCTAAGAACTTGTTATAAAGTATTGTTGGACCGATAGCTGTTGGGTTACGGTGATGAAAAACGCGATGTCTTACGATGTTGAAAAAATTGTTGAAGAAGGTGATGTCGAGTTATGGACTTACGGTGTCGAGGTGTTGTATACACTTGAACGTACATAAATATTTATAATGAATATAACACATATATAGCATTTCACGTAAAAGACGGTTAAAACAATAAAAAATGTAACACCCTAAAATAAAAGAATTATTTTAAATGATTATTATATTAATTATTAGGAATTTCAAATATTGGATAAAGGCATTGTATGAATATCTTGGAGGATATTTTGATATTAGCATTTCACTTATCAAATAAAATGGGAAGGAATGAAAGTTTAATTGAATTGAAATTGAGAATCATTCATTATTGGGAAATGGTGGAAGTTATCTAAAACAAAATATTGAGGACGCAATTAAGGGATATGGTAATTAACGGTGATATAGTTTATATATATATATATATATATATATATATATATATATTATTCAAATATGTCCAATAAAAAGGAAATGAGAGGAATAATGGTAATTAGGATGCAAAAGATTGGAAAGAGTTTTGTTGCCAAAAATAAAATAGATGGTGATGGGAGTATAAATAGGGGACATTCTTCGTCTCTTTTCCTGCACTTCTCCAAAACCATAAGTTAACAGAGAGGCGGCAGAGGGCTTCGACGAAGAAAGTGAATTCAAGAAGATAGTGCATAACCAAGTGAAGGTATATATATATATATACTTCTCGTTTTACCTCATAGCTTTCTTATTAAAATCATTGATTAACGAGTTGGACGTCGTAATTTCGAATCTGTTATATTCGAAGGCCGTAAGGCCCTCCAATATCGAAGAGATGGAGTTTTGAGTTCGCATATTAAATAACGAGTTGATTTAAAAAGTCGATCGAAAAAGCACGCTTGGAGGCACTACACTTTAACGGTGTATGAAACAAAATGCGGGTAGGGATTAATGTCATTACGGTAACTAAACGTAATTATGATACAAGTCTATACACATATGTTCATGGGAGTTCGGTGGTTGAAGGTTGGGAGTCTAAACACATCGATCGGGAATTAAAAAGGGGATGTACACACGGTCGAAAACAGTCGGACTACTGGTCCGACCATAAAGTCAACCGGCCATGTTCAACCACGGTCTCGGAAAAAAAAAGTTGGAAGGTTTTCGCAAGGCTTCTTGTTTCAATACATATGTATATATATATATATATATATATATATATATATATAGAGAGAGAGAGAGAGAGAGAGAGAGAGGTGAGTTATTGTGGAATCGTTTTAATGGTGCAACCCATGCAACCCACTTATCTACCACTCATTTTATTTTCACCCTTTTTAATTAAAAAGGTGAAAACAAAATGAGTGGTAGATAGGTGGGTTGCATGGGGTTGCACCATTAAAAATGGTTGCATTTGAACACCCCTCTATATATAGGTGGGTTATAATGCAACCCATATATTTCTTGCAACCAATGCAACCTGATCAGGACCATCCAAATTTTCATCAACGACTGAGGGTTACATAGTGGCAGTAGTGTAAATAAAACCAAATAAAAGGGCACGTTATATGCCATGAGAATATGATCAGGGGAATCTTGGAATCATTTTGAAGAAATAATTTGTTCTAAAAGAAGGAAACCCAATATTTCCTTCATCGTCGAGAATCCATCCCCCACAATCAACCGTATCTCATTAAAATCGAAAGAAATTATCGACAAGTTTTTTCAAGATCATCAATGGCAGACAACAAGCAGCAAAGGGATTTGCCTAATCATCGAGTTAGAGGTACAATTTTATACATTTGGTTTCATCATTGTTGTTAGGATTTACCGTTTTTGTACTGATTTCTTGATTCACTATACTGTTTCATGTATGCATGAATGAGGAGACCGAGTGAGAGTATTAGGATGCTGACTTCGTTCTCAAACTTCAAGTACACACCCCACGATCCAGTAGCGATAGACATAGAGCCTGCAACACCTGTTGAAATTAATCGTTCTAATTGAGAAATCGATGGTTCTGCTTTAGTCCAGGTTATCAAAAAAAAGTATTGATTTAAGGGTTTTTTTTATGATAGAAAATTTTCGTATTGATGTGCACTCCAAGTGTATGATGAAATGTTGAGTAGTTACTGACCTCTGCATAAGAATAAAGTGATAAGAATTCATGAAACTATATAATGTTGGTAGTGATGAATGTTTGTTTCATGATAGGATAATCTTGAATGAAAGGCTTGATAGTGTAATACACATTTGAAAATTGTTTTATGAACCAAATGTTTACAAAGTTTCATGTATTGATTTCAACCAAATATATATGTTTCATCAACCACATATGAAGACATGAAATCTGTTTCATGCTCATGTGTTGTTGGTTCATTAAATTACAAATGAAATACTTTTCAAAATGTATACAAGTTTCATTAATCAACTATAATTCATGAACCAAACTTTTTTCAATATTAAGTGGTAGTGTATCGTGGATGCGCCACTATAATTACCAAATGAATTAAAGTTGCATGTGATGTTGTTTTGGTGAAGCATGTATGCACCAATATGTATATTTGATGAAGTCTTGTGTCAGTGTCTGTGGTTGTTGTGTTTATGAAGCATGAAATCAGCACTGGATTAGCCAACTGTTGTTGTTTAGGTGAAGAGCAAATAGCTTTTTACTCAAACCAGTTGCCAGTGTAGTCATACCCTCCATGATCAATCCCTTCTTATTCAAGAGTTTTCTTGCATCGAAACACGATGCATAACATATTACCACCACAATCATAAGATTCATAACCATAGGGTTGTAAACGAACCGGACGAACATGAACGGAGGCTTGTTCGTGTTCGTTCGTTTAACTTAACCAAACAAACGAACGAACACGAACGGTAAACGAACGAATTTTTTTGTGTTCATGTTCGTTCATTAAGAAAATATGTTTGTTCGTGTTCGTGTTCGTTTATGTTCGTTCATTAAGAGCTAAATGAGCGTAAACGAACGAACATAAATGAACATAAACGAACGAACATAAATGAACAATATACGAACGTAAACGAACGAACATAAACGGACACAAATGAATAAAAAACAACCACCGTTACTCATTATTTCATTCGTAAAAAATAACGTAACAAAATAAAAAAATATGGATAAACTTAGGAGGTATAAAAAAGGAATTCTAAAAAATTAATTTAATTAATGCTTTGACACATTGTTGAAAGTAATGTTTATCTTGATCAATCTTGTCATATTTATTAACTTGTTTTGTTTGTTTTACTTTGTTTGTTTGTTCAGGGGCTGAAAGTGACTTGTGTAGATTTATGAAGGGTAGCGGGATAAATTGTGATGATAAAGGGACTAAAGGATCAAGGATTAATTTGCAATTTACAAGACCTATATTTGGGGGCTCTCACCCGTGTGTTAGAGATTTATTCAGCTCATTTTTTTTTCTTCTAAAATTTTCTTTGTTCTCTCTCTCTCTCTCGTTTTCTTCTATCTCTAAAAAGGCTTAGAACAGATACACATTTTCAAATCTCTTGAAAATGTTTTAAGTGTATTAGCGATTTAGAGTTTAATATTTTGTTATACAACTTGTTATGAGATTTAAGATGGTATCAGAGCTACTGGCGGTTCATCTTCGTCACAGATCTGATGGTAAACTCTTTCTCTCTTCCTCTTATGATTCGTTGTAACGATCTTCAACCTGTTATTGTTCTTCTCATCATTATCGACTAAGTTTCTTCTTATTTGTATTCGATTCATGTTAGAATCGTTTTTTTCTTGCCTTGATTATCTTCAATCAAATCTAATATAGATCATGGTTTAAGGTATTTTCTAAGGTCCCTCAAGGTTTTTTCTTCTTTAAAACGAGTTAGATCTGATCTTCTTAGGTCTCGTTTACTCGGTTTTTTTCTGATAGTTTCAAACGAGTTAGATCTGACCTCGTTAGGTCTTGTCTACTCGTTGTCGATCTCATATTTTTCTTTCATCTTAGTCTCTTCATTTTATCTTAGATCTGATCTTCTGTAGATCTTGGTTTAGGATATCATCTTCGTTTTTTTTAAGTTTTTTGTTTGTGTGTGCCTAAACGAGTCAGGTCTGACCTCTCTAGGTCCGATTCACTCTTTTGGCCTTCATATCTTGCAGATCTATTTTAGATCTGGTTTTTTGTGCCTAATCAAGTCAGATCTGGCCTCTGTAGGTCCGATTTACTTTTTTGGTCTTCATTTCTTGAATGTCAACTAAATCTAACTCAGATCTGCTTTAGATCTAGTTTTAGGTGTTATGTTTTTTCTTTATCAGGTTGTTGCCTGATTCTGTTTTCCTTACACTAATCTTGAATAAACTGATCGTTGTTCAAGCTTCTAGGTAAGTTCTATTTGATTTCTTCTTTTCTTTGTAATGTGGACTAGTCTTTGTGTCTCATGTGCGTTAGAAGAGCTACTTATGACGTGAGGCATCTGTGATACTTTGTATCATACTTATTGCTCACTAAAGAACCTTTCTCTTCTAACCTTTGATGTCATCTAGTCTGTTTCTTGTCCTCGTGATATGAGTCTATATACTAGATCTTAAGTGTCTGTTAGATCTCTGTTTATATCGTGGTCAATACCTCTGCATTTTTTTGATTTTCGGTCTTAAAGGAGTTGTTAGTGTTTATTTTCTTTTAACATAGATCTAGTTCTATTTTGTTCTTGTATACTCTTTATCATTTTGTGTTCAGGTGATAGTTCTGTTACAACCTGTACTTATTCTAGATCCCTCCTTGAGGTTCCAGATTATGCCTTTCCTTTTCCGCTGCATGATTGCTTGAGGACCGATTTGTAAGTTGTTTTGGTATTTTTTTGGTTTGGTTTCGTATTCACTGTAAGTTCTTTCTTCCCTCTCTCTTGTGTGTTCCTTTGTTTGGACTCTGGGTAGTTGACTTGACCTACCACCTTTTTGAGTGGCAAGGAATCATGTCTCTAAGCTACCTAGTTTTATCCTTGTGTCCAGTTTTTTTTGCTTTTCTCCTGATTTATCACTATGATTGGACCAGAGTCTTCCAAAGAGCTGGAACAGCGATCCTTGATCGCTAAACTTGACTTTGGGGATCCACTTTATCTCCATCCTAGTGACACATCAGGTGCTTCTATTTTGACCATGAAGCTTAGTGGTACTGATAACTATAAAGTGTGGTCATGCGCTATGATTCTTGCATTAGAGACTAAGAATAAACTTGGTTTCATAGATGGTTTTGTTGTTCGTTCCACTGATAATGAAGTGTTAGGAAAACAATGGGATAGGTGTAACTCTGTTGTGTTATCTTGGATCCTTAACTCTATCTCTGATGATCTGTTTGTTAGTCAAGTTTTTTCTCGTGTTGCTTCTGAAGTGTGGGTTGAGTTAAAAGAAACGTATGATAAAATAGATGGGTCAGTTACGTTTAACTTGCATCAAAAAAATTAACTCACATCAAAAAAATTAACTCACTCTCACAAAGTGGTACATCTGTTTCTGACTACTACCACAAGCTTAATGCTCTGTGTAAGCAGTTTGATGCCTTGATTAAGTTGCCCTCATGCACTTGCAATGTTGCACATGATTTTTCAAAACATAATCAATTGATAAAACTTATGCAGTTTTTGATGGGATTGGATGATAATTACTCTCATATACGTAGTAACATTTTAACCATTGATCCTCTCCCTAGTGTTAAAACTGCTTTTTCTTTAGTATCTAGAGAAGAATCACATCATGGAGCGACTAGATCTTTTTATACTAAAGGTCAACATACTGCATTTTTTGGAAAAACTAATGATAATAAGAAAAAGGGGGGAAAGCCTCCTCTCCTTTGCAAGCATTGTGGAGTGACTGGGCACACTATAGAGAGATGCTACAAACTAATTGGTTTTCCGAAAGATTTTCAGTTCACAAAGTCTAAAAACAGTCAATCCTTTAAGCCATCTTCAAGTAATGTCTGTTCCACGAATACCTCTGGTTGTGGTCAGAATACTTCAACATCTCTCACCGAGGATCAAATCAACAAGTTACTCTCTCTCCTTGATCAGAAACAATCTGCGAATATTTCTGTTAATATGGCAGGTGTGTTCTCTGTTAATATGGCTAATTCCTCCTCTAGTCTCTCTCACTCTGGTTGGAAAATTGACTCTTGAGCAAATCAGCATATGATTTCCTCCACTTCGCAACTTGAAAATATTGTTGATATTTCTAACCTAAATCTTAAAGTTATCCAACCTAATGGAGATGAAGCTAAGATTAATCAAATTGGAAATTACAGACTTAATAATGAAGTTATTTTATTTGATGTTCTTGTTATTCCTGATTTCCATGTTAATCTTTTGTCTGTTCATAAAGTTGCTAGAGATAGCAAGATTTTTGTTGGGTTTGATGAGTACAAATGTTACCTTCTTCAGGGTTCTCTTCACAAGATAATTGTGGGGAGTGGTAGCGAGCAAGGAGGTTTATATTTTTTTGATCACACCTCTAAGGGTGAGCCATCTGTCTCACTTACCTCTAAGGTTCCTTCTAATATGTCCATTGTGTGTTATGTCTCACGTCAGTTGTGGCATAGCAGACTGGGTCATCCTGCTGATCAAGTGCTTGGGGTCCTGAAGGACACCCTTGATCTTGGGAGTGAGCATGTCTCTTCCTCGTGTGATATTTGCCATAAGGCAAAGCAAACCAGAGACAAATTCAACTTAAGCAACCATACCTCCAAAGTTCTTGGAGAGTTAGTTCATTTAGACTTATGGGGACCCTATCGTGTCTAAAGTAGAGAGGGATATAAGTTGTTTTTGACTGTTATAGATGATTACACTAGGTCTGTTTGGGTGTATTTGTTGAAAACCAAGGATGAAGTTTTTGATAACATTGTTGCTTTTCACGGTTTACTGTTAACTCAATTTGGGAAACGTGTTAAAATGTTCAGAAGTGATAATGGTACTGACTTCATTAATAATAAGCTAGGTGAGTTTTTTAAATCCAATGGCATCATTCATCAAACTACTTGTGTTTATACTCCTCAACAAAATGAGGTAGTTGAACGCAAACATAGACATTTGTTGAATGTAGCTAGAGCCTTAATGTTTCAAGGAAATGTTCCATTAAACATGTGGAATGAGTGTGTTTTAACTGCTACCTATCTTATTAATCGAACTCCTTCTTCTGTGTTAAATGGAAAAAGTCCTTATGAGTTTGTGTTTGGTTTTGCACCTGTTTTATCTCATCTTAGAAATTTTGGGTGTTTATGTTTTGCTGTGAAACCCAATGTGTTTGATAAATTTTCCTCTCGGTCTGAAAAATGTGTTCTTCTTGGATACTCTAATTCCAATAATGGTTACAGACTTTATAGTTTAGATTCTAAGCAAATTATTGTTTCTAGAGATGTGAAGTTTTATGAAACAGTTTTTCCTTTTAAAATGAGTGCAAATCAACCAAGTCATGATTCTAGTGAAATAAATTCATTAAATTTCTTTGATTCTATAAATTTTCAATCTAATAATTTGCCCTCTGAATTACCCGATGATGAGATCAGGGTGAATCCTCAAAATGAAAATGGAATCAACACTTCTGGTAATTTTTTCAATCGTGATCATCATGGTAGCCAAAATAGAGTTGTTGGGTTTGTGGACCCTGGTAGTACTACTGAACATGGTAAGTTCAACGGAGCTTCCGGATCCAATGATCCTGGTAGTACCGAGGTTGCCAGTGATTCACAATCTGCAGATTTTCGACATTTAAATGTTCAATCTGAAAATGATGATCATTTGAGGTCCCCTCCTGTGGGTATTTCTTCTGTTCGCAAATCTAGTCATCCTAGTAATTTACCTCGTAGGTTTAATGATTATGTTGTAGAAGGTAAAGTCAAATATGGTCTAGAAAAGGTTGTCAATTACTCTTATCTTAGTTCAAACAATTTTTGTTTTGTTTCTATGTTAAACAAGTCGGTTGAACCAGAAAGTTTTTTTGAAGCTAGTAAAGATCAGAATTGGGTTAATGCCATGAATGATGAAATGGAAGTCCTTTATAGAAATGGTACTTGGGTTTTAGCTGATTTACCCCTGGTCGAAAGCCAATAGGTTGTCGCTGGATTTATAAAATCAAATATAAATCCACTGGGGAAATTGAAAGGTATAAGGCTCGTCTTGTAGCCAAAGGGTATAGTCAACAAGAACATATAGATTATGAAGAAACTTTTTCACCTGTTGTAAAAATGGTTACTGTCAGATGTGTTATTGCATTAGCTGTTCAAAATAGATGGTCGTTGTGCCAACTTGATGTGAATAACGCTTTTCTTTATGGCAATTTAGTTGAAGATGTATATATGACTTTACCTCCTGGATATTTTTCTGTTGATGATAAACATGTGTGCAAGCTTGTGAAGTCTTTGTATGGACTTAAACAAGCACCACGCCAGTGGTATGAGAAACTTTCTAATTGTCTTCTTGATCATGGTTTTATTCAAAGTACTAGTGATTATTCTCTTTTTACTAAATGCACTGGTGATATATTTCTTGTTCTTCTTGTATATGTGGATGACATCGTTCTTACAGGTAATTCTAATTCTGAAATTCAAAAGGTTAAAAATCATTTGCAATCAAATTTTAAAATAAAAGATCTTGGTATGTTAAAGTTTTTTTTAGGTATTGAAATATTAGAAACTGAAAATGGAGTATGTATGTCACAAAGAAAGTATTGTCTCGAATTATTAAGTGATTTTGGATAATTGGGGTGTAAACCTATTAACACGCCTATGGATATGAACTTAATTGTTACTGATTCTATTGGATCTGAATCAAAGGATCCTCCTTTGAAAGATTTTACTGGATATCAGAAATTGATTGGTAGACTTATCTATCTGTTAGCTACTAGGCCTGATATAGCTTTTGTAGTTCACTGTCTGAGTCAATTTATGCATTCTCCACGTCAGTCTCATTTGAAACTAGCTTTTCATGTTCTAAGGTACTTAAAGGCTTCTCCAGGTAAAGGTGTTAATTTTTCTGTTTGCTCTAATTCTGATTTTAAACTTTCTGCCTTTGTTGATGCTGATTGGGGAAAATGTTTGTCAACAAGGCGGTCAGTTTCTGGGTACTGTCTTTTTCTAGGAAATTGTATGGTCTCGTGGAGAAGCAAGAAACATCCAACTGTTTCACGCTCCTCTGCTGAGTCTGAATATAGGGCAATGGCTTCTGCTCTATGTGAAATACTATGGGTTCTTAATATCTTAGCAGACTTAAAGTTAAAGAATTTACTTCCAGTAAATTTAAACTATGACAATAAATTTGCTATCCAAATAGCTAATAACCCTGTATTTCATGAAAGGACTAAACATATTGAGATAGATATACATCAAGTGAGAGATAAGATTGCATCTAGACTACTAAAAACTGTAAAAGTTTTATCTTTAGAAAATCCAACTGATATTTTCACAAAATCACTTGGTATAAATCAACACAACTATCTCATTTCTAAATTAAATATGATGGATCTTTTCCAACGACAAGATTGAGGGCGGGTGTTGAAAGTAATGTTTATCTTGATTAATCTTGTCATATTTATTAGCTTGTTTTGTTTGTTTTACTTTGTTTGTTTGTTTAGGGGCTGAAAGTGACTTGTGTAGATTTATGAAGGGTAGCGGGATAAATTGTGATGATAAAGGGACTAAAGGATCAAGGATTAATTTGTAATTTACAAGACCTATATTTGGGGGCTCTCACCCGTGTTTAGAGATTTATTCAGCTCATTTTTTTCTTCTAAAATTTTCTTTGTTCTCTCTCTTTCTCTCTCTCGTTTTCTTCTATCCCTAAAAAGCTTAGAACAGATACACATTTTCAAATCTCTTGAAAATGTTTTAAGTGTATTAGTGATTTAGAGTTTAATATTTTGTTATACAACTTGTTATGAGATTTAAGACACATTAATGTCATAATATATATAAATATATTTATATATATAAACAAATATAAATGAACATAAATGAACGAAAATTAACGAACATAAATGAACGAACGTAAATGAACGAATGAGACCATTGTTCATGTTCGTTCATTTAACTAAACGAACAAAAAAATGTGTTCATGTTCGTTCATTTATTAAATAAATGAACATAAACGAACTTCCCGCCGAACAGTTCACGAACGGTTCGCTGAACGTTCGGTTCGTTTACCGCCCTACATAACCAGTGTTAGCATCGTTTCTGCGTTTGTCATTAGATCAATGATAGTTCATTATTGATTTTTTTTAAAATTTTATCTTTTTTGAAGGTTTTTAGCACATCGAAATGGACCTATCATCCCCAACATTGTTCATCAAACACCGTCGGAGACTTGCCTTTTGTCTTCGATTACAGATTGACTGTGACAGCTGAGGATAAAAGGATTCATGAAGCCACATGTGTCTTCGATTACAGATTGATTGTGCATCGGAACCATCGGAGACTTGCCTTTTGTCGAACCAAACTGACTACAATCACCGAAACTACACCGTCGGAATGAACATATCTCACTACGAAATTCATCTTCGTCTGAGTCTGTGTCCATTGTATCATCTTGTATCAACCGACTTGGCTCCATTCTCCTCGGAATACACTGTGTAATCCCTCATAAAGTTACAAGGATTCGCTGGAAGAAAAAAAAACCCTGCAAATCGATAAACACAAAAACGGTTTGAAAAAAAGGAAGTTAAGCTCTATCCATTCCTTATTAAAAGGAAATACTAAAAAAATAAATTAAATTAAACTTCCGTTTGTACCAATTATACCCTTTTGATTTAAAAAAATTAAAAATTACCAACATAAAAATGAAGGGTTAAGATCATGGTTGCATTGGTTGTACGGATTATAGAGGTTGCATTTGATCGGCCCTCTATTTATATATATATATATATATATATATATATATATATATATATATATATAATATTAGCAATGGACGTTGCATATGTCAGATTCTAAATCGAAAACGAGTGCACGTCTTAGTACTTAGAAACAAAACAATTACTTGTGTAGGGTTGGGAGTTCCCAAGTGTCGGATACACGTTCATTAAATCAAGGTGAGTCTTCATGAGACTTTAACTGGGATGCATGTTTATGTATAAATTATTTGAGCAATACGTTATTTTATGAACATGTTTATTGGTTTGATACATGTATGTGAATTATTAATTATGGATTGCATGCTATTTGTTTACGTGTTTTAAACATTTATTAGCATATCATGAATGGGTTTATTTTAGTTGGGTATGGGAATGGGTCGATGTGTCGTAAGGGATGGCACTTCCAAGGAATGGGTGATCGGACATGGGAGAGCCGTATAACCCGAGAAAAATGCCGACGATGGTAAGACCCTAACCCGACGGTTCATTTTTAAGAGCTCTTGTTATTATTTTAAGGGTTTCGAATATATGTGTATAATACTGTTATTTTTGTTTACATGTTGGGATATGTACGTTTATGCACGAAAACCATGAACTCTGATATGCGGCAACTTAATTGACGCATTACACCTTTTTTAGTTTCTTTTTCGTTAATTTAATTTGTCAAAACTCGTTAGATTGAGTCTTTTTTATGTATAATTTCGATTTTCACATTTATGGAGTTTAGGTAAACCAATGACCAAATTCACTTGTCTTTTGATGCTAATTTGTGGCTAATCTTATAGTTTAGAGTGTTGAATTGAAAGTGTGTTTTGTGATGCTATAGGATGGAAATGAAGGAAGAGTTGTGCTTTTGGAATGAAGACAAAACTTCAAAGATTTGGTGATTTACTTGGAATCTTCAAAGATATGATGATTTATTGGAAACTTCAAAGATTTAGTTATTTACTTGGAAGCTTAAAGGATTTGGTGATTTTCTTGAGATCTTCCGAGTGATTTTGTTGCTAAGGAAAGAAGCATATGGACCTTTGGTTAAAGATGTTTGAAGATTTTGTCTCCTTAGAAGCTCTATAAATTTGAGGGTGTTTTGTTTGTAAATTCATCCTACAATCTTAGTTTCATTTCACACTTTCTCTCCATCCATTTTACCATTTGAAACATCTCCATCATGTATTCACCTCTTGCTACCTCATCTTTGTAAAAAGATGAAGTTTCTTCCAAGAACTTTCATATTTTTTTTATAATTAATGCATCAATCTTTTAGTATTTTTCTTCTTGCCATATAAATTCTATGCATTTTAGTTTATGCTTTTATGTTATCATAAATCTTTATTTTTAGTCGCATCTTTATTAACTCCATCTAGCGTAAGTTTGTTATCGTAAAATTTCGTTCACGTTCTAAATTTTAGGCATCTTGATTTATTCTACTTTGTCGTATTTCTTTTTCGTAACTTAGATTTTTCACGTTTTTGTTGACTTTCGTATCGTAAGACAAGTTTAGTTCTCGCAAACTTTTATTTCGTCGTTATTTAAATATTTAATACATGTCTTTCGTTTTTCTTAAAAATAAAAAAATGCAAGGAAACCGAGCAATGATAGGCTGACAACCTTAGCTCGGGTGTGGGGTGAAGTTAAGATAAAAAGTCTATTTTGATGGTAGAAATTTGTTGACTAATAATAAATCGTTCCAACCATTCGTTCAAGGTTATAATGTTGAAATGTTAAAGTTAGATGAACTCAGAAATGAGCCATCTTGAACACATCAACTTGAACGATACGGAGGTAGGCTCGAGAGAGTTACTTAGAATCAAGGAAACTTGTTTCATTCCGTACAACTTACAAAAGGGATAGATTGTGACATTGTCAAAACTACTTTATTTTGGAAACATTAAAGTTAGTCCATGAATGTGTGTCTTTTTCAACCTCGAAAGAGTGCCTTATACAAGTTGATGGTTAGATAAGATAAGTTGTATGTCACGAAGTTCTACCCGATTTATTCGCTTTGAAATCTTAACGAATCCCTACACCCTTGCTTCCTTTTTAATTAATTGTTATCGCAATAGTTTGTAATTAACTCAACCAACAATATTTCTTCAAAATCGTCATCTGAAATCATTTCTTTTTCTAGACTTTGATTTAAATCTTTTACTCCTTTTTCCCTGTTGATCGATACTCGGTATTTTACCGTTTTATTACTTGTAAAAGACGACAATGGATTGAGCAATGTATACTTGCATTATTCTCCATTTGTACAAAGTCTGAGAGGTTTATTCTATATAAATCTTGCAAGAAACTCACTGTGCTTTATAAAGCTAACTATTAGTATGCATCTCAGGGGCCGGAAGTTCAAAGATGGACAAAGGCAAAGGACTCAAGTAGAGGATAAATTCATCTACTTTCTTTTTAAATAGGATGTCTAAATTCTTATTAAAAATATTATGTATTTTAAATAGGTTAATAGTCTTTAAGTTTCGAATAAATTAATATTTTAGTAAGGGAAATTACGTGGCACCTCATGGGAAATTGAGGGTGTTACAAAAACTATATCGAGATAGATATCATATCCTCTACAAAATAGAGGCTTATCACCGACGGACGAATCCGTCGGTGATCCATCGGTAAAAGAGAAATCCGTCGGTGATCCGTCGGTAAATGTCTGTCGGTATAAAGGTGGTCGGCGTCTAGATCACCAACAGGTCACCGACGGATCACCGACGGCTTAATTTTCCGACGGATCTCCAACGGTTACCGACGGCGTGGGTTATTTCCGACGGATCACCGACGGTCGACTTTTAGCGACGGATTACCGACGGCTATTCACCGACGGATTAATTCTGATGGATTTAGCGACGGATTTCCGACGGATTTTTATTAAATAAAAATTAAATTAAAAAATATTTTCCGACGGATAATCCGTCGGTAATTAAATTTTTTTTTTTAATAATTAAAAATTAAAATTTTCCAGTTTTTATCCTGTACAAAACCTGCCAATTTTTAAATATTACTAAGTCTTAAACTGTACAAAATATCTATAAATACATAAACGTAATCCTACGGAGGGGGAAAGGGGTGCTGATTGTTAAACTTGATCATGAACGCGTCAAACTGAGCCATTCATTCCTGCATCTGTCTCTTCTCTACTTCATCTCTATCCATTCGCTCCTGAATCCGGATCCTCTCTGCTTCTTCTCTCTGTAGTCGCTCCTGCAACTGGATCCTCTCTGCTTCCTCTCTCTCTAACCTCTGTCTCAGCTCCTCCAACTGAAATTCAACATTTGACAAACATATATAGAACAATGTCAGACAACATTTAACAAACATATGATTAACAATGTTAAACAATATTTGACAAGCATACCTCCTTATCAAGACGGTCGTGCGTGCTCCCGCTCGAACTGGCACCTGAATCACCGGTCATAGCATAATAGGGATCCTGACTGGTCCCCCATCCAAAAATACGAGCCTTACGCCGTCCTTCGACACTATGCTCTCACAACTCAGCGTCATTGGGAGGTACAGTACCGGGAGGTAAGTCCGGGTACAACTCGGCGTCATTGGGATGGTAGGCATCCTACAGTTTACCAAATTAGACATTGTCAAGTCAACTAACCTATAGAAAATTCGGCAGCATTTCAACTGTAATTTAAACATATATCCATGACCTGTTTTTATCAAAACAATCCTATCGTTTGCCCAACAATGGCAGCCCAAACTAAGTTTGATATAATTTCTATCTTATAAAACAAACAAATATCTAGCCATGCATAATTGAACTTACCGTCGTATGAGCCGCCTTTGGGTAAACGTAGATCGTAGGATCCGTAGACGGACCAGTCGCACCCAGAACAAGCTTCCAGTTGGTGCAGTGTGTAGCCTCCCAAACATCGTCGCCGGTAGGCACACGGCCCCATGCATCTCTCTACAATACACAACATAAATTGTTAGTAGGTAATAAAATCATGTATATAGTACATATATTCATCAATTATATACATTTAGTCTAGTGTATGATAAATTACCATGCGGTCCCGATGCATAGCGGTACTAATAGATACAGTACAGTGTCTGAATGTCATCCCCTCATACTCGGTGGCCCGATTGGCCGTATTGGCCGCACATACACGTCGGAATCCATCGATGTTCCATACCTGTTAAAAAGAAGACATAAATCAATATAAATCCTAGTACAACCAGATACAAGTATTCAAAACAAAACAAACCTGCTCAATCATCTAGACCCAAAACTCACTCCGGATCCACTCTAGAGGGTGTGCAGCAAGAATCGTGTAGTCACGTCCGTCGAACTAGACACCATCAATGTCTAAAGTCTTGCCCTGGGCGAATTGACGGGCATCTCTCATCATGTACGGGTACCTATTACTTAGGATACACCGGAATGCCGCTACTATGTCGGCGTCCATCTCAGGAGGCCAACTATAATACAACTGCAAACACATTGTTTGGATTAAGTAAAAATAAATCCACTCAATAAGTTAAATAGAGTAAAATACCTACCCGAAATCGATCCAGCATCAGTGGATAGTGCTCATTAGGGACATCCCTAAAATGAGCCCAAGGACCATCGAACATGCACTTAAAGACGGCAATAGCCCTCCGGACTGCCGACTTGTCCTTAAACCTTCACAATTGCAAAATATACAACATAAAAAACATTAGGATCGGTTTCTTATGTACTAGAATAAATAATATATCACATCTACTTACTCTCCCGCTTCAGACAACAAAAGTGGCGGTCGCTGACTCGGCTGGGGCGTCTGTGATGCCACATTCGGGCCTCTAACCCTCGAGCCCGCTGCTAGTCTGTCATCAGACTAGATCTGATCTAGTGCGTCATCGGTGAACTCATCGTCCTGGGGGTCACCACACCCAGCGGAGCTGCTACTGCCCCTACCCCTATAACCCCTACTACCCCTAGAAGGGGGTCCAGACATCTAAAAATAGAGAATGGTTAACACAAAATGATATAAGTGTACATAAATCATAAGACCCAAAATGATATAAGTATACATCCTTTATCTGTCGACATATTCAACCACTACAACAAAGAAATAAGTAGTTAATCGACATAATGAAGATAGAGGTGGTGTAACACCGTAGGTTTAGATGAGCTTTGGATGACTTTAAAACCCTACGTGTAATGGTTTGACTATTGAAAAGTCAAACCATAGGTGTCAACGAAGTTAGAAGTCTATTGAACACTACATGTAATGGTTTGCGTTCTTGAAAGTCAGACCATAGGTGTAGAGGAGTTTTCGATAACTCTAAAACTCTAAGTGTAATGGTTTGACTATTGGAAAGTCAAAATCGTAGGTTACAATCAAAGAAAGGTGTTTTGGAAAGTTTAAAACCCTACGTGTAATGGTTTGGCTATTTAAAAGTCAAACCGTAGGTGTCAACGAAGTTAGAAGTCTATTGAACACTACATGTAATGGTTTGCCTTCTTGAAAGTCAAACCATAGGTGTAGAGGAGTTTTGGATGACTCTTAAACTCTAAGTGTAATGGTTTGACTATTAAAAAGTCAAAACCTTAGGTTACAATCAAAGAAAGGTGTTTTGATTATTTAAAAGTCAAACCGTAAGTGTCAACGAAGTTAGAAGTCTATTGAACACTACATGTTTTTTAAAATTTCGGCAGCATAACGGCTATAAAATGAATATTTTCGTATATCAACCTAATGTTTGCCCAACAATTGGCAACCCAACTAAAATAAATAAATAAAATCAAGTATAATTAAATCCTAAATCATACCAAATCATCAAGCTTTTCGGGTAAACTCTAAACCAAATCATACCATTTACATAATATGATAACAAGCCACCACGCTACATGGTGGAAAACTAATCTTGGTGTTAATGTTGATCAAAAGTAGGGATTTAGCTATAATGCTAGTAGTCTTGACCAAAACTCACAGAGGCGATCCAGAATTGTTTTTACTCGTGGAACAAAATGATCTTTTCATATTCAGAAATTGTAAGCTTCAAAAATCAAGAATATTCCAAAATGCTAATCAAACAGATTGTTAACAAACTGCTAATCAAAGATATTGTAAACAAATTGCTAATCAAAGAGATCGTAAACAAAACGATATTCCAAATGGCACAAAATTGCTTAATATTTGTCTACTTAATATCAAGATCAAACAAATGAATAAGTTAGGGTTCAGAAGTCAGATGAACAATTCCCAGATTAACAGAAAGCCTCAAATGAGAAATGTGTAACATAAAAAGACAAATCCATTATTTATTTATTCTGTAAAATCCCAAATATAAATCCCAGATTAACAGAAACATGAACAGTTCATGCACAAATAATGAAATAAATCAACGCAATTCATGAATCATGTTGTACACATAAAGAATAAAGACTAAAATTGTTTAGGTACCTAAAATCACGTCGAGAAGCCTGTGTCTATGTGCTGTGACTGATGTCAAGCAGTGAGGAGTCCGAGTGGATGAGGGTTTCAGCGGGCACCGGCTCAGGTCCACGTCGTGAAGATGGGGCGATAGAGCGGACTTAGGGTTTCGTTGAGCGATTTGCCCAAAAATGACTACCAATCGATCATATCGGCTTCAAATCAAAGAAAATCATAGATCCGATGGTAAATGTAAGAGGTGGAGGTGGTGGTCGGCGATGGTCGTCGGCTGTCGGCTGGAGACTGAGATGGAGAGATCGAGAGATTGAGAGAGAGAGATGGAGGGAGTCTGAGAGATCGAGAGGGAGAGATGGAGAGATCGAGAGCGAGGGTGAGACTGAGAGCGAGAGTGAGAGGGACAGATCGAGAGACTGAAATTAGGGCTATATGCCCGCTCCAAAATTCGGAAATTCACCGACGGATTTTATTTTTTATTTTTTATTAAATAAATTACTTTTAAATTAATAAATTTTCCGCCGAAAATCCGCCAAAAAATACAAAAAAATTAATTAAATATTTATTTTCTTAAATTGCCGCCGAAAATCCGCTGAAAATTATAAAAAATATTTTCAGTTGGGCTTTAATGGATCCGGTTGGGCTTTAACGGATTCAGTGGGCTTTAATGGATCCAGTTGAGCTTTAACATACCCAGTTGGGCTTTAACGTACACGGTTGGGCTTTAATATATCCAGTTGCTTTTAATGGATCCAGTTAGGCTTTAACGTACCCAGTTGGGCTTTAAATAACGTACCTAGTTGGACTTTAATGGATCTAGTTGGGCTTTAATGGATTTAGTTGGGCTTTAACATTACCAGTTACGCTTTAACGTACCCAGTTGGGCTTTAAACGAATCAAGTTGGGCTTTAACATACCCAATTGGACTTTAATGGATCTGGTTGGGCTTTAATAGATTTAGTTGGGCTTTAACGTTACCAGTTGGTCTTTAACAGATCCAGTTGGGCTTTAATGGATTCAGTGGGGCTTTAACGTTCCCAGTTGGGCTTTAACGTATCCAATTGGGCTTTAACATACACAGTTGGGCTTTAATGGATTCAGTTAGGCTTTAACAGATTCGGTGAGCTTTAATATATCAAGTTGCTTTTAATGGATCCAGTTAGGCTTTAACGTACACAGTTGGGCTTTAATGGATCTCGTTGGGGTTTAACATACCCAGTTAGGCTTTAATATATCCAGTTACTTTTAATGGATCCAGTTAGGCTTTAACGTACCCAGTTGGGCTTTAAACGAATCCAGTTGGGCTTTAACGTACCCAGTTGGGCTTTAATGGATTTAGTTTGGCTTTTAACGTTACCAGTTGGGCTTTAATGAATTCAGTGGGGCTTTAACGTTCCCAGTTGGGCTTTAATGTATCCAATTGGGCTTTAACGTACACAGTTGGGCTTTAATGGATCCAGTTGGGCTTTAATGGACCCGGTTGGCTTTAATGGATCAGTTGGCTTTAACGTTTCTAGTTGGGCTTTAATGGTACATACATGATCACAGACGTACATGTACATACATACATGATCACATACGTACATGTACATACATACATACATACATGATCACATACGACTATACATGATATACATACATACATACATGATCACATATGTACATGTACATACATACATATTACATAAATGATCACATACATACTATACATGGTGTACATACATTCATGATCACATACGTACATGTGTATATACATACATGATCACATATGTACATGTACATACATACATGATCACATACATACTATACATGATCACATATGTACATGTACATATATACATACATGATCACATACATACAAACATACATACATATATATACATACATAATCACAGAAAAAATTAATATTTATTAAATTATTAAATTTACCGACGGATTACCGAAGGAATTCTAATTGCCGTCGGTAATCCGTCTGTAATTACCGTCGTCGGTAATCCGTCTGTAATTACCGACGGATCACCGACGGACGTCAGAAAAAAATTAATATTTATTAAATTATATAAATTACCGACGGATTTAAAAATTAAAAAAATAAAATAAAATAATTTAATTTAATATCCGTCGGTAAATATATATATATTTACCGACGGATTACCGACGGATAGTCTATCCGTCGCAAAAATTAAATTTCCGTCGGTGTTCCGTCGGTAATTACCGACGGATAGTATCCCGGAAATCTTGGTTGGTGATAACCATTTTTCCAGTAGTGATCAAAGAGCACGAAATTCTTTTTTTTTTATGTAATTTGTTTGATTAAAATATTAGTAATTTTTAAGATAAATTATTTTAAACTTTAAGTGGGTAAAAGTTTTTTTTTAAAAGAAAATAAAAAGTCAAATATGGTAGGCGTTAACTTAAATTATCTTCCATTTTTACCCCTAATCTTTTTTAATCAAAAACTCTATTTAATATGAGTTGTTTAATCAATAGAGATGGAGGGGCCGAGATTTGTCCTCACACAATGAAAATTGAGTTTTCATTTGAACTTTCCTCTTTCTCTCTTTCGCTTGCTCTCTCTCTCTCTCTCTCTATATATATATATATATATATATATATATATTTACACACATACTATATACATATCTATACTATTATATTAAAGTTCTATTACGGTTTTTGGAAAAAGCGGTTTTTGGAAAACAGTTTTTGGAAACCCAGCTTTGTAGCTCTTCTTCCTCCACGTCCTTCTAGCACGGCCTTCTTCCTCCCCACGTCGTCTCCTTCCCCAACTTCCCTCAAATCCCTCCCTCTCACAGGGTATATCTCCTAACCTCCTCTACGATTCCTCACTACGATTCCTCACACCCCATAAAAGAAATCAGATACTGCTTGGCCAACATCCCGTCTCCCTCTCGATTTCATCATCAAGAATAATCAACAGCGACAAACACCCTCTCTGCGTGATCGTGTTGAAGATACGCTCTTTACTCATCTCAACAAAATTGTTTCCCTTCTTTCCAGGTGATTAGTAGGGTTTTTTTCACTTAACGTTTTCACCTAATTAACCGGTGGATTTTAGGATTTTGTTTTGTTTATAGATTGATTATCTCACAGTCTGAAGACATTATTATCCCCGATTGATTATGTGTGACATTCTTGGATTAGGGTTACGCTGATAACTTGAAATCGATGGATTGGATAATAAGATTGTAGATGGCAATTGGAGTTGCCGAATGAAGATGGAACCAAGATCGAGTATAGATTATGGAACCCTTCAGATCAATGTTAGTTGCTGTTTTTCTCGGTGGTGTTGACAATATAATCAATCATACATCAGAATCTGTGACTTCAATCAGGCTTCTAATATTGGCAATATGTTCTCATCTGCTATAATTTTTGGATTCAGAAACCTGCCTCTCGTGTGCTAAACCTTGGTGCTCATTCTAACCTCTGCATCAATCAGTTGGTAAAGCCAAAAACTCTGTATTCCTGAATTTTCAGCGGATCATAGGTGTCTAACAAGTTTGTTGATCTTGCAGGTGAGAAATGGAACTGCTGCCCAGAAGGAAAAATATTTGCCCAAGGTTTTATTTAATAGATACTAATTGTCCAGTGAATGTAATTTTGGTTTGCAAATGTGCAAATTTCTTACTCTCATGGCTTCATGCTAAGTTCCCTTTTTTTCCTTTGTAAAGCTAATCCGTGGGGAGTATGTGGGAGTTCTTGCGATGAGTGAGCCTAATGGTATTTTTCGATTTTATGGTTTTGGAATATCTTGTCTTTCTAGATCAATGATGCATTATTTTGAGTTGATTATTCTTTCTTTTTCGTAACATCAGCTGGTTCAGATGTTGTTGGCATGAAATGCAAAGTTGACAGCATTGATGGTGGTTATGTTCTAAATGGGAGTAAGATGTGGTGCACCAATGGTCCAATTGCTAAAACCCTGGTAAAATGTTATAGAATGTTATAACACCTTAAAAGCTATCAAGATTTTTTATTCATTTCATCTTATAAAAAACTCTTTGCCTTCCGAAATTTCAATATATGTTTTAATGTTTTATAATGTCTTTTGTATTACTGTATTGCGAACCATTCTTTAATCGTTCCAAAATAGTCTCCAGATGATTCTTGTTTATATCTTTGTTAACTTATTACTTGGTCAAAATCAGGTTGTTTATGCTAAAACGGATGTTGCTGCTCGATCAAAAGGGATAACAACATTCATTATTGAGAAAAGGATGTCCGGGTACATCTTCTATTCATCTCAATGACTTTAAGGGGATGAAAACCTGCTTGTTTGTATATAAAACCGAGATTTGATACGACTAATGAACTATCTTTTCCTTTTTTTCTTGCTTGGATTATGATGTAGGATGCAAATATAATTTTCTTGATTTAGCATGAATGAGACCTCTGATTAGTTTTCTTGATCTTCTAAATGTAATGCAGGTTAAGTATTGCCCAGAAACTGGACAAACATGGAATGCGAGGAAGTGATACGTATGTTAATTAAATAGCTCGGTGTCTGATTCATATCTTTTACTAATAACAACACCATTTGACCATCTGATTGTTACAAATCTCATATGCGAGTTTGTTTTTGACAATTTCTTCGTTCCTGAAGAGAATGTTCTTGGTGAAGAGGGAAAAGGTGTGAAAATAATCTTGTAGTGTTTCCTGTTGGCCAAAATATAATCTAGAGGAAGTCTTTGATTTTTGTTTGGTTTTGAAGCCGAATCATGATATATTTAAATCATGCATTTCAGGAGTTTATGTGATGATGTCTGGTTTAGATTTAGAGAGAATTGTACTTGCAGCTGGACCTATCGGCATCATGCAGTCATGTCTTGATGTCGTTCTTCCTTACGTCCGTTAGAGACAACAATTTGCCCCCCCCCCCCATTGGGGAGTTTCAACTTATAGGATCCTGACCGTGAGGATAACAGTCAGGAAAATCCCGAGCTGACTTTCGAAGTTAGAAAGTGCATTAACAAGTGTACCTATTCCTTTTATAGGATTGTGCTCGAGTTATACTTGTTGCTGTTGAAAGAGCCACCCAAGTTGCTTTGCAGGTGCAAAGAGATTTCCTAATTGCAGATTTTTAAATAATTCATTCATTTATTCAACAGGTTTTGTTTATAAAAATATGTGAATGTTTGTTTGGCAGACAATTCAATGCCTGGGTGGGAATGGGTATGTGAACGAGTACCCAACTGGCCGGTTTCGTCGGGACGCCAAATTATATGAGATCGGTGCCGGAAGAGTGAGTTCAGAAGGATGATTGTCGGTCGTGAACTCTTCAAGGAAATGAGGAACAATAATAAATCAATATCCTTTCTACTAATCCAAAAACTCAAGAAATGTGCAACTTTTAATGCATGGTATATAATTAAAGTCAAAAATCATACATTGAGTTGATGAAATGAAATGCTAATTTAATCATGTAACTTCTATATTTTATCTTATTATTGGCTCTTGTGTTGTGGCTAATAACTATAAGATTATTGATTACCAAGTAACATTTTATTTTTAATTGTCAATACAATATGATGATATATTATGACAATACGGTTCATCAAGCAACATACAATGCCGTTATGTTCTTTGATATATTATGACAATATAAGTTGGTTGTACCCTTTAGTTGGACGTTAGAATTCTACTTCTAAATTGTGGTCATTGAAATTTCATTAATATTTGTACACACATTAGTTTCTGGAAGAGTTCGAGTGGCGGTAAGATTACGACCACGAAATAGTGAGGAGCTGTCGACTAATGTTGATTTTGGTGATTGTGTGGAATTGCAGCCCGAGGTATTATAAATATCATTTTTGTAGCTTATTTTCTATGGTTATTGTGCATTTAGGAATTTTATCAGTTCGATTTTGCATTCTTGTGTTGTTTCAGCTTAAAAGATTGAAACTTCGAAGGAATAACTGGGATTCCAGTACATTCGAGTTTGACGAAGTTCATACTGAATTTGCATCACATAAGCAGGTTTATGAAGCTGTCGCAAAGCCTATTGTGGAGGGTTGTAGTACTTGTGATGAACTTTGTCATAATTGTCGTATTTTAAGAAAAGTTACCACTTTCTACTGTATTTTTAGCGCAATTATATTTCTTGTGAAACATAACTGTCGATAACGTTGTTCTGCACAGTGTTTTTGATGGATATAATGGAACGGTCATGGCATATAGACTGGTATAGGAAAAACGTACACGCTTGGAGGACTGGGGGATAAGGAATTGAGGATACTTCTGCTTTTCGAATAATGGTTCGAGCAATGGAGAATATATTTGCAGAAATCTCGCTGGAAACCGATTCTATCTTCGTGTTCTATTTACAGGTTCTTGGTAGGCTTTGAAACAGTTCTTATGCATCATGTTGGATTTTTAAGCGTTTAGTTTGTGTACCAATATGTGCAGCTCTATATGGAGACGATACAAGATCTTCTTGATCCTACTAACGATAATTTATCTATAACGGAAGATGCAAAAAGTGAAGATTTTTACTGCCTGGTGCGAGCTTGATAGAGGTCCAGGATCAACCGAGTTTCGTTGAACTTGCTACGTAGAGCTTCATCCAACAATCCCCTTGTTTGTTCAAGAATCTCATAGAATAAAATCCATTAGACCATTGCAAAGTGCCTCAAATGACATTGAGTTGAATGAATTTCAACTAATCCGTCTTCTTCTAACTATGCTATATTATTATACAACACTTCGAGTATTCTTACCCTTTTCTTTCAAATGACTTTACGTGTGAGATTGATCAAATGTATATCTCGGATTTTATTTTAAAAGTACAAGTTACAGAAGCTACAAACAACCGATGCATAAGTCAGTCTTTAAAAGCCAAGAACAACAAATGATATGGGTTAAAAAACATTGTTATCTAACTATTATATCTCAAAATCTTTGACCAATCGATTATATTTAATTTGAATTTATGTATATGATCTGCGATTTAAAAATACAACAAGCTATAAATTTTAGCATCAAGGGGCTTCGGGTTTAGGGTTTTATGCAAACATCATCACAGAATTTTCTTTGCTCAAAAAACTGATTGTATGGACTCTTTATTTTTCAGGATCACATGCTCTGGTAGGGAATTTGTGAAAGGTAGAAACCTTTGCTTCATGATAACCATCGTTAATTGGTCATCCCTTGTTTTCTTTTGAAACATATGAAAGGTTATGGTTTCATCCGAATTAAGCTTTTTATGTGTTTTGGTGCTTGGTGGATAATTTTTAAAAGTTTGTCTATGTGTCTGAAGCTCCTCAAGTCATTGTGGTTGTGTATGATAGTAAATATACATGGATGAAAAAATAATTTTTCCCAGGTGGTGGAAACTAAGAACCAATGTGATTTGGTATTCAATAGAGGGTTTTATGGTGCCTAATAGTGGTGGTTTTGGTCACACATTCAGGTTTGCTTTTTGGTCACTCTACCATGGAGGCAGACAAAATGATAAAGTATTTCACCAAATCCTAAAAATTTACCTTTGTGCTGCATCGTGCGCGGATATATTACTAGTATTAAATAAATAAAAAATTTAATCAGGGTCATATTAGGAACGGATGATGTCATCTCCAATCCCGTCCCGACCCCAATTCAGTATGAAAATAAATCCCTGCCCCATTACCCGTCAAACCGGCACTACTACAAATATGACTTTTATACGCGCCTAATTATACATGGTTTTTGTTGTTTATACAAAAACCGCGTATAAAGGACGAATCTGGAACCTTTTTGTTCAAGTCGAACCGTTGCTAAAAATAAGGTTTTATACACGGTTCTGGATTAAAAACCGTGTAGAAAGGATACTCGACAATTACAAACAGTTGCATCGATAAAACCGCGTACAAAAGTTACCTTTTATACGCGATTGTGTATTAAAAACTGCTTACAAATGGGTTACTTTTATAAGCGGTTATTGCTACAAAACCGTGTGTAAAAGGTGTCTTTACACACGGTTTTTAGTAAGAAACCGCGTATAAAAGTAATCTTTTTGTACGCGGTTTTTTAAACACAACCGCGTATAAAAGTAATCTTTTTGTACACGGTTTTTTACACACAACCGCGTATAAAAGTAACCTCTATATACGCGGTTTTTTACACATAACTGCGTATAAAATGTCTTACCTAGGGTTTCCCTATAAATACAAATGGAAGACGCCGTTTTTTTCTACCCAATGCGGCTCCTTCTCGAAAATAACTCCTTTTTGACGTTTTTTTTGGCCATTTTAGAGTTTTTTGATGGGTTTTGGCATTATTTTTCACAAAGAGTAAGGTATGATCATATATTAAACAAATAGTTCATCAATTACTACTTTTATATGCATTAATATCATGTTTTTAAGTAATATTATGTGTATATAGTGAGAGAAAAAGTTTGACTGCACTTTTTTGGCAATCACAGCCGCACCGTTTCTTTTATTCCCGGTGTTTGAACCGTCGGATCGTTATGATTTTTCGACAGTAGCTTAAATACATATTTATCTACTTATGAACGGTGGAGATCTATTTTAGAGGTCTATAAGTCATTCGTTTTTTGTTCGACAATATGCAGTATTTTTTGTAGGTTTTATGATTGTATTGAAGCGCAGCCACGCCGCTTCTTCTATTCCCGGCGTTTGAACCGTCAGATCGTCATGATTTTTGAACAGTTACTTCAACAGATATTTTTCTACATTATGAACGGTGAAGATCTATTTTTGAAGTCTAGAAGTCGTCTTTTTTCTGTTTGACAATCTGCAGTATTTTTGGTATGTTTTCTGATTGTATTGGATTCGAGTTTTCATCAATCATGGTCGATCAACCGTGGAAGACAATGAGAAGAAACAACCGTGGAAGACAATAAGATCGTTTACTTTGAAGCGCGTGAAAGATGGTAAAATTTGGTAATGAATGAGTGGATTGTTTTAAGGATTATTAGACTTTGATCATACGATAAAAAGTATTAGAATGTTTGGTTACTTTCATATGGTACATTTACGTTGACGATCTTTAAAGTTTAATGATTAATGGTTACGTTGAGATGCTACATTTACATGTCTAGCTAATTTTTGTATTTGAACTTGTGTTTGAAATGTTCTATTAATCCAATTGGAATCGTATTTGGAAATGTAGCTTATTAGATATAATGCAACTTCACCAACATTTGAAATAATGGATGGTAACAAAATTAATGAAAATATTAAAAATATAAATATAACTCATTATACACGGTTCTAGTAAAAAACTGTGTAGAAATGTTTGCAATTTTTTTATAAATGGGTACATTTATACACGGTTTTGTTATGAAAACCATGAAAAATTATTACAATTGTAAACGGTTTTAGCAAAAAACCGTGTAAGATAGACACTTTTATAAACGGTTAGTAGGACTTTTTTAAACAGTTTCATATAAAAACCGTGTAAGATAGACACTTTTAAAAACGGTTAGCAGAACTTTTTTAAACGGTTTCATCTAAAAACCATGTAAGATTGTGACTTTTATACACGGTTAATATTACTTTTCTAAACGGTTTTGAAACTGTGTATAAAAGTTGAGTTTTATACACGGTTTTGGAACCGCGTATAAAAGCCCGATACTTTTACAAACACCAACGATATATGCGGTTCCAAAACCGCGTATAAAACCCAAAACAACCGGACAAGGGTATGCACCATCAACATATCCCATAAGATGATATCCAATAGAAGATTGTTGAACAGAGATCTCCAGGAAGAATAGTTACCTCCTCTAGAGAGTTTGAACGGTATCAAAGTTGCAACATTAATGGAGACAAGGGCAACACTTTGTTAGGAAACATGGTTCCTGTAGGTGTTGTTACAAGAGGGTGTGAGGTTGAAGAACTTTTAGAATTTCCAGACATTGGATCAAAATAAAAGAGAAAAAAAGATAAATGGAGAATAAAAAGGGAGGAAGAGGAAGGTTATCTATGCTTTGAGCACAGAGGGCTCCGATACCATGACAATTTTCAGAATATGATGGAAGGTTTGTTGTATATTTCATTATGAAACATGAGGTATTTATACAAGAGTTTTGATCCTATCAAGGCTACAATTATGCTCTATGATAGAAAGCAAAATATGGGATCTATATAAAGAATAATTACACAATAATTACACCAATATATTAGACCAAAAATAGGCTGATATGACACCTATGATTTTGGTCTATCAACATAATAGTACGACAAGTATGTATTATTCCTTATTCTTTTCATTGCAAAATATGTCTTCACAGGAGTGGATTCTCGACTCTGGAGCTTCAAGGCATATTTGTCATGAACTCGAAAGGTTCATTAACACCAAGGGTGTGTTTGGTTTGTCGGAATGAATTGGAATTAGAGGGATTTGGATTTCAAATTCATTTCAATCTCGTATTTGGTTTACAGGATTGTCTGGATTTGAAATCTTAGGATTTCTTCGAAATCTTTCCAACATATGATTTTGAAATCCCAAAGGGATGTCAAGGATTTCGTATAATTTTATATAATAATATTTAAAAATATGTTAAAAACACTTATTTTCTAATAATCCGTTAAATAAAAGATAATTTAATTATTTTTTTATAATTTTTTGATAATTTTTTTTATAAATAATGGAACTTAAATCCATTCCAATCCTACAAATCAAACACATATAAGAATTCCAAATCCCTATATGAAATCCAATTCATTTCATTCCTACGAACTAAACGAACCCTAAGGTGGCGTTTGGTTCACGGAATGAAATCTGTCGGAATTGAAATCTGTCAAATGAATTGGAATCTGAAAGTATTGGAATGGAATTTAATCATGTTTGACCATGCGTTTGGTTGACAGGAATTGGAATGAATCTGTCAGAATAATTTGAATATGTATGTTCCATTTATTGAATGTTATATCGAGACGTTGATGGTCTCAACGGTGTGGTGGAGTAAATGGACTGGTACCTACGACGGTAGTGGTGGTGGTGACAGATGGGTGGTGGTGGTGGTGACGGTGATGAGTGGTGATGGCAATGACGGTAATGGATGGTGGCGACGGTGATGGGTGGTGACATTCATTGTGGTGGAATAGAATGGAATGCAATAATATAAAGGGGTATAAATAGGGGTGTACGCGGGTTGGGACATTTTTACAACCCAACCCAATTATGACGGTTTAAAAAATCTCAACCCAACCCAACCCATTCAAAATTATAACCCAACCCAACCCTTGCGGGTTATGGCGGGTTGGGTTGGGTTGGCGGGTTGGTAAAATACACAAATTTGCCGATTGAAATATGATAAATAATTCTAAAAGTATTCTCAACAAAGCTATTAGTTATTACAATCATTCAAATACATATTAAAATCCACAAATCTAAGTTAAACTTCAAAAGTCTAAATGATAGGAAACGATTCAAATTCTCAATCAAGCACAACCGTCTTGGACCTTTCCGACCCCAATGTTGTATTCTCCTTGAGTTTGTCTACAATTTGAAAACAAAAATTAAACAATTTATAAACGAGTCTAAAAATTAAACAATTTATAAACAATTTATAAAATACCCCAATATAAGCATGAAAAAAAGAAACATTATTAAAGTTGCCTTCTTGAAGAAAGTCATAAGATGCAATTTCATCCAAATATTCACTTATTTGAATGCCTTCGTTATTCCCTTTCAAGTTTCAACCAACTTTGTGTTCACACAAGGGCCTCCACCATATTATATATATATGGGCTTAGAATTAGACTTGGTTATGAATTTTAAATGTGGGTTGTGAATAAATTGTATATTATATATATATATAGACTTAAGTTCGCGTGAGACCAAACAGTTTCCGTGAGACCGGTGAGACCAAACTTTAAAGTATGGAACTTTACACCAAAAAACTATGAATGTAAAAAAAATCGAGTTTTTCATAGGGAAAACACTGTAAATGTTACGTTCACGGTGTTTTTCGCTGTGAATGTTCGTTTTTTTTACCTTCACAGCGTCTTCACCGTGAAGGTTCGGATATACCTTCACAGTCTTTTATCTGTGAAGGTTTGATTTTTTTTTAACTTGGTTTAGGTTTTTTTACCTTCATAGTGTGATTACATTATGAAGGTTCAAATGTTTTTTACCTTCACAGTGTTTCGGTGTGAAGTTTCATGTTTTAAGGCTTGGTCTCACGCGGTCTCACGGAAACAGCTTGATCTCACGTGAACCTGACCCTATATATATATATATATATATATATATATATATATAATTTTATAAAAAAATAGCGGCGGGTTGGTGGTTTGGGTTGAGTTTTCCTAACCCAATTTTAACCCTTCTAATTAGCGGTTTGACGGTTTGGGTTTAATTGGGTTGGGAGCGGGTTGGGCGGGTTGAGAATTTTTTGTACACCCCTAGGTATAAATGTATAATAATTTTTCTTAAAAAAATGGTAGGAAGGTATTGAAATTCATTGCTATGGACGAGTGTGAAGCTTTAGTTTCGTTGCCGGCCAGAGCTCCTAGCCGACGACCGGCATCTAAAGAATTTAGATTCCATGGTTTGTGGAATTTGAATTCCTTATACCTAAGTAGACTCGGGCTATTTCTGTAACCTTTACCAAATGATGTTGTTCTGCCTGTTACTATCATTGGCGAATACTTACGGTGGGTCGGATAACGAGTAGTACACAAATATAATTTCATAACAATATAAACATACGACAACCAAATATTTCATAACCGTCTGATTAATAACTAGAATTAAAAAATATATATATTTGCAGGTTGATCGATCAACTGATTCTTTCAAGCAGATTATGGTAGAAGAAGATGACGATTTACAAAAATTACAAAAACATATATATATTTACATGAAAACAAAAAAAGAAGATATACACATAATTACATAAATATTACACAGTACGCTTATTTGATCCTCTGTAAATCGAAGTAACTAGCAAGGTGAAAACCGATCCATGAGCCAAAACACCGTCTCCTCCGATAACTCTTTCTCCGCTGTCGCCGCCGGCAACACAGATGCCGATTTTACTATACTCTTTCTAGATTCTACTTCCTCTTGTTGTTGAGATTTGAGGAATAAATTAGTCTGTTTCTTCTCCGACTGGATCTTGTCTCGAAGCTTCGTCAGCTCGCAGATCCACAAATTCACCATTGTTGCCATCTATAGCTCACACTTGTTTTCCTTCTTCTTCTTCTTCTTCGTTTAGTTTATGATGTGATTGAATAATTGAGTGGAAGGATGTGAATGTATTTATAATATAATATGAATATGGTTGTGGTGGTGGCGGGCGCCCATGGATTCTACGATGATTCATGGATGCGAATATTATTTATTATTCAAAAGAATAAAAAACTGGATATACTTGTTACCACCCCACCCACGCTTCAAAACCCGATTAATCCATCCATTGATTTAGTTTATTTTTTAATGTATTAAATCATTTTTTGCAAATTATATTCTTAAAAACTAAATTTTTTAACAAAAAGTTGTATTGATTCAAAGTTTTTGTTTGAAATGTTATGGATTCGAATCATATTTTTATGGTAAATTTCTTGTTTTTCAGCTTTCAATTTTAATGTTTTTATAGTTTTTTTGTGAAAAATTACAATCACGTCGAGGAGAAATTGTTCAAAATAGTATTTCAAATCCTTGCATTCATTTTTTCAGTTGTTTTTTTATACAATTGATCGAAGTAGTCAAGATTTTAATACTAATATTTTAGCAATTTGTAAAATTTACTTTTATAAGTTTAATATTCATAAAGTAACATTTTCATAATTTGTGAAATATAGAAGTACAAGTGTCACTTACATAATTTGCTAAAGTATTACTTCATATTTTGTAAATAGCACTTTAGTAAATTGTTAAAATGTTATTATATGAATACTAAATTTATAAAGTAATTAGCTACAAAATCATAGATATTTTAATTAATTGAGTTAGAAACCGACTATAAAATGAAAGCGACTATTTTGGATATTTTGGATCATGATCAAAATTGCTTAAAAGTAATTTGATTTTATAAAATACAAAATTATTAATTTCTAATAGTAAAAGTTTTAAAATCAAAATTTCTTATAATTAACAAGTGTTTGGGATAAGGATGGAAAGGTACGATAAGTTGAAACAAGACGTGGCCCACTATCCATTTGAAAAATTCAAATATTTTGTACTTTTCCTATAATTGAAAATTTTAAACCTTTTTGCACACTCAACCAATATTTTAAAACCTTGCCAATAGTTTTTAAAAGTGATTAAAATAAGATATATCTCGACTTCCATTTGAAAATTGAATTTCTTTTTGAAAAACATATACTATGTAATTAAAGAAATATATCACACCGTTTTGAAGAAAAAATAAGGGTGTAGTTATCCCTACCCCTCCTCACTCACAAAACCCCCATATCCCCTCCTATCTTACTCACATAGGAGGGGATGTGGATAAAATTCACCAATTCAAAATGTAATTTTAAAAGAATGTTTTTTCAAAATATAAGCTAAAAATAAAGATGATTCTTTTTAATGCCATCTATTCTTTTTTAAATAGCAGTAAGCAAATTAATAATGTATTATGCTAGTGGAAATTAATAATGTATTATTCTTAAAAAAAATTAAGCATTTGATGATGTGGTAAGTTTTGTTGATTGATAAACACGATCCAAACGGCTACAAAAAATGAATTTGAAAAATCTTTATATACAATCAGAAGGCGTGACAAATAGGTGGCAAGCCGAAACCTATCCCTAATAAAATATTTAAAAGTACGTGAGTGAGATAGGAGGGGTATGTGAATGACAAGTCTTTTAAAAATTGTTTTTTTTTTGGGTGTTGCTATATGCACCCTAGTCTAGGGTGCATATGGTGTAACTTGATCGAAAAACTATACACTCATTATCCCTTTCCTCCTCACAACCTCCCTAGACTAGGGTGTAACGGTGTAGTTAGAATCACCCTTTTTTTTTTAAGACAATAAAAAATATTTTATTCATACTTCCTCCTATCTCACTCACAAATAGGTGGCAAGCATGATAATGTATGTCTTTTAAAAGAGAAACAATTTTTTCAATCATTGCGAAGACAAGTCCTATACAACTCCATTATTACAAAAATTAAATATGTCAATTCCATTATTACAATTTTATAATGTAGGTAAAAACGAAAGGTTTTACATGGATGTACGTTTGTTAGGAAAAATTGTGCCTAACAAATGCGAATGCTAGCGAGTGATTTCTAAGGTTTTAAACGGTTAGAAATCCAAGTGCACAATTAACCCAACAACGAATATGGATAACAATAATCTAGATGTTGCACAATAATTCTCTAACGTAGAATAATAAACCTACGAAATATAGATAATAATAAATACGTTATTATCTATAATTATAGCAAGTTCAAAACAAATAACACCGGGATTTAACGTGGTTCCACTATCGGTATGATAGTGTACATCCACCAAAGAGAGAGAGTAAGAATATTATTACCAACCAAGGAAGATTACAAAGTGTTTGTACAAGGATTTTGAGATCCACGATCGCCTAACTAAAACTTCACGAACACCACCGAATATCAAGAACACTCTCGACCTCACATAAACTAAGTATATTGAAGGAATATACTAGGGAGAGTATTTGGTGTTTAGCTAGAGAAGCTTAAGAAGGGATGATAAAAAGTGGTTGGGGAAGAGGGTTATTTATAACCATAAGAGGAGTAGGGACCAAGTATCTTGAGTGGTGACCAAGTATAAGTGATGACAAGTTGGCAAGCTTAGAGGCCAAGCTTGGGTTTATTCACATGTAGCATCCAAAATATATAATATGATTAAATATTATAACACTCCACCATGATGCATGTGATCCTCGATAGCGAAACGAATCTTAATCCAACGAATACGAGTTCTCCCAACGGTTGATCATCACAGGTAGATAACAAAGTAAATTGGCACGAAGTAGCTAAATGCATTCCAACCGTGACGAGCTTCGGCATGGCCATCACCCGTCAAAGTTACAATGAAACAAATAACCTCAAATGCACAATCCACTTAAACAAGGTAGAGCATAAGCAAAGCTCTAAGCACTTAACAAAGTAATTCCTTCAAAAATGTCATTTTTTCACCCGTGGTAATATCTTCTCTCTCTCGAACAAAGTGCCCAATGGCACTAACACAAACGAAGTTGGATCAAGTTTGAGCAATGCTCAAACTTAGTTGGCGGTAGCGACTTAGTGAACATATCAGCGGCATTGTCGTCTGTCAGGACTTTCTTCAAATAGACAATCTTCACTTCATGTAATCTTACAAGATATGCATCACGCACATTTATGTGTTTTGTCCGGGAGCTAAAAGCCAAGGATGGCATTTTGATTATCGCAGAAAATGTGCACGAAAGGTTGTTCGAAGCCTAAGCCATTCATCAATTCTTTGACTCAACCACCACAACAAGTTCAGCTCCTGTGGTTGACAATGCAACAATGGACTGTAAACGTGATCTCCAACTAATGGATGTTCCACCCAATGTAAATACATAACCGGATGTGGATCTCCAACCAACTCGATCACCTGCATAGTTAGAATCACAAAATCCAACAATTTCACAGTCATTGTGCAAACCAAATATAAGACCATGTGTCTCGGTTCCCTTCAAATATCGGAATGTCGTTTTAACGGTTGCCCAATGTGATCGACCCAGATTCGCGAGAAACCGACTCACCACCCCGACACAATGTGCGACATCGGGACGAGTACACACCATGGCATACATGAGACTCCCGACCGCACTAGCATATGGAACCTTTGACATTTTGGCATTTTCCTTGTCATCCTTCGGACAATCTTCACTTGTAATCTTGATGTGCTTCGGTAGCGGAGTGCTAGACATCTTGGCACCATAAAGATTGAACCGCTTCAATATCTTTTGGATATACATCCGTTGTGTTAATCTAAGTGTTCGGGACTTTCTGTCCCGTACGATTTCCATGCCCAAAATCTTCTGCGTCGCGCCAAGATCCTTCATTTCAAATTCTGAACTCAACTTATCTTTCAGACGTTTGATCTCTGACCGGTCCCTGCAGGCTATAAGCATGTCATCTACGTAAAGAAGTAAATAAGTGAAAACGCCATCGCTTTGTATATGATAGATACAAGCGTCCTTTTCACTTCTATCAAATCCCAGATTGAGCATGAACAAATCAAACTTCTTATACCACTAACGAGACGATTGTTTGAGTCCATAAAGGGACTTCTTGAGTTTACATACATATTTTGGTTTGTTTTCGGAAACGAAACCATCGGATTGCTTCATATAGATAGTTTTCTCTAAGTCTCCGTGTAGGAAGGTAGTCTTCACATCTAACTGTTCTAGCTCTAAATCGTGAATAGCCACGATCGCCAAAAGAACACGAATAGATGTATGACGTACAACGAGAGCAAAAATATCGTCATACTCGATACCTTTTCGTTGTGCAAATCCTTTAGCAACGAGTCGAGCCTTGTATCGATTGTCATCTTTGACTTTGAAAACCCACTTGCAACCAATAGCACGGCTGCCATTCGGCAATGGACATAAGTCCTAAGTGTTGTTCTTTGAGAGAGCTTCCATCTCTTCTTGCATGGCTCCAAGCCATTTTGAACTGTGGGTCGAGGCCAACGCCTCCTTTATATCAAACGGCTCATCTTGCCCTACATGCAAAGAAAACTCCAGCTGATCTGTAAAACTCATGTTAGCAAAATCCCAATCTCCATACCTGTTAGGCGGACGAATAGTTCTTTGACTATGCATGGTAGGTGTAATAACTGGGATTGTATCGCCATCGTCTCCACCATCATTCAGAATCTCTTCTTCAGAATCACTAGTAGAAGTCACTAGCGGAATGACTTCTTCAACATTAACGGGTGATTCTTAGCTAATATCAGGAGTGGATGAACTGGGAATATAAGGACTGTCTACTGTCTCCATATCATCGGCAGTAGGAGCAACAGTAGTAACGACTTTCGAATCTTGAGAGGACTGAGGATCCTGTGACTTCAACATGACTGATTCATCAAATGTGACATGTCGATAATGAATCACTTTACGAGTCAAGGGGTTCCAGATTCGGTAACCCTTGATACCATATGTATAGCCGAGCAAGAATCCTTTGGTGGCTTTAGGATTCAACTTGTCCTGGCCTGAAACATGAAAATAAACATGACAACCAAATACACGTATATATTTCAGACAGATGTTTCTTTTACCTCTCCAAACCTCTTCCGGAATCTTTCCCCTGATGGCCGAACAAGGTAACTTATTAATAATGTGCACCGCGACGTAAAGTGCTTCGACCCAGAAAGATTTGGGGAAGCCCGATGTTGACAACATACATCGGACCTTTTCAAGCAAAGTCCTATTCATTCGCTCGACAACCCCATTAGATTGAGGGTCACCTGGTGTAGTGTAGTGACGGTGGATGCCTTTACATGAACAAAAGTCTTTGAAGTTACCACTAGTAAAATCTCTACCGTTGTCAGATCTCGGTACCTTCAACTTCTTGCCAGTCTCGACCTCTACTCGTGCCAACCAAGTCTTGAACGTATCGAAGACATCTGACTTTAACTTCAACACATACACCCAAAGCTTATGTGAGAAATCATCAATGAACGAAATGAAGTATTTACCTCCACTGAGGAATGGAGTACTGGATAGTCCCCAGACGTCTGTATGAATATAATCGAGGATTCCTTTAGTATTGTGTTTTCCAACACCAAAAGAAACACGTGTTTGCTTTCCTTTGACACATCCCGAACAAAACTCTAGGCTAGCAGGTATGACGACTTTATGAGTTTTTGCTTCCGCAAAATCTCCAAGTTCTTCTCGGATGTGTGGCCCAAACGAAGATACCACAAGCGAGCAACATCGAGATTCTTTGAGCTTTCAGCCACACACGATTCAGAAGAAATAGTTTTGCCATTCAAGTGGAAAAGATTATTTTCCATCTGTTCGTCTTTCAATACGATAATACTCCCTCGGGAGATACACAAACTCCCGTTGTCAATCCGAATCTTGCAACCCAATTTGGACAGTTGTCCAACAGAGATCAAGGAACGAGTCATGGATGGAACAAACTTGACATTTTTCAATGTCCGAATACACACATCGAACATCTTGATTTGCACAGTACCGATACCCTTAGTAACACACGAAGTACTGTTTCCCATATAAATACTATTACCTTCAACTTTTTCGAATGTAGAGAAACAGTTCCGGAATGGTGTCATGTGGCAAGATGCACCAGTATCTAACACCCATCGCCTGTCACCTTGCGGTGGTGTAACTATGGCAGAGAAGCCATCTTGCTCTTCTTCGGCTACAACAGCTGATGATTCAGCATTACCTTTGTCTTTATTTTTAAGACTCGGACAATCTTTTACCCAATGACCTGGCTTGTGGCAATAGTTACAGTTGCCACGTGTCTTTGATTTCCCACGAGAGCCAGGCCGATGGGACTGAGAGCGCCCACGATTTCTTCCTCTTGAAGACTATTGATCGTCTCGGCCTCTGTCAACAAATAGGCCTTGACTGTAATTGTTTTCCCTGTGATTGTTACCGATCCTCATCTGAATTCTTTGATCTTCAGAAATCATTCATGTTTTCACATCAGACAAAGAAAGAGTTTCTCTTCCATAAATAAAACTGTTAGTGAATTGGGAATATTTCTCGGGAAGTGAATACAACAGGATCATAGCAAGTGCTTCTTCATCTTTAGCAAGAAACGCATCCGTTGCCTTCAACTTCATAATGATATCTTCAAATTCGGTCATGTGAACTTTAATGGTTGTGCCTTCCTTCATTTTGAAGAAGAGACATGACCGCATCAGTAACAATCTGTTGGTCAAAGTTTTCTTGAGATATAAATTCTCAAGCTTGATCCAAATACCTGCCGCTGTCTTTTCAGATACAATCTCATATATAACATTTTCTCCCATAGCCATCTACAAAGTAGTAAATGCCCATGCTTCCATTTCTTTAGCCATCAGTTCAGACATGTTAGGGTCTAACTCGTCTTTAACAAATACTACGGGATGGACTCCATTTTTCCTAAGTGCAGCAGATGTTGTGAACTGCCATTTACCAAAATCACCGTCCCCATTCCAAGTCTGTATACGAATCCCAGCCCCGGACAAATTAAATGTACCTTCTTGGTACGGCTTTTTGGGTCTGGGTTGAGGAACCGACACCAAAAGGGTTTTCTACGTCATACATAGAGAAAAAAATGTGCAAACTGGTTTACGTATATTTTCTACACAAACCCAAATCTAGATCTGAAGCTCTGATACCAATTGTTAGGAAAAATTGTGCCTCACAAATGTAAATGCTAGCGAGTGATTTCTAAGGTCCCAAACAACGAATGCGGATAACAATAATCTAGATGTTGCACAATAATTCTCTAACGTGGAATAATAAACCCACGAAATATAGATAATAATAAATACGTTATTGTCTATAATTATAGCAAGTTCAAAACAAATAACACCGGAATTTAACGTGGTTCCACTATTGGTGTGATAGTGTACATCCACCAAAGAGAGAGAGCAAGAATATTATTACCAATCAAGAAAGATTACAAAGTGCTTGTACAAGGATCTTGAGATCCACGATCGCCTAACTAAAACTTCACGAACACCACCGAATATCAAGAACACTCTCGACCTCACATAAACTAAGTATATTATAGAAATATACTAGGGAGAGTATTTGGTGTTTAGCTAGAGAAGCTTAAGAAGGGATGATATAAAATGGTTGGGGAAGAGGGTTATTTATAACCACAAGAGGAGTAGGACCAAGTATCTTGAGTGGTGACCAAGTATGAGTGATGACCAAGTTGGCAAACTTGGAGGCCAAGCTTGGCTTTAATCAGATGTAACATCCAAAATATATAATCTATACTAGATTATAAAGCACAGATAAAAAACTCTTAAATACAATTTATTAGGCACAAGGTACCACATGTTATGCAAGATTTTAAAAATATCTTAATTTACAAGTATCAAAGCACAAGATACATATTACTACTGTTAGACCACAGTCTCATTGGATTCAAGATCATCCAATCTGAAGATCGCAATCTGAAGCTAAAGCCGGAACGTCGACTCTCGATATTAAAGTCTATGTTTATTTGTAATAAATGTCAAAGTAGTCAATGTAATTGTTTGTTATTGTATTAGTTAAGTTAATATCTAGTTTGTTAGATATTAGTTAACTTAGTTAGTTATTAGTTTTAGTTTAGTTAGTTTTATTATTTAGTTAGAAATAATATCTAGATATTAAATATAGATATTATGGTAGTGTGTTAGACACAATTTAGATTAGATATTAGTTGTGTCTCTCAAACTCTCATAGATCAGATCATATCAACACACACAAACACACACTTAAAGGTGTAATACAGAGAGAACACATCCAAGCTTAAATCTGATCAACCTTGTAATCGTTGTTATTAATCAATACAGGTTGGTAATCGATATTGTGTTGTTTTAATCTATAAATTTGATAAGTATTGTGTGGACCGAGAATTGGTATCAGAGCCTGATTAAGATCAAAATCAAGTTTTTAAAGAAAACGACTCTGTGTTCTTATTGAAAAATCGTTTTCGAGATTTAAGGTGTTTTAGGTGTTAAAATCGATCAGGTTGTGATCGATTAGCATGCTAGATCGAGTTGTTGTTGTTTGATTTAACTATTAAGCTTTAATCGAGTTCCATTTTGGTGATTCAGTGGTCTAAAGTCGAGAACAGAAAGTTATTGTGCCATCAAATTTATTTTCAAAAAGTGGTTTTTATTGCGATCGAGTGATAGCAATCTGTTATAGAAATGTTTTTAGACTTATTGATAAAATTTGGTACTGCTAATCGACAAAGGAACAAGTTTTTAGTTGATTTTCGAAGTACAGGACGAACTTGCGCAAACCAGAAGACGAACACACGCAAAGCTCACCTTGCGCATCTAACGTGATACGCAAACTTCACTTTGCGCATCTCAAGCAATCCGCAAACCTCACTTCTCGGATCCAACAGCATACACTAACACTACTTCTCGCATCAAAGAGCATACGCAAAGCTCAGTTTTCGCAACACTCTTGATCCGCAAAGCTCACTTCGCGCAACCCAAGGATACGCAAAGTTCAGTACACGTGTTCATCTCTTCACGAAAAGATCAAGTCTACTTTGCGCATCCAACTTGAAACGCAAACTTCACTTTGCGCATCTAACATGATACGCAAACCTCACTTTGCGCATCCCGCTTGATACGTAAACCTCAATTTGTGCAACCTACTTGATACGCAAACCTTCATTTGCACACGCAAACCTTGATACGCAAACCTCTCTTTGCTCCAATCCAGACTTTGCTCCAATCCAGACTTAGAATTTTCTTCAAAATGACATCCAGAGAAGCCCTTGCAATAGGAACTGACACCAAGCCACCAATTCTTTTTAAAGGAGAATACAAATAGTGGAAGGATCAGTTTCTGAACTTTATTGACAGACATGAAGTGGGTGAATTCATCAGGAAATCTATAGAAGAAGGGGTTATGAAACCAGTTAAGACGACTCGCTTGGTTGGAAATGTGCCAACTGAGGTTGACCTTAAGTTTCATGAGTTAGAAGATGATAATCTCAGAAGAGCTAAAGGCGATATATTAGCTAAGTCATACATTCTACAAGGAATTCCAAATGAAATCTATGTAAAGATTGACAGCTACAAAGCCTCCAGCAAAGAAATGTGGGATCAGCTCGAAAAGATAATGCTGGGTTCGAAGGTTGGGAATCAGCTGAAAATCTCCAACTGCCTAAATAATTATGAAGAATTTAGAGGCAGGGTGGGAGAAACTTTAGAAGAAACCTATGACAGGTTTGTGACTTTGCTGAACGAACTTAGCAAGAACAAAGTCTACAAATCTCAAATTGAGCTGAACGTCAAGTTTCTAAGTGTTCTTCAACCGGAATGGAAAAGATTTGCTAGGCAGATGAAGCAGATCAAAGATTTGAATGAGATTCCACTTCATGAGGTGTATGAAACCCTCAGACAAAATGAAGAAGAGGTGGATGAAATTCTAGATGAGAAGAGGCAGAGAGGAAAGACAGTTGAAGACACAGTCGCTCTTGTAGTTAGGAAGAAGAAGAACAAGACGATTGTGTATGAATCAGAAGAAGATGAAGCTTATGCAAACTCTGACATGGATGAAAATGACCAACTGAAGCAAGCAATGCTTCTGTTGACAAATGCTTTTCAGAAAAGGTTATACAAAAAGCCAACATCAAACAGTCACAGGTATTCTTCTGGTCCGAACAACTACATCCACAAGGAAAGGGTTGAAGGAAGTAGATATGAAGGAAAGACATTTGAAGGGAAAAGAACAGAGGAGAGGAAACCTGAAGTGAGAAGATTTCAGTCTGAAGGAAAGAGTTTAGAGGAAAGGAAACCAGAAGAAAGAAAGTTCAAAGCTAAAGGATCCAGTCAGCCAGAACCACCAACGTGCTACAACTGTGGCAAAACAGGTCACTTTGCCAAGGACTGCCGCAGATCAAAAGTCAGAAACTCCGATTACTACAAGAATAAGATGCTTCTTGCAAAGCAACAGGAGGCTGGCAAGGCACTGATGGCTGAGGATGAATACTGGCTTGATCACTCAGACGAGGAAGAAGAGGATGAAGAGAAAGATGAAGCCGTCAATATGTGCTTGATGGGAAAGATAGAATCAGATGCTGAAGCTGATTCAGATAATGAAGAAGAGGAGGTATGTAATTTATCAGATTCAGATTTCATAAATAAAATGCATGCCATGAGTTTAAAACAAAGAGGTTAGAATCTAATCTTGAGCAAGAAAATGGTGTTATAACTGACAAAAACCAATTGATACAGAAACTTAGCAATGAAATTACTGAGAAGAAAGTATTGGTTGAGGTTTTACATAAAGATAATGACACCAACGCAAAGGAAAAGACAATAATTCTTAAAGAGAATTCTGAACTCAATTCTAAACTGCTAAAAAGTGAGATTGATAAATATGAGCTTACAAAATTGCATTCTTCATGTGTTGAAGAAAACAGAACTTTAATTGCAAAAATAGATGCTTTGGAAAAGAAGTTGTACTCTTTAGGTAAGAGTGAACAAACCATTCATCTTAACAAACCGCTAGAGAATAAAGGCAATTGGGGAATCGATTATAAGAATCCTCACTGTCTTCAAAAGGGAATGTCTGAAGTGCCTGCACTTTATGATCATCTTTCTATGAAACTAGCTCGAAGAATCCCTGAGTTTAAAACTTTCTGGACTCAACTATCTGAAAAGGATGAAGCCAACGAAACTGAAAAACGGTTGAAATCATCTAAAGTTCATCTTCCATTTTATTATGTGAAACTGAATAATAGTTATGATAAAAATCCAATATATCAAAAGAAGAAAACTCTTTCAAGTGATTTCTTTCAAAGTTATTCTGAAAAAGAAATGGAGGCGAAGCCTATTCAAGGTAAACTATATGTCCCTCCTCTCGTTTTAGAAAGTAAAATTTCTGAACTCGAGAATTCTTTATCAGATGAAAGACTTTTGATGAATATTGAACAAAACGTTTTTTCAACTGTGTTTTCAAATTCTGTTCTTTCAAAAGCTTCAAACTCTGAAGATATGTTTGGTTTAGTAAATAAAGAGCTTGATTTTCTGAACTCTAACGGTGGTTTAGATGGTTGTTTTGAACAATTTGACTTTAATGCAAAGCTTCCTAACCATTCATCTTGTGTTAAGAAATCTTTGAGAAAAACCAGTATGCCTGTGAACAGTGTAAAATCAACGAAAGTTGATAACTCAGTCTCTGTGAAAGCTAACAATGCTAAAGGTAAGAATATATCTCAGCATTCACAGAAACCGAACAGTACTGGTAATTCTAAGAAGAAGCATTCGCTTGTTGCTCAAAGGTCTAACTCACGAGTTTCACATGTTTCAGATCTGAGCAAGCAAAGGCCAGAAGTAAATTCTCAATGGCAACCCAAACGGAAGCTTGACAAGACCGTTCTATCATTTAGTAGTGTTAATTGTAATATGACTTCGCTTAGTAAAGACGTTTTAATTGCTGATATTGCTGTTTTGAACTCAAAACTTGTTGTTTCTCGTAAACAATATACAATGAAGCAATTACTTCAGTTATCTTTATCTGCTAGAAAGTCTTCTTTTTATGATAAACATGTTTCTATCTCTTGTCAAGATTCTGGAGATTGGTTTGGCAATTATCATGTGCATTCATCTCATACTAATTCTTCAAATGCATTTCAAAAGAAAAGAGGACCCAATTTGAAATGGGTACCAAAATCTTGTGCTAACACAGAAGGACCCAAATTCCAGTGGGTACCTAAGGCTAAATCTGTGTTGCAGGCACACAAAGCTTAAAGAGAAATCGACTTCTGATTATGTACAAATCAGGACTCGTTCTTCAATGTCAAAATAGGTTTTTGGATAATGCAGTTCAAAACCCGAACATCAAAGTCAAAATAGGCTTTTGAACAAATCAGTTCAAGACCCGCACTTTGATGATCAAAGTGTTTTAAATTCCAATGTTGTCGTATGAATATCTAAATTTGAAATTTTCTCTTATGCAGACTAGTCATACATGGTTCTTGGAACATGACAGGGCAAAAAGAGATACTGTCCAATTTTAAAGACAAATATCGTGGAACAGTAAGATTCGGCAACGACCAGTTTTCTCCAATCATGGGATATGGTGATGTACAACATGACAATGTCACGATCAAGAAGGTGAGCTATGTAGAAGGCTTACGACACAACTTGTTCAGCATAGGCTAGTTCTGTGACAAAGACTTAGAGGTCAACTTCAAAGCCAAGAGATGTTCAGTTCGCAATGAAGAAGGCGAAGAACTCTTGGTCGGTACTTGAGAATCAGACCTCTACACAATCAATTTATCAAATGTCCAGACTGATAAGCAAGTTTGTCTACTGACGAAAGCCTCGATGCAACAAAGTTGGTTATGGCATCGAAGGCTCTCTCACCTCAACTTCAGGTACATCAACAATCTGGTCAGTGGAAAGCTCGTCAAAGGACTTCCAGAGCTCAAATATGAAAGAGAACATCTTTGTGCAGCATGTGAAAAGGGCAAGATGAAGAGGGCACCTCATAGACCAAAGCCTGAACCAAGTACAAGCGCTCCGTTAGAGTTATTGCATATGGACTTATGCGGTCCGATGCGAACTCAAAGTCTAGGCGGAAAGAAGTACATACTCGTGATCATGGACGATTACTCGCAATACACATGGGTCAAGTTTCTACGTTCAAAGGATGAGACACCAGATGTTCTCATCACATTCCTAAAGATGACCCAGGTGAATCTGCAGAAACCGGTCAAATTTCTAAGAACAGACAACGACACAGAGTTCAAGAACAACAAAGTTGAAGAATATCTCGAATCTGTCGGGATTTCACATCAATACTCTACTGCTCGTATGCCTCAACAAAATGGAGTGGTCGAAAGAAGAAATCGAACGCTAGTCGAGGCTGCTCGTACTATGCTAAGTCAATCAGACTTACCTCTATTTTTGTGGGCTGAAGCTGTTTCGACCGCGTGCTACACACAGAATCGATCCATGGTACATCGAAGATTCAAGAAGACTCCTTATGCATTAATCAACAACCGCACACCTACAATCAAATATTTTCATATATTTGGGTGTAAGTGTTTCGTGCTAAATTATAGGGAGAATCTCAATAAGTTCAGTGCCAAAGCGGATGAAGGAATCTTCATTGGTTATTCCTCGACATCAACTGCATTCCGTGTTTATCTAAAGAAGTCAAAGACGGTGATTGAAAGCATCAACGTCTCGTTTGATGAAGAAATGGCTTCCAAACAACATAGTTTAGAACCCGTTATAACAGGAATACTAGCTTCTGGGCAACTCAGTCCAGGACCTACGTCTCAACAGAATAAATCAGATGAAGCATCAAATTCTACTAACCATTTATCTGATTTAGATTTATTATTTGAATTGTTTTATGATGAATTTCTTGGATCTAATGTAAAGAAATCTGTTGTGGTTGACAGGATGGAAGATTTAATGACTACTCATCCAACTAGTTCAGATGTTCCTATTGAATCCAACGCCCCGATTAAACAAGAGATTCCAATTCAAATGCCGACTCCAACAGTTGAAAAAGTGACAAATGATAAAGAGACAGAAGTAGCTGAAACAGTAGGAGATACTATTCAGATCAATCTACAGCCAGCACAAGTTGTACCTGTTGAGCCTTCTGAACCTACCACTTCAACTGCAATCATCATTCCTCCTGCACAAGCTGAAGAAGGTACAAGTGGATTTGTAGATGATACAACCGACATAATATCATCTAATCCACTGCCTCATGAACATAAATGGACCAAAGAGCATCCGATAAGCCAGATCATTGACGATCCATCAAAACCGGTGCAAACTAGGTCAGCATCAATGAACGTGTGCATGCATGACTCCTTTCTGAGCAAGTTTGAGCCAACACGAGTATCAGAGGCACTTGCTGATCCAGAATGGGTGATCTCAATGCAAGAAGAGCTTAATCAGTTCGATGCACTTCAAGTTTGGAGACTCGTACCAAAGCCTAAAGGTAAAACCATTATAGGTACGAAATGGATTTTCAAGATAAAGAAAGACGAAGATGGTACCGTTATCCGAAACAAAGCAAGACTAGTAGCCAAAGGATACAGACAAGAGGAAGGAATCGACTACGACGAGACATATGCTCCTGTGGCGCGATTAGAGGCAATCAGAATGTTTCTAGCCTACGCAGCCCACAAGAACTTCACGGTCTTTCAAATGGACGTGAAGACAGCATTCCTAAATGGAATTCTGAAGGAGGAAGTCTACGTCTCTCAACTAGAGGGTTTTGTCAATCAATAGAAGCCGAATCACGTTTACATTCTCGACAAAGCACTCTACGGTCTGAAACAAACACCTTGAGCCTGGTATGATGTCCTTTCCACTTTTCTAGTCAAGTCTGGGTTTTCAAAAGGTACGGTGGATACCACTTTGTTTATCAAAAAGGAAAAAGGCGATATCATTTTAGTTCAAATCTATGTAGATGATATTATCTTTGGCTCTACAAATACTAAGTACTGTAAGAATTTTGCAAACCTTATGGTGTCTAGATTTCAGATGAACATGATGGGAGAGATGAATTTCTTTCTCGGATTACAAGTCAAACAGTTTTCTACGGGTATTTTTATCAATCAATCAAAATACATTCTTGAAATTCTTCGGAAGTTCAAAATGGAAAATTCAAAACCGATTGGTACCCCAATGGCACTAGGTACTAAGATTGGCACTGATCCTTCGGGAAAGGCTGTTGATGTTAGGACTTATCGAGGGATGATAGGTTCTTTAATGTATCTTACTTATAGTAGGCCAGATATAATGTTCTCAACATGCTTATGTGCAAGATATCAGGCCAATCCTAAAGAAATCCAAATGTCTGCTGTGAAGCGCATATTTAGTTATCTAAAGGGCACTGCAAATCTTGGTCTGTGGTATCCTAAAGATACTAGTTTTGAACTAACAGCCTACACAGATGCAGATCATGCAGGTTGTATGTTAGACAGGAAGAGCACATCGGGACATGTACAGTTCCTCGATGACAAACTAGTAAGTTGGGCATCGAAGAAGCAACTTTGTGTTTCAACCTCCACGGCCGAAGCAGAATATGTAGTTGCTGCTAGCTGCTGTTCTCAGGTCTTATGGATGAGAACTCAATTGCGCGACTACGGTTTCCACTTCAACAAGATCCCGATATACTGTGACTCCAAGAGCGCCATCGCAATATCAGCGAATCCTGTTCAACACACCAAGACCAAGCACATAGACGTCAGGTATCATTTTATTAAAGATCATGTTGAAAAAGGAACAATTGAACTTTTCTTTGTAAAAACTGATTATCAACTTGCCGATTTTTTTACCAAACCTTTAGACGAAAAGAGGTTCAACTTTCTTGTCTCTAAGCTTGGTATGCTAAATCTTAAGTTTTAATCAGTAGTTACCTATCAAAGTTTTCTAATTGTATACTTTTCATCATTTCTTCATTCTTAAATCTGATTGATATCTGCACTTCTATATACTGTTCATGATCCAAGGGGGAAAATGAGAAGAAATTGACAAGTGGTCAATATTACTTCGAGGGGGAGCTCATAAACTTTTGCATGTACCTTTTAATGCCAATTTTTTTTTTGATTGCAAGGATTTAGGGGGAGCTCTTCACAACAAAGGGGAGTACGGATATGACTTCTGATTATTTCTGATCAGAACTCGTACTTTAATAGTTTTACTGCTTTTTGTCTTTTCAGTTTAAGTGAATAAATTTGCTTTGACTTGACATAAGACTTTTGCAGAAGTTTGAGAGAAGCTTAAAAGATCATATCTTTATGACTTTAAGCTTAGCTTCATGAGATGTAAGATCATACGTTCAGGTATTTTCCTTTATCTTAATCTCATATATGGTTGAAAGAAGGACAACTTTCAATCATTGGAAAACATTGTTTTTAATGTTCAAACCACTTCCCGATTTTTCAACAAATTTTATATTTTGGGAGTGTATTTTAAATGTTTTCATAATCTAAATTGTGCTTTAACTGAAATAGTTAAACTAATCTGAGCATCACGTGCATCATAGGAAAACAAGACTTTCATTGTGCTAGGACTTAACACAACTTCTATGGAATCACGTTAACCAGTGATTTCTACCCAAGAAGTTAATCCATAATGATTGAGTGTAAGAAGTCGAAAAGTATTGAGTGATGACGTATCATGAAAAAGAGAGTTCAGTTAGCAGTGAGCTAAATGTTTAAAAGAAAGAGCGTGTGAGAACAGAGTTAAAAGAATATCACAACTCTGCACCAACTTTTTCTGAGCCGGGTAGCCACCATTCTAGTGATTCACAATTCTTTGGTGATCATTATTGAAACAGGCAACTAGCCCTGCCAGGATCGAATTCTTAACAAGAATTAATACTCAGAAACTAATATCAAAGAAGTTGCGGAAAAACACTTTGATATTTGATAAAACAGTAATCAAACACAGTATATAATTATCAAACAGTAAACTTGTATTGAATGCTTAAAGTTACAAGATTACACACTCAACCTCAATATTGATGAACAGGCTCACCAATACGAATTCTACTTCTCTAGAATTAGGATCTATGCCTTGAGGTTATTTTTTTTTTTTAAAAGAATGAAAAACTAAAGTTATATCTATCTATTCTAAACATTCTATACATATACTGATAAAAAGATAATTACAAAGAATAAACAAATCTTCAGTATATCTTCCATGTATATCTTCTAAGTATATCTTCAGTATATCCAGCTGTAGTACTTTCCATCCGTATCTCTTTAGCAGCACTAATAATGCTCAGCAGCATTAACTTCAACTAGCAGCATTAACTTCAAGCAGTACTAACTACTAGCAGTACTAACTAGCTAAGCAGTACTAACTTTAACTAGCAGTAGTAATTCTACTAGCAGTAGTAACACTTAGCAGTATTAATCTTCAACTTGTTCTGGCAGTAGTAACTACACTTGTACTAGCAGTAGTAACTACACTTAGTAGAATCTTCAGTTCCCAACAATCTCCCCCTAACTTGACTTTTAGAAGAGAAGTCAAGTTCTTCAGATATTCTTCCAGATGCTCTTTTTAATGCTCCCAAAACTTCCAAGATCATGCTCCTAAGTCTGGATTCAGTCCCAAACTCTGATTGATTATCCTCTGAATTAGATACTTGGCCATTTCTGAATTTGGTGCACAACCCAACTTCTTCTTTAGCATGGCATGAACCTTCAGTCTGGTGTGATTATATACTCTATCCACTAGGAAGTATTCTGTGTGATTTCTATCCAAAGTCACTGCATATACTCCACTAGTTTCATATAGAGTCCAACTTGTGACTTCTTTAAACACACTCTTGATGACCTGGTCCACTTCTTCAGGTTTGAACATCATGCATAGATACTCCAACACCAGTTTTGTAAGAGAAATTCCTGGAGTATTCAGATGATCTGCATACAGCTTAATTCCTATGTCAAACATCTCTTCTATATCAGATCTAGAGCATGTTCTGACAATCTTGACCCAAGTGTTGAATACTTCATACTTATCACCCTTCCTCTTGAGTCTGATGTAATCTTTCCCATCCATTGTCAGTACATCCCAGTGAATGATCTCGGGTGGCTTAACTCCAACAGGTTCTGCAGAAATTGGTTCAGGCACTTTGTCCATCACTACCATATATAAGCTTACATCATCTTTGATTGATGACCCTTGCTGGCTTGATGACTCAGGTGCCCCTTCTTCTTCAGCAACATTTTGTTCTTCTTCTATTCTAGGCTTCTTATCTTTCTTTCTTTTGGCCATCATCTTGGTTCTTTTCAAAGTCTTTTGAACCTTTACTAGAGTAGCTTCCTTCTTCTTTTCTTCCTTTTCCCTTGCCATTTCTTTGATAGGAGTTCCCTCTTCACTTTCAGGAAATGGTTGATTCATATCTATATCATTACTCTCCTTGGCCTTCTTTTCAAACTCTACTCTTTTCTTTTCATTGCTCTTCAGATTCCCCATTTCTTTTTCATAGAGCTCTCTGATCTGATCAAAACTCATCTTCACAAACATTTCTTTCTTTACCCCAATTGCACTCCTCAAGAAAGTTATCATTTTGTTTCTTTCCTGAGTGGCAAGGTAAGTTTGTGAAGGTCTTCTTTTCTTTGCACTTGTATTAGCCATCATAGCTTTTCTCAGACTTATAGCCCTTTGTTTAGCCTTTTCAGTTTCAAGCCCCTTTTGATAGGCTTTATTTAGCTCAGCAGCTAAAGCCTTTGCTATTTCCCTGTCCTTCTCCACCTGAGCTCTTTCTTCTTTTTCCATCTCCTTCTGCATTTTCCTTGCTAAGGCTTCATCTGATTCAACCAACCTTTGCTTCTTGATTGGTTGATCAGATTCAACTAACTTTGCCTTACCTTTATCTTTACCCATCTCCTTCTCAATGCTAGAGTTCTTTGCTGCATCACCTCTTTCTTTTATGACAACTCCTTTGGCCTTTGAGATGACCTTGGGAGTATCATGTTTTGCTTTGATGAGTGTTTCTGCAACCTCAAGCTCTGTAAGGACCTCTTTTACTTGTTCTGCTGCTTCTTTTAGCTCAGCAGTATTAACCATTTCTGCTGCTTTACTTGAACTGGCAGTATTAATGGTTTCTGCTGCTGGCTCATTTTCCCCCTCAACAATATGTTTTTCCTCTTGCTCCCCCTTAGCTTTGGCATCAGCTTCTGACTCCCCCTTTTTGGGAGCATCAGTCACTGGTTCCCTCCTTCTGAGCACAAATTGTTTCTTCTTCTTTTGCAGAATCAGTTTCCTTACCATTTGCTTCAACTTGATGATTTGTTCTTGTTGTGACAGTACAATGAGTTTTAGCTCTTCAATATCTTTGCCTTGTTTGAGTACATCCATGTTGATGTTGCCCATTGTCTCCATCAATTCATCATAGTTATATCTGTCCTCACCTTCTCCAGGAGTGTTACCCCCTATTGAAGGATCATTGGATCTTTTAGTAGTGGAAGTCTTCTGCCTAGCAGAAGCACTATCCACCCCTGTGGTTTCTTGGCACCAGGGACCTTCAAATGATTGCTCATTCAAAGTTGCCATGGGGGAGGTCTTATTGATGTTACCACTTTCCTCCTCTGTGTTAGCAGGAGTAGTGGCAGCCTCATCACCCATATGCTCTACCTCCTCCTCCTCAGAGAGCACCTCCTTTGGGTTGGGAGACACCCTTGTGGTTTCCCTTTGGATATTCTCTAGGGGAGAATTCTCCCTTAGAGGGCTTAAAGGCTGTGTGGGTGATGGTACAATAAGGGAAGGAGCCTTCTTTACCTGTTTTCTTTGATAAGTTTGGGTAATTGGAGAGGTTGGTTTTGTAAGAATGGACTGGGGAATTGTTTTTGAGTGAGAAGGTTGGGCTTGGCTAGCAGTGGGATGGTCTAATGAGGGCCTTGACCCTGCTGCCATACCTTCAGTGGTTTGGGACACCACCATCATTGTAGAGAACAATGGGGTGTCAACTCCTTCCGAGTCCCCAGCAGATCTTCTCATATTTGAGAAAACCTTGCCTTTTGGGGGTTTAGGTACATATACCCCAACAGGTTGAGGTATATCCGTCAATTCATGGTTAATTACTTCCTGAACAAATCTGGGATACATAAAGAAACTCTTTTTGTTTCCCATATTTGATACAAGATCATTGAAAATCATCTTTGAGAAATTGTACCTTCTGGATGTAGCCAAGCATACCAAAGCATATGCAATTGGACTGCTGAACTCACTCCATCCAGTGGTCTTTTTGGAGATGCAATGCATCAGGGTATGAACAAGAAAACGCCATTGGGGTGAAAACTTTGCTTTTGAGAATTTGAAAACACCCAATGAGCCTCCATACCCCATTCTAGTAAGATTAGTAAACAGTTCATCATTAGAGATAGACATTATACCAGAGGCATCGTCTAGACGTAGACTGATGCGAATGACTTCTTCAGTAACTGTAAGTGAGTGATCACAGATTCTTGTTTTGATCATTTGCACACCATTTTCCACAACAATGGTTGCATTAGCCCAGAACTGCCTTTGGTGCTCAATGTAGATTGTAGGTGAGACAGTAAGAGCATGAGCAATGTGACTTGACTTGAGGAAATTCACAATCTGATGAAATCCTGAAGCTTGCTTTGGCTTTTGTAGCATCGCAATCTCGTTGTGCTCGTCGATGAATGTCATGGATGCCATTGGTCTTAGTGAAAACTTGCCTGAAAACTACGAACTTGAGAGAGAAAAGGTTTTGAGCGCAAGAGAACAGTATGCAAAGAGTCGTTATGAACTTTTAGGCGGGCAAAAAGTATTTATAGTATTCGGAATATAAGCAGTAGTAACCTAGAGCAGTATTAACTAACTAGCAGTATTAACCGCGAGCAGTATTAACCACGAGCAGTATTAACTGAAAGCAGTATTAACCACGAGCAGTATTAACCACGAGCAGTATTAACTGAACTAGCAGTATTAACTGCGAGCAGTATTAACCACGAGCAGTATTAACTGAACTAGCAGTATTAACTGCGAGCAGTATTAACCACGAGCAGTATTAACTGAAAGCAGTATTAACCACGAGCAGTATTAACTGAAAGCAGTATTAACCACGAGCAGTATTAACCACGAGCAGTATTAACTGAACTAGTAGTATTAACTGCGAGCAGTATTAACCACGAGCAGTATTAACTGAACTAGTAGTATTAACTGCGAGCAGTATTAACCACGAGCAGTATTAACTGAACTAACTCCTTTTAAACTTGCTAAATACTGAGTACTGCTATGCATATCCTGAAAAGAAGATTAGTAACACCAAGAATAAAAATATACAGGTATAAAACCACTTTTTGAGAAGAAGATTATTCAGAGTTTATCATTCCCACACTTGTTACCAAGAAAGTGAATCTACCCACATCAAAAGCTTTAGTGAATAGATCAGCAAACTGATTATCAGTGTGAACTTTGACAACTTGAATAAGTTTCTTTTCATTACAATCTCTTATAAAGTGATACCTGATTTCAATGTGCTTTGTCTTTGAGTGCTTGACTGGATTATTTACAATGCTAATAGCACTGCTGTTGTCAATAAAAATTGGAGTGTGTAGAAAGGTTACCCCATAATCCAACATTTGATTCTGAATCCATAAGACTTGAGAACAGCAACTTGCAGCTGCTATGTACTCTGCCTCTGTTGTAGATGTGGATACTGTGGTTTGTTTCTTGCACTGCCATGAGACTAGTCTAGCACCCAAAAACTGACATCCTCCAGAAGTAGATTTTCTGTCCAAGTTTGCCCCACCTAGATCACTGTCTGAGTATGCTATTAGGTCAAAAGGTGAGTTATGAGGATACCAAAGTCCCAATCTGGGTTGCCCTTTGAGATATCTGAATATCCTCTTAACAGCTTGAAAGTGAGATTGCTTTGGCCTAACTTGAAATCTTGCACATACACAGACTGGAAACATAATATCTGGCCTTGATGCTGTGAGATACATGAGAGAGCCAATCATGGATCTATAAAGATGCACATCCATATCCTCCCCCTCAAGATCTGCTGTGATCTGCTTGTGTGTTTCCATAGGTGTGCTGGCAGGTTTTGATTCTGAGAAACCAAACTTGGTTAGAATATCCTGCACATACTTGGATTGACATATAAAAATGCCATCTGACTTCTGTTGAACTTGGAGTCCAAGGAAGAAAGTAAGTTCCCCCATGGAACTCATTTTGAACCTTTGATGCATTAAATCCTCAAACTCCTTGCACATGTTGTTTCTTGTAGAACCAAAAATAATGTCATCAACATATATTTGGACCAGCAAGATATCCTTCTTCTTTCTTTTGATAAATAGAGTCTTATCAATGACTCCTCTTTCAAAGTCATTTTCCAAGAGATAGGATGACAGGGTGTCATACCATGCTCTTGGGGCTTGATGTAGTCCATAAAGTGCTTTCTTTAATTTGTATACTCTGTCTGGATAGCTTGGGTTTTCAAACCCTGGTGGTTGGCAGACATATACTTCTTCTTCAATTGACCCATAGAGAAAAGCACTTTTTACATCCATTTGGTAGACTTTGAAGTTCATGTAAGAAGCATAGGCTAGGAATAGTCTGATTGCTTCTATCCTAGCTACAGGTGCAAAAACTTCTTCATAATCTATGCCCTCTTCTTGAGTGTAGCCTTGAGCTACCAGCCTTGCTTTGTTTCTTATAACAATACCTCTTTCATCTCTCTTGTTTCTGAAAATCCACTTTGTGCCAATTGCTCTGTGACCTTTAGGAAGGTCTACTAGATCCCATACATCTTGTAGCTTGAATTGTAACAGTTCTTCTTGCATTGCTTCTATCCAGCTAGATTCTTTCATAGCATCATGTGCCTTTTTAGGCTCAAGCTGGGATAGAAAACAAGAAAGGACTGTATGCTGTTGATCTTTCATTTCTTGAAGCCTGCTTTGATGTCTAGTCATCATAGGAGAAGAGATATCTCCTATTACCAGCTGTGGAGGATGATTCTTTTGAACTCTTGTGTTATGACTAGGTTCTTCATTCAGTCCAGCCTCTAGATTAGAGTCATGCAACTCAACTGAAGTGGTTTCAGATGTCACTTCTGATTCTTGAGTCTCCTCATCTCTAGTGTCTTCTTCACTCTGACTTGGTTCAGTAAATGATTCCTTTTCACAGTCTTCATTTACTGTGGGTATGGGAAAAATCACAGATTTAGATATACTTTCTTGAACTTGTGTGATCTCTGATTCTCCACCATCTGTTCCTGTATACTCATTACTGAAACCAAAAGAGTTAGTTAGTGAATCAATGTCAAATAGCCATTGAGGTCCAGACCCAACAGGATTTGGTGTGTTCTCATTGCATTTGACATTGTCACTTTCTTCAATTATTCTAGAAGAAGAGTTAAAAACTCTGTAGGCCCTACTCTGAGATGAATATCCAACAAGAAATCCATCATCTGCTTTGCTATCAAACTTACCTAAGTGAGATTTGGTATTTAGAATTGTACAAGGACACCCAAACGGTTTGAAGAAACCAATAAAAGGTTTTCTTTGATTTAAAAGCTCATATGGGGTCTTGTTCTTTTGCTTGACCACTAGAACTCTGTTTTGGACATAACAAGCAGTATTAACTGCTTCAGCCCAGAATGTAATTGGCAATTTTGAATCAGCCAACAGAGATCTAGCAGCCTCTATTAGTGTCCTATTTCTCCTTTCAGCAACACCATTCTGTTGAGGAGTCCTAGGAGCACTATATTGTCTCTCAATACCTTTTCCTTCACAAAAGGTGTTTAGATCATGATTTTTAAATTCAGTTCCATTATCTGATCTAATGACTTTTACTCTTTGATTAGTTTGGTTTTCAATTCTTAGAATAAAGGATTTGATAAGACCACTTGTTTCATCCTTAGTCCTTAGAAAATATACCCAAGTAAATCTGGAGTAATCATCAACAATAACCAAGCAGTAAGATTTCTTTCCTATACTCATAACATTTGTAGGACCAAACAGATCCATATGCAATAACTGGAGACAAGAAGAAACAGAATTTAACTCTTTGGTCTTATGAGAAGTTTTGTGTTGTTTGCCTTTAAGACAAGCAACACAATGATCATCACATGAAAAGACTTTTGAAGGTAAACCTCTTACAAGGTTATTTTTAACAAGATTGTTCATAGTCTTGAAATTCATGTGACACATCCTTCTGTGCCAAAGGGAGGATTCATCTATAGAAGCTTTTGAAACAAGACAATTTAAAGATGAATCACTATTGACATTGTCCAAATCAAGACAGTAAACATTGTCTTTTCTTGGAGTTCTAAGTAGTATCATGTTTTCATCAACTACCTTGAACCCTGGAGCAAGAATCATACACTCAGTGTTAGTAAATAATATACTATGTTGTTTGTCACAAACCTGTGATACACTTAACAGGTTGTACTTTAATTGATCAACATAGTAGACATCCTCAAATGTCATCTTACCTTTGGTGACATTACCTTTTCCACTTATCTTACCACCAGTAAGATTGTCTCCAAATGCAACATGTCCTCCATTAATTTGCTTGAAATCCTGAAGGCATGACATGTTGCCAGTCATGTGCCTAGAGCAACCACTATCAACATGCCATATGCTCTTTCCCTTGAGCTGTTGGTTGCCCTGCACATTAAATAAATCAATTAGTATGATTGGGGACCCAAGCCAAAGTGATCTTGGGTCTTCCTTTCTCATCAAAGTATTTACATTCCTTTTTAATGAGGTTTTTAAACTCAGAGCACTCTTTATTAGAGTACTTTGTCAATATGGTTGGCTTAGCAGAATCAACATTAGAAGCAGTACTAACCTTAGAAGTACTAACAGAGTTAGCAGTATTAACAGGTGTAGCAGTACTAACCTTGTTAGCAGCATTAACATTGTTAGCAGTAGTATTACTTCTAGCAGCACTATCATTGTCAGCAGCACTACTTGTGATAGCAGTACTAACAGTTTTAGTGCTTTTAGGAATCCACATATTGACACTTTCTTTAACAGAATACTTTTTCTTCATGTGGCTTTTAGTTTTAACAGTTTTCTTAGCCACATGATTCTTTTCAATTTTCTTATAACCAAAGGGTTTTTGCATGGATCTTTGGAAATTCATTCTTTGGTTTATAGGATTGAAATAACAGAATTTTGCAAGATGATTCAATTTGCCACAGATAAAACAAGGTTTTGGTCTATTGATTTTACTCAGATCAACCCCTTGTTTATGTGCCCATTGATTATTCCAGTTTCTTTGATTTCCCCTCTTTTTGTCCTGTTTTTGGGGCTCATTCTTCTTACAAGCACACTGTTTGCAAGGACCTGGATTCACAACTGTGGTCTGTTTATAATGGACCTTACCAAACTTTTCCTCTGTCTTCTCTATGTTCTTGGATTTGATCCAAGCCCTTCCACAATCCTCATTGGTGATAATGTTGTTTTCTATAGAAATCTCACCACTCACCTTGTTCTCCTTACTCTTGCCAACCTCTTTCTCAGTCTTATCCTCAACAATTACCTCATCTAAGGGATCTATTTCAGTGGCTCCCTCATGCAATTCCTTCCTATCTTTGGTGTCTAATAGGTCTGAAGTAGGAGGAATGTAATTGTTGTTATATGGTGGAGGTGTGGCATTATACCCAATTCCTCTTCTCAACTTATCATGAATCTGATTTTGCAGTAAGGAGTCCATTGCTTTAGAAGCATTGGAAAACTTTTCTACATCAAGCTTAACCTTGGTTAACTCCTCTTTCAGTTTTTCACTCTCCTCTTTAGATTTAGTCAGTTTAAGTTCTAAATCCTTTTTCTCCCACTTCCAGTAATTAGTGTCATATGAGTGTTGTAGTTCATTGGCTTGAAAACCTTTGATTTGATCTTCAAATCTCTCTACTATCCTCACATAGTCTTTTATATCCTTTTCTAGTCTCTTCAGGTCATCACTCATCTTCTGATTGTGATCCCTGTACCTTTTAACAGTGTCTATGCAAGTTTTATTGCAGAGATTAGAACTTACCTCAGATGGAAGATCAGATACTTTAGCCATAAGAGTTTGATTCTGAATAGCTTCTTCTGCTTGATCACTCCAATCAAACCCCATTCCTTGTTGAGAAACAAGGGCTTGAGCAGAGTTTCTGTTGTTATTGAAGCTTCCAGATTGAACTTGTTGATGGTTGTTGTTGTGAGACATTCCACTTCTGCATTCTCTAGCAAAATGTCCCTTCAGATGACATTTGTAGCATTCTACCTTTGATTTATCAAACCCTGCTCCATCTTCTCTTCTTTGTGAGAAGTTGTTTCTTCCAGTCCTCTTTATAAACTTTTTAACCCTCATGGAGAGCATGGCCATCTGCCATTTAATATCCATCTCTTCCAGATCATCAGGATGCAGTTGTTCTAAGTCATCATTGATCAAAGAAGAATTTCCATGATTAGAAAGAAGAGCTTCAAATACATAATCAGTGCCTTTATCTAAATTTGATCCATTAGCAGCATTAACTGATTCAGGGTTAGCAGTAGAATCAATTGATGCTGATAGGAGTGCAGCATTATGAACATATCCAGAAGGCTTCTTCTTTGCCTCCACCTCAGCTTCAAATACTCTAAGATCATTGTACAGATCATCAAGTTCTTTGTCTTCCAACTGATCATTCTGTCTGAATGACACAGTGTACATGATCCATTCATCTCCAAGGGACCTTAAGAACTTTCTGTTCACATCATCTTGATCAATCTGTACTCCCATAGTAGCTAGTTCACCAATTAGTTTATTAAACCTGTCAAATGCCAAATCTTGATCAAACCTCACAAGCTACTCATTTTCTTCTCAACAAGAAAGTGTTTCACATTTTCAAAGGGGATGCAGGACATATGCTATCTAATTTTCATTTGGAAAATCTGGATATTGAAAAGAAGGAAGTCTGCCCCACCTTCGCACTTCAATCATGCACATTGAGTCTGTGTTTAACTTACTGTTGTCTCAGTGGTTTACACAAATTTTGAGCCTATAAGCAATCATCAGTGCTTAATTCTTTCAAACACAAGCACGAACACACAAGGAATTAGTTTCTTTGTCATAACGTTTATAGAAATAACCTTTGTGGTGTTTCGATAATTAAATGGAAGCCCTGGGGGAGTCAACATCAAACAGCTCCTTTCCAATGTGTATTTGTTACACACAGTGACTTAGTGTTACTGACAGGCATGTTAACTGATTCATTAGTTGATTCAGGTGTTACACGACTACTTTGTCTAGATTTGCAAAGATCTGGATGAATATCTTATGAATTGACGAATCAGAGGCTACGAAAGATAGACATTTCTTACAAATAGTTTTGATGAAGTCGTTGCACTTAACATCAAAAAGGGGGAGAATGACTACACAAGAAATAGCAAAGATCACATGTTTCAAAAGCAACTATTCTGAAGACATGCTGATTGCAGAGCTAGAGAAAGAGATTGCATCTTCTGAACTTGAACAAGAAGACTGAATTGCTAAAATCATTTTCATAATGATCTTGATCCAAAGGGGGATATTGTTAGACCACAGTCTCATTGGATTCAAGATCATCCAATCTGAAGATCGCAATCTGAAGCTAAAGCCGGAACGTCGACTCTCGATATTAAAGTCTATGTTTATTTGTAATAAATGTCAAAGTAGTCAATGTAATTGTTTGTTATTGTATTAGTTAAGTTAATATCTAGTTTGTTAGATATTAGTTAACTTATTTAGTTATTAGTTTAGTTAGTTTTATTATTTAGTTAGAAATAATATCTAGATATTAAATCTAGATATTATGGTAGTGTGTTAGACACACTTTAGATTAGATATTAGTTGTGTCTCTCAAACTCTCATAGATCAGATCATATCAACACACACAAACACACACTTAAAGGTGTAATACAGAGAGAACACATCCAAGCTTAAATCTGATCAACCTTGTAATCGTTGTTATTAATCAATACAGGTTGGTAATCGATATTGTGTTTTTTTAATCTATAAACTTGATAAGTATTGTGTGGGCCGACAATTACTGCATGCTTCTAACACCCACCAATTTGGTATGTAAATGACCTTCCTTTTTATGCAGACATTTCCATGTATCACTATTAATCTATACTATATTATAAAGCACGGATAAAAAACTCTTCAATACAAATTATTAGGCACAAGGTACCATCATTTTATGCAATATTTTAAAAATCTCTTAATTTACAAGTATCAAAGCACAAGATACATATTACTACTGCATGCTTCTAACACCCACCAATTTGGTATGTACATGACCTTCCTTTTGTTAGAGCAGAAATATGTTGGATATAAGATCAAGAATACTGAAGGTCAAAGTTTCAAGAAGTCAAGGCTGAAAGTTAACTCTCATTAAAAGTCAAAGTTATTTTGTAATAAAAGTCAAAGTCTACTTGTATTGTATTTGTTTCTTTTGTAATTAGTAGTGGGTATAAATAGTATGTTTTGCTATTTAATAGATAGATGGTTAGAAGTTTTGTATACACATCCTGAGAGAGAGTGTTAGAGAGAGAAAGAGTTGTCTAGAGAGAGAAAGTGAAAAACAAAGATTGTAATCGGTTTGAATTTGAATTAAATTAAACAGGTAATTGTAATCATCTTGTTTGTTTGATTTGTTTGCAATTAGAATCTTGATTTCAGGGACACACAATTGGTATCAGAGCATATCCAATTTGAAATCAAATCAAGAAAATTGATACGACACTGTGTTCGTCGAAGTTAGAATCGATTTCGAGTTCTAGTGTGAATTAGGAGTTGAAATTGATTAGGTTTTGTTTACGTAGTGATTTCGATCGAGTCTGTGTATTTTGATTTGTTAATCACACTGTAATTTTCTTGAATTGTAGAAATTTGTTGAGTTTGTTTCACGAGTTTTTTTTACGCACTGTATTGGATCAATCTGTTAGTATTGTCGAGTTTGAGTTAAATATGTTGCATGTAATCTGTTCTAGATATGTAGGTGGTCGAATTGTCAAAGTTTCGATTTGAAATTCGAACTCTAGATAAGTTTTTGTGCAGAACATATCAAATTAGAATACTTCTTGAGTTTGCGCCAGATCTTCATTTTTGCGCCAACTTCATCATATTATGCGCCAAAGTCATTAAAACATCATCAGTGTTGCGCCAGATCTTTGTGTTTAACGCCAAGTTCATAGTGTTCAGTATCCGTATCTTTTGCGTGTTCTAAGATTCACGCAAGAGAAATTCTCGCCAGCTTCGTGTAGCGCAAAGTCTTCTTTGCGTGTTGAGTTTCACGCAAGATAGTATTTGCTCCAGCTTCACATTGCGCAAACTGTTTCTTTGCTCCAGCTCCTGTTAGCGCAAATCTTCTTTTGCGCTACTGCCTTTAGCGCGTTTCTGGTTTTTGCGCCAGTTTCAAACTTTCATACTTGACCTTTCTGATATTTTTTTAAAGCTCATTTCAGTGTCATTTCAGTATTTTTGTATTTGATTTCATTTGGACTAACGATCAATTTCAAGTTTCTTATTGCATATTTTTCAAACAGAATGACTTCCAAGGACGCTCTTTCCATCGGCACAGATGTCAAGTCCCCAGTATTGTTTAAAGGGGAATATGAGCAATGGAAAGATAGATTTCTCGATTTCATTGATTGACAAACGAATGGAAAGAATATTCTAGCATCAATTGAAAAAGGTCTAATGCCAACAATTTTTGAGGAGATTCCTACGGAAGGTAATGATTCAGATGGAGCTCCAAAAACAAAGAGAATTGAGAAAGATTATGCAAAATTTTCTGATGAACAAAAGAATCGGTTTGATGCTGATAGAAAAGCCAGATCTTTGTTTTTACAAAGTATGACCAATGAGATCTATGTGAAAATAGACAGCTACAATGCATCTGCAAAATCAATGTGGGATCAACTTCAGAAGATGATGTTGGGTTCAAAGATAGGAAATCAAATGAAGGTGGCCAACTGTATCAACAATTATGAAGAATTTAAGGCTAAAGAGAATGAGAGTCTAGAGGACGCATATGAAAGGTTTGTTCTGCTTCTAAATGAACTTTCCAAGAATCATGTCAAGAAGCAACATATTGAGAACAACGTAAAGTTTCTCATTATCTTACAACCCGAGTGGAAAAAGAATACTCGTCGTATGAAACAAATGAAAGATTTGAGTGAGATTCTACTACATGAAGTCTACGAGACTCTACGACAAAATGAGGAAGAGGTGGAAGATAAAAGATCTAAGAAAAAGAAAATTGAGAAGGTTGTTGATCCTATAGCACTGGTAGCTGGAGAGAAGGAAAAGAAAGAGAAGAAGAAAAAGAAGAAGATAGTGGTTTCCTGTTCTGAATCAGAGTCTGAATCTAATGGAGAGAGTCTTAAGCAGGCAATGTTGTTACTGTCCTGAGCTTTCCAAAAGAAGTTCTACAAGAAACCGGGGTCGAATTCTCAAAGGTATTCTTCATCAAGTTCTAAGAACCATGAGCATAGAGAAAAGGGTGGAAGGTAAAAGATTTTTGGAGAACAAGCCAGAAGAAAAGAAGAAGTATGTGAATGACTACACTAGTACTGAAAAGAAAGGTGATGATCTGATCAAATGCTACAGCTGTGGCAAGTTCGGACATTACGCAAAAGAGTGTCGGAAGCCAAAAGTTCGCAACTCGGAGTACTACAAAAACAAAATGCTCTTGGCCAAGCAACAAAGTTGCTAGAAGAAATCAACAAAACTTTGAACTTAATAAATCAGTTATTGGGAACAAAGATTTAATTGATTCTCTACGCAAATCTGCATCTGTTTTAAAAAATGAAAAAGATTGTTTTGAAAGTAAGATTTCTGATATTGAAAAACAATTGTCTAAGTCTGATTCTGAAAAACAAGAATGTGTTCTAAAAGCGTTTAAACTGCAGGTTGAAAACAAGACTTTAGAGCAAAAGGTAAATGGTCTGGAAGCAAAATTGTATATTCGAGGCCAAACAGATCAAACGATTTTCTTAAATACACCTAATGAAGAAGCTAGTTTTAAAGAAAAATGGGGACTAGGTTATGATAATCCTCATTACCTAGAAAAGGCTATCAGAAAACAGCCAGCTATATATAATGCAAATTATATGTATGCTGCTGATAAACATCCTTATTTGAAACCCAAATTTATCACCAAATAATCTAAAGAAGTTGAAGCAAAAGAAGATGAGAAAAGAATGAATTTAAAGAAAATGCAACTACCATTCTGTTATGAAAGACTGAATGATAGTTATCTTTCTAAAACATCAAAATTTCTTTCAAATGATTATTTTGCTAGTTATTCTTCGACTGAGATGGAGGCAAAACCTGTTCAAGCTAAAATTTATGTACCTCCACTCGTCTTAGAAAGCAAAATAATTGAATTAGAAAATATTTTGTCTGATGAAAGAATTTTAGGTGATCTAACACTAGATGTATTTTCTACAGTGTTAAAGAACACAGATTTTCATATTAAATCTAAAGTGTGTTCTCCATCTTCTAAAGTACTTCAAACTTTTGAGACTGTTTTTGATGATTTATTTGAGTCTGCAAATGATTTCCTAAATTCTGATGAAGGGTGTATAGAGGAAATTGATATGTTTGACTTTAATGCTCCACTTCCAAATCATTCTACTTTTGTGATAAATGGACAAGGTTTACCAAGTGTTCATGAAAAAGGTGAATCATCAACTAAGGTTGGTGAATCAGTTTCTGTGAATGCTGATTACTATACAAAAGGTAAGAAACATAAGAAACAGCGCTCACAGAAACAGCATAACACTGGTAAACACAAGAAAAATCAATTTCAGAAATCTCATTTTCCTAATAAATATAAATTCTTTGTTTCAGATTTAAGAAAGAAAAGGTCAGAAGAGATATATGAATGGCGACCAAAAAGGAAGAACAACGAGATAGCTGAATCTTTTCTTGATACTTCTTGTAATAGATCTGATAGTAGTATTATGATGTAATTGGTTATGTTGCTTCTTATAATAAAAACCTTGTAAATTCTTACAAGAGATACTCAATAAAGCAATTGTTCCAATTATCTCGTCCTACTACTACATCTTATTCTTATCAGTGGAATGATTTTGCTTATCATTATAATTCTAATGATTGGTTTGGATCATATCATGTTTATTCATCAAAGTCAAATATTTTTAGAAGTTTGCAAAAGAAAAGAGGATCCATATCCAAATGGATGCCAAAATCTTGTACTAATCTGTTAGGACCCGTTTTTAAATGGGTACCTAAAATTGTTGTTTCCTGATTTCTCTTGCAGACCCGGCATATGTGGTACTTGGATAGCGTCTGTTCCAAGCATATGACCGGGCAGAAAGCTTTATTGTCTAATTATACAGAGAAATTCAGCGGCAATGTACGATTTGGGAACGACCAGTTTTCACCGATCTTAGGATATGGTGACATCATTCAAGATAATATAACGATTACCAAGGTGAGCTATGTCGAAGGCTTAGGGCACAACTTGTTTAGTATCGGTCAATTCTGCGACAAAGGGTTAGAGGTAAATTTCAAAGCTAAGAGTTGTTCGGTATGTACTGAAGACGACAAAGAACTCTTAGTTGGTACTCGCAAGTCAAACCTCTACACCATCAATCTTTCAAAGGTCCGGAATGATAATCAGGTTTGCTTACTGACAAAAGCATCGATGAAACAAAGTTGGCTTTGGCATAGAAGGTTATCCATCTGAATTTTCGTTACATAAACAAGCTGGTCAGTGGAAAATTGGTGAATGGACTTCCTGAACTAAGATATGAGAAAGAACACTTGTGTGCAGCGTGTGAAAAAAGGAAGATGAAGAGAGCTCCACATAAACCGAAGCCTGAACCTAGTACCAGTTCTCCATTAGAGTTGTTGCATATGGATCTTTGTGGTCCGATGCGAACGCAGAGCTTAGGCGGAAAGAAATATGTTCTTGTTATCGTGGACGATTATTCACGATACACGTGGGTCAAATTTCTACGATCAAAAGATGAGACGCCCGAAGTACTCATTACATTTCTGAAGACGACCCAGGTGAATTTGCAGAAACCAGACAAGCTTCTCAGAACTGATAATGGCACAGAGTTTAAAAACAGAACTGTTGAAGAGTATCTCGAATCGGTTGGGATATCACATCAATACTCTGCTACTCGTACACCCGAACAAAATGGAGTTGTCGAAAGGAGAAATCGAACGCTAGTCGAGGCCGCTCGGACTATGCTCAGCCAATCTGACTTACCTCTATTTTTGTGGGCAGAAGCTATTTCGACTGCGTGCTACACTCAGAATCGGTCCATGATACATCGCAGATTTCAAAAGACTTTGTATGCATTGATCAACAACCGAACACCAACCATTAAATATTTTCATGTTTTTAGTTGTAAGTGTTTTGTACTAAATGACAGAGAGAGTCTGAACAAGTTCAGTACTAAGGCGGATGAGGGCATCTTCATTGGATATTCTTCTACATCTGCTGCATATCGTGTATATTTGAAGAAGTCGAAGATTGTTGTCGAGAGCGTAAACGTCACATTCGATGAAGAAATGGCTTCTGAACAAGTCAGTTTAGAACCCGTGATAACTGGAGTGTTAGCTTATGGGCAATTCCGTTCAGAACCTGTACCTGAAAAGAACAAATCAGATGAAGCATCCACGTCTACTAATCATTTATCTGATTTAGATCTTTTATTTGAACTGTTTTATGATGAATATCTTGGAACTAATGTGAATAAACCTGTTGTCGTTGACAGGATTGAAGATTCAACGGCTAATAATCCAACCATTTCAGATGTTTCCACTGAATCAAATTCCCCGATTCAGCAAGATATTCTAGTTAAAATGCCTACTCCTATAGTTGAAGTTGTATCTATTAATGATGATCCAGAAGTTGTTGAGACAGTAGGATGTGATGTAAGGACAGATCAACAGACTGAACAAGTTGTACCTACTGACACTTCTACAGCGATTACTTCAACTGAAAACTCCCCTCCTACTGTTCAAACTGAAGAACCTGAAAGTGGATTTTTAGATGACAACCATGATCAATCTTCATCTACTCCACTCCCTCATGAACATCGCTGGACCAAAGAGCATCCTCTACACCAAGTCATTGGATATCTAAACAAGTCGGTGCAAACGAGGTCAACGGCTTTGAATCAATGTATGCATGACTCATTTCTCAGCAAGATAGAGCCCACGCGTGTATGAGAGGCTTTAGCTGATTCGGATTGGGTGTCTGCTATGCAAGAAGAATTAAATCAGTTCGAAGCCCTGAAGGTTTGGAGATTAGTTCCAAAACCAGAAGGAAAATTTGTTATTGGCACTAAATTGGTATTCAAGAATAAAAAGAACGAAGATAGTATCGTTATAAGAAACAAAGCCAGACTTGTTGCCAAGGGATATAGGCAAGAGGAAGGCATAGACTACGATGAGACGTATGCTCCAGTAGCGCGTATAGAGGCAATCCACATTTTTCTTGCCTACGCAACTCACAAGAACTTCACAGTCTATCAAATGGACGTGAAGACTGCTTTTCTGAATGGCATACTTAAGGAGGAAGTCTATGTCTCTCAGCCAGAAGGGTTTGTAAATCCAGATAAGACAAATCACGTATACATCTTGGATAAATCCCTGTATGGTTTGAAACAAGCTCCTCGTGCCTGGTATGATGTTCTATCTCAATTCTTGGTCAAGTCAGGTTTTTCAAAAGGTAAAGTTGATACCACTTTGTTTATTAAAAAGGAGAAAGCTGATATCATTCTTATTCAAATATATGTAGATGATATTATATTTGGTTTTACAAATCCTAAATACTGTAAGAACTTTTCAAATCTCATGGTGTCACGTTTTCAGATGAGTATGATGGGAGAGATGAATTTCTTTCTCGGATTACAAGTCTAACAGTTTTCTACAGGGATTTTCATTAATCAATCTAAGTACATTTTTGATATTCTTCGGAAATTTAAAATGGAAAATTGCAAACCTATTGGAACCCCAATGACACCAGGTACTAAGATTAACACTGATCCTTCGGGAAAAGCTGTTGATGTTAGGACTTATAGAGGTATGATAGGGTCTTTAATGTATCTTACTTCTAGTAGACCAGATATAATGTTTTCAACATGTTTGTGTGCTCGATATCAGGCTGACCCTAAAGAATCCCATTTGGCTGCTGTCAAACGGATTTTTAGATATCTAAAGGGGACTGCAGATCTTGGTCTGTGGTATCCTAAGGATATAGGGTTTGAACTGACTGCTTATTCAGATGCAGATCATGCAGGGTGCATGCTGGATAAGAAGAGCACTTCAGGCCATATTCAATTTCTTGGAGACAAGCTCGTTAGCTGGGCGTCAAAGAAACAATTATGTGTTTCCACATCGACTGCTGAAGCAGAGTATGTAGCTGCTGCCAGTTGCTGCTCTCAAGTCTTGTGGATGCGAACACAACTTCGAGACTATGGATTCAAGTTTGATAAAATACTGATCTATTGTGACTCGAAGAGTGCTATCGCAATATCAGATAATCCTGTGCAGCACACTAAAACAAAGCACATTGATGTCAGGTATCATTTTATTAAAGATAATGTAGAAAAAAGTACAATAGAGCTTTACTTTGTAAAAACTGATTACCAACTTGCAGATTTGTTTACCAAACCTTAGATGAGAAGAGATTTAATTTTCTTGTATCTAAGCTTGGTATGCTAAATCTCAAGGTCTAATCAGTAATTACCTATTAAAGTTTCTTTTATTGTCAATTATTCATCATTTCTTTATCCTTATTTCTGAAAGGATATCTGCACTTTAACATGTTGTTCATGATCTCAGGGGGAGTGAGACAAGCTTATAAGATGATCAATATTTTATTTTGAGGGGGAGTTTATAGACTTGTTGTATTTTCTTAATTGCTAAATTTTTGTGATGCATGAATTTAGGGGGAGTTTATGCGTACAACAAAAGGAGTAAGGATATGACTTCTGATTATTTCAAATCATAACTCGTTCTTTCAATGTTTTACTGCTTTATGTTGTTTTAATTTTTCAATAAATTTGTGAATAAAAGTTGCTTTGACATGACTTTGAGACTTGTGCAGAATGAGAGAAGCTATCAAGATCATTTCTTTATGACTTCAGCTGACTTCATGAGATTTAAGATGAAGCGAAAAGGTTAATTTCTTATCTTAATCTCATATATGGTTGAAAGAAGGACAACTTTCAATCATAGGAAAACATGTTCTTAAATGTTCAAACCACTTCCCGATTCTTCAACATATTTCATGAATTGGAAGTGAGATTTTAAATGTTTTCGTTTTTAATTGTGCTTAATTGTTTACAAACCGTGTGTTTCCAAATATAAATACTTGTGTATTGTCTTTTCTATATACTTTCAAGTATTCACACACACCGGTTTGATTTATTGTTCAAAATGTTCTTACCATGTCTCAAATTTGAAACATATTTTTCGATGGTAGGACACCCCGCTTGTACTTCAATGAATTTTTGAGCTTCATTTCATTTCAAAACATTTCATTCAAGAATGTCTGTATTTTTTATTCATATGGACAATATCCATTATTCTTGACCATAAGCCTTAACTGATATATCATTTCTTATCTGATCATTTTCATACAATGTTAGATTTTCAAACAAGTCTCTTGCATTCATGTTCATTTATTCAATTTACTTGTTTGAAATATCTTCAATGTTTTAAAAATGCTCATATCTTCATGATTATATTCTAAGCATACAAATATCTAACTTGTATATGAGCTTTAACTGATAAAGTTAAATCATTTGAGCAACACATGCTTTATAGGAATATGGGTTATTTGTGCTAGGAATTAAATGAAACTTCTATGGATTCACGTTTACCAGTGTTTCCTACCCAAGAAGTTAATCCATAGTGATTGAGTGTGAGGAGTCGAAAAGAAATGAGTGTGGGTTGTGCGTTGAGGTAAAATGGAAAATAGAGTTTGGTTAGATGTGAGCTTAATGATTAAAAGAAAGAGGGTGTGAGAACAGAGTAAAAGAATATCAAACTCTGCACCAACTACTTTCTGAGCCAGGCAGCCACATTACTAATGTTTCACAATTCTTGGTGAACATTATTGAAACAGGCAAATAGCCCATGCCAACTCTTGCTTAAACCCCACCAACCACTCATTTTCTTCTTAAAAAGAAAATGTTTCATATTTTTATGGGGATGCAACATATAATCTATCTGGTTTTCATTTGGAAAATCTGGATATTGAAAAAAGAAGGAAATATGCCCCACCTTCGCACCTCAATCATGCACATTGAGTATGTGTTTATCTACTGTTGTCTCAGTGGTTTACACAATGTTGAGCCTTATAAAAGCAATCATTCGTGCTTAATTCTTTCTACACATGCACGAACACACAAGGAATTTGTTTCTTTGTCATAACGTTCATAGAAATTGCCTTTGTGGTGTTTCGATGATTGGATGGAAGCCCTGGGGGAGTGAACATCAAAAAACTCCTTTATATTGTATGTTTGTTACACACAGTGACTTTGTGTTACTGACAGGCATATTAACTGATTCATTTGTTGATTCAGGTGTTACATTCCTATTTTGTCTAGATTTGAAAAGATCTGGATAAATACATTGTTCGAATTCGCATCGAATCAGAGGCTCTTGGACAGATCAGAATGGTCAAAGACATTTCTTGATGAAAGTTTTGATGATACCGATGCTCGTTTCATCAAAAAGGGGGAGATAGATGATTTACAGAAATGTCAGGATCAGAAATTTCAAAGATAAAGAGTTGCAGAAGATAAAGTTCACAGTTTAAAAGTTTGTTCAAGCAAAGTCAAAGATGTTTGAAGATGTGCTGATTTTCTGAAATTTTCTTTGAAGATTATTTGCTGAAGCAAGTCGAGCTAAATCTGAAGATAATTTCTTTCCGAAGTTTGAAAGAGTCTTGTGTTAATTCTGGAGAGATTATTGAAGAATATTTCTATCATTTGATTGAGCTTAAAGGGGAGATTTAAAGTTCATCAATGCAACTAAAGGGGGAGATTGATTTGCTAAATCTTTTTGTGATGATCTTGAATCCAAAGGGGGAGATTGTTAGAGCAGAAATATGTTGGATATAAGATCAAGAATACTGAAGGTCAAAGTTTCAAGAAGTCAAGGCTGAAAGTCAACTCTCATTAAAAGTCAAAATTATTTTGTAATAAAAGTCAAAGTCTACTTGTATTGTATTTGTTTCTTTTGTAATTAGTAGTGGGTATAAATAGTATGTTTTGCTGTTTAATAGATAGATGGTTATAAGTTTTGTATACGCATCCTGAGAGAGAGTGTTAGAGAGAGAAAGAGTTGTCTAGAGAGAGAAAGTGAAAAACAGAGATTGTAATCGGTTTGAATTTGAATTAAATCAAACAGGTAATTGTAATCATCTTGTTTGTTTGATTTGTTTGCAATTAGAATCTTGATTTCAGGGACACACACCTTTTTATGCAGACATTTCCATGTATCACTATTAATCTATACTATATTATAAAGCACGGATAAAAAACTCTTAAATACAAATTATTAGGCACAAGGTACCATCATATTATGCAAGATTTTAAAAATCTCTTAATTTACAAGTATCAAAGCACAAGATACATATTACTACTGCATGCTTCTAACACCCACCAATTTGGTATGTACATGTCCTTCCTTTTTATGTAGACATTTCCATGTATCACTATTAATCTATATCTATATTATATTATAAAGCACAGATAAAAAACTCTTAAATACAAATTATTAGGCACAAGGTACCATCATTTTATGCAAGATTTTAAAAATCTTTTAATTTACAAGTATCAAAGCACAAGATACATATTACTATTGCAGACTTCTAATTCTAACACCCACCAATTTGGTATGTTCAGGGTCTTCCTTTTATGCAGACCCTTCCATGTATTACTATTAATCTATACTATATTATAAAGTAGGGGTGAACATGGTACGATACCATGTTTTTTTTTCCGTATACCATGTACCAACCAATTATAATTGGTATATAAAATTGGGTGTTGCTAAGCAAACCCCCTTGTTAATGGCATACCCCCCCTACGTCACCTCATCACTCTCACATCGAACTCTTCTTTTTTTCTTTTTAATTCATAGTTACAATTTTAGTCCCTAAACTCTTTTGATTGATTTACTTTATAACTTTTACTTTTCTAATTTTCATTTTACACCAGCATCATATTAACACATATAATCGTATATTAACTAAAATATGTTTAAAAAAATATTTTTAATTTTAACAAGTTACACTATTATCATCGTCTCTTCGATACATTCGAAATGTCGATACATTCGAAATGAGCCCAATATTGAATATTTTTTAATTTAATTATTTTATTATATATTAAAATATATCAAAAAATACATTTTATAATACGTTATGGTATGGAGTACATTTTATATATGTTCAATGTTATTTGCATTGCAATTTCATTTTTCACTCGACAGGGTTCCAAGTCATTTTGCAAAACATGTGTTTGTCGACAATGGTAATTAATTACTTCAAGTTTTGAAGCAGAATGGTGTGAAGTCATCTTTTACAAATGTGAAATAATTTGAAACACCAGCATATATTGAACACGAAAGAAAGTTGGAACATGAAAAAATATCGAAAGCAATATTAGATTGAGGAACAATTGTTGTAGCAATTTGGGTATAAAAAAACGAACAAACATATTCATACGTTTCAACAGTGGCAAATGAAAAATATTGTTATTAGTAAAATGATAAAAATAAGATTAACATAAATTATGAATAACTTCACAAATAAAAACAACAAAAAAAGGGTCAACAAACAGTTAAGTCCATTGACCAATGAGAGTTCGACACGTGACAAAATAAAATTAAAAAAAAATGTCCTTAAACTTGTTCATTGCCAATTTTATGTAGTATATATGACATATAATAATATAATTAAATCAAAAAATATTCAATATTGGGCTCATTTCGAAGATATCGACGAGACGATTATAATGGTATAACTTGTTAAAATTAAAAAATATTTTTTAACGTATTTTAGTTAATATACGATTATATATGTTAATATGATTAAAGTGTAAAATAAAAAGGGTAAAACTAAAAAGTATAAAGTAAATTATAAAAAATGTATAAGGACCAAAACTGTAATTGTAAATCAAAATAAAATAAAAAATTGGATGTGAGGAGGAGGGGGTATACAAATTGGCAGGGGGTAGCGATAGAATTCCCCATAAAATTTTATATCATGTACCAACCAACTATACATGGTACCAACTAAATTGGTACCAACTTTTTTCGGTTGGTACATGTTGGTACGGTTTTGTACCAACATCGTAAAAGTTGAAGTTACAAATTTATTTATATTGACATTTTTTACCAATTATATCTAGATGCACTAATGTTAAATCTATTTTGAATAGTAATCAATGTATTTATTAACCGTGGTCTTAACTGTGTTTAGTTTGCTTATTTGTATTGGTTTAGACCTTGGGGTATTTAAGTCCCCTTGGTGCTTTGTGTTTGTAACTTTGTAACTCATTTGAATACAGATTACATTTGGCTCATTCTTACTCTCTCTCTCTACTCTCTCTCTCTAGACTTTGATTGCTAAATCTTGTTTTGTTTGAGAATAGCTTGATAATTAGGGATTATCAATTGGTATCAGAGTCATTCTGAATCTGAGAGGATTAAGAGTATCTTGTTTTTGATTTTGAATTTGTAGTTAAATCAGAAATTTTGATCGATTTTCTTGATTTTTTCAAGAAAATCTCGTTTTTTGATTTTTCATCAAATTCGGTCTGATTTCTGATTGAATTTTGTTGTAAATTGATTCGTTGGATTCGTTTTTGATAGTGGAACACTTTTAATTCACATCTTTTTGCAAGAAATTCACGATTTGAAGTTCAATTTTGAGAAATTTAGATTTTCTGGAAAACTCGATATATGTACTGTTCATTTCACGATTTCAAGATTTTGTTGTTTTTGATCGAATTTTTTGATTGAAAAGTGTTAGAAATCTGTTTTCGATCAATTGTGTGTGAGAAAAGTTTCTTTAATTTCGTATCTGTAATCGATTTTAGAAGGTTTTTCTTAAATCTCTAATTTTTGCGCCAGATCTAACTTTTGCGCCAGTTCTTCAGGTTTTTGCGCGAGTTCATCTGGAATTTGCGCGAGTTCTTTCAGTTCATCAAGTATTGTGCGATTCTTTAGGTTTTCTTCGCGAGAAGTTCAAGTTTTCGTCTTTGGTTTATCACGCAAAGTAAACTTTGCGTCACCCTTATATCGCGCAAAGTACAGATTGCGTCATCTTCATATCACGAGAAGTTATGTTTAGTGCGCAAGTTCTTTGTGCCATCATCATCTCACGCAAAGTAATTTTTGCGTCACCTGAATATCACGCAAAGTTACATTTGCGTCACTTGAATATCACGCAAAGTTACATTTGCGTCACCAACATCTTGAGCAAAGTTTGTTTTACGCTATCAACACTTCGCGCAAATCCTAGTTTGCTCCATCAACGAGTCACGCAAATCTCTTTTGCACGACCTACTTCTCACGCAAACCTTCAGTTTGCGCCAATCTTTCTGCTTCCAGACTTGGATTATTTCTTAATTTTCCGACTTTTCTACTCTGTCAAGATGTCTCTACAAGCTCAGTTTTACAAGAACGACATAATGATGTCTTTGGGATCAGACACTCGCCCTCCAGTTTTGATAAATGAAAATGAATTTCAGCAATGGCAAGACAGATTCATCAATTTCATAGAGTGACAACCTAATGGTGACAATATGATAAAGTCTTTTACTGAAGGACCAATGGTAAAGCCGATGAAAGAAATTCCCGCAATTGGAAACATACCGGCTACGAGGGTTGAGAAGCTTATAAGTGAGTATGATGCTGACGAGGCTTTGCGACATCAAGTAGATAATCAAGCAAATTCTAATATGATTCTCGCACTGCCAAATTCCATTTATAACCGAATTGACTGTTTCAAGCATAATCCGATGCTAATGTGGACTCAGCTAGAAAAGATAATGCTTGGATCAGCAGTTGCCACTCAACTCCGTCAGACTCGATACATGAACAACTTTGAGGAGTTTAAGGCAAATGATGGAGAGAGTTTGAAAAGTGTGTTTGACAGATTTTGGGCAGTGATAAATGATTTGTACAAGATAAAGGTGACAAAGACTGAACTAGAAGCCAATCTAAAATTCTTAAATGCTCTTCAACCAGAATGGAGCAAATCTTGTCATCGAATGAGGAATGATATCAGAATTTCCACAATGCCAATTCAGGAACTTTATGAAATCTTGATGACTGATGAGAACATGGTACTGGAAAAGAAAGCAAAGATTGATAAGAAAAACATGCCGAAGTCAGTGGATCCGATTGCTCTTCTAGCAAGTCAGTTAGTCGAACAAGCATTATCTGAGAATGCTTATGATGGGTCAACTGATGACGATGCTGAGGCTTTGGAAAAGGCTTTGATCCTCCTCTCTCAACATTATCAGAAGAAGTTACAACACAGATCAGGTTCAAACAACCTCCGCTTCACTTCTGGTTCAAAGAAAGTGGAACCCGGTGCTCCCTCAAAACCATATATTCTAAAGTATAAACCTGCTAAAGTGACTGAGCTGAAAAAAGAAGACAAGAAGGTTATGAACTGCTTCAATTGTGGAAAACCAGGACACATAGCAAAAGAGTGTCGAGTGAAAGTTGTCAAAGATTCTGCGTTTTACAAGAGAAAGTTGGAACTGACAGAAAAGAGAGAGAATGGAACAATTATGTTAGCTGAAGAGGAATATTGGCTTGATCACTCAGACAATGAAGTTGAGAATGAGGAAACAGCTGCCATGTGTTTCATTGGGGATGATAAGAGTGATGATGAAGATGAGGACACCTCCACTGATGAATCTGAGGTACCTACTGAGTTTGATTTCAACTTTATTTCTTCTCAAATGAACGTCAAAATAAATGCTTTACATGACTTACGTTCAAAGTTCTTATTTGAAAAGCAAACTAATCAAGAAAAATCTGTCATGATTGAAAATTTGCAAATTTCATTGAAAGATGAAAATTTTATTTTGACAGATACAAAAGATAAGTTTCAAAAGAAATTGGATGAATTAGAAACTTTAAACAAGACTAATCTTGAGTCTTTGACTGAATTGACCAAATTAAATCAAGATTTTTCTGATAAAATAATTGTTTTAGAAGGAAAATTATATAAGAGAGAACAAACTGAGCAAACCATATATATGAATAAACCAAGGAGTGATGAGACAATAAAAGAAAGATGGGGACTTGGTTTTGAAAATCCACATTGTTTAAACAATGTTATATCAAAAGCCCCCACTTTATATAATTTCGATTATCTAAATCTTGCAAAAATATGCTCCTCAATTTAAAATTGAGTGGATGAATGAAAAGCAAGAATTAGAAATTGAAAATCAGAAAAGAATGAACAACAAGAAAATGGAGATGCCATTTGTTTATACTCGTGAAAATGTCAAATATTTTCCTGAAAATTCAAAGAAGTCCAGAAAATCTCAAAATGTTTTAAATGTCAATTCTTCCATTAAATCTTCATTATCAAATGATTATATTGATATATATGCCAATAGCACTAATAAGGAAAATATTTCTCCGGTTTCTTATGATTCTAAGAGATATATTCCCCCATTGGTGTTAGAGAGTAAAATTAATGATCTTGAAGATAAAATGGAAGAACAAAGTCTTCAAAATGATTTTGAAAATGGTTTATTTCTGTTTATCATGAAATCTAGTTTTGAAGATAAAATCATTTCTCAAAAACAAGACTTTGATGACAAAATTAATACTGGATTATCTGATGATTCTAAGGAAAATTCGCAAAATGTTCAAAACAGTGTAGGTTTGCGCCAACCATTGGTAGCGCAAACTGATTACCTGCGCCAACAATTGGTAGCGCAAAACTCAGTTTGCGCCACCAAGGGGTCGCGCAAAACGTCTTCAGTCTTGTGCGTTTCTGAAAATTCTGACTCCAAGGCTAGTTCAACTATGATGAAAGCTCAGTTTGATTTCTTAGATAAAATTTCTTCTTCCAATTCAATTGTTGATGATTTTTTTATACTAAATGATCAGTATTATAAACCAAAGCGTAAAAGAAGAAGGTCAAAGAAGTCAAAGAAGAAAGATAATGTCATTTCTGAAAATTCTAATTCTTCTGATTTTACTGTTTCAGATCGGACTTTGAACAAGTCAACAAGGCAAAATAGTTCAGAACCTTCACTACAACCGTCAAATCAGGATCCCTCTTCTTCCTTGCTTAATCTTACTGATCTTGATTTTCTGTTTGAGCATTTTTATGATGATGTTCCTAAATCTAACACTGAAAATGCTTCAAATGTTTTGAATCAGGAATCTGTGAGCGCATCTACATGCAATTCCGCTGCATCTATCTCTGAAACTGATGTTGTTCTAGTACCTTCTGAATCTCAAAACTTTCATTATGAACTTCATCCAGCTTAATCAAAACCTAAACAAGTCAATACTGAATCTGTTCAAAAAGCACCTGTTCAAGAACAATCTGATCAAGTAGAACCAGCTCAAGAAGAAGAACAAACTGCTGATATTCAACCCGCAATTCCAGAGTCTGATTCTGATGTTGTTGAATTACCTCCTCCTCCAGTTCAAACAGTTTCTATCTCCTCATCTGACATAGATGTAACTAAAGCTCTCTCTCAACAATTAGAAGTTGTTCAAGAAGTTATTGATCCTCTCCCTCATACCACCAAATGGACAAGATCTCATCCTATTCATCAGATTATTGGTGATCCTCAAGCAAGCGTATCTACACGTTCCAAGACGGCAACTCCAAACGAATGTCTATTTACTTGCTTTCTAAGCAAGATTGAACCAACCAAAGTATCTGAAGCGTTGGAGGATCCGGATTGGATAATAGCGATGCAAGAGGAACTCAATCAATTTGACGCATTAAAAGTTTAGAGACTTGTTCCAAGGCCAAAAGGAAAAAGCATTATTGGCACAAAGTGGATATTCAAGAACAAGAAAGATAAAGATGGTATCGTCGTTCGTAACAAAGCTCGATTGGTTGCCAAGGGTTATCGACAAGAAGAAGGAATCGACTACGATGAAACTTTCGCTCCGGTTGCAAGATTAGAAGTTATTCGAATGTTTCTCGCTTTTGCTGTTTATCGCAATTTCACCGTGTATCAGATGGATGTAAAGACAGCTTTTCTTAACGGGAAACTGAAAGAAGAAATTTACGTTTCTCAACCAGAGGGATTTGTTGACAAAGAACATCCTGATCACGTATATTTTCTTGATAAAGCACTGTATGGCTTGAAACAAGCACCGAGGGCGTGGTATGATGAGTTGTCGGTCTTTCTGATCAAATCCGGGTTTACCAAAGGATCCATAGATACCACTCTTTTCATTTATCGTTCTAACTTGGATATCTGCTTAGTTCAAATATTCATAGATGATATTATATTTGGTGCGACTAATAAATCTTTATGTACTTGGTTTTCTGATCTCATGACCTCCAGGTTTCAAATGAGCATGATGGGAGAAATTAATTTCTTCCTCGGCTTACAAGTGAAACAGCTTCCAGATGGAATCTTCATTAATCAGTCAAAGTATGTGTTTGACATCTTGAAGAAATTCAAGATGGACAAATCTTCTTCAATTGGCACGCCTATGGCTCATGGTGCTAAAATTGGACTTGATCCGGATGGAAAAGTTGTGGACGTCAAGACATATCGAGGAATGATTGGATCACTCATGTACCTAACTGAGAGTCGGCCGGATATCATGTTCTCTACCTACTTATGTGCCATATTTCAAGCAAAGCCAAAGGAATCGCATCTCTTAGCAGTCAAGAGAATCTTTCGCTATATCAAAGGAACTCCATACTTAGGTTTGTGGTATCCTAAGAGTTCTGACTATAAACTAATTGCTTATTCTGATGCAGATTTTGGTGGAAATCAATTGGACCGAAAAATCACTTCAGGTCACCTTCAATTTCTCGGTGATAGACTGATAAGATGGGCGTCTAAGAAGCAGAATTGTGTTTCTATCTCAACTGCAGAGGCAGAATACGTCGCCGCATCTAGTTGTTGCGCTCAAGTGCTATGGATGAAGACACAACTTCGTGACTACGGGATGCTATACAAAACAGTTCCAATCTATTGTGACAGCAAATCCGCGATCGCGATATCAGTCAATCCGGTCCAGCACACAAAGACCAAGCACATATATATGAGGTATCACTTCATAAAGCATCATGTGGAAGAAGGTACTATTGAATTATATTTTGTTCCAACTAAATATCAACTTGCTGATATTTTTACAAAAGCTTTAGATGAAAAACGTTTTAATTTTCTGCTTTCAAAACTCGGCATGTTGAATTTAAAAGTTTAAATCTTTACAAATTTTATTCTATAAAGTAAAAGCTTTACAAGTTTTCTTTCTTTTGAATAAAATGTGTGTCAAGGATAAATTTTCAAGTTGCTTTGTTTATATAGAATTTTTATATGTTCAACTTTCAAATCTTACTAAAATCGAAAGGTCAGCAACATGTTTGAAGCTTTTGCATTCTTCTTTAAAGATATGTGATTCAGAATATTTATAGTTTACAATGCTTGAAAATCCTAAAAAGTCTGAATTATGGATCGTAATGAAAATATGGGCTAAGCACTTAGTTGTAAAACCGAGTGATTGAGATGAATTTTATATTTCTAAAATTCAGAAATCTCTAAGTTTAAAAGTTTGTACCTGTGACCTTTCTGGTTTGGGAAACTAAGTTCCGTGGGATGCTTGTCATCTGGTCCCCTAAGGTCAATTGGTCTGGTAGTGATCGAACCCAAATCCTTCTATAGAACCAGATCGAAAGTCATGTTCTACTGGTATGAATGGGTTTAGGATATGTCGATGTAGCCTTTCTGATCTGGGAGAGTAATTTCCAAGGGGTGCTTGACATCTAGTCCCCTAAGGCCATCTGGTCTGGGAGCGGCTGACCCAAATCCTGCAATAGGGTCAGATAGAAAGTTACGTTTACGGCATGTTCTTTACTTACCAAAATTTTTGATTAAAAAGATGTCAAAGTGCACAAGCTTAAAATATGCCAAAGAGCACACTCATGTGAAGATGCCAATGTGCAAAATGCTAAAAGATGCCAATGAGCACACATCTCATGATACTTGGTGATATTTCCGAGTTGCGATAAACCTGTAAATTTGTGAAAGTCTTAATTCTTGATGGCTTAGTGTGAATACATGCAAAGTTCTCTATTATATTTTTAGAATTGCATTTTCTTGAAGCTAATCGAAGTTCGCATGCGAGCACACTGAATAGATTGCTGGAAGTTTTTGAAACTGAACATGTCTTAACTTGATATGCAATGAAACTTGTATCTGTATCCAACAACACACAATTGATTTCAACTGATTGATAAATCTGTGATATTTTACTGAGTAGAATTTAATTTGTTTAGTGTTTAAAATTTTATATGTTCATCTGTTTCAAAATTTATATTCAGTATATTTTTCTTTTTACACTGATGTTTATATGTTTGTGTATCCATATCTTTGTAAATTGGTATGTGCTTATTTCAAGGGGGAGAGAGCATCTGAATGAGAATTTGACATCATTCTGTTTTTGAGGGGGAGTGAATAAGGTGGTCAGGTACATATCTGATAAAATGCTTAAAGTTCGGATCAGAAGTTCATCAGGTAAGTGTTTCTGATTTTGTTCTACACAAATGCTAATCTGATTTGTTTTATTTAGTGCATTTGTGTAGGGGGAGTAACAGTGATTTTCAGGTAAAATTTCATTTTTTTTAAGTGCTATTAGGTGTATTTTTTTTAGAATGTAATTTTTTTTAGAGTGTTATTTTTTTTAGTATTTTTGTATATATTTTTTTGTGTGATATAAATAGTGTTAGCCCTGTTCATGTTTCCTTTTCTCGCTCCATTTCTCTTATTTGAACTCTGACTTTTGGTTTTTCCCTCTCTCTGTGTGACGATTTCTTTCTTTGATTTCAGACTTGTTCATCGTTTCAGGTATGTTAGTATACTTACATTTTGTGTTTGATTCAAGTTTGTATCATCTGATTGCTTATTCGATTTTCTTTTTGAAATCTCACTGTGCGATTTGTTTTCCACTGTTCATCGTCCTCTTCATTCAGATTGCTTATATTTGTTAAAATCAAATCTTGGGTTTGTCTTAGTTACTATTTTCGAATCTCAGGTATGTGTTTTCAACCTTTATTTTGTTCTATTATGCTTCGATTTTGAGTTTTGGGTTTGATTGTGTGCGACTGTTCATCTTTCTTTTTCAAAATTTTCGAATTTTTTCTTCAATAATGGTTTTAATCAGTACCAACTTGCTCGAAATATGCTTAATTCAATATATGTATATATTTCGAACAAATATTTTCTTTCAGATCGCTTTATTTTGAACTTTTTGAAACATAGAGATGAACTCGCACATTTTTTTAGAGTTTTCTAGGGTTTTGCGTATTCTCAGTTGCTCGCGCAAACTTAAGTTTGCGCCACCTTCTTGTAACGCAAACTTAGTTTTTCGCTACATGTTGGTAACGCAAACTTTGTTTTGCGCTATCAACTTGAAACACATTTCCTTTTTGTAGCTAGTTTTGTTTTAAGTGTAGTTTTGCGTAACAAGTTGGTCACGCAAAGTTACTTTTGCGCTAACCTTTGGTCACGCAAAGTTTCTTTTGCGCTACCTTCGTGTCACGCAAACCTTTGTATATTTCTTGTGAATGAAATTTTTTCTAAGTCAAGTTTACTTTACAAGTGCATCGCGCAAACTTCGATTTGCGCCATGTACTCGATACGCAAACTTTGTTTTGTGCAAACAGTTTGTCGCGCAAACCATATTATGCGCCACCCGTTCATAACGCAAAACTGAGTTTGCGCCACTCACTTGTCACGCAAACTTGACTTAGACAAAATTTTCATTTTTTGTGTGTTTTTCAATTTTACTTTCCATGGCTTATTTTCTTTGTTTATGTTTTCTAGGTATTATCATGGCTTCTCATAAAATCACTAATCCCATGATCCAAGATGAGAATGAATTCCAAGATGATCCGTCTGATCGTGCTTCTCGAGAGACGCCTATGCCTTCTGTACCTTCTGATGGGGCGAACCTTTCTGCTCAACACCGAACACCGAATGATGTTTTACCGACTATGCTCTATATCTTGCCATACAAGCCAAACAACTACTTTGTGGATTTTGACAAGATTAAGATTCATCCGGTTAGCCGAGCGATTCTCAAAGGACATCTTCTTGCTCCGGCTCTTACTTATTGTGCCGATGTTCCTGAGGTTTATCTACAACAGGCCTGGCATACAATCACAAAGAATGAGCGAGTCCGTCCTCATTGCTTCGACTTACAGATTGATCAGTTTGAATCATTTCTCTCCTACAAGCGTCTTAGACTTATTCTGGAACTTCCTGAGCCTAATTCTCGACCAAGTCGAACTTCCTATGACAACTTTCCTTCCGAATCGGATGTATTAGAGGACATTCGTAATCTGGGCTATCTTGGTGATCTGGAGAAAGTCAGTCAGTTTGACAAATCCAACCTTCCTCCGGTTTGGTATGCTTTGTTCTTTGTACTCAACAGATGCCTCACTTCTAAACATTCTGGAACGGACAATGCCAGTCTGCATTATCTCAGATTGTTCCATGCAGTCGTATATGACTTGCATGTCGACTTCACGTATATTTTCTGAACCGAACTTTCCGAGAGAGTGCAAGACAAGTTGACTCATAAGAAGCGGAAGTTTCTTCCTTTCATTCGGTATATGAAGTTGATTGTTCGAAGTATGTTGCGAAGCAATTCAGATATTCCTCGCCGTCTTTCTTGGCCTCAAGTTCCGGATACTGGGATGACATTCATTCACCGACAGAAGAAGACTTTTGAGTATTCATGACAATTCCTTATGCACTAATAGCAAATTATGCTGATCTGACTGATGACAACATTGTTCAATACTGCATGGAGAATGATTTTTCATTGGAAGCTGAACAAGCTGAACCTTCTAATGATGAACAAGTTGAATCTTTTCATGCTGAACAAGTAATTCAAGCAGATGTTGAGGATCAACAAATAAGTGATGTACTTGCTGGAGTTGCTAATGCTGAAATTGATGATGAACCTGATGATGCTGAAGGTGATGATGATACCAATACTGATATTGGTAATGTTGCAGATGGAGATGACGATGACAATGATGATAATTATGGTAATGATGGTGATTAGCCTAGTCTTCATGTTTATGAAAGGAGGTTCAGGGAACCAGAAGTGCATACTCAAGAAGATGTTATGTCTGAAGAAGAGTTTGTTCCGATTAATGCTGCAGTTGGTAATATTCATGTTGATGAGCTCGATATAGCATTTGCAAATGCTACAACTCAACATCGGGTTCAAGATACAACATTTTCTCACTCTTCGCCTGAACTTACTCCTAGTGTTGACACTTCTTCAGTTGAAGTACAAGACACGACTGAGAAATTTACATCCGTGAATGAGGTCATCCGTCATATGAGTGAAAGGTTTGATGCTCAAAAGATTGAACAAATCCAGAAGATGAAGGCTTTGTTAAAAGGAAAGATGATAGAAATCGATCCTGATGTTCTTCCTGAAGTGATTCCTTTCCGAAGACCAACTGGGGTAGTCATTCGTGAACCGTCCACAGTTTCTACTACTGCTCCAGCGATCGTTTCTATTCCTCCTCTTCCATCATTCACACAATCAGCTGGTATTTCTGCATCGACTTTTATGCCTCAAGTATCTACTTCAGTTCCTCCGGTGACTTCTAGCATTCCAGTTCAAGATCTTCCAATTTCAGAATTGACAGATATGCTTTATGCTCGTCTTCTTTCTATGTCGCCGCCAGAACAACAACATAAAGATTTGATATCTCTGCTAAGGAATTTCCAATCGACTCCGACTCCGACTTCTACTTTTACACCTGACAGGGTTTCTGCGTTGTATGAGGAGTTCAATTCCTTCAGATCTGAAGCTCGGACAAATTTTTCTGAAATCAAGGAAGGCATCTTTCTCTTGACTCAAGCTTTAACTGTTTTATCTGACAGGTTTGATCGTCACGAACAGAGTTGCAGAACTGAAGCAGGTTTGTCTCATAAACGGACACATGACCAAGATGATTCAGATCATCAAGGTCATGAGGGGGAGATGTCGAAGAGGCAAAGAGTGGAGAGTTCTTCAGTTAGAGAAGATCAAACTCAAGAAGAGGTGGCTAACAGAGAAATGAATGATGATAATGTTCAAGACTGCAGTGTTGAAGATCTTGTAATCAATATGATAGAAAGTGTTGATTTGTCTGCTATGTCTAATGTGCTGAACATTTCTGAACAGAATATCGAGAATAACTTGCAGATAGTCGTTTATGTTGATCCAGACACTGCAACAAGGTCAAATGACTTAGATGATTCTGAAGCAGCTGTTAGAGCATAAATATGTTGGATACAAGATCAAGAAGACAAAAGTCAAGGTTTAAGAAGTCAAAGCTGAAGAAAGTCAACTCTCAAGTGAAAGTCAAAGTCTTTGTAATAAAAGTCAAAGTCAACATTTGTATTAGTTTTGTTTCCTTGTTGTTTTAGTTGTAGGTATAAATAGTTTTCTTTTCTTTGTAATTAGTAGTTAACATAAGTGAAGCATAATATTCAGTTGTAAGTTTTTCCAGAGAGAGAGTTCTAGAGAGAGAAAGTTGTAATCTTGGAATTGAAAGTTAATCAAACAGGTAATTGATTGAATTCTTGTTTGTGTTTGTTTGATTAAGTGTTTAGAAACTAGAATCTGGGAATATCAATTGGTATCAGAGCAGATCCAAAAGTGAAATCAGATCAAGAAACAAGTCGACACTGTTCATCGAAGTTCAATTCAAATTTTTGAGTTTTAGTGTAAATTGCGAGTTGTAATTGATCAGGTTATGATTGTTGAGTGAATTCAATCATGTTTGTATGATTTGATTTGTCAATTGCACTGTAATTTTCTTGTAATTTTGGATTTTGTTGAAAGTTTGTTCACGAGTTCAAAAAGCATTGTATCATCATTTGATTTGTAATTTGAATGTGTGTTTTCGAAATTCATGTATAGTAATATGTTCTAAAGTTGATTTCGAGAAATTCTGCAAAGTTTCGACTTAATTGAAGAAGTATTGGATCGAAATCAGATGAAAAAGTGAAGTTTTTGATCGATATTCTGAAGAACGCGCTAGATCCAAGAAACGCGCAAGTTCTTCGCAAGAACGCGCAAGGGGAAGTTTTTGGTCAAAACGCGCAAGTGGAAGATTTTGGTCAAAACGCGCAAGGCATTGTTAGCGAGTTCTAGAAACTCGCTGATCGAAGTCTGCGAGTTTTGGAAAAGTTGGAAAATTTTCTAAGGACCAGAACGCGCACGTAGTGGTTAGCGAGTTCTACAAACGCGCTAATCGAAAGGTGCGAGTTTGAGAAGGAACAGTGATCTGCGAGTTCATTCATCGTACGAGTTTGGAATTTCAAGAAAAGTTTCTAAGTGTTTGAACGCGCAAGCTTGGTTAGCGAGTTTGTTCAAACGCGCAAGTATTGACTAGCGAGTTTTGAAAACGCGCACGTCTCATTTAGCGCGTTTCATCGTGAATAGTGGTCTGCGTGTTTAAACGTTAGCGAGTTCAAAAAGAAAAGTCACTTGCGAGTTTCAGCGTCAAGCGAGTTTTAACTATCTGCGAGTTTATCAGAACACGCAAGCTTTAGCATGCGAGTTTCACAAACGCGCAAGCCTTAGTCTGTGAGTTTTTCAGAAATAGTGACTTGAGAGTTCTATAGTGACTTGCGAGTTTTGTCATTTACTCAAATTTTTCAAAATTCTGATTGTGATCAAAATTTCTGAATTTTATTTTCAGAGTCATTTCTATATTCTTGTGATTTCATAATTGGACTAACGATCAGTTTCTATATTCTTATTGCATATTTGTTCAAACAGGTACATACAGGATGACTTCCAGAGACGCTCTCTCAATTGGAACTGATGTCAAGCCTCCGGTGCTGTTCAAAGGAGAATATGAACAATGGAGAGATAGATTTTTGGGCTTTGTTGATAGACAATCAAATGGAGAGAACATTCTGAAATCTATCACAGAAGGCCCAATGAAGAAACCTACTGAGGAGATTCCTGCTAGTGGTAATGATTCAGATGGAGCTCCGAGAACAAGGAGAGTGGATAAAAAGTATGCAAGTTTTTCTGATGAACAGAAGAAAAGGTTTGATTCTGATAAACAAGCCAGATCTTTGCTTTTACAAAGCATGACAAATGAGATATATGTGAAAATGGATAGCTACAATGAAACTGCCAAATCAATGTGGGATCAATTAAGAAAAATGATGTTGGGTTCTAGAGTTGGAAACCAAATGAAGGTAGCTAACTGCATAAACAGCTACGAAGAATTTAGAGCAAAAGAAAATGAAAGCTTGGAGGAAACCTATGATAGGTTTGTGTTGCTTCTGAATGAGCTTTCCAAGAACAAGGTCAACAAGCAACAGATTGAGAACAATGTAAAGTTTCTCAGCATATTGCAACCTGAATGGAAAGAGCACACGCGAAGGATGAAACAAATGAAGGATTTGAACGAAATACCTCTACATGAAGTCTACGAGACTCTGCGACAGAATGAAGAAGAGGTAGAAGAGAAAAGAGCTGAGAAAAAGAAAGTTGAGAAAGCTGTTGATCCTATAGCATTAGTGGCTGGAGAGAAAGAGAAAGAAAAGAAAGAGAAGAAGAATAAGAAGAAGACAGTGGTATTTAGTTCTGAATCAGAGTCTGAATCTGATGGAGATGATGGGGAAAGTCTCAAGCAGGCTATGCTATTGTTAACCCGTGCTTTCCAAAAGAAGTTCTACAAGAAGTCGGGATCCAATTCTCAGAGATATTCTTCATCAAGCTCAAAGAACCACGAGCATAGAGAAAGAGTGGAAGGAAATAGAATGATTGAGAAAAAGCCAAAAGAAAAGAATAAGTATGTAAATGATTACACAAGTACTTAAAAGAAGACGGCTAATGATCTGATCAAATGCTACAACTGTGGCAAGTTCGGACATTATGCAAAAGAATGTCGGAAGCCAAAGGTTCGCAACTCAGAATATTATCAAAACAAATTGCTCTTGGCCAAACAACAAGAAGCTGGCAGGGCATTAATGGCTGAAGATGAATACTGGTTGGATCATTCTGATGAGGAAGAACAAGAAGAGACTGCTCATCTATGCTTGATGGGAAAAGAAGTGAAAGATGATGATTCAGATGATGAGACTGCTGATGAGGTAATGAACTTAACTGAAAATGATTTCATAACCAAAATGGAAGCCATGAGGGTCTAACTTCAAGATCTTCAAAATAAATTGAAAACGGAAAAAGACAGAGTTGCTAGGAGAAATGAAAAGGTCTTTGAGCTCAACACGTCAGTTATTGAGAACAAAGATTTAATTGATTCTCTACGCAAATCTGCTTCTGTTTTTCAAAATGAAAAAGATTGTTTTGAATGTAAGATTTCTGAATTGCAAAAACAATTGTTTAAGTCTGATTCTGAAAAACAAGAATGTGTTCTAAAATCGTTTAAACTGCAGGTTGAGAACAAGACTTTAGAGAAAAAGGTAAATGGTTTGGAAGCAAAATAGTATCTTAGAGGCCAAACAGATCAAACTATTTTTTTGAATACACCTGATGAAGATATTGATTTTAAAGAAAAATGGGGATTAGGGTTTGATAATCCTCATTACTTAGAAAAAGCTATCAGAAAACAGCCAGGTCTATATAATGCAAATTATATGTATGCAGCTGATGAATATCCTCATTTGAAACCCAAATTTATCACCAAAGCATCAAAATAAGTTGAGGAAAAAGAAGATGAGAAAAGAATGAATTTGAAGAAAATGCAACTACCATTCTGTTATGAAAGACTTAATGATAGTTATCTTTCTAAAACACCAAAATTTCTTTCAACTGATTATTTTGCTAATTATTCTTTGACTGAGATGGAGGCAAAACCTGTTCAAGCCAAAATTTATGTACCTCCACTTGTCTTAGAGAGCAAAATAATTGAGTTAGAAAATATTTTATCTGATGAAAGAATTTTGAGTGATCTAACACAAAACGTATTTTCTACAGTATTAAAGAACACAGATTTTATTTGCAAATCTAAAGTGTGTTCTACATCTTCAAAAGTACCTCAAACTTCTAAGACTGATTTTGATGATCTATTTGAGTCTGCAAATGATTTTCTAAATTCTGATGAAGGGTGTATCGAGGAAATTGATATGTTTGACTTTGCTGCTCAACTTCCAAATCATTCTACTTTTATCATAAATGGAAAAGTTTTACCAAGTGTACATAAGAAAGGTGAATCATCAACTAAGGTTGGTGAATCAGTTTCTGGGAATGCTTATTGCTATGCTAATGGTAAGAAACATAAGAAACAACATTCACAGAACAAGAATAACACTGGTAAACGCAAGAAAAATCAATCTCAGAAATCTGACTTTCCTAATAAATCTAAATCTTTTGTTTCAGATTTAAGAAAGAAAAGGTCGGAAGCAAGAACCGAATGGCGACCAAAAAGGAAGAATGATGAGTATACTGAATCAATTTCTGATAATTCATATAATAGATCTGATAGTAGTGATAGTTTTGTAGTTGGTCAACTTGCTTCTCATAAACAAAACCTTGTAACTTCTTACAAGCGTTATTCAATAAAGCAATTGATTCAATTATCTCCTACTACTACTAAATCTTATCATTATCGGAGAAATGATTTTGCTTATCATCATAATTCTAATGATTGGTTTGGATATTATCATGTTTATTCTTCAAGATCAAATGTTTTTAGAGGTTTTCAAAAGAAAAGAAGATCCATATTCAAATGGATACCAAAATCTTGTGCTAATCTGTTAGGACCCGTTTTTAAATGGATACCTAAAATTGTTGTTTCCTGATTTCTCTTGCAGACCCGGCATATGTGGTACTTGGATAGCGGTTGTTCCAAGCATATGACCGGGCAGAAAGCTTTATTGTCTAATTATATAGAGAAATTCAGCGGAAATGTTCGATTTGGGAACGACCATGTTTCACCAATCTTAGGATATGGTGATATCATTCAAGACAACATAACGATTAGGAAGGTGAGTTATGTCGAAGGTTAAGGGCACAACTTGTTTAGCATCGGTAAATTCTACGACAAAGGGTTAGAGGTCAACTTCAAAGCTAAGAGATGTTCGGTTCGTACTGAAGACGGCAATGAACTCTTAGTTGGCAATCGAAAGACAAATCTCTACACCATCAATCTTTCAAAGGTTCAGAATGATAGTCACGTTTGCTTATTGACAAAAGCTTCGATGCAGCAAAGTTGGCTTTGGCACAGACGATTATCGCACCTGAATTTTTGTTATATCAACAAGTTGGTCAAAGACAAGTTGGTCAAAGGACTTCCTGAGCTGAGACATGAGAAAGAACACTTATGTGCTGCATGTGAGAAGGGTAAGATGATGAGAGCTCCGCATAATCCGAAGCCTGAACCAAGCACCAGTTCTCCACTAGAGTTACTGCATATGGATTTGTGTGGTCCGATGAGAACACAAAGCTTAGGTGGAAAGAAATACGTGTTGGTTATTGTGGATGATTACTCAAGATACACGTGGGTCAAATTTCTTCGATCAAAAGATGAGACGCCCGAAGTTCTCATTACTTTCTTAAAGACGACCCAGGTGAATATGCAGCGACAAGTCAAGTTTCTTCGAACGGACAACGGCACAGAGTTCAAAAACAAGATTGTTGAAGAATATCTCGAATCGGTCGGGATATCACATCAGTACTCTGCTGCTCGTACGCCTGAACAAAATGGAGTAGTCGAAAGGCGAAATCGAACGCTAGTCGAGGCCGCTCGTATTATGCTCAGCCAATCCGATCTACCTCTATTTTTGTGGGCAGAAGCTGTGTCAACTGCATGTCATACTCAAAATCGGTCCATAATACACTGCCGTTTTCAAAAGACTCCATATGAGTTGATCAACAACAGAACACCAACAATCAAGTATTTTCACATATTTGGGTGTAAATGTTTTGTGCTTAACGACAGAGAGAGTCTGAATAAATTCAGTGCTAAGGCAGACGAAGGCATCTTCATTGGTTATTCTTCAACATCTGCAGCATATCGTGTTTATCTGAAGAAGTCAAAGACAGTCGTCGAGAGCGTTAATGTAACATTTGATGAAGATATGGCTTCTGAACAACTCAGTTCAGAACCCGTTATCACTGGAGTATTAGCTTCTGGACAGATCAGTCCAGAACCTGTTTCTACAGAAAAAAAATTCGGATAACGCTTCTACTTCAGTTTCACATTTATCTGATTTAGATTTGTTATTTGAATTCTTTTATGATGAGTTTCTAGGTTCTAATGTATCTAAATCTGTTGTGACTGACAGGTCTGAAGACACAAGTTGCAATCATCCAGTCACTTCAGAAGTCATAACTGAACAAGAATCCTCCGTTCAGTCAGAAACTCACATTCCTATAATTACTCCTACAGTTGAAGATATACAAGTAACTGATGAGCCATAAGTAACTGTTTCAGTTGGGTGTCATACATTGTCTACTCAATAGCCAGATTATGTTGTTCCAACTGATACTTCTGCACCTGAAACTTCAATTGCAAACCCCCTTTCTATTATTCAAACTGAAGAGCCTGATAGTGGATTTATAGATGATGATCATGTTCACACTTCATCTACTCCACTCCCTCATAAGCATCGCTGGACCAAAGAGCATCCTTTACATCAAGTAATTGGAGATCTCAACAAGCCTGTACAAACTAGGTCAGCGACTCTTAATCAATGTATGCATGACTCATTTCTCAGTAATATTGAGCCCACGCGAGTACCAGAGGCTCTTGCTGATTCGGATTGGGTATCTGCAATGCAAGAAGAATTAAATCAGTTTGAAACCCTGAAGGTCTGGAGATTAGTTCCAAAACCGGAAGGTAAATCCGTGATTGGTACTAAATGGGTATTCAAAAATAAAAAGGATGAAGATGGTATCGTCATTAGGAACAAAGCTAGACTTGTTGCCAAAGGTTACCAGCAAGAGGAAGTCATAGACTACGATGAGACGTATGCTCTAGTAGCGCGTATAGAAGCAATCTGCATGTTTCTAGCCTACGCAGCTCATAAGAATTTCACAGTCTATCAGATGGATGTGAAAACAGCCTTTCTGAATGGCATTCTTAAGGAGGAAGTACACGTGTCTCAACCAGAAGGGTTCGTCAATCCAGATAAGCCAGATCATGTCTACATCTTGGACAAAGCCCTGTATGGTTTAAAACAAGCCCCTCGAGCATGGTATGATGTTCTATCTAAATTCTTGGTCAAGTCAGGTTTTTCCAAAGGTAAGGTTGATACCACTTTGTTCATCAAAAAAGAAAAAGCCGATATCATCCTTATTCAAATATATGTTGATGATATAATATTTGGCTCTACTAATCCTAAATATTGCAAAACTTTTCTAACCTCATGGTGTCATGTTTTCAAATTAGTATGATGGGAAAGATGAATTTCTTTCTCGGATTACAAGTAAAACAGTTTTCAACGGGAATTTTCATTAACCAATCTAAGTACATTTTGGATATTCTTCGGAAGTACAAAATGTAAAATTGTAAACCAATTGGAACCCCGATGGCACCAGGTACTAAGATTAGCACTGATCCTTCGGGTAAAAGTGTTGATGTTAGAACTTATAGAGGTATGATAGGATCGTTAATGTATCTTACATCAAGTAGGCCAGATATTATGTTTTCAACATGCTTATGTTCTAGATATCAGGTTGTTCCTAAAGAATCTCATTTGGCTGCTGTCAAAAGGATTTTTAGGTATCTTAAGGGGACTGCAGATCTTGGTCTGTGGTATCCTAAGGATACTGGTTTTCAACTGACTGCCTATTCAGATGCAGATCATGCAGGTTGCATGTTGGACAGAAAGAGCACTTCAGGTCACATTCAATTCCTTGGAGACAAACTCGTTAGTTGGGCATCAAAGAAACAATTATGCCTTTCCACATCAACTGCTGAAGCAGAGTACGTAGCTGCTGCCAGTTGCTGCTCTCAAGTGTTGTGGATGCGAACACAGCTGCGAGACTATGGATTCAAGTTTGATAAAATTCCAATATATTGTGACTCGAAGAGTGCAATCGCGATATCTGCTAATCCTGTCCAGCATACGAAAACCAAACACATTGACGTCAGGTATCATTTTATTAAAGATAATGTTGAAAAAGGAACAACTGAACTTTATTTTGTAAAAACAGATTATCAGCTTGCAGATTTATTTACCAAACCCTTAGATGAAAAGAGATTTAACTTTCTTGTCTCTAAGCTTGGTATGTTAAATCTTAAGACATAATCGGTTGTTACCTAATAAAGTTATGTATTGTTATTTTTCATCATTTTCTTTATCTTTATGTCTGAACGATATCTGCACTTTAATTGTTTGCTCATGTTATCAGGGGGGGTAAGAGAAGATTAAAGATAAATCATTATTTTTTTGAGGGGGGGCATAACTAATTTCTGCATTTTACTTAACTGACAAATTTTTGTGATGCATGATTTTAGGGGGAGCATATAACAAAAGGAGTAAAGAACTATGATTTCTGATTATTTCAGATCAGAACTCGTACTTTAATCGTTTTACTGCTTTATATCTTTTACATTCGAATAATTTTGTGAATAAAGTTGCTTTGACTAGATTTTGAGATTTTTGCAGGATGAGAGAAGCTGACAAGATTATATCTTAATGACTTCAGCTTGACTTCATGAGATTTAAGATTGCGTGAAAAGGTAAATTTCTTATCTTAATCTCAAATATATCTGAAAGAAGGACAACTTTCAGATATAGAAAACATGTTCTAAAATGTTCAAACCACTTCCCGATTCTTAAACAGATTTCATGAATTGGAAGTGTGATTTTAAATGTTTTCATTTTTCATTTTTGAGCTTCAATGATTAATAAACCGTGTGTTTTCAAAGATATATACTTGTGTATTGTCTTTTCTATATACTTTCAAGTATTCACACACACCGGTTTGACTTTTTGTTCACATTGTTCTTACCATGTCTCATATTGAAACAATTTTTCGATGGTAAGACACCCCGCTTGTACTTTAAAGAATTTTGAGCGTTATTTCATTTCGAAACGTCATTTCAAGAATGTCTATATTTTTGTTTCATATAGACAATATCCATTATTCTTGATCTTAAGCTTTGATTGTTATATCATTCATTTCTGATCATTTTTCATACAATGTCATATTTTCAAACAAACCTTTTGCATTCATGTTCATTCATTCAATATACTTGTTTGAAAACACTTCAATGTTTCAAATGCTCAAATCTTCATGATTATATTTTATGAGCATACATATGATATTTGTATATGAGCTTTAACTAATAAAGTTAAACCATTTAAGCAACATTATGCTTTCATAGGATTATATGGGTTCTTTGTGCTAGGACTTACATGAACTTCTATGAAATCATGTTAACTAGTGATTTCTACCCAAGAAGTTAATCCATAGAGATTGAGTGTGAGGAGTCTAAAAGAAATGAGTGTGGGTGTGATGAGGTAAAATGTAAATGAGAGTTTTGTTAGACGTGAGCATAATGATAAAAAGAAAGAGGGTGAGAGATCAGAGTAAAAGAATATCAAACTCTGCACCAACTACTTTCTGAGCCGGGCAGCCACATTACTAGCGTTTCACAATTCTTTGGTGAACGTTATTGAAACAGACAACTAGCCCATGCCAAATCTTGCTTTCTACCCCACCAACCACTCATTTTCTTCTCAAAAAGAAAATGTTTCACATTTTCAAGGGGACGCAGCACATATGCTATCTGGTTTTCATTTGGAAAATCTGGATATTGAAAAAGAAGGAAGTCTGCCCCACCTTCGCACTTCAATCATGCACTTTGAGTCTGTGTTTATCTACTGTTGTCTCAGTGGTTTACACAATGTTGAACCTTATTAAAAGCAATTATTCGTGCTTAATTCTTTCTACACGTGCACGAACATACAAAGAATTTGTTTCTTTGTCATAACATTCATAGAAATTGCCTTTGTGGTATTTCGATGATTGGATGGAAGCCCTGGGGGAGTGAACATCAAAAAGCTCCTTTATATTGTGTATTCGTTACACACAGTGACTTTGTGTTACTGACAGGCATTTTAACTGATTCATCTGTTGATTCAGGGGTTACATGTTCTTATTTTATCTGGATTTGCAAAGATCTAGATGAATACTTGGTTATGGATCACAGAATCAGAGGCTCCGTTTGATAGATCAGATTGGTCAATGACATTTCTTGGAAGAAAAGTTTTGATGATATAGATGCTCAAATCATCAAAAAGGGGGAGATGGTATCAAGAAATGATAAAGTTTTTGATAGATGATTTTCAGAAATGTCCAAGTCAGAAAAGTTCAAAGTAAAGATTTGAAGAAGATCAAAGAATTTTTGAAGATTGGAGGAAATTTTCTTTGAAGATTATTTGCTAAAGCAGTCCGAGCTGATTCTGAAGATAATTTCTTTCCAAAGTCTGAAAGTATTATTGTGAAAGTTTTGGGGAGATTGTTAATCGTTTGAAGAAAGTTTTGGAAAGAATATCGTCAAAGAAAAAGGGGAGATTGTACTGATAGAGATTAAAGTGAAGACTGGATTGCCAGATCTTTAAACAGTGATCTTGAATCCAAAGGGGGAGATTGTTAGAGCATAAATATGTTGGATACAAGATCAAGAAGACAAAAGTCAAGGTTTAAGAAGTCAAAGCTGAAGAAAGTCAACTCTCAAGTGAAAGTCAAAGTCTTTGTAATAAAAGTCAAAGTCAACATTTGTATTAGTTTTGTTTCCTTGTTGTTTTAGTTGTAGGTATAAATAGTTTTCTTTTATTTATAATTAGTAGTTAACATAAGTGAAGCATAATATTCAGTTGTAAGTTTTTCCAGAGAGAGAGAGAGAGAGAGTTCTAGAGAGAGAAAGTTGTAATCTTGGAATTGAAAGTTAATCAAACAGGTAATTGATTGAATTCTTGTTTGTGTTTGTTTGATTAAATGTTTAGAAACTAGAATCTGGGAATATCAGCAGCAAACGACATGAGAACTTTCTTTGCAAACTTCATAGAGATCAATTCAGATGACGATGATGACATCAGATACGAAAAGCTCTGCAAAGTGAAAGAAGAGGATTGCGATGATATAATCGTTTTATCTGACACTGAAGAAAATGTTTTCTATCTTGATGCCAAGGATGAAGAAGTTGCAAACACTCTGTACGGAGACCTTCCTTCACAAGATGAGATTCCTGAAGCTACTCCAGTTACTTCTAGTCCTGTTATTGATACAGCTCCGACTACCACTGCTCCTTCAAGTACATTTGAAGTTGGTCTGTCGTCAAGAGCTCAAGCGGATATTCCTTCTTCTGATCCTGTGATCCCTCCGTCTATCCTAGAAGAAGGTCCAGCCTTGACTAGACAACAGAGACAAAGAAGTTTACAAGAAAGGCATATGGCTTCAAGGCTTAGATCTGCTTTTCTCGAGGACTCTCAGAGTAATATTTTTGTTTCTAGGAGAAGACAGATCAACATAGATGTTATTCTTGGCGTTGAAAAGAAGTCAACAGATTATCAGTACGAATACTTGATGTTCATCAAATGCCAACGCCGTGGAAAACATCTAATTCTTCTCCTCATCTGATAGTACGGGTTATCAGTGTTTCGATAAAGAAGTTTGTTCATATCTGGTATCCTGTATTTGAAGTGGAAAGAAGAGATTACGTCTTATATACTTTCTCGGAGGCTGATTTTAATGATTTATCTATTGATGACATTGAGTTTCTGTACGATCATTTCAGGAATCTTTATCACAGAACTGTAGATGTCTCTCAAGCATTGTTTGTGATTAAAAGATTCATTCGACGCTAAATCAGTTTCTACAGAGTTTTTGACTTACAGATGGTTGCCGAAAGCTTTCAGCTTGTGGTAAACCTTCAAAGACTCGACCGTAGCTTGCCAAACATCGACTCATATTCTTTATTCACTATTCTTCAGAATCCATATGGAGTTGTTTACAGGAATGCTTCTAGTCAGAAATGCTTCCTAACATTTGAAGAGATTAATCATTACTCTGATGGAACGTTGAAGGTGATCAAGCTATAGTTGGAGAATCGTTTAAAAGCCACTGTAAGAAGCTTTTTGGAATCAAGAAGTGAACTATTTCAAATCGAGAATGAAGAGATTCAACTTCTCAAGAAAGTATTGAATACCATTGATGAGAGGTTGATCTTCCGCTCAACTCTAAGACGCTTAGAAGTTTTGCTTGGGCTAAATCGACTTCGTCAAAGAGAAGAGCGCCATTGATTACTAAGGGGGAGATTGTTAAGTCTATTTTGAATAGTAATCAATGTATTTATTAACCGTGGTCTTAACTGTGTTTAGTTTGCTTATCTGTATTGGTTTAGACCTTGGGGTATTTAAGTCCCCTTGGTGCTTTGTGTTTGTAACTTTGGAACTCATTTGAATACAGATTACATTTGGCGCATTCTTACTATCTCTCTCTCTCTAGACTTTGATTGCTAAATCTTGTTTTGTTTGAGAATAGCTTGATAATTAGGGATTATCAACTAAAACTATCGAGCATTCAAATAACATGTGGATATATGTTGTACCATTTATCCCTACATATACAAACATTCAAATAACTTTCATGTAATACAAACAATCACTAGTAGTTTAATAGTAACGATCACTGAGTAGTGATGATGAATTGTGAAGGTGTAGAGAAGGTAATAAGGTTGAAAGGGTTACGCAAATGAATTCAACCAAGTTTAGTATATCCATCCATATTATAATTTAGCAAAATTTAAAATATAATAATTTGAAATTTGAAAATCAAAACTAGTTTTACTATTAACTAAACTTTAATTAATAAATAATTAAAAAAAATAAGTCGGTACGGTACAGTATTACCGTGGTATACGACTTCTGATACCACGTACCTAGATAGTTGGTACGGTATACCAACCAATTATATTGGTACCACTTAAATTGGTACGGTTGGTACATAAATTGGTTGGTTTGTATCGGTACAAAATTGACACCCCTATTATAAAGTAGACATAAAAAACTCTTAAATACAAATTATTAGGCACAAGGTACCATCATTTTATGCAAGATTTTAAAAATCTCTTAATTTACAAGTATCAAAGCACAAGATATATATTACTACTGCAAACTTTTAACACCCACCAATTTGGTATGTACATGACATTTCTTTTATGCAAATCTTTCCATGCATCACTATTAATTAATATATTATATTACTATAAATTTGTTTTAATTATATTATTAAATATGTAATTGATTATTTTTTCTAGATGTCATTAAAATATATAAGATAATCATTGATGTCTAACAAAATACTTAATTTTTTTTATATAAAAAATATTATATTATTAAGCCTAAATTAAACAAATTTATAAAAAAAAACATTATCACTTTCTCAAAACTATCCAAAATCGTACGGTAAATCGATAAAAATAAAATGAAACATTAAAATCGTGATGTATCTCGCTGCATTGCGCGCGTATGCTTCTAGTTAATATATTATATTACTATAAGTTTGTTTTAATTATATTATTAAATATGTAATTAGGTTATTTTTTTTTATATGTCATTAAAATATATAAGATAATCATTCAATTCTAACAAAATACTTAATTTTTTTTATATAAACAACATTATATTATTAAGCCTAAATCAAACAAATTTATAAAAAAACAATATCACTTTCTCAAAACCATTCAAAATCGTACTGTAAATCAACAAAAAAACAAAAAATTAAAATGAAACATTAAAATCGTGATGTATCTCGTTGCATTATGCGAGTACGCTTCTAGTATGATTAAATATTATAACAACGTTTTCTTAAATTATTGAGTTTGGGGTTGACAAAAGTGTCATTTATCCACATATGATCTTTTATTCTTTTAAACCAAAAAAGATTATATGAGTTTTGCATATTCGTAATTTATTAGAATTTGTTGCATTTAATTTTGAACTCATAATAATTATGTATATTACAAGAATTAGTATCACCTGTACCACCTATCCATTAAATATTAATTTTAAAATGCTAGTTTTTGTTTTTATATTAAGCTGATATATGTTTTTATCTTTCAAGTTTCCAAAAACATTTTCATAACATTTCTTGATGATTTAAAATACTTGTGAAGATTGAAAATACACAACTGGGGGTGTAGCTCATATGGTAGAGCGCTCGCTTCGCATGCGAGAGGCACGGGGTTCGATTCCCCGCACCTCCATTTTCACATTTGTGTTTTTCCCTGTTTTTTTGGAAAACTGTACGGCGTTTCATATCCTTTTGAATTGAAATTGGATACACCCAAAAAGCTTGATGTAATCATCAAGAAGTACAAGATAAATAGCACAAAGTACAAGTATAAACAAGAGGGATACATAGTCATGGTTTGGTTATTATAGATAGATGGATTAAAATAAAATATAATCTAAGGGCTAAAGCAGTCGACGAACATAGAAAGGGAAGCCTCGGAGGCAGCAGGGAAGACGGTGGAGGGTTGTGAGTTGAGTCGCTTCTTCATGAGTAGTGACCACCACCCAAATAGCAGGTGGTGGTGGTTAGGAGATTCCGGTTGAGATGGGGTGGAGCCATGAGTCTCAGTACCGTTGTTGCTGCGGAGCTTCTTCAACTCGCTAGTCCACATATCAATTAATCCAGACATGATTTTGATTCTGTTTTAAGATGCAAAGACAGAGACATACAATTACTTACACATATGTGTGTATATATATTTATATATATGGCATGGCTAGGGTGATACTAGGGGAAAAAAGAGATGTGGTGGTTTGGGTAATGGATTCCACGGCTGTTGAGCAAATGGTTTTATTTAGTAAAGGTCAGGTGAAAGGATCTGTGTGCCGCTAAGGTTCCTTTTCCCAGATAAAATCCATCGATCCAAACCGTCAACTGCTGCTGCTGGTTGTCATGATTTAAAATTCCTTTTAATCTACGCCACACATATATAATAGAGTAAATTACAGATTTGGTCCCCTAACGTTTGACGTTTGTTATGGAATTGGTCCCTAAACTTCAAAAATGACAAATAAACCCTCCACGTATGCATTTTGTGTTGGATTTGGTCCCTCGAGCTAACGGTCGTCTATTTTCTGCCGTTAACGCCCCCCACGTGAGATGCACACGAGGGTAAATTTGTCTTTTTAACAATTTTATTTATTTTACCATTTTTTTAAAACACCAAGGACCAAAATTGTAACCTTAAACTCATGAGCCTTTAACCTTAAACCCAGGCTCTGGCGAAACCCATGCTCCGGCGAAACCCAGTCTCCGACGAGATCAGAGAGAGAGAGAGAGAGAGAGATTGAGAGAAGAGAAGGGATAGAGATCTGAGAGAGAGATCGATATAAGAGATGGAAAGAGATTGAGACTTCATTTTCCGGTCGGCCACTTCGTCTTCTCCGGCCGGCCACTTCATCTTCTCACTGTGGTCTGCAACTCGTCGGCGATACGCTTCTGGCGACTTCGTGGGTGTCTTTTTTGGTGTATTCTTGGAAAGAGAAGTACGATTAAGAATTGTTTGATTTAATTTGTATTGATGACAAAATTTGTGTTCTAAAGATGAATCCATATTTTTGGTTCAAGATTCTTTTAATACATAGGGGTTCAATGTAATCGATTCGTTTATTGGATATGGGTTGATTTAAGCTTCATGTTCTAGGTTCATGTTTTTGGTGTTCATCATGTAGAAGATGAACATTCAACAAAAATAATTAGAGTAAACATGGGTTTGATTTAGGATTTTGGTGTTTGAATATGGGTTTGATTTAGGATTTTGGTGTTTGAATATGGGTTTGATTTAGGATTTTGGTGTTTGAATATGGGTTTGATTTAGGATTTTGCATTATTAACATGAGTTTGATTTGACTTTTTTGAAGTTTGATGATGTTGGTGTTCTTGGTGTTCTTGAGGTAGGGGATGAATATTCAAATAAACTAATTAAAAAAATGGAAAAATAAATAAAATAGGTAAAATGACCATAATACCCTTGTGCTTAACGGAGAAATAGACGGTCGTTAGCTCGAGGGACCAAATCCAACACAAAATGCATACGTGGAGGGTTTATTTGCCATTTTTAAAGTTTAGGGACCAATTCCGTAACAAACGCCAAACGTTAGGGACCAAATCTGTAATTTACTCTATATAATATTATAACTATGTTTCACAAACTAGTTAAGAGAATTTCATATCATTTTCAATAATTATGTTAAAAAAAAAGTTAATTACACTCTAGGACCTTGTGATTAGCTCAAAATCTGGATATGGTCCCTATTTTGAAATAAGTACACCAGGGATCCATGTGGTTTGCATTTCGTTGCACTATGGGTCTCTATAGTTTGTGGTTTGCATTTCGTTGTACATCAGACCAACAGTGTAATTATAGGGACCCAGAGTGCAACGAAATGCAAACCATAAGGATCCCTGATGTACTTATTTCAAAATAGGGACCATATCCAGGTTTTGAGTAAACCACAGGGATCAACAGTGTAATTAACTCTAAAAGAATGAGATTTTAACAATTTTGTTGTTTCAATAGCTATGCTATCTTGTATATTAAAATAGAGAAAAGAGAGAAGATAAAAAAATCTCCAAGTTTAAGAGAAATCTCTAAAAACCACCTTTTAAGGGAAAAAAAGTTATTTTAATTTTTCCATCAATAAAAAACGTTGAAGTAAAATGTTTAAGAGAGATAAATAATATTTTATAAATGTGTTGATTATTTTTAATAATATAATCAATGTATTAATCTCTAAAATAACCAATTTGAGCCTAAACACTAACCTTTGTTTGTACGCCTATACACCCATAAAAATGCACATTAAGGTTGAATTTCTTCGAAATAATAGATGGATTTGGCACATAGCATAGAAATAAACACAAACATAGCTTGTGGATAGTTTGTTGAGCCCCATAACAAGCATAGCTTGTGGGTTCACAAAGTCTTGAAAAAAAAACAAAAAAAAAATAATAATAATACAAGAAAAAAAAGAACAAAAGTAAAATAAGCCTACAATCCATCAAAAACATTAGGAAAAGAACGTACCCTTATGTGCATACCAAAAAAAAACATAAACCGGTATCTTGAATACCAATAAATGAGCCTAATTTCACCTTTAACATATCCTAATGTGGGCGGATTTGGTCAGGGAGATGCATAAATAGTACTTCAATTTTATGGTAAACTCTTGGACTTGAGAATAAATTCAATTGTATCAAGATTGCATTCGTTTGTCTCGATCGGGAAGGACTTGAGCGTATACACGTCCCTATACACACTTAAGAGCATAGAGTGACACCGTGAGTTTCCATCCGTATAGATCACTATCCCCTCCCTTAGCGACTATGGTATGTCTGCAAAATCTTCTTAGGTTGCGATTAATTTTTGCAACATGCTTGATTGGTATGTGTTGGATTGACGTTTTGGTAGTCATATATTCCTACTTACTTTGATTTCCAACTCATGGCATTTAGTTGTGTTTATAATCTTAATGTTTGATTATGTTTCGTGAGATTGTGGGATAACTCGTTTTGACATCTTCGGAGATAATCGTTTTTTTTTTATTATTTCCCTTTTCTTTTCTTTTTCTTTCTTCTTCTTCACTCGTATTTGTTTCATTTCTTTCTTGGGGACAAGAAAGTTTAGCTTGTGGGTGGTTTGTTAAGTGCATTTTATGCACCTAACTTTGTGTATTTTTGTTGTGTCTTTTATTCTTTTTTGTCTTTAGTCTAGTCCTTTCATGCATTTTTATACCTCGTTTGCATTTATTTATCTAATCACGGTTGGAATGGGATTTGGAATGGTTTTTTATGCTTTTGGTATGATTTTGTGCAGATTACACACGGTGTTAGAGATGATTCGGTGGATGACTCGAAGAATGATGCGGGAAATGAGGTGAAGGAAGCGAGGATGGGTGCACGAATTGATGAAAAGATGGAAGAAGTGAAGATTGAAGATTTTGCACTTCGTGGGTGCAATTGATATTTTCATGGATGCGAAGAAACTCCTCTGGAAACTAAAGTTTACAATATGTCCGCTGTCACGGGCGTGAAGAATTTCTTCATGCCAGTGAACAAATTCTGGAAAATTTCTCTAAACTTTCTGCCCTGCGTCACGCCAGTGAAGGGTTACTTCACTGGCGTGAACGACCGTAACATTTTATTTTGGGTTTTTATTCTATGGGCTTGGTTATTTTTGGTTATTTAAACCCCTTGTGAGGGTTTGTTTTAGACATCGCTTACCACTCTAGACAAGATACGTTTTTGATTTTTGGGATGAGACTCTCTTGATCGACTTCTCAAGCTTGGGGAAGAAGATTGTGCTTCGAGCTTAAGCCATTGGAATCCGATTTGCAATCGGTTTTTCATACAATCTAGTATCTTCTTCCCTATTCTCTTTAAAATATTTAGTCATTTTCTCGTTTGTTTGAATACTATTGTTAATCTAATCGTTCTTGAGTTTTATCCATCATTCTCTCTATGTTCTTAGATGTTGTTACAAGTTTTTAACTTTTTTTTCTATAGATCTCTATTGCTTATCTCTTTATCCTTCATCTCCACGTATCCCAATTCCTTATTCCATACTCCCTACTTTAATCTATTGTATCTCAATTTCTTCTTAAACTCTTTCAATTTTCTGCATTTAAATTCTGCAAATTAGATTAGGTTTAATTTTCTGCATTTGTTAAATTTCTGCATATGTTTGTTTAATGATTCATCGTTCATCTTTGATTTCCGTTAGCGTTAATGTTATTAGATCGTGTCTAATGTAGTTGTTTTGGTAGCTTAGATTTACTTTGTCTTTGATCTTATTAGAGTCTAATTAAATAACTTGTTGCTTGGTTTCGATTTAGTAATTGTTTTATTGGGTAATTGTCGCTTAGGATCGAGGTTTTGGTATTTGACCAATTGTTCTTAAAATGAATGTTGGGTTTTAATCCATTTTGATTCTAACGAGAGTTGGGGTCAATTTAATTGGTTTTTAACAAAACATTTAGTCGATTTAATTAGTTTTTGACGAAACGAAAGTTTGATCATTACTTGGATTAAATTGGTCGATAACAACGGCTCTAACATTTTCAAATAGTTAGGGACGTTGATTGGGAAAATCACTTGTTTGAAACCTTAATGTTTCTTTCCTATGTACATATATTGCGAGAGTAAATATGTGTCTTGGCTTAGAAAAGCTTTTTCACCTCGAGAGAGGGTTAAAGTTATTTAGCAATACAAATTCTCACCATTACCAAAATCCTAGGTTGACGTTACCCAGTGCCCCTTTAGTTGTAGTTGTCCTTTATTTTACTTAGTCTTGTTTCTATTTGTTTCTTTTTCTCTCTCGTTCCCTTAATCTCGTTTAATTTCATGTTCAATTAGTTTAATAATCAATCAATTATCTGATTCGCATAGCTAGGCCATGATCATTGAGTAGTTAGCGTTAGACCGTCCTCCCTGTGATCGACCCGTATGCTACAATACCCATACGCTTGCGGTTTATAAATTTAAAACACATCAAGGGCATTTGGCTTAGCGGTATCGAAGTTATATACTTAAGAAAAATCTCTAAAATATAATAGTTGTTGGAGTTGGAATTGATTTTTTTTAGAGATCTTTGACTTTTGATACTCTATTTTAGCAAAAACTATATCATAATTGTTGGAGATGCTTTAATAAACTAGTTGTTAACTGATAAAATAGTTGATAGATAAATCAAGTTTGTCAATAACTAGTTGATAAACTAGATGAAAAATGTAAAATGATCAAAAAAAATATTTTAAAAAATTAGTTAATTACAACATTGCATAATATAACCCAAAAAAAATCCCTAATAATATAATACATTAATTAATACAAATAAGATAGTAAAAAAATTAAATAATATAATATGTTAATTTAAATAATTTCAAATGAATTATTATATATATATATATATATATATATATATATAATGATGGGCTTACGTGAGACCAACCTGTTTTCGTGAGACCCGTAAAACCACATTTTACACTTGAAACTTCACAGCAAAAACTGTGAAGGTAAAAAAAATATGAACTTTCACAACAACAACACTGAAAAGATGGTGATGGACAGGCATGATATTGATGGGAGGATGAATGTTAGGGGTTGTTTGTTTACCTCTTAATGGTTTCAATACGAGTCAACCTCTGAATCGCTAAGAGGTGAATCTTTTTTGAGAAAAAAAAAAAATTTGTCTCTTAATGGCTCAAAAACCCTCTTAATGATTTTGTATCCTGGACATCCCTTAACCATTAAGCGCCCTAATTTCATTCTGAACAATTACAAAATAACCATATTTTACTTTGATTTATATCATAAGTATCTCTTAATCATTCTGCACCAAACCATTCAACAACTACCAAACAACCCCTTAAGCTTCCATACCCAACAACAGTTATGCACAAATTAATGGCAGCCTCTCATATCACCATCTTACCCGCTGACCACTTTTCCACTGAAAAGATGGTGATGGATAGGTAGAATATTGAAAGGCTTTTTAGGAACGAAGTGAAGGAAACCATACAACCCCCCCCCCCCCCCCCCCCACACACAAAGATTTGGTTTCTTTAGGCACCTATCTACACAATTTTCACATGGAATTCACAAAATCCGTTAAGGAACATATGCGGTCTCAAAAGTGTGTTAGTCCGAAAATGTAATGGCAAAAAGTAACAAGTATTGTAGAAGGGGGATTGAATACAATACACAAAAATTTCACTTAATTTTAATTCTTTATTGATATAAATATCAATAATTACACATAGAAAACTTTTAAGATTGTTGCAGAAAAGAACAGATAAATCTATCTTAACAATATTTCACTTAGAAACATGAAAACTAAACACAACTTGAAAACACAAAGATCAATGATATGAGATTTGAAAGAGAAACATATCTGCCAACTTTTTGCTTGAGTGTACTTAGGTCTTTTTTCAAAAAACGTAACCTTGCATGGGAGGGGTCTTCACCTTTATATACCACCATGTGCATTAAATGTTTAGGACACTTGTCAATTTCGGATTGAATGTCAGAGATGTAATCCAAAAAGACAAAGTGTCCTTTTTGTTTTATCATGGAACATAGTTGACCTTTGAACCTTGTTGTAGACAACTCCTGAAAATGATGTACACGACAAACATTCTTTTTCTGATCCTTTAGAGAATGTCCCCATCATTCCATGATTTGGTGAAAACCTTCTATGCAAGAAGACAAAGGAGGATCCTCTACCAATTTTTCAGTTAAAAGAGTTCAGATGTGAATTACATTGATTCACATATGAACATATAGTTCATATGTGAATTATACATGTTCACAATCACCTTCATCATCATCCAATGAAGTAAAATATTTCAAAATTTTAAATCAAATATTATATCTTCCTCAAGAAGCAGTCCAATCTTCTGAACTCTCAAATGGCGGATGTAGAACAGTAGCATGTAATGAAGATAGGCAAACAAGACAACCAGGTAAACGAATAAAATCGGTTTTTTTCTTCTGAATATCACGACAATAGATGACTTATTGGAATCAATTGGTTGATTACAATTGAAAAATAAAAATGCAAAGGAGGACATATGAGATGTATGATTTCTTCAACAAAAAGAGCTTTCAAGTATTGATGAAGCTATCCACACACACACACACACACATATATATATATATATATATGTATATATATAGCAAGGATCATTTGTTAACCATCCATTTCTTGTTAACTTTATGAACATTGCTCAACCAATAGGAATTCAAGGATTGTTGATGTTTAAATTATTGAAATTCTTAATGTTAAAGGGTATATATGTCATTTTATTTCTAACAATTTTGCATTAATTTTATTAGGAGTTACAAAAAACAAGTTTCCATAATTACATGGTAGGTTACGATTATCGTATTATCTCCATATCCTACATTTTTTTACATCATATCAATAGGATAAACATATTTCGGTGCATATGTTTGATAAAATAGTAGATCGTATAGTCGTTCTTTTCAAGAAATTTATCATATATTAATCATCATTCGTAAATCACACGAACATTCATATATTAAAGATGAACATATGTGTTTTATGCAATGTTTTATGGTTGTAAGGTGTTCATCGATGTTCTCATCTATTAATGTTTGTGTTCATCGATGTTCCCTTCTATCAATGTTTTATGTTTGTAAGGTGTTCATCGATGTTCCCATCTATCAATGTTTTATGTTTGTAAGGTGTTCATCGATGAACATTTGTGTTCATCTCTATCGATGTTCATCGTTGTTGCGTTCATTTTAGGGATGTTCATGTGTTTTCTGAATTAAAATTAATTTTTATTGGGGGTTACGAAAATGAAGCATCCATAATTATATTGTATATTATGATTAAATCATTTTCTTTTCCCCATAATAAATGTTTCATATGTAATGAAATAAATGTAATAAATGTTCATCCGTTTCTATTGTAATGAAATAAATGTTCAATTAGGCGTTTCATATGAATTAATACTATGAGTCTTTTTTTCCCCATAATACCCTTCACTAGTCATGTTCACCTTCATATGTAATAAATGAGACTTTTTTTTAATAAAAATTAAGTATTAATCTCAACCATCCAATATCTAGATGGATGGCATGGATTAGTTCACATAGTTAACAAGAATATGAAGGTTAACAAAAGAATTCAACCCTATATATATAGCAATATATATATATATATATATATATATAGAGAGAGAGAGAGAGAGAGAGAAATCTTGTATATTTTGTCCGGGAAAAAATGCTTTGATTTGTGCCCAACAATCTAAATTGATATCCTGGGACCAAAGCCTGGTCCAAAAAAGCCTCATACTAGTAAAGCCAGAAAGCCTAGTCAAACTTATTTTTTTTAAAGGCTCGGTTAAAGGTTGTCCCGAAAACGATAACTTGCAAAAAAAGTAGTGGTGTCTTTTGTGTTTTCTATAGAAATGACATTTTTACCTTACCCTTAAACCTAGCCATTATAAGGGTATTGTGGGAAAGTGATTTAATGTACATAGAAAGTGTACGTGTTATGTATACTCACACCAAAGCTCTCAAATTCTCTTAAGTCTCGACTCTCAAGTTTTCTTTGATGATGTTACGATCTAATGTTCAGAATTTTTATATTCTAGTAAGTATCTCCTAATTTATGTATTCTTTCAAATTTTGATATTTATCAATATTTTTGTATCATCAAGGTTTTCGACCCTCAAAGTTCTTGTACTTTCGAAATCACCTTACTCAAAGTTTTTGTATTTTTAAAAAATGTCTACAAATCAAAGTGCTAGCAGAGTCGGTTTTCCCCCCATCAACCGCATCCCACAATTACAGTATAGTTACCAACCATAACAGTAAAACACCTATTGATATAATTTTGATCTCCTATTGGTTGAGGGGTTTAAAAAACCCATATGCAAGAGACGGTGCTTAACCAAACAAGAAACGTAACCCGCTTTTCAAAATTTATATAATCGTGTGACTTTAACATGTGATGTTTGTGTTAGTGAATGCCCAAAATCTAATCATAAGATGATTGTAATTTTGAGTTTTGTTTCATGAAATTAATAAATAAATAAAAGGCATTGCCCAATTTATTATGTCTATGTTATATTCTGTGTTTTTAATTATTCATAATAAATAATCTTAGAATAATGTATTCTAAATGTCCCTAGTTAAATATTATGTTGGATTTTAAGGTTGAAGTAATATGATAATGACTAGCATATGTAGGGATTCATATAGAGATATTGAATCTACATATGGGTACAAATTGGAGATTTTGTGTATCGAATGTGACTCGCAATGAGAACACTTCATTGGATGTCATGTGAGTGTCATAAGTGTTTCTCATGTGGTCAATGTACATGTAATTCTTTGACTTGAGAAATATGGAGTTTGCTATGTGTGAGTAATATATTTTGACATTTGTTCTAATCATTCCGTAACTGAGTGACAGAATTATTGTTGGGTATGTTATAAATCACATGGTAGAACTAGCATGTATCGAGATATGATTTGTCCCTCTTTTATGACGGAAGTGATGTCTCTGGGCCCCTTGATAAATATATACTAAGGAAATGTATGCATGCTCAGATAAATGATATAAGATATCAATTTCTGTTTTTATTAGTATATTAGGGAATTAAGAAACTATAGATTGGACATAACGAGAATGACACATTTAATGTATCGTGTTCAATCTAGACATCAAGGACAAAGGAATTAAATGTGTAAAATAAAATTGACTACGAATCGATAATTTGTTGTATCACCAATTCTCGTCATTTGGGTGATGATGATGTATTGCTAGATACCACTCATCGTTTATAAATATAAATACGAGATTTATATTTATTACCAACATGTCGAGAACCCATTGGGTCACATGCTTTGAACATATCCGGATAAGGAGTTTCAATAATTAAAATGTTTAATTATTATATCTGATTTGTATTGTTTAATCTGATTAAATAAAATCAGATATTATTTTGTTGGACATTAAATAAGTTGACTAGGTATGGTTATGTAAAAAAATGATGGTGCATGGTCACTCTTACACTCAAATAAGGTGTGGAGATGATGATGATCTTTTAGGCCATACTTCGATCACCATATATAATGCATGACATTGTATACAATTGTTGTTCTTGCAATTCTCTCTAAAATCACCTACAACTATATGCTCCCTTTCCTTTCTAAGTTTTGAAACCATGACTAGCATCACGAGAAGGCAAAGGATTCGGATTGTTCGCGTGGATACCGTGGAGGCATCAAGCTTGCTTTGTTACTGTGATTCAAAGTCTCGTTAACTGCGAGGTATAATTTCGAAACACCCGATTTATTCCGGTTCGTATGGGTCCTTGGAGGGTTACGATTTTATTTTCCGCTGTGCTTGAGATCCCGTAACCCAACAGTGGTATCAGAGCTACTTACGAACCTCTAGATCGTTTTTTTTGTGACATGCATGCATTTTTAAAAACTGTTTTGCTGCTGTATGTTTTTGTTTCGTAAATGTTTTGGTTTTCTCGTCCTAGAAATATTCTTAATCTGAGAAAACTTAAAACATGAAAAACGTGGAGCTTTCTGTTTGGGTTCTACAGGCTTTTGAATCGCATCATTTCGACTTCGTATGAATTTTTTATCAATTTTGTACGACAGTGTCGCAATGCTGTTCGAAAATCGAACCCACTACGGGTTTGACTTGTATTTCGACCCATAAGGGTTCTAGATCTTTGAAATCCTTAAACATAAAAGAAGTGCATCTTTTTGTTAGTTTTCTAAAGAACTTTGACTCACCCTTTTTCGATATCGTATGAATTTTGTATTAATTTTATACGATGGTGTTGCAAATCGTCTTTATGTTTCAATGTGATTGAATATGTATAATGTGATTTGCTTGGTGAATGGTTATAGCCCTTAGTCATGGATGTATTATATTTGATAAATACGACTTGCATGTCGTGCCTTTTCCTTATATACTCTCTTTGTACATTCTCCTCTCATCCAATCCCCTCGAATGTAACTCGAGGTTTCTTTGTTTGAAATGTAAAATATTTTGTATAAAAGAAAACAAGAGATGGAGGTGTTATGAAGTGATAAAGATGAGAAGACTTAGAACCATAAGAGTTTATTTTATGTAATGATATTCATACTTGACTCTATGAATATCGCATAGGGGGGCTATAACCATCTCACATTTATTTTTACGCTTTATTTTACGCTTTATATATTATGATATATTATGCGTGGTTGTATGTATGTGATATTTGTTACAACATTTTAAAACAAATATGATTTTAAAATATATATAAGTAAAAGGAGTTTTACAAATCAAAATGAGTTTTGATAAAATAAAAATTGGTATTTATATAAGATATAAAGTGGACCGTCGATCTTGAGTGATAAGGTCTTAGTACATCATAGTAAGATTTCAACCGGTTTTGTCACAAAGGCCTAAACCGCCAAAGAAAGGAAGGTATTTAAGTGATCCTCGTGATCCTCCTCCAATCTGGATTTCGGTTAAATCAAACTATGAGGAAACGATCTGTTACAAAAGAAAAAATGGTAAAATCAAACTTACTAAAATCCCTCACCAAAATATTAAGTTTAAGATGTCTTCCAAACATGGCACTTGTCAAGACTTTGATCATTGAGGGTGGGTCATGCTAAAGTTGGGTACTCTCTTTAATTTTAGTAAGATAAGGTAAGCATAGGATTCCTACCAGACATTTTGGGTCGAACTTAACCAAATTAAGCCCAATAGGATTGGGGATTTGGAGGCATGTGTTGGGAACATTCATATGATTAATTTAAATAAAAGTTATTCACCTAACTATCCAAGAGTTACATAGAGATGTAATTAGCAATGTTGTTGCATACCTAAAACATTATTGGTTGATCGGTTAGCTAAAGTTAAATTGATCGATAATGAGAATATGGATCTTGGCCCGCTAGAAAGCTTATGACGTTTTCCGAAACAATAAAAGAGGGTTGTTGTTTTGATTAAAATAGTGGGAGCTTGTTTGATGAAAGTCCTTATTAAACAATAAAATTTCATGACACTAAGAACTTTGCTTTTCTATTCTAGATTACCAATGGCACAAACCAACAGTGGAAACAAAAACACTTTGCGATCGATTCTCGAGAAAGAAAAACTAAATGGAACAAATTTCATCAATTGGTATCGTAATTTGAGAATTGTCCTCAAAGCTGAAAAGAAACTGTATGTCTTGGAGCAACAAATCCCTGAAGAACCTAATTCTAGTGCTCCTAGAACTGAAAGGGACACTTTTAAAAAACATGATGAAGATGCTTTGGACGTCTCATGTCTAATGCTAATAACCATGGAACCTGAGCTTCAGAAGCAACATGAAAACATGGGGGCTTTCGATATGATCGAACACCTAAAATTGCTATTCCAAGAGCAAGCTCGACATGAGAGGTACGAAATATCCAAGGAACTGTTCCGTTGTAGAATGTCCGAATGTAGTCCCGTTGAAACTCATATGCTTAAAATGATTGGGCATATTGAGCGTCTTGAAGGACTAGGTTTTTCTTTACGAAAGGAGTTGGCCATTGATGTAGTTTTGCAATCGTTGCCAAATAGCTTCAGTCAATTCGTGATGAACTACAACATGCATGACTTTGAAAAATCCCTTCCAGAATTGCTCAATATGTTACGAACAGCTAAGCAAGAGCTTGCAAAGAACAAGTCCACTATTTTGATGGTCCGTAAGAACAAGAAAGGGAAAGGCAAAGGAAAGTCAATTGCCAAATCCACTTCTAAATCTTTTAAGCCAAAAGGAAGCATTAAGAAACCCAAGGTAACTGTACCTAAGGAGGGTGAATGTTTTCATTGCAACAAACCCGGGCATTGGAAGAGGAACTGTCCTCTCTACCTTCAGGAAAAGAAGAAAAGAAGTGTAACTTCCACTTCAGGTATCTATGTGATAGAAGTTAATCTTTCTACTTCTTATACATCATGGGTATTAGATACTGGATGTGGTTCTCATATTTGTAGAAACGTGCAGGAACTAAAAAGAACTAGAAGGTTGAGCAAAGGTGAAGTTGATTTGCGTGTTGGAAATGGGGCAAAGGTTGTTGCTATAGCCGTAGGATCTATTTTGTTAACTTTACCGACCGGATTATTATTAGAACTTGATGATTGTCATTGCGTACCATCTATTTCTAGAAATTTGATTTCTGTATCTTGTTTGGACAGGAAAGGTTTTACCTTTAATATTGGGAACAAATGTTGTTCATTCTCTTTTGGTAATATATATTATGGTGATGCAAGTTTGATTAATGGTCTTTACGTTCTTAATATGGATAATCCGATTTATAACATAGATAAAAGGGAGGTCAAATCGAATAGTTAAAATTTAACCTATCACTGGCATTGTCGTCTTGGCCATATAAACGAAACTCGCATTTCCAAACTCCATAAAAATGGATTATTGAATAAGTTAGATTTTGAATCATATGGGACGTGTGAAGCTTGTTTAATTGGAAAGATGACAAAGGCTCCTTTTGTTGGACAAAGTGAGAGAGCAAGTGATGTATTGGGAATCATACACAGTGATGTATGTGGACCAATGAACATACAGGCTAGAGGTGGTTATAGATACTTCATTACATTTACTGATGATCTCAGTAGGTTCGGCTATGTATATTTAATGCGACATAAGTCCGAGTCCTTTGAAATGTTCAAAGAATTTCAAAATGAAGTACAAAACCAACTTGGAAAGAGTATTAAGATTCTTCGATCTGATCGAGGTGGAGAAAACTTAGACCATGCTTTTCTTGATCATCTTAGAAATTGTGGTATTGTATCACAACTCACTCCACCTGGAACACCACAATGGAATGGTGTCTCCGAAAGGAGGAATCGTACACTGTTGGACATGGTACGATCTATGATGAGTCAAGCTGACCTTCCAACATCCTTTTGGGGATATGCTCTAGAGACAACGGATTTCACACTAAACCGAGTTCCATCAAAATCTGTTGAAAAGACACCATATGAGATATGGACTGGGAAGAGTCCTAAATTATCTTTTATGAAGATTTGGGGTTGTGAGGTTTACGTACGACGTCTAATCACAACTAAATTAGAACCAAAATCTGATAAATGCATATTTGTAGGATATCCCAAAGAAACTATGGGATACTACTTCTATCATCCTCTTGACAATAAAGTGTTTGTTGGGCGTTCTGGTGTCTTCATGGAAAAGGAATTTATTTCCAAAGGTATAAGTGGGAGGAATGTAGAACTTGAAATTGTTCAAGATCAAAATATGTCAACACAGATGAAACCAACACAGAAACCACAAGTAATTGTGGATCCACAAAGTGATGTGGAAAGGCAGTCTGATGTTGTAACACAAAGTGTTCGTAGATCTAGTAGAAAACGGAATGAGCCTGAGAGATATGGATTTCTCATCACTCATATCGGGGATGTGATGTTCATGGATGATGAGCCCACTAGTTACCAAGATGCCATGGCAAGCACTGACTCCAAGAAATGGCTAGAAGCTATGAGAATAGAAATGGACTCCATGTATGAAAACCAAGTTTGGAACTTAATTGACCCACCCAACGAGCTACGACCTATAGGGTGCAAATGGGTTTTTAAGAAAAAGACCGACATGGATGGTAATGTGATTACCTATTAGAATTTTACTAGCCATTGCAGCATATCACGATTATGAGATTTGGCAAATGGATGTCAAAACAGCTTTCCTTAACGGAAATCTACTTGAGGATGTATATATGATACAACCCGAAGGTTTTGTCGCTCTTTGAAAAATCTCATATGGTATGCAAGTTACAACGATCTATTTATGGATTGAAGCAAGCTTCAAGGAGTTGGAATCATCGTTTTGATGAAGCAATCAAAGAGTTTGGCTTCTCAAAAAATGAGGATGAACCTTGTGTCTACAAAAAGGTTAGTGGGAGCACCGTTTCATTTCTTTTATTGTATGTAGATGACATACTACTCATTGGAAATGATATTCCGACGCTTGAGTCTGTAAAGGCTTGGTTAGGAAAATGTTTTTCAATGAAAGACTTAGGTGAAGTTGCCTATGTATTAGGCGTTCGGATCTATAGAGATAAATCGCGGAAATTACTTGGCTTAAGTCAGAGTACATATATAGACAAAGTGTAGAAACTGTTCAACATGTCTGATAGCAAGAAAGGGTTCTTACCAATGTCTCATGGCATATCACTTTCTAAGACGCAATGCCCTACTACATCTCAAGAGAGTGAACAAATGAGTAAGGTTCCATATGCTTCGGCAATTAGATCTATCATGTATGCTATGATATGTACTCGACCTAATGTATCGTATGCTTTAAGCATGACGAGTAGATACCAATCCAATCCAGGTGATGGTCACTGGATTGCCATTAAGAACATCATAAAATACTTAAGAAGAACAAAGGATTCATTCTTGGTATATGGCGGTGAAGAAGAGTTAAGTGTAAAGGGTTAAACTGATGCAAATTTCCAAACAGATAAAGATGATTTTCGATCGCAATCGGGTTTTGTGTTTTGTCTTAATGGTGGTACTGTGAGCTGGAAGAGTTCCAAGCAAGCAACAGTAGTTGATTCTACAACGGAAGCTGAGTACATCGCAGCATCAGATGCAGCCAAGGAAGCCGTTTGGATCAAGAAATTTATTTCTCAACTTGGAGTTGTTCCTAGCAGTGATTGTCCTATATAGTTGTTATGCGACAACAATGGAGCTATAGCACAGGCCAAGAAACCTAAATCTCACCAAAGATCCAAACATATTCTTAGAAGATATCATCTCATTAGTAGATTATTGAAAGAGGCGATGTTAGTATAAGAAGAGTGTCAACTGACAACAATGTTGCTGATCCACTAACCAAGCCGTTAACACAACAGAAGCATGATGGCCACTGTAGATCCATTGGTATACGATGCATGGATGATTGGCTTTAGTGCAAGTAGGAGATTGTTAGTGAATGCCCAAAAGCTAATCATAAGATGATTGTAATTTTGAGTTTTGTTTCATGAAATTAATAAATAAATAAAAGGCATTGCCCAATTTATTATGTCTATGTTATATTCTGTGTTTTTAATTATTCATAATAAATAACCTTAGAATAATGTATTCTAAATGTCCCTAGTTAAATATTATGTTGGGTTTTAAGGTTGAAGTAATATGATAACGACTAGCATATGTAGGGATTCATATAGAGATATTGAATCTACATATGGGTACAAAATGGAGATTTTGTGAATCGGACGTTACCCGCTATGAGAACACTTCATTGGCTTTCATGTGAGTGTCATAAGTGTTTCTCATGTGGTCAATGTACATGTAATTCTTTGACTTGAGAAATTTGGAGTTTGCTATGTGTAAGTAATATATTTTGACATTTGTTCTAATCATTCCGTAACTGGGTGACAGAATTATTGTTGTGTATGTTATAAATCACATGGTAGAACTAGCATGTATCGAGATATGATTTGTACCTCTTTTATGACGGGAGTGATGTCTCTGGGCCCCTTGATAAATATATACTAAGGAAATGTATGCATGCTCAGATAAATGATATGAGATATCAATTTCTGTTTTTATTAGTATATTAGGGAATTAAGAAACTATAGATTGGACATAACGAGAATGACACATTTAATGTCTCGTGTTCAATCTAGACATCAAGGACAAAGGAATTAAATGTGTAAACTAAAATTGACTACAAATCGATAATTTGTTGTATCACCAATTCTCGTCATTTGGGTGACGATAATGTATTGCTAGATACCGATCATCGTTTATAAATATAAATACGAGATTTATATTTATTACCAACATGTCGAGAACCCATTGGGTCACATGCTTTGAACATATCCGGATAAGGAGTTTCAATAATTAAAATGTTTAATTATTATATTTGATTTGTATTGTTTAATCTGATTAAATAAAAATCATATATTATTTTGTTGGACATTAAATAAGTTGACTAGGTATGGTTATGTAAGAAAGTGATGGTGCATGGCCACTCTTACACTCAAGTAAGGTGTGGAGATGATGGTGATCTTTTAGGCCATACTTCCATCACCATATATAATGTATCACATTGTATACAATTGTTGTTCTTGTAATTCTCTCTAAAATCACCTACAACTATATGCTCCCTTTCCTTTCTATGTTTTGAAACCATGACTAGCATCACGAGAAGGCAAAGGATTCGGATTGTTCGCGTGGATACCGTGGAGGCATCAAGCTTGCTTTGTTACTGTGATTCAAAGTCTCGTTAACTGTGAGGTATAATTTCGAAACACCCGATTTATTTCGGTTCGTATGGGTTTTTGGAGGGTTACAGTTTTATTTTCCGTTGTGCTTGAGATCCCGTAACCCAACAGTTTGCAATCACAAATTTTCTAAAATTTAGGTCAAGCAACCCCCCCCCCCAAAGGTTGCACCAACATCTTCTATCCACCTTAAAGTCTCTTGAAGCATTCGAACATTTATTCTTTTGTTGGAGTAATATGAAAAAAAGTACTCAAATAGAAGAGGAAAATGAAAGAAAGAAGACAATAGAGGGGAAATGATTTGATACTCACTGCATAGAAACACCAAATAGACAACTTCTATATAGGCTCACAACCAGAAATAGAAACTAAAAACACTTCAAAACAAAAATCATAACATTTCCTATATTTTAGCTCAAAAGCTACATGCCTTATTCAAAACTAATAAATTTCAAATATCATAATTGATGCATTATTCTAGCTCTAGCTTTAAATCACTCTTCAACATCCCTCCTTGATTCAAAGTTGCACATACCTAACTTTGATCTGAAAACCTTGTGCTTAACTTATGGAAGCGGCTTCATAAAGATATCGGCTACTTGTTGATTTGTACCAACGGTCTTCATAATAATCTCTTTAGCAACAACAAGACTTCGAATGTAGTTATAATGGATGTCGATATGCTTGGTCCTACCATGAAACATCAGGTTTTTCGTGATTGCATTGGCAGATTTATTATCACAAAATATCTCTGTCTCACTAGCTTGTTTTTGGTTAAAATCTGCTAAAAAACTCCTTAGCCATACTGCTTGACATGTAGATGAAGTTGTTGTGATATATTCTGCCTCCTATGTCGATAAAGCTACTACTTTTCCTGCTTCTTTGAACTCCATGAAACAACTCCAGACCCAAAGTTGAATAAGTAACATGAAGTGCTTTTTCTGTCATCAATACTTCCTGCCCAGTCACTATCTGTGAAGCCTATTAATATGGATTTTTGCACTTTTGAATACCAAATTCCATGATCGATAGTACCTGCAATATATTTTAATATTCTCTTTTCATCTCCAAGGTGAAACTTGCTTGGATTGTGCATGAATCTGGACACAAGTCCAACTGAAAATGCTATGTCTGATCTAGCATGAGATAAATTGTTTAGACCACCAACGAGGCTTTTATAATATGTCGCATTAGCCATCTCGGCACCATCATTCTGGCATAGCTTCTCATTCATGTTCATGGGTGTGAGAACAACTTTACACCCCACCATGTTGAACTTCTTCAAAAGATCCATTGCATACTTTCTTTGTGAAAGAAAATTCCACTAGCTTCATGTTTTACTTCAAGACCAAGAAAATAATGCAATGAACCCAAATACGACATTTCAAATTTGCTCATCATGCAAGCTTTAAAGTCGGAAACAACAGACTCATTTGAAACCGTGTATTGTTGGTAAATTAATTAAGATATTAATTTTTAAATTAAATGGAAATTAAGGATGGAGTCTTTTGACCATCCATGTGCTTTGGTTATAATCGGTGGAATTATGTTCCATTATGGTGACGACCTTTAATCTTCCGCTGGTTACAAATACGTTGCATATATAAAGGACATAACCTAAAAAGGGAAACATATACAATACAATTGGGACTTTCACGAGTAAGTAAATTCTCAAGTTCAGGCATAAAGGCGAAGTCCGACAGAATTCGATTCTGTTTAGAGTCGTTGTATCATGGGAAATCGACGCACCAGTTGGGGCCGAATCGGTTTTAAGGAAACTGTGTCCAACACGGGCCTCGACTCAATACTCGGTTGTTTCCAAGTATCTTTATTTTATAATACTGTAAGTATCTTTACTTTTATAATTCTGTTTTAGAAAACTAATTTCCTACAATCTTAAAATCGATTCTTAACACAAGCATTGGGTTATAAAAGTTTTATTTTCTGGGTTTTTCTTGTCTTTGATCGGATCTTGATACACGGTTATATAAACCAATTTTGACTCTTTACAAAGCATAAAATATTCGCCGTACTATTTGATTTCATTCTAGTTTATTTGTCAAATATGGTTTTGCATAGCTCTTTAGCCAAAGGGATCAATATAAGAGCATCAATTTTATTTTATTTTTGCAATTTTAAACTAGAAACAGAGACTTGATTTACTTTTGCTGGTTTTCGAACACAACATAAAGGGGAAAAAATTGTTGTGGAACCTTTTAAACTTCATTCTGAAACAGAAAACATGTATATATATATATATATATATATCATCTTGCTTTGGTTGTTATACATACCTTAAGGAAGGTGTACGTTAACTTTTGCTTCTTCCAATAGAAAACAAGAGTAGTTGATGCATGTGTTGTCATCACAAATAATATAAACCCTACGTTTTATTGGTGGTTGCAAAAAGTTTTCATGAGGTGGTTTAGCCAAAACAATACGTTTTATTGGTTGTATTTCTAAAAGAAATGTTATGTGTCAAGGTTATTTAAAGTGAACTACTATGCACATACAAGCAACATAGGCAGGGGAGTATAAATTAAGGTGATGTTCGGTTCGTTTTCTGTTAAGACCTGAATGAATATAGCTGTCTGTCTGGATATCGTTGTCTGTATTTTAACAGAAAAGTTGTTGTTCGGTTAGTATGCTGAATAAACAGTCTGAATGTCAGAAATGACCATTTTACCCCAGTCTTTATTTTTGTCTGAATAAAATAGTTGTTTGATAAAAATATGGAATAAATGACTTATAATTATTAAAAAAATCAATTTAAAAGTTTTCTAAATAAAAACAACTTATATATTTCAATCCAAATCGATATATAAGAACCCACATTTCAACATTTCAACATATACTGTGAAAACATATAAGAACCCACATTTCAACATTTCAACATATACTGTGAAAACATATAAGAACCCACATTTCAACATTTCAAAATATACTGTGAAAACATATAAAGAACCCACATTTCTTACATTTCAAATCGATGCTACTGTGAAAACATGTGAAAACGTATGCTACTGTGTAAAACATTTCTTATACATATACTGTGAAAAAGTATGCTACTGTGAAAAAATGTTTGCTACTGTGTAAAACGTTTTCAATCCAAATCGATGTCAACATTCAAAACAATGTCAACATTCAGATCGATGTCAACATTCACATATACATTTCAATCCAAACCCAAAAAATCGATGTCAACAGATCGATGGATTTCAGATCGATGGGTTTCAGATATACATTCACATATACATTTCAGATCGATGGATTTCAGATCGATGGGTTTAACCCAGATCGATGGGTTTAACCCAGATCGATGAGTTTAACCAAATCGGTGGATTTAACCAAATCGATGGATTTTAGATAGATGGAGAGGAAAAGGGAGATGTTACAGTACCTGGAGAGGAAAACCGCGATCGATGTAGAGGAAAAGAGAGAGATCGTCCCTGTGTTTCTTCAATCGATGGAGAGGAAGCAGATACAAACGTTGGGTTTTAAGAGTAGTAGTTGGGAGTTGGAAGGGTAGATGAGGAAATTAAAGAAAAATTAATGGCTGAATGTATATGACTTTATTTTGGTAGCTGATTCGGTCAGCCACTAGCTGTCTCATTAAGCCATTAGCGAACACTCAGATATGGTTGACCGAATCAGCCATATCCCTTATTCAGCCCATTAAGCTGCTACCGAACAGTCCCTAAGTCTACTACTAGTTATTTGGGTTATGAATTCTAGATGGAAAATACGCCGGTTGATGTCCAAAAGAAGTGTTGCATTTTTCATGTGTTTGGACATGTTTAAATCCGTGAATTAACTACAATAGTTTGTTTATGCACTAAATTTATGAGTGTAGAGTTTTCATTTCATGTTCATATGATTCATATGGGACAAACTATAAATAAATTGTTTGTATATATTTACTATCAAAAAGCAAGTTCATTGAAGATGGATATTGTTAGCACTTCAAATTGAGGGAGGGACTTTAATTTGTTAGGACAAGTGGTTGTTTGGGCAATAATACCTCCAAGATGGAGGTAGAGTCTGATGCTCGAAAACAAATGTCCTAATATAGATATATGAGACAAAGAAATGTCTGTAAATAGAAACTCCATTGATTTGTGTTGATTGGAATTTTTCGTTTTGCAATAAAATAAAGATAGTTTATCCTTTTTTATATCATTGAGAAATGAGTTTGTTATAATGATATTGTATTGACATTGAAGTGGGTTTTAACATATGTTAAATCCCAATTAATATCGTAACCGAACGATATTGAAGGTGGTTTTAATGACTAAATATATTCGAGTCAATTTGCTCGTGAAACCACATTAGTTCTAATTGGTAGTGTTATAGAATTTCAGAAATCGAAATGGCGAGAACTGCAAATAGTTCCACACGAAGAGATCGTGGAAAAGGTTCTCGGGACCTAGTCCATGGGACGGTTGGTTTCTTGACCCAAGAAACAAGAATATCCGCTTCTCGAGGATGATTCTTGGATTCTGGAACTGATAGTCATGTAACCAACTCCCGATCTGACTTTGTTGAATATCAAAGTATCGCAAGTAATGTGGTTCTGATCAATCGACAACGATTAAGGGCTATCGGCATGGAACAGTGATACTAAGATTCACAACTGGGAAGACCTTGACTTTGAAAGAGGTCCTACATGTTCCTGAAGCATCCAAGAAACTTGTATTCGTTGGAATACTCACTAGAGAAGGATATATGACGAGATTCCATTCTCTAGTTGTGATATTTGGGCAAGGTGGTACCATGGGCTACGCTGAGAATGTAGGTCAGATATACCGATTACAGCTTAGTGATGTTATTGAGATATCAGAAAGTGAGAGCTCTTGGGCTAGCAACTATGTTTACTTTATCTTTGATGTACCTTGGTTTGAAATTAATTTTTAAGATCATTTTTTTTTGGAAAGGGTATCCTGGGCCTATGGCCCAGACTAATCCCTGGCAATTAGGGCCTTTGGCCCAGCTGCTAAAGCGTGCAACCCTGAGTTTATCCTCAGTGTCCACAAGTGTTGCAAGTGGGGCTCGAACCCGGGTTGAGCGCTATGAACTCCCCAAGACTTTACCACCACACCACATCCCTTGTGGTTTTTTAAGATCATTTTGTTGGAAATTTTGATTACAAATGATAACCATGTTATTTTAAAATTGTTGCTTTAAATAATTGTGTAAGTATAAAACCTTGGTTTTCGGGAAAAAGGAAAAAAGCGTACATCTAGGAAGATAAACAAGATATCTCATAATACGTATTAAAACGTGATTTTGGGAAACGAATCCCACATGAGGTAAAATAAGAGTTGGATACTCGCTCATGGATACATGGAAGAATGGAAAACTTATGCTCAAATTGGTAATTTTTAGTTTGCATTGCGAATTGGTTGGTGAGTTTATCTTGTAACTCCTTATGCCTAAACACTAATTTTGAAGTATGCCTCATACGTCGACTGATGTGATTTTGGGAAATAAATTGTCACATGTGGTGACTTTTACACAGTGATTCCTACATATAAAAGGAATTTTTTTTTTGGTAAGAATGAGTCATTGAGCATTGTTAACGGTACCCATAATTGTGGGGAAGTGTTATGAATAGTTCTATAAGAACAATTATAACATATCATGACAATATGAGTCGTATGAGTCAGACCAAAAGATAAGCTTATAGACAAGCGAGATATAGATCACTAGTTTACAATATGATAAAGTGATCATGGTAGTGAATATGTAGATTCACTAAGCAACACTACATACATATCTCAATTAATAGAATAAGACAACTCAAATGTTGTGATGCTAAGAAGTGAGAAATAGGCATTGCTATTGGCTAGTAACTTCTAAAAGCATACATACGAGAAAGAAAATCAAGACATGGAAAGATTGAATACCTCAAAATGTGGGGGTGTCTTGCCAAGAAATGAGAATCACTTGACTATGTTCCATGGTCTATGCAACCGTAGTAATGCTACTGCTTCCACATGCATCCGTAGTAATGCTATTAATTCCATGTTCAAAGAATGTTTTGTGCAAATCCAATAAATTTAGATCAAATTCATCAAACGATGTTTACATAAGAGAAAATTTTGCAAACTTATATTAGGTCTATTGCAAGGGGATCAAAGTTTGATAGACATGATAAACTGTGGATTTAAATCAATCTTATCACAAGTCTGTGTTGATGATATACTTATCATTGAAGATGGCTATAGGCACGAGAAATGAAATATAACAACTAGGATCCTTGAAATGGGATACCTAAGAGGTTGTCACCTATGAGGAGTTGATGTAAGCACATGCGTTAATTGGTGGTGACAAGAACCCTCATGTATGGTGTATTGACAATTACATTTGACTAATGTTATTGTGAATCCACTGATACATGTATGTGTACTTGATCATATTGACTAGTTCAAGATAAATGTTAAGCGCATTAAGTGGTGACTATAGTATAACCTTCATCTCTATCAATGATGGAAACGAATTACGTTACTCAATGAGGATGTTTAAGAGATAAAGTAGCTTTATCAGATTCAACTTATGCTGAACAGATTAAGTAGATACTCGAATCGTTCGAGTCATAAGATACGTAAAGACAAACTCGTGCCTTTTTGTATATCTTGTAAATGATGATGGGTTAGTGATTCATATTGGGTTTCAAATTATAAATACTCTAAGCAACCGGTTGGTTTGTGATCACACTTGGAGGGACAATATAATCTGGAAATCCTTAAACATATGGTTAGCTATGGAGTCTGATCTCATAGTTATGGGAAATTATGGAGAAGAACCTGAATCGCTAGACATAACCTGTAATAATAAGGTGGTGTAATATGATTTCTCGACATATTCATCAAAGATGTAACACCGTTTGACTAATAATCTCAATTAAGGTTATCTATATTGACTAAGTTAAGTCAAAGGATAACATTGTGGATCCTCTAACCAAATTGTGAAATGGAGAGTTGGTGAGTAAGTAGTCTAAAGGGAATGTGATTATAGCCCATAAGAAAGTTTGTGCGAAGGAAACCCAACCTAGCTGACTGGAGATCCCAAGATCTAGGTTCAATGGGACAACTTAATTGTATGAAATAATTCGGATCACAGTGGGGGGTAAGCCTTGTCCATTCCTTTGATAAACAGTGGTATCAGGTTAAAAATGATCATAGTGAGATCACCTATGTGAGAAGAAGTGGGGTCGCTTCTAGGGGAATTATGAGGGCTTAATTCCTAAAAAATCTCACAGAACCAGACAAATGTTCATGACCATAAAGAACACACCAATGAGGACTTTACTATGTCAGGAAGAATCTTGTGTGAGTGTGTTAATGTTTACACAAAAGGAAGAACAGTTCAAAGACATCGCGTCTACTGATCCGCTAGTAGACTAGATACACTTTACAAGGGAAGGTTCAAAGGCTAACACCTACCTATCCTTTGCAGGATTCAGACATTGAACTTGAGTATCTTGATTTATGAGATGTCCATGATAATTTCCATTCATGTGGGGGATTGTTGGAAAATTAATTAAGATATTAATTTTTAAATTAAATGGAAATTAAGGATGGAGTCTTTTGACCTTCCATGTGCTTCGGTTATAATATATGGAATTATGTCCCATTATGGTGATGACGTTTAATCTTCCGCTGGTTACAAATATGTTGCATATATAAAGGACATAACCTAAAAAGGGAAACATATACAATACAATTGGGACTTTCACGAGTATGTAGATTCTCAAGTTCAGGCATAAAGGCGAAGTCCGACAGAATTCGATTATGTTTAGAGTCGTTGTATCCTGGGAAATCGACGCACCAGTTGGGAGTGAATCGATTTTAAGGAAATCGTGTCTAACACGGGCCTCGACTCAATACTCGGGTTTGTTTCCAAGTATCTTTATTTTATAATACTGTAAGTATCTTTACTTTTATATTTCTATTTGTAACGCCCACAAATTTCGGTATGCGGTTATTCTAATTTTGTGGCGTCTAATCTTTGATGATAATTCTTGTTATTGAATGTTAAAGGCTAAATACGTATCCCTTTTATCGAATCACCTTCGCCTACGAAATCAGGCCGAAAATCAGACGCGAGTACGTGGGGGGAACCTTGCCCGTCGATTGTGACAGTGTCACTGTCGCCGTGGCAAAGTCGCAGGCTTGGGATGCCTCACGGTACAGTTGGGGTGTGATAATGTCACTGTCGTCGTGGCATAGTCGCGAGAGGCCTGAGGGTCTTGGTACACTTCGGGCGACAATGCTCGCGATTGTGACAATGTCACTATCGCGTGGCACTGTCGCGGTCGGGATAGGGCTGGGTATTTAATACTTGGTCCGACTTTTTAGTCATTTATCACAAGAATTAAATTGGGAGCTCGTTTCTCTCCGCTGTTTAGGCGATTTGTTCACCAACCCAACATCCCTCCTCATTAATTTCAAGCCAAGATATCAAGATTCTCTATAAGTTCTCACCAAGGGTTCTTTATCATCTCAAGAAGGGAAGCTAAAGCCCTTGGTCAAGTTGTGTCACTCCACCTTTGGGTTTTGATGGTTTCTAGGGTTTTAGCCAAAATCCTAGTATTATGAGTCATTCTATAACTCTCTTCCTATATACATGTTAATATGTCATAAGAATACACATTTTAAAGATTATATTGCATTCTCTCATCATTTGGTGGATTTTGGAAAAATTAGGTCAAAACTAGGGTTTTGACATTTTTGGGACAAAATGCATGTTGGAACCTAATGATCTATTTCTCATGTACAAATAATGGTATATTTACATTTGGGAAGGTTTTTAGATGGACAAATATGATAAAGGTTGAAACCCTATGTTTTAACATATGTTTTACAAGTGTCATCTTTGAGATAAGTTGTTTATGCACATACCTACTCTATGTTGAAGTATGTTTTAGTGGTCACGACGTAGTGACCGCTTGAGTAACTAAAGTGTAATGGATCCATAGGCACTAGTGGTTTTATGTGTTAACATGGTGGTATTTTACTTGGCTAGATGTGGGACTATTACTTGGGAGCTCGTGCTATAGACCATGGGTGGTTGAATACGATAACCTTGTACCCTTAATATTTACTTTCTAGCGAGCGAGACCTTCTTAGACCAGTTGGGAGCTCGAACTATAAACTGTGGGTGGTTGAACTCGATAACCTTTGGTGCTATAATAGAAGCTCCATAACATTGATCTGTGACCTACTTTTGTGTTCCGTCACCCCAATGGTAAACCCCGGTCTCCCCCGTTTGATTTTGATACCTTACCCCCTCCCAAGGGCGAACAAGGTCAAACCCATAAATGAATCAGTGTTAATATCACATACCAATATCAATTGCTTCCTTATGTTAATTTATATGTTTGTTCTCATTAGGCGTAAGCCTAACACTTGTTTTCTTGAATGGCTTATGTGAATTTTAGTCCTAACAGCACACATTTACAGATTCCATTAGTGGTGGGGCTCGTAAAGATTGAGCTTCATGGGTTGAGCGAATAGCGGGGACTTTTTGGAAGTAAACATTTTGAGGGTTTGGTGTACAGAAAGGAAAAGAGGACTTTTGGGAGATTTGGTGACAATGATCTAATGTAGAGGATTCCACTTTAGATTAGCTAGTTTTCATTTATTGTTTCCAATTATATTTGTTGTAAACGCATTAACTATTCTTCCCCATCTCTTGGATGATCTCCGTCTATTTAACTTTGCCATTTATTGAGAATGAGTTTAAAATTACCCATTATCTTTAGGGGTGTTGTGTTCATTTCCAGGTTTATGGTTCCTCAAATTATAGACGTCATAATGCAAAAAAAAAAAATTACTCTAAATTTTTAGGGTGTTACACTGTTTTAGAAAACTAATTTCCTACATGTATATCATGTTGTCTATGCAAAGACATACAACCAAAAAACCATTACCTTATTTTTTAAATAGAGAGTGGGTTCATTTTGACTTCGTTCAAAGTCGTTCTCCCGAAAATAAGAGTCTATTTTAAAGTCCCATGTTCGTGGAGTTTCTTTCAAGCCATAGAAAGCCTTGTTTAACTTATAAACCATGTCTTCCTTGCCATTCACAACAAATCCTTCATACTACAAAACATAAATTTCGTCCTCCAAGTCGTCATTTAAAAAGGCAGACTTAACACCAAACTGGTGCACACACCAATTTAATTAAGCATCCGTTCTTACAGTTTCAAAACGAGCAACGGGAGAAAAAGTTTCATCGAAGTAAATACCTTGCTGTTAAGCATAGCCTTTTACTACAAGTAGGGCCTTATGTTTTTGGATGCTCCCATGTATGTGATACTTTGTTTTGAACACCCATTTGAGCCCAATCACATTCTTTCCTTCCGGTAGACTTACTAAATCCCATGTCTATTTTCTTTGAATAACCGAAAGCTCCTCTTCCATAGCTTTGCACCATTTATCATTTGTTTTAGCTTCTTCAAAGCAAGTAGGATATGAAACAAACAAAGCAAATGTGCAAAAGTCAACATACTTAGTATTAGGCCTCTTTTCCCTTATTGGTCTTCTTAGTGGTGGTTCCTAGATTCTTGTGGAGGTTCATTAATAGGGGAGTCTTGATATGTATTGAGATTTCAATACATATTACATATTTTTCTTATCTTTTAGGATTGTAATTTTACTTTACCCCAAATAATTGAGTCATTTTCTTATCTTATTTTATATTTTTCTCATTCATGGAGCTAAGTATAGTATTTAACTAATTATTGCTATTTTGCGTAAATCAACCTAAAATCTTTTGTTTATTGTAATGTCAGGTTAAATGCTGGAGCATTGGGGACTGATTGGAATATGAAGATTAAAAAGCACTTTTTGAAGCAAAGGAAATCTTTAACTTTTGTTCCTTCCAAATCTTTGTGTTATATCAAGAAATCGATTTTTTGGTTGGCTGGAAGTAGATACAAGAGGTTGGACAAAAGTTTGGGCATAACTTTAGTTGGTTGTCCTTTAATATATTTTTTTTAGTTTCCTTATTTTACCATTTTGCCATCATGGTTTGGTATAAATAGGAGTAGTTCTCTTGTTGCAAAGATGATCTTTTGGTATTCCATGAGTGGAAGAACTGAAATTGTAAATCTCTCTATAAAGTTTTAATATTAAGTCTTTAAATTCCTTATTTACTTATTGTCTTTACTTATTGCATTTTACATTTCCGTCATTTATTTTCCGTCATTTACATTCCGTCATTTACATTATGTCTTTACTTTATGTCATTTACATTTATTGCAATTTATTTTACGTAATGAGTAGCTAATTTTATAGTTTGGGTGTGAGACGAAGAGGGAGGTTGTAAACCAAAAACTAGTGGACTTTGTTCTTCAATAACATTGTTCCACTATGTCATTTTAAGTTTTATAAATCCAAAAGCACTTCTTGACGAATTGATCACTTCTTAAAGTGTGAAAGTGCCATGGACTTAGGAATAAGCCATGAAAAAGCATGTCAGTTTGAATGATACGAGAAGTATACTTGGAAGAGTTACTAGCAAGGGAACTTGCTATCTTTGTTTTTCAAACCGATTGATTCTTGACGGGTTGATCACTAGTCAAAGTGTTAAAGTGTAGTGGACTCAGGAATTAGCCACTAAGAACACGTCAACTTGAATGATATGGGAATCGACTCGGAAGGGTGATTTTTAAACAAAGGCATTTGTTTTTCCATATACTTTAAAGAAACCATTTGACACTCACACTGGTCCGGACATTTGCATAGGCATATGTTGATTGAAGGCTAAACAAAAGTGCAATGGTAGATATCCGGAAGGATACTCTTTAAAGTACATGGTGGAACTTGTTGTTGATGAACTAATGCTATAGCATCCCTATAGCATTGTCCTCCAGAATTTGTGTTTACTCCTCACTTTAAGTCTTGCACCCATTCTATCTTTATATATCCTGTTAATCATATCACTGTTAACCAACTCAAACAAAGTCTTTAAACTCGCCATCTGAAGTTAGTTTTTCATCTCGAGATCTTGCAACTTAAGATACCTATCCCTGTGGAATACGATACTTGGTTCTTACCATTTTATTACTTGAAAAGACGATATTGGATCTCATTGTATACTTGCTTTGAGGTTCAATTATCACATGTCTAGAGGTGTGCAAACATCCGTATCAAGTCTTCAAAACATGATACCGAAGTGGTTCTGCTCGGTGTAGATGTGCTTGATACTGAAGAGGTTCTGCTTGTTGTAGATGTGCTAGTAATCACATGCTCTTCTTTTTCATCAGAAGTGACAACAAATGGTAGTAAAGACTCCTGTTGATTATGTTCTTCATCCCAACTCCAACTTGCATCCTCATCAAATACGACATCTCTGCTTGTTGTGATTTTGTCATTAATAGGACTATATAACTTATATGCTTTGGAATGAGAACAATATCCAACAAATATATTTTTCTAAGATTTTTCGTCAAACTTGGTCAAATATGTTTTAAATAAAAGCAAAATCTATACACCAAAAAATCTTTAAATGACTTATTGTTTGCCTTCTACCTGTCCAAGCTTCATATGGAGTTTGATTTTGAACAACTTTTGTAGGAGACAAGTTGAGGAGATATACAACTGTTGCAGAGAACTTCTACCCAAAAATTAGTAGGAATATTTCTTTCTTGCAACATACTTCTAGCCATTTCCACAACGATACGATTTTTTCTTTCCACCAACACCATTTTTCCCGGGTGTATAGGGTGTTGTAAGTTCCCTATAAATTCCATGTTATTCACAAAAAAAAACATTGAAAGTTGTTGAGACAAGTTCACCTCATATGTCAGTTCGAAGTTTTCTAATTAACAACCCACTTTTTTTTCTTTCAACAAACACTTTAAACTTCTTAAACATATCAAAAGCCTCGAACTTATTTTGCAAGAAATATACAAAGCTGATGCGACTGTAATCATCCGTAAACAACAAAAAGAACTTGCTACTACCAACTGATTCAACTTTCATAAGCCCGCACAAATCAGCATGCACTAGCTCAAGACTTTTAGAGGCTCTCCACCCTCTTTCCTACAGGAAAGAGTTTTTACATTGTTTCCGTAAACACATCCTTGACAAAAACTAAGGTTTTCAATTTTCGGTAGGCCAAAAACCATTTCTTTTTGCCTAAACAATTTCAAACGGTTAATGTTTAGATGCCCATAACGCAAATGCCACAATCTGGTAAGATCACCATGACTAGTAGCGATATTGCACCTTTCAACCATTGAAACTTCCAATGGAAACATTCTAATGGTGGCCATTGGAACGTTCACAATGATTTGTTGAGAATTTTTTATCTCTAATGATGCAACACCCATCATTAAACACAATTAAATATCCACTAGTCATTAATTGCCCAATACTTAGCAGATTATGGGTGAGACTAGGAACAAGCATCACATCTTTCAAAATTCCGGTATTACCTTGATTGGTTTTGATGTTTACCGTGCCTTTTCCTTCAACATGAATCTTCTTGTTGTCACCAAGGGTGACCTCTGATTTCTTCGACTCATCATGTAACACCCTTAAATTTGGTAAGAGCAACTAATTAAAATTTCGATATAATATCAACATAATGAACAAAACTTCCTCCTAATTCAAAATCCAGTATACCTCAAGTTAAAATTTTATAACTATCCTCAACAAATATGAACTCCAATAATACACAAGGACTAAACCAAAGTCGGGTGTTACTTAACCCTAAACACAAGTTGCTCTCCCCAAAACAAATGCGGAAGACTTCAACAAGTTAATCGCTCCCCAAGCACGCCACTAGCACTCCTCTCTTCACAGTGTCAGTAGGACTATTCCCAACCGGAATCTGTTGCACATGCCGACAAATAAAAAGGTTAGGCTAACGCCTAGTGAGTTCAAGAGTTTTCAACATGAAGAAGTATATCGTTGAAAGAAAGGAATGCAATTTAAATCATAATCTTTCAAAATGATATGCCTTAAAGATGAAAACGACTCCTTTTCCAATAATATACATTTTAGGCGAAGGAAACACCAATATAAACGTTTTCCAATCCAAACTATTTTAAGGACGAAGATCCCAATATAAAACGTTCTTTCGTAAATTAAATTCAACCCAAAACTTACTCAAAATAAGAATAAAAACCGAACTCCCAATTTAACGCGGATAAAACTTTATATCCCGAAACACCCAAAACACGGGTGGGGCGTAATACTCAACCCATAAACCAATGATAAAATCCATATAAACAAAACGTCACCGAAAACATGGATAATAAACTCAATACCCAAAACAACATCTTTCGGTGACGGGGGAGACCCGAATTCCATCGAATGTGGAGGGCACACAAAGTTAATCCACTTATCAATGTTCTCGAGCTTCACATAGAGCCATGGATCCCCGTATACGACTCCCTACCGAGCAACCACCGTAAGATACCCAAATGACCCTAGTGTACTCGGCCTCTAGATGAGTGTCACCACAAAAGCCACAAGTCCCCGTATCTTGCTCACTATGGGCACCACCGCAAGACTTAGCTTCGTATACGGCTCTGCAGAGCACCACCGCAAGCTTACATAAAAACATGACTTGGGGACCACTCACTAGACTTCAAACGCGGACACTAAAATTCCACGATGAGTAACCAGACTGGATTACAGGGGCAGCGAGTTCAACCACCACGATCTATACCTCGAGCCCTTCACTAAAGGTTACACGGTTATCGAGTTAAACCACCCACGATCTATACCTCGAGCCCTTCACTAAAGGTTACAAGGTTATCGAATTCAACCACCCACGATCTATACCTCGAGTTCCCGCTAGCCATAAACAACTTTCAGTCCCAAAACGGGGACAAAGTTCCTAATTAAACCAACCGACTGACTCATATGTCTATGGATCCAATGCATTACAGTCTAAAATGTTACATGACTCCAACGAATGAACTAACGCAATCAAAACATGTAACTCTCAAATAAGATGCAACTAAGTACACCATACGTCCAAGGCTCCTTAACGAGCTATTAAACCTGAACGAATACTCCAAATACTCATCTGAGTATAAATCAAGCCCAAAGGCATAATAAACGTTTGGCTAAAATACGTGAGCCAATATGGTTATGAAAACCAAATACAAATTTTCCCAAAAATCTTTGTCTCTCAAATCACAATTGGCCTTCTGCCCAAAACCAAAAAGGTTTACAATTTCTAAAATGTTCGCAAAGTCGGGAACTACCAAAATCAAAGGACTCACACATTCGTACTTTTAAAATGTCCCATTACATGAATGATGCATATTTCCAACAAACACTAAAGGTGTATTTTGACTAAAATAATTTTCATTTATGAATAAATCATCAAAACACTTTCATTCATGACTTATTTATCAAAATGCCCAAAAATCCCAAATGTGGGTGTTTTACAAAGTTTATAAAATCAAACACCTCAAATAATCAAAACCTATCAAATAACTCAACAAGTGATAATTTCATGTAAAACACATAAACACTTTAAAATGGACATTTTTGGCATGTACAACGTTTTCACAAATCAACTTGAACTCACCATGTTAGGTTAAGTTAAACCTAGGTTCCAATCCCAACCATTAACCTCCAATAGCATAGATCCCACCATTTCCAAGTCATCACCAACAATAAGCTAGGGTTTCTAAATAACTCATTTCTTCAAGTCTAGAATAAACCATCAACAAGTAAAACTTTTAGATCTACAAAGATACTTATACTAAAACTTGGAATATTCAAGGAAACTTACCACTTTAAGATGTTGAGACTCTCCATCCAAAATCATCCAATGAAACCCTCCAATTCTTCAAATCCAAGCTTCCAATTACCACACCTTTGAGTTTCTTTAGGATAAATCCCTCATAACTGCTCCCAAATATGAAACCCTGGTTCCCAAAACCGCACTAAAGAGGAGAGAAAAGGAGAGGGGAGGTGAAAATGAGGAAAAACCCTAAAAATGGGATTTAAACCGTCCAGACCGTCCCCGCGGCCTTGGTCGCGACCTCAAGTCACGGACCAAGCCGCGCGTGCTCCTGAGCCGCGGGTCACAGCGACTTACGTGGGCCTAACCACGGCTTGAGGTCGCGGGCGAAGCCGCGCGTGTCGCCTGATGCGCCTTCTCACCCCTTGTGCCAAACCGCTCCCCGACCGTTTCTCTCGGTCGGTCGTTGACTGTTTCCTTAGCTGATCATTGCCCGTTTTTTAGGAAATAATGGTTGTTACACATCAAGCTCCTTGAATGAAAACTTCGTTCCAAACATATGATTTGAGCAACCACTATCCAGAAACCAAACATCTTCAGCCTTACGTTTTTCATCAAAAAAACTCCATAAATAAGTGAGTTTCTTCACGAGTTTTCTCTGCAAAATGAGCTTAGTTATCCTCCTTGTTCTTTTGCCGGCAGTAAGCCTCTTTGTGGCCTGATTTTTTGCAATAATTGCATACAAAAATCTTGTCACTCCTTTCTTCATTTGATCCTCTTCTACCTCGACTTCTTGATTGGCCTCTTCCCCGACCTCTGCCACAGAATCTAGGGGTGAACGTGGGTTGGGTTGGGCGGTTTTTGACATTTTTACAACCCAACCCAATTACGGCGGTTTGAAAATTCTCAACCCAACCCAACCCATTCAAAAGTATAACCCAACCCAACCCAACCATTGCGGGTCAGGACGTGTTAGGTTGGGTTGGGTTGGCGGGTTAGAAATGTACAGGGGCGGAACACAAGCTTTCCAACCGTAGGGGCCGGACCGAGGGACGGACCTAAAGAAGGGCCACCGGTGGCATGTGCCACCTAATTATCTCTCCGCCGAAAAGTTAAAATTTTTACGTTTATGAAAGATGCAACCATATCATTTTAAAAGGTGCCACCGTATGATATTCAAGAGTTGAAGAATGTGCAATCGTACCTTGTAATCAACCAAAAAACCAAAAGGAACTCTTGAAATCAACCGAAAAAACCGAAAAAGTTCCTCGAAAGCGGTAAAAAAATAAACTTAAATATCCATCGAAATCAAAAAAAAAAACTATAAAAATCCCTCGAAACGGTGAATTAGGCTAAAAACACATCGGGTGATGACGTGAATGCAATCAAACAACATAAACTCTACTTGACCACTTCTATAAAAGTGGAATTATTTTGCAACCTAAACTCCACTTCTAAGTTCAAACAACATCTATTTCTAATCTTCTATGTTCTATCAAACAACCTAAATTCAGTGGTAGACATTTCATAAAGACCCAAATATCCAATCAAACAAATTAAAACCCAATCAAAGTAATCATACAATTTCAAACAAATTTAAACAATTAAACAGTTAAACCTAATCAAATAATTTCAACAAATTTAAACAATTAATCGGTTAAACCTAATCAATCAATTTTAAATAATCAATCAAACACAAAAAGCAAAACACCTGTGAAAAAAAAAATGTTCCCAAGTGCACAACAATCTGAGATAATTTTTTATTCATCATTCAGAACATGGGAAAACCAATTACCAAGTGTTACTTCTCCAACACAAAATAGCAAAATAGCAAAAATAGCTCATCTCCAACACAAAATAGCAAAATAGCAAAAAATAGCTCATCCCAAATACACATATAGCAGAAATTATACAATATAAAACAAAATAGCAGTTAGCACTTAGCAGAAATACCCAGGTGTTATTAGGTTAAACTTCAAATTGGGATTTACCGATTTGGGGCTGTCGACGTAGAGAAGCAGAGTGCAGAGGGAGGAGACTGGAGATGAGTGACAGGCCGACAGTCGACAACGATTGGATGGTCGAAGGGAGGAGACTTCAGATTTAGTTCGTGCAACGGTGTTGTGCAGGTCACCGTTCACCACACCACTGATTCAATTTGATTTGAGTTGAGTTGGATCTTTGACTAAGTCTAAATGGATTTGGACTAATAATGGGCTTAGAAATTCTATTGATTATGGACTGAATATTAGAATATACATATAACATATACATATTGGACTAAGTGGGGGGGGGGGGTGCAAGTCCAAAAATTTTAAAAAAAACAAATGGAGATGAAACTTAATCCTCTTGACGGCAGAAAAAACGGGGGGGGGGGGGGGGGGGGCCTGGCCCCTATTTGTTCCCACAGGGCTCCGCCCCTGGAAATGTACATAAAGTTGACGAATGAAATATGATAAATAATACTAAAAATCTACCCAACAAAGTTATTAGTTATAACAAACGTTCGGGGTTCTACATCCCCTTTTCTTAGACGTGTTTGATTCTTCATTTTCTTCGATTTTTTGAGATTTAGGAGTATTTTCCATTGCTCGTATGCATATGAAATAAGATATAAAAATACAAAGTTACAACCTACAAAAGAAAACAAATAATATTTTTTTACGCAATAAAAAACAAACTTCTAACAACATTAATGTAATGAAAACAGACATTCATGGTTCCAACTTCTAGTTTAAAACATACTCCTTATATTCATTTATGTTCATACATCTAATTTGAAATCTATTGTTTAAAACATACTTCATATGTTTATTTATGCAATGAAAACAACAACGTCGATCTAGTTGTTTCAGTGTACTCGTACAGTCGTGCTTATTGAGACATATCGATCGACCTACTTGAATGCCTTGAAGTAGTTAAATTAATTTCGGGCTTTGGGCTGTAAAATGGACTAATATTTGTATATATATTTTGGGTTGTTAATTAAACTAATATATGTATATATTTTTTGGGTTGTAAATTATAATGGTATATATATTATATATATATATAGTCGGGTTCAAACGAGAACAATACCTATTTAAAAGAACACGAGAACTAACAAAATCATTAGTGACTTTACATTAACACACTAAAAGAGGACTTTGGCCACGGTTTTTGGTCCGCGTGACTTTTTTCTGCGTTAATGTAAAATCACTAATGATTTTGTTCGTTCTCGTGTTCTTTTAAATAGTTATCGTTCTCGTTTGATCCTCCCTCTCTCTATATATATATTTCGAAATAATATATATAAGCGGCGGGTTGGCGGTTTGGGTTGGGTTGGGTTGGGTTATGCTAACCCAATTTCAACCCTCCTAATTAGCGGGTTGGCGGGTTGGGTTTAATTGGGTTGTTAGCGGGTTGGGTTGGGCGAATTTCGCGGGTTGTCAGTTTCTTGTACACCCAGGATCCTCCTTCACCTCATCTGGACCAGCAGAGCTCTCAAGTGTCTCCACCTTGACTTGAAAAGCTTTTTCTTCATTTTTTTTCGTTTGACTTGAGCAAGCGGTCATCATGTGCTTGCAAAGAACTCATTAGTTCATCAAAGGAATAATCAGATAAATCATGAGATTCCTTGATCGCAGCAACAATATGTTCAAACCTTGGAGTCAATCTCCTCAAAACCTTTGCGACAACAATCTCTTCAGACATTTTCTCCATAAGACTTCATATGATTAACAAGAGAAGAGACTCTTGATTAATACATTTGAATAACTTCATTACTTTTCATAACCAAAGTTTCAAATTCACGATGACAAGATTGCAATCTTACCGTTACTACTTTTGATGAGCCTTTAAACTCTGTTTTCATAGTCTGCCAAGCATCTACTGAATTGGTTGATGCTGCAATTTTGGAGAAAATTGATTCATGGAGTGCTTGTTGAATGAGGAACAACGCTTTGGCATACTTCTTTTTTGTCTCTTTCAGTTCTAGAGTTGCCTCTTCATTTGGTTGAGTTGGAACTTCAAAGCCCGATTCTATCAGCTCCCACAGATCTTGAGACATAAAAAGAGTCATTTTAATACTCGAAAAAAACTCATACTTTTCCCATTGAAAATTGGAATGAGTGGCTGTGAAATGGAACCATTTGCTACCATTTTTGCTCTTAATGTCACCTTCGTCTAAAATAGAAAAAGAAGACCCAAAAAAACAAGATCACTCAAGTACCCAACTCGTGCTCTGATACCAATTTTATTAGAGCAATATGAAAAAAACTACTCAAATAGAAGAGGAAAATGGAAGAAAGAAGACAATAGATGGGAAAATGCTTTGAAGCCATGTTCAAAACTAATAAATTTCAAATATCATAAGTGATGCATTATTCCGGCTCTAGCTTTGAATCACCCTTCAACATCGTTTTGAACTAGAAAATACGTTGAATCAAATCTTTGTTTCATTGGTTTACGCACCATCTTCCCTTAACACGTTCACAATCTTTGTTTCAAACCCAGGCCAACAAAATAGAACCCTTGAAATGGATGTGACAAAAGGAAACTGGATCTAACATCCCCCACGAAATGGATGTCAAGAAGAACAAGTGGAGCATGTTGACGGAGATGGCAATACTCGAGACGCCATCGGATCCAAGTGTGAAAATGGTAACACATAACGGTATTTGATCAATCTTGAATCTATAATCTTTATTGACAGCAACTTGGTTTTTATTCGAAATTCTGTCCTAAACTTTATCATGTTCTATGCAATAACTGCATTGCTGTTTAAAGCTTTTAATATCTGTTAATCCTACATAGTTCTACATGTTTCATGGGAAACTTTAACAGCATCTAGATTGAGTCGAGCAAGAAAAGACTATTGTTTACATGTTTCTGGACACAACTCTTGCTTGCTTTCGAGATGTTCTTGGGATGTTTGCATATTTTGGGAATCCTTGGTTCGCTTTTTATCTCAACATGTTCTAAAATGCAACTGATTTAAGTCTTTTGATCAATCATCTAAAGTTAGCGTTTTTCGCTTATACTTTTCCTTCTCTGAAAGCCAACTATCGAAAGGGATCTTTGAGAGGTTCCGTGTGAATATTCTTCCCCATAATCTTTATAAAACTCAGAATTATTGCCCTCACTTAATTAGGTTTAATGGACAGGTAGGATCATCTTGTTTCCACCCCAACTCTAGTGGAGAATGTCGATATCCACCTCACTAAGCATAAACTAGTTTAGTTCCTGCACGAGAAAGGATCGATCTTTTGGGTACCGTTGGTTGATTAGTTATTTAGATCTTGATAGTGGACTAAACATATATGATCTACTAGGTTCTGCACAATCCCTTTGTTTGGTATTTGTTTGTTTTCCTTTCTATCAAGTTCTTGCCCCTTGAATTTGTGATAGGACACCTTTTTTCGCTTGCGCTTTTACTCAGAATGGCTGTCTTTTTCTGATTACTTGTTTGTGGAAAACACATGCACCATTTCACCATGCACTAGAAAATATTATATTGCCATCTACCTTTTTTCATTCTTTTTTCTTGCATGATTAGATCTTCTTCTTGATATATTTATGCTCAAAGAATCGGTTTTTATAACGACCCCGGGTTTCAGAAGAACATAAAGACTCCATGGGAACACTTGCAGGACATCTAGTCCCTGGCTCAGCCCTTGCTCTACTTGGGTTATGGCACATCATCAATACAATCAAATCCTATCACCTAAAAGGCTCAACCCACTTCAGGTCAAGCTTTTGGCACCCTTTTCCCAAACTGGTGTACTTAGAGCTCCTGCTTATTGTTTGTTTCTCCGTGTTTTCGATAGTTATGCAGGTTTTGGACTACCCTTTGTTTTCTTTTGCTTTTAAGCTTAATAACTATGAACATGCTACCATGTTTCTCCATCTAGTGATATATGCCGGTTTTGCCCTTTTAAGCGAACTCACTCATAAATCTGACACCTTGTTTGAGGTTTCTGGAATTCTTGTTGCTTCTGTTTTCAGTCAAGAGCTTTTCTTGCTCCATTATCACTCGGCCGATCATGTTGGACTCGAGGGCCATTACCATTGGCTAATGCAACTTATTGTTTCGATCTCTCTTCTAACATCTCTATTCGCTACCACTTTCCCATCTAGTTTCCCTTCATCGCTCGTTCTTTCTATTTCTGTTGCATTTCAGGGGTTTTGGTTCATTAATATGGGATTCATGTTATGGGTTCCCGAACTTGTCCCCAAAGGGTGCGCCCTACGGTTGGGTGATGGTGGCGATAGCGACATGCATGGGGCCATCGTGTGTGGGACCCGTGAGGCGGGTTTAAGGGCTAGAGCCATGGCTAATTTGCAATTCAGTTGGATACTTGCTGGGATTTTGATCTTTGTGGGATCTTTATGTTTATCTTTCCCGAAAAAGGTCACTCATAGAGGTCAACCGGTTGAGTATGAACGACTCCATAGTCGAATTGCTGAGGTTCCGCTATCGGTTACAGGATTCAAGCAAGTTCATCCATAGATCCACAGTTTGTTTAATAATAATAATAGTAACAATTATGCAAGTTATGTATATGGGCTAATGATTTCACTTCTAAAGATGCTAAAATTGTCAAAAACCTTTGATGCTTATAATGATATAAGTCTTTATAGTATATGAATCTTGGTATTTGTAGTGATCAAATCATGGTTGAATTTTGTTATAAGAAAGCATAAATGATGGTATTATATAACTTCTGCTTCATACATCTTTATGATTGATTCTACATGAATTGAACAGTGAAATAAAGATACAATTTTGTGGGGAAAAAAAAGATGCAGAAATCCTTTGAAGAATTTCTTACTCTGCTTCTTCAACAGCTGCTTCGATTCGGAGAAGAACAAAACCAACTGCAACTCCAACAAGAGTAAGTCCATTCATGATTGCAGCTATCCTGAAAATCTCAGCCACCGCATTGCAGGTGGAGGTGAGTGCTCCGCCACCGCCACCGCCACGGCGGTTGTTGGATGATGGTTTCTTCAAGGAGCAAACGAAGTTTGCAAATTGCTGTTCGGTGGAAACAGGGAGTCCGAGTGAAGCGACGGTGTTGTGAGCTTTGAGGCCTCCAAATGAGTTGAGTCCCTTGATGTAGGTGACTTTGGTGGTGGTGATTCTGGCGGAGGATCGGGTGGCTGGTGCGGCCGTGAAGGTGACCGGAGATAGGGTGGCGGAGGCTGTTGCCATTTGGAAGTGGAGAGATAATTAGAAATTAAAATTTGGGTGGGTTTGAAATGAAATGCAGAGATGATTGATGAGTGGATGAAGAAAGGAAAAAAGAAAGAAATGTGGATAAGGTGGTAAGATGGATGATTGGTTGTAAAGGAGATGAGTAGATGAGAGAACTTGAGAGCTTGTGTTTTACACAAAATGCTTGCTCCAGTTTCAAATCATGACCAAGAAAATTAGTGGGTCATAAATACATAATATATAGAGAGAGAGGACGGTAATCAAATGAGAACCAAAAAAAGATTGTGAACCGTGAAAACCGATCTAGGCCGTTTATTGATTTTAATCAATGGACATTAAAGACAATGGCACTTTTGTGATTTTTTTGAAACTTAAAAATGAAAGGGCATTAATGTCTACATCTAATTCCAAATCACATATGCCGGTTTCCAAAACTAATCCCAAATCTCTTTTCTTCAGTTTACAGGTCTAATCCCTTCTTCAATCAATTTCGATTTCGATTTCTATTTCAATCTCAATCTCAAATTTTGATTTCAATTTCGATTTCAACCTCAAAACATGGAGCGATGTAAAGAAATCGCATGGGAATTTCAATTTCGATGTAAAGAAATTTGTGTGTTTCATATAGTGAATCTGTAAGTTTCATCAGGTGAATATGTATATTTCATATGGTGAATATGTGTATTTCATCATGTGAATGAATTTGTAAGTTTCATCAAGTGAATCTTGTTACCAAAATGACAATTATGCCTTTTTCATGTGATGAAACAACTTTTAATTAAAATTATAGTATCAAAACCAAATTACGGCTTAGATTGGTTCTCACGACTCTCAATCTTTTTTTGGTTCTCACATGATTTAAACTGTAAAAAAAATAAAAAAACTGAGGAACATTTGAATAACCGTTCATCTGGAAAGTATGCACTTGTGCATATAAGTAATTTGTAGCATGCACATGTGTATATACACATGTGCATAATGTACACGTGCGTAAACACAAAAAATAGTTTCAATTACTTGTATGCACATGTCATATTGTTCAGATGAATGGTTAAAAGTGTTCCTTAGGCATCGTTTGGCAAAAATAAGCTAGCTTATTTTGTGGGTACATGTTTAGATAGTCATAAGCTAACTTATAAGCTAGCTTTTTGATAAGCTACTTGGAGTAGCTTATGATGAGTTTCTTGTGATTACTCCAATTATGCCTTTATTAACATTCATTATCTATATCTATACTATATTATAAAGCACGTATAAAAAACTCTTAAATACAAATTATTAAGCACAAGGTACCATCATTTTATGCAAAATTTTAAAAAATCTCTTAATTTACAAGTATCAAAGCATAAGATACATATTACTACTGCAGACTTCTAACATCCACCAATTTGGTATGTGCAAGGCCTTCTTTTTATGCATACATTTCCATGTATCACTATTAATTAATATATTATATTACTATAATTTTGTTTTAATTATATTATTAAATATGTAATTGGTTATTTTTTCTAGATGTCATTAAAATATATAAGATAATCATTGAATTCTAACAAAATACTTAATTAACATTATATTATTAAGCCTAAATTAAATAAATTTATAAAAAAATTATCACTTTCTCAAAACCATCCAAAATCGTACTGTAAATCGACAAAAAAATAAAATGAAACATTAAAATCGTGATGTATCTCGCTGCATTGTGCGAGTACGCTTCTATTTATATATTAACTATTAATTATAAATCAATATTAATTATCAAAATTTATTATTATTAATTAATATTATCTAAAAATTATAACATAAATTTTAATTATACATTGGTATTAATTTTTAATAGTTTAGACTTATTGATAATTATATCAAAAAAAATTTAATATTGATCAATATATTTTAGTTATCAAAAAAATTAATTTTGTAATTTTCATTTGATTATTTTTTTCATATTATATGTAACGGTTATTTAAAATCATAGATTAATGTAGATTTTTTAAGAATTTGGTTTAAAATTCAAAATTTATAATATATAATAATAAATTTTGAATTCTTTTAATTAACATATTATATTATTTACTATTTTATTTGTATTAATTAATATATTATATTACTATAAATTTGTTTTAATTATATTATTAAATATTGTAATTGATTATTTTTTCTAGATGTCATTTTTGATAATTTTACATGCTTATAAACTAGTTTTTGCCAAACATAACTTTTTTATCAGTTAGTTTATCAGCTAGTTTGTCAAACAAAATATAGCCTTAGTATTTTGTTTTTAAGGTTTTCCTATGTATATTCCAAAAATGCAAATTAATTACAATTTTAATTTATTTAATAATTCATTGGTTCATATTTATATCGCTACATATAAAATTGATATAAAAAACTATAAAAAAATAATGATAATAGCGAAATCTCTAAATATATTTAGGTTATGTTTAACAAACTAGCTGATAAGTTAGCTGATGACTAATAATGGATGAAAGTTTGAAATATTGAAAAACCGATGTTTTGAAGAAACAAATTTACTAGAAAAGAAAGCACAATAAATTGGTGTTTTCAACTATTGTTGTTTTCTCATAATTAATTGCTAACATGTAATTAAGAGGTAGGTTTTCCATAATCAATTGCTAACATGTAACTCATTTATTTTGGTTGTTTTGTGTATTGTGTATTGTGTATTGTGAGACATTGATAAGCGCAAGTAAACATATGATAACATGTTTCTCTTTTTCCTCCTTTTTAACTTAGATTTAATACAAAATAGATGATATAAAATTCAAAAATATACAAATTCATTCGATTCATATAAGTAAAACATTTTATATAAATCCCGTGATTAAAAAACATACAACAAAATTTGACATGGTCAATTAACATATCTTTTTGACACACACACACGTGTATATATATAGAGAGAGGTGATATATATATATATATATATATATATGGAGAATCATGCGAGAAGTTAAACATTTTACGAGAAGGCGATAAGTGTTTAATCATATATGATTACATGGTTTGTAGGTGTGTTTAATCATGTATGATTAAACGTCTATGTATTGTCCATATAACATGTGTTTAATCATATATGATTAAGCTTGTCTATCATATATGATTAAACACTTCTCATCTTCTCGCAAAATGTTTAGCTTTTCGTTTGAACCTGTCTATATATATATAGAGAGAGAGAGAGTTGGGTTCACGTGAGACCAATCAGTTTTCGTGAGACCGGTGAGACCAGAAAATAACACTAAAATTTCACAGTGGTTCATTGTGAATAAACGAAAAACAGCAAACCTTCACAACAAAAACACTGTGAAGGTTTACCTTTACAATACCTTTACATTCTTTTGCTGTGAAGGTTTAGTGTTATTTTTGTGGTCTCATGGGTCTCACGAAAATAGTCTGGTCTCTAATGATCTCAAGTATATATATATATATATATATATATATATATATATATATATATATATATATATATATATATATATATATATATATATATAATCTTGTATATAACTAGTTTTAGGACAAGATCCACCTGACCAGCCGATTAAACCGTTTCAAGCTCCACTCCATTCCATCATCTCTTTCTTCCTTTCAAGCAATCAACCATCCACTTCAAACCCTAAACCCTTCAATTTCCCCTTAATCAAATATTAACATCAACATCCATCATCCACTAAACTTCTTATTGTAACCAAAAATTACTAATAAAATTCAACAACATTAATTAATCGATTGCATTGGATCTTCCCCATCTGTCTGTGTAAGTCATAATTCCATCTATTAACTTCCCCTTCCTTTGTTTCTCATGATCGCCAATTCTAGGGTTCTTCCTGGTCGTCTTCAATTCCAATTTGATGGTTTTAATTCAATGGAAGAAGATTGATTCAGGTGAAGCCAAAACCAATTAATTAACATGGCTGCGAAGATCATGCTTTTGACGATGATGGCGACAATGGTGATCATCGCGGTTCGTTCTTTGGACACCAACAGCGTCTTCAATCCATGTTCAGATGCAAAGGTTAAGAGACGAGATGGATTTACATTTGGATTCGCATTTTCTTCGAAAGAATCCTTTTTTAACAAACAAATCCAGCTCTCACCCTGTGATCGTCGTCTCTCCCTTGGTGGAACCGATGCTCAACTTGCCGTATTCCGGCCAAAAGTCGACCAGCTCACTTATCTCACCATTAATGGCACCGACTTTGATCCGGTATGTACGTCTGTCTTCCGGCCATTTCAATCTGTTCATCATTGAATTTTTTTAACAAAATTTTCCAGGCCAAAGCTGGTGGTTATATGGTTGCATTTGCTGGAAGACAATATGCAGCAAGATCAATACCTACTTTTGTTGCTGATAAATCCAATATCATCACAAGTTTCACTCTGGTAAGATCACTAACAACATAACCCTTTTCATTTAAACATAAAACAAAACCAAACTGACGAGATATGTCTTGTTCGAAAGTAGGGTTTGAGTAGTGAGATACATGCAAACCTGTTCTCTATTATGTGAGAATACGTGGAATTCTGATACCGAAATTACTCTCTAAAAGTTACAGAAGTGTGATTCCGATATATATTGAGGAGAAATAGTCAGATTTCTACTAATGTGGGACTCTAACACGTTTTGAGCTTTCTACGGATTATGCCCCACGGTGTCGAGTTTGGGCCAAAGATGTTCTAGATCAGTGGACCTATGAAGGACCTAAGGGGGTTCCTATGCACATGTTCAACAGATTTTTGCGAGTAGCTTAACTTTGAGGGATGCTCTGGGATATTAGAAAATACAAATGACATTAACCAAAAAAGTCATCAACATCAACTAAAAAACTTACTATTCAATTTGGAAAAATGTATTTTATTCTTTAAATCGGCACAATTGACTTTATCCGGGTCATTGACTTTTTCAGAGAATCGAACATGACTTTACGAGTCTTTGATCCAAACCTTAAAGGTGTACCCGGTTGACAAAAATCATAGGTCTGCCGCTATTGTAGATCGTAGACCTTGTCTCTAAGGAGTAGAACGATCGTTTCCACAAAGACCCACACTTTTCATTTGAACATACTTTCATCAATTAATTGAACTTTGCAGGTTCTTGAATTTGAAGAAGGCACCCTTGTAAACTTACATTGGAAGAAATTCGGGTGTAAATCATGTAAAGAGAGATCCGCCATTTGCCTCAACAATCAAGATTGTGCTACACCAATCTCGAAATGTAAGGCTGGTGGCGGATCGGTTGACTGCAAAATTAGCATACAATTAGCGTTCTCAGGTACGGACAAGGCCTTGGAAGTTCTTAACTCGTGGTACGAGGTCGAACAACTTCGACAGTATTCGCTAATTGGGTTGTACCAAGACATCAATGGCATGGTTATGGGTCCATAGGACCCTTTTTTTTTGTTCTATAAGTTATGTTAATTAATTAATAAAAGCTTATACACTTCTCCTACATTTGACACAAATATATATATATATATATATTAATATATATGATCTTTTATGCGCTTTTATCATTACCTTTTCTCGTCCATGTGAATTCTTCCATGATGTTGATGTATTATTATGGTTTTGTTGGTTTTAGATAAAAATTGATTTAAAAGTGAAATGTTAACTTGTCAAAATATCAAACCAATCATCAGTTAATCGAAAACCAGTCCAGTTAAAGTCCGATAAAGGTCCGGTTTATAGCATGGTTAACACCAAGTGCAGGTGCAAAAGGACCGGACCTTTTAGCCACTAAAAAAGTCTGGGTTAGGTCTTGATCCAAAAATTTAGGACCAAATCCGGACGGGCAATCCTAAAAACGCTCCTATCAGATTTTTTTATATAAATAAAAATACATATATAAAACAGTATAATGGACAATTATTTTAAACACTACTAGACATACCACTATTTCCGGCGGAAAAATCCGGTGGATTTCCGGCAGAAAATAACTAATTGTAAGGGTGTTAAATGTAACATTGTAAATGGAACGTGGGAGGAAAAAATGGCTTTCAGAGTAACTGAAAAACCGTATTAGAATTTTAATAATATAGTAGAGATATAGATACTAGGGGTGGTATCAATTGGAAACCAAGTTTCATTGAAACTTTGGAAACCAAATTTCAGCCATTGATCTTTATAATCAATGGTTAAGATTCATTTGAATTATATATTGTAGTAAATTAATTAATTTATTAATAATAAATAAAAATAATAGATGAAAAGGGTAAATATGTCTTTTGATTTTGTGTCTCAAATATGGTAAAAAAGTTTATTTTATTTAGATTACTTGAAACCAAAATAAAATTTCCCACGCAATCTAAATTTTGTTATTTTTTTTTACTATGAAAACGTGGAGCATTTGTCTTTTCATCAAAAAAATTATTTTTCTTTTAAAATGTAAGAAAATATTTTTTTAATTTCATTTTATTATAAAATTTCCACGCAATTTAATATTGTGATGAAACAGAATGAATTTGTGAATTACAGATTTTATCAGGTTTATCGTGTTAGCATTATTGTTTCATAATGAAAATAGATTCATCAGGTTCATCGTGTTAGCATTATTGTTTCATAATGAAACATGATGAATTTGTGTCATTTTTGTTAACTTCCCATTTTTGTTTCATTGCCTGTTCAGTTGCATATCCGTATATGAAAATAGATTCATCAGGTTCATCGTGTTAGCATTATTGTTTCATAATGAAAATAGATTCATCAGGTTCATCGTGTTAGCATTATTGTTTAATTATTACCATATATAAGTTAAATTAAAATTAAATAATTTACCTAAATTAAATATCTCATTTTTAAATTAATCAATGATTATTATTACCATATATAAGCTAAATTAAAATTAAATAATTATTAATATAATAATAATAATAATAGTTACCATATATATTATGAAATAATATAAAAGACAAAAATAACTTTTTCAATTAAAAATAAAAATAAAAAAAGAAATTCACTGATTGGTTGATTTCGGTTTCCAAAGTTTTCAATATAATACTGGTTTCCAATTGATCGCTCCCCATAGATACTATATATATATATATATATATATATATATATATATATATAATGCTACACATTTATACTATTTTAAAATATTATAAAACCCATAAAAATATTCAATAATTAGTTTATATTAAAATTATTGACGAAAAAATTATAATGATATAATTTATAATAAGAATGAAACGTATTTTTAATATATTTTAGTTAATCTACAATTATGTATTTTTAATATGTTAACGGTGAATAAAAGTTAAATGTATGGATAGAAAACAAATTAATTCGTAGATATTTATGATATTTAATAGTATAGTTAAATTAAAAAAAATATTCAATATTGGGTTCGTTTTGAAAGTATTGACGAGACGATTATAATGGTATAATTTGTAAAAAAAGAAACGTACTTTTTTATTGCATTTTTGTTCATATACAATTATTTGTGTTAACATGATAACGGTGTAAAATGAAAAAATGAAAAAAAACAAGAGATATAAACTAAATTAAATAACTAATTGTAAGAGTGGTAAATGTAACCTTATAAATGAAACCTCAAAGAAAAAAATGGCTTTGAAACTAAAAAACTGGTATTAGAATTTTGAGTAAACTACGATTTTTGTCCTTGTGGTTTGTTGTTTTAATGATTTTCGTCTCTGGTCTTTAAAAATTGTTTTTTGGTCCTCATGGTTTCTTTTATATTGCCCTTTTTGTCCCTAAGACTAATGTTGTTAAAAAAGTCTATTAAGTTAAGTTATGGGTATTTTTGTCTTTTAACTTTTTATTAACTTTTCATTTAATTTTAAAAACATATAAGATATAAATTATTATATATATATATATATATATTATATAGGTGCTCTTCTTCCCCAACACATTCCTCAAAGAATCTTCCTTCACCTAGTATTGTGCTTTTATGTCCTCACTTGCAAGTTGCAGTATATTCTCAAAGAGATAAATTGCTAGGTAACCACTTGATTTTATCATCAAAACAATAAGTCAATGAACACCTAACCCACCTCTCTCTCTCTCTCTGTGCAGCCGTACCCTCCCCTCCCACCTTCCCGACGACTTGCATCCCATGCTTCTCGGCAGTTCCTCTCCGGCTCTTCCCCGTCGGCACGTCCATCTCCTTCCCTCCATTGATTTTTATAAGGATCAAACTTTGAGTTCAGTGGGAGTGTGGTGGACGACATTGGTGGGATCGTGGGAGTGTGGTGGTCGACATCGTTGTACGGTGGTGGTGGCGTCGCCACTTCTTCTCCGTATTTCTCGATTGGGACACATGTGTCGTCCTCAAGTTTCTTGATCATTTCCTCTTCTTCTTTTCTTTTTTGCGTTCTTCTATCATCTCCTTAGTTGCTCCGTCAATTCCTTATTTTTCTTCTTCTTCTTCTTCTTCTTCTTCTTCTTCTTCTTCTTCTTCTTCTTCTTCTTCTTCTTCTTCTTCTCTCGATTGGAACCGCTGTTTGATATTTTCATTTTCTGAAAAAAAGTTTCAGGTTGCTCCTCGGATTTTTTCGGGTTCAGGAACATCAACTTTCTGTTCAAACTCGGATGAGATCACCGTCTCTTCGCACTTGTTCTCTTCTTCCGGATTCTTCTTTCCCAAGAAATCAAACAACCCACGATCCTCCTTCTCAACGGTCTCCGATTCCACCTTCACGGTGGCGGTGGTGGTGTGGTCGTACTCTTTGGTTTTGGGGGCGTCATGGTAAACTGATTCGTTAGACATGATGATCGATGGAAGCAAAATTCAGATGATAATAATTATGCGAAGAAATTCAGACACAATTGTCGTCCTCAAGTTTCTTGTTCAATATTAGATTTGCATAGTGTTCTTTGCATTTTCTTGATTCAAATATTTTTGTGTGCTTTATTCTTTTAGATTTTTTGTTAGATGATAAGAAAATGAAGGCTTTGACAGGTGGTTTCAGAATTTTGCAGGTGGGTTTTTTTTCATCCATCATTTTTGCAAGTGTTCCATCTTCATCTTCCCCACCACCGCCATCTACATCTCCATCTTCCAACCATCAACATCTTCCTTTTTTTTTCCAATTATCTACCAGTCTACATCTTCATCTTCCACCATCCCAAAGGGAAATCGAGAAAATGGGCAAATTTTGATATGGGTTTTGTTGGTCTGAGCTAGATGATCTAGCAGAGGGGGATACAAGTCATTTGCAAATGTACTGATTTTGAGCTTGAAGCTTATGGTCAAGAATCTGGATAAGTTTTGTTTTTGAACTATAAACTTCAATTTTGAGATGGAGGGGAATTTGGCGTCATTAATAGGAGATGGGGGTGGTTCTAGTTCATCGTGGAAGGGACTAGTGGTAGAAGATAAAATATATTGTTATTAATTTTTTTTATTGTAAAATAAGATAAAATAGTAAAAAGACTAAAATATCCCTGCTTTGACAGACTGTTTTGATGGAGTTAGTATGAGGGACGGAAAAAGAAACAAAGTATAAACCACAGGGACGAAAAAAGAAGTTTTTAAAGACCAGGACGAAAATCATTATAAACATCAAACCATAGGGACGAAAATCGTAGTTTACTCTAGAATTTTAATAATAGAGATTCGTGCCACGACGGATCAAACCAAAACGTTACAGCAACGTCAGCACACGAATTACCAGAAACTGTTGTTTTCTTGATCCCAAAATTTTGGATTCAGAGTTCCATTGTTCCCCCAATCAAATCAATTTCGCTTTAGGGTTGTAAAAATTTAGATCATCACGAACTACTATTGTCTATTGCTATCTCCCCTCGTTTATTTATTAATGTTTGAGGTTCTTAATCAAGCATTAGGGTTTCATGGCAATAAAGGCTATGGAGACGTTACAGGATCTGATCGAAGAAACAAAGCTTCGTACTGTTTGGTGGGCTGTTTGTATTTTCGTTATCACTTACTTCTTAACCCGTAAGGTTCTTGAATTCATGTTTCATTAATTCTATGTGATTGTTGGTTTTAATCGTTCTTGTTTTGATTTCAATTCAAATTAGAATGTTTTCCCCCTATTGCTTTAACCACTAACTTGGAATCAATTTCTAAAATGGCCATTGTTGTATGAATTTAGGATAAAACAATGTTAGATTGCCTTCGCCACATTGAATTGATTGTGGAGCCATACAACTATATCTGAATATTCATTACTTAATTGTTTAATTGTTACAGACACCAGTAAATCGATGTGGATGAATGTTCCTATAGCAGTTTTTCTGGTATCAGGGGTTCATATTTTATTAAACGAAGTGGATTTCCATTGGAAGATAAGGAAACCCCGTGGAAATTCATATTTGGCGCACCTCGAGAAAAAACAAATGTCTGTGAATGATTCTCGTCTTTCCACCTTGCCTCCCCTGCCTAAATGGAAGAGGAAGATTGATTCTCCAGTAGTTGAGGCTGCTATGGAGGATTTTGTTAACAAACTTTTGCAAGAATTTGTGGTTGATCTGTGGTATTCTGATATAACGCCTGACAAGGAAGCACCACAGCTGATACATGCAATTCTTATGGACATTCTTGCCGAAATTTCCACAAGAGCTAAAGACATAAACCTAGTTGACATGCTAACGAGGTTTGTATTTTTTGGACACTTCCTTAGCGGGAAATTTGAAATTCACATAGGTTGTGGTTAGAGTTTCTTCCATTGTTTCAGGGATGTAGTTGATCTAGTAGGGGATCATCTAGAGCTTTTTAGGAAAAACCAAGCTGCTATTGGCAGGGAGGTTATGGTCACACTGTCTTCTGAAGAAAGAGATGAAAGGTTGAAACATCATCTCATGACTTCTAAGGAGCTTCATCCAGCTTTGATATCACCCGAGAGTGAGTACAAGGTGTGAGTGGAGAGTTCTATTGATAAGTATCTTCATTACTGTTTTGTGAATGTTATCTGATGGTTCTTATCTTGTAGTTCCTTAAGCGGATTATGGGGGCAATTTTGGCTGCAGTGCTTAGACCACGAGAAGCTCAATGCCCTTTAGTTCGATGCATTGCAAGGGAGCTTATAACATGCTTGGTAATGGAACCTGTAATGAGATTTGCAAGCCCTGGGTGAGTTTTTAAGAATCAAACTCTTCTTGTACAACATTTAGGAGTATCATCCTGGAGGCTTTGCTATGTTGAATTTACAGAAATGGATCTTTTTTGGTGGTTGCAAACAACATTTTTGTCTCATCACTTCTATTTATTAACATTGCATTTGAATCGTCGTCCTTTTGATGTGGTCATTTCTCCTTATCTATTTGAACTTCTTTTATTGTCAATATGCTATGATGATATGGCATGATATTATGCCCCCTACCTTCAACATTTACTTTTTTTTACAATACCTCTATAAGATATGTTTTGCCACTTCATGTATGTTTATACATATTCCATCTCTTTGGGAAGTTTAAACACCCATAATTTCTTTTTATAGGCATATCAATGAGTTGCTTGAGGTTATTTTCTTAGCAAACAATAACAAGGGAGGGAAAGAGGCAGGTGAAGATCAGTCATCTAATGTCGTGGGTCATACCCAGAATCAGTCTGCTGCTACAAACATTGTAAAACCTCCAGAGTCTACTTCCATGAAAAGTGGCTCTTCTGGTGATCAAAAGAGTGGTCAGACATTGTCTACACCTAACAACCAAAAAGAAGCACTTCTAAATCCATCTGGTACGATCATTAGTGACCCAGTTCAAGATGAACCGTTGCATGCACGGACCTCTGATTGGGCTCGGGTTCTTGAGGCAGCTACCCAAAGAAGAACAGAAGTTCTCCAGCCAGAAAATCTTGAAAATATGTGGACCAAAGGTAGAAACTATAAGAAGAAAGCTCAGAAGAATGTTGCTCCAGGACATCAACCACCTATCATAAATGGTCCAGGAATAAGCAGCGGTATCAACAGAAAAGATCCAGGGAAGGAAATATCACCCCATAAACCCGAGACTCCTACCATCATAGGTAAGACTGCAGCGCAGATCCCCCCGGAGCCTCATGTGGATGATCAACAAAAAGACCCATATGTTGATGCTGAAGTTTTGTGTGATCAAAGCAAGACACTAGCTCCTTATGATTTAGACAATGAAAATTCTAATGGAAGTAAAAGGAAGTTGCAAAGAACAAATAGCACATGTGATTTGAACATTCAAACCCAGCCAGAAACTAAATCTCCAATCCAAGTTGGTGGATCCATCATCTCGGAGTTCTATAGTGCGAATGCTGGGAGAGATAGTGATACACTTAATGTTAATAGTGCTTCTGATAAAGGACCACGCGCTGAAGGATATGTTCCCAAGCTTAAGTGTCGAGTAAGACTATTCTTTTTTCTCATGTTCTCTGTTTTGTAAGATCTTTAAATTCAAGTTAAAAACTTCTTTGATTTTCTTTTGATTTTTCCAGAGAAGAGAATTGCCTGAAAGTTGTTCTTTTGGAAACTCATAATCTAAATCATTTCCTGAATGGCATTAAGAATGTCAATTGGCAAACTATAGTACACAAGCACATCTATGACTATACATAAGTCTTATGCATCAAACCCTCCAGTCTCAATATTTTGATTGTGATAGGATTCCATGTTTGCAACCCATCGAAGGTTTCTAATTCTGTTTTTAAGTTGCACTATAACATATACCCATGGGCCCATATGTTGTTGACCTTGAATCTTATTTCACACATGATCTTCCATGCTACACAAGCTTTAAAAGCTATGTACATTGTACAGGTTCTAGGAGCATACTTTGAGAATCTTGATTCAAAATCGTTTGCAGTCTATTCGATTGCGGTGACGGATGCTGCTAACAAGACTTGGTTTGTGAAAAGAAGGTCTTGTTCCTGAGCTCTTTAAGTAACTTTTGAATTTGCTCGCTTATTCTGGCACATGCTTCAATGGTTGCTGGAGAAATTGGTTAATTGTTTTTCTTTGCTACTTTGTCAGCAGATACAGGAATTTTGAGAGATTACACCGCCATCTTAAGGACATTCCCAATTATACATTACATTTGCCACCTAAAAGGATACTCTCGTCTAGCACAGAGGATGCATTTGTTCATCAACGGTGTATACAGCTTGATAAATATCTTCAAGTATGGTCCTACATTTTTCCAACTTATGTTATGAGTTTCCAGAAGCTTAATATTACAATTGAAAAAAAGGTTATTCTTTTCAGGATCTTTTGTCTATAGCTAATATCGCGGAGCAACATGAAGTATGGGACTTCTTGAGCATGAATTCAAAGGTGTGCATCTCTTTGTGTGTGTTTGTGCATGCATTTACTTCTTATATTGAAGATTATTATCCTAAAAGATATTACCACTGCAGAGTTACTCTTTTGGAAGGTCATCATCGATGGTGAGAACCTTAGCAGGTATGTTTCACTGTATCAGTTGCCATACAATTGGATTCTGCCTATGAGTTTGTTTGTATGTTTGTTGGATCTCAAGTATGAGTACTTACTCAGCTTCATCTGTTGCTTTACTAAGATATTAAAGAACTGTCATCTATAAACATAAAACGAAACGATCAAAAGTGAAGGAGAAACAATATATACATACATAGTGGGCCACAGTCTGGGATAAGAAACCCATCAAATGTAATTAAATACTAGGTAGCTGACAAAGTGTGACTGCTATTCCTAAAGTGCTTATCAAATAATATTGGCAATACTCTATTTTTTCCGGTTAACAGTCAATGTGGACGATGCTGTGGATGATATTGTACGCCAGTTTAAAGGAGTTTCAGATGGCCTAATGCGGAAAGTTGTTGGCCCTTTGTCCCCTTCTGGAGCTTCTGCTTCAGCTGCAAATAGAACCGTGCCATGGAAGGCTGATGAACCATCTGAATCAGTGTCAAAGCTAAGTACCTTGGACACTACTAACAATCTTTCTGATAACGAGGAAGGTGACAAATATGTGACACCTCACAGTCAGGAAATGGAGTCTGTTGCAGAAGCTAATGGGCAACATTTGGACAATGATTTGAACTCAAAAGGATTCCCACCCAGGGTCCTCAAAAGTGATGAACTGAATAGAAGCTTGGAATTCGACAAGAAAAATAGTTCAGAGGTGCGATCTGAAATACTCAGCCTGGCTGCAAATTTTCCTTCAACTACTGGTCTAAAGGAAGATCCACTTGGTGTGCCAGCAGAGGTACATCACAAACTTCCTTCAACTTCTGATTTACCTGTTTAAGCCCTTCAATTATGTTGACACAACTCATCTAGAACTTGCCTAGTCTGTTTGAAATTTTAAATTGTTGCATCATAAAGAACAGGGTATGTAGGAGTCCGACATCTAGTTATTCACAAGTTCTTATCAGTAGATGCTTACATATTGACTTCACCACATCTCTTGGTATGTCGGTCATCATTATCACAAACTCTATTCCACCCACATTATCATTGCAGGATGTGCATATCATGTCCTGTTAGGTCATTTGTATTTAGTTTTTCATTCACTTGTTTTCTTTTTCTTGTCTTCCATTTATCTAGAGTTTTCTTTCACATCCCTGCCATGCATTTGCTGGACTTTTTCCCGTAAGGTCCTATTCAAAACTCTTATAATTTAGTCCCTCTAACCGAGAAGTCATGTGCTTATTATGTGACGTCAATTAGGTCACTTCGTGACATGCAACCAAACATACACCAGTAGGTTGTACTTTTCCTGAAGCCATCCCAAGAGTAGGTCGTACTTTTCCACACGCAGACTTATGTCTAGACACCGGTGGGTGAGACAAACTATTTCTTGGTAGAGACTGGACTACACCAGGGATCGACACTAAGTCTGTTCCTATTTGTTGTGATTTTGGATGAGATATCCTAAGGTATTCTGAGGACTGTCCCATAGTGTATGTTATTGGCAGATGACATTATACCAGTAGCATAATCAAAGATAGAGGTCAATGAGAGGTTGGAGCAGTGGAGCACGACTTTGGAAACAAAAGTCTTTCGGTCAATGAGAGGGATGTGTGTTTCCTTAGTTTTTACATGTTCCATTGTACCTACTTCATTTGCTGTTTTTTTTCCTACTGCTGACTGTTTACTAACCGTATCTTTCTTACTTGTTTCTCTCTTTTCCTTTCTTTCTTCCTCCTTTCTTGCTTCTTTATCTTCCTTTCCTTTTGCTTACTTTTTTCACAAGGTGAGGGTGTTCACGGGAACAGCCACTCTATCCTTAAGGGTAGAGAACAAGTTTGCGTACATCTCACCCTCCACATATCCTGCATTAGCTTGGGATATACTTGGACTGCTTAGTTTGGTTTAATAAGGATTTATGTAAAATCCTGTCTTCTTGGTAGTTTTGTTAGATAAAGGGATATGATTTATCTCCTTAGTATAATTAATTTTAGCTTTTCTATGTTGATCCATTAAAGCCCTCGTGTGGTTTTTGTCTGAAGTTGTTGTTTGTCTTTTTTGTTTCTTTCTGCAGTGGACCCCAACCAATGTAAGTGTTCCGTTGCTAAATTTGGTAGATAAGATATTTCAACTCAACAGAAGAGGCTGGTTAAGGTTAGCTATTTTCTGCTCTTTTGAGATGCATCTTTTCTCATCATCCTGCTTTGTTCACTATTTTTTCCGTGATGATAGGCAATCTGAAATCTAATGGTTATTTTCTTTTTCTTCTTTTTTTTGGAAAAAAAGAAGTTTCTACAAATTTGAAGTACAAACTCTTGCAAGATGAACATTCATGATGATGATTAACACAAACACAATCATCAATATAAAATGCAATCAAACCAACTCCTACTACGCGATCTGAGACTATCAAGATACCCAAAAGTGAGAGTCCATGATCTCATAAAATTCAAAAAAGTTTTTCATCCATAAAATAAAACAGAAAGTATCTTGGGCATTTATTTGGGAATTCATGAGGCATTTAGTTGATAGCATTCAAATTTTTAAGCTCCAAACCTCGGACAATTGTATTTGTTTTATGCAGACGACAAGCGTTTTGGATATCAAAGCAAATTTTGCAGCTAATGATGGAAGATGCTATTGATGATTGGCTGATAAGGCAAATTCATTGGCTCAGAAGAGACGACGTTGTTGCTCAAGGGATTCGTTGGATCCAAGATGTAAGCTACTAAATAGCTTATTTACTCTATGTTGGTCTTAAGTTTTGATTGATAATGACCAGTATCGTTGATATATTTGATATGCTACGATTTCTCTGTGAAAAAACTATAATATCATTTATCTTACTAAAATTTGGAAGTTCAAAATTTTGGTTTATCAGCATTGTAAATTGGTTTGTATCGGAAGCTGTCGGTGAACTTTTTCTTTCGCCCAATAATCTTCTGGTTGGAAACTATATAAGGGAAATAATAGATTCATGTGGAGGCCTCTTGTTTGTTCTAATGATGGGTTTTTGTTAGGTTCTGTGGCCTGAAGGTATATTCTTTCTGAAAGTAAATAAAAGTCAAACGGATTCTTCCCAACCAAACGAAGGATCTTCTCGAACTACATCTGGCAGTAAGGGTAATAAACAAGCGTCTTTCGAGGAGCAACTTGAGGCTGCTCGTAGAGCTAGCGATATCAAGAAGATGATATTCAGTGAGTATTTTACTGTTTTCCTTTTTATCAGTTACAAATGTCTTTCCAGGATGAGTGTTTCCATTACTGCCATTAAATGAAGTTTTTACACTTATTTCTGCATCTATTAGCATGCATAGAATAACTATTATGTGCCTATGCAAGATTATGTTTGTAGTTGTCTATGAGAATAATTTCATCCAAAAATTTTGTGCATTGCTAATAGAGACTGATCATCTTTTAAATTTGATTCTCTTGAGGTTCATGGAATAAGAGAAACCTCAAATTTCATGATCACGTGAGAAACCTGTGATGTGATTCTCCCAAAGTAGATAATCTCTCAACTTGGGCAGATTTAGGGGTCGTTTACCAAATGCTTACTAGGAAAACGAATATCGGGTAAGCGCTTAACGGCAAGAGTCACCACCTTCACTTATCTTTGTTGGGTAACATTCTTGGCCATCAAAATGGATTCTTTGTGAGTGTCTCTTATCCGGTAAGCGCTAACCAGGTAAGAGTCTTCTTCTCCATCACTTACCTGGTAAGAACGTTAGTTGTTGCCATTCCTCTTACCGGGTAAGATCTCGATGTTTGTCATACTCTCCCGGTATGGTAAGTGACCTGGTAAGCACTTAGTAAACGGCCTCTTGCACCAGAATTACTCTAAAAATTGGGTTGCCAAAATGAATGCTTCAAATGTCTTATTTATTGCGATTTTGATTTAGATAACCCCATTACGGGAAAGTTGAATCATAAATATTTTGATAGCCAGGGAACCAGCTATTCCATGTAGTATTCATGACGATTAACCTAAATATTCATGAATATTATTCATCATATGAATATTATGCATTTCCATTATGAACAATACATGAATAGTTGGTTTACGTGTTCTCAAAATATCTAGGATGCTCCTACCCATTATCTTGTGATCTTTATTAGAAAACATAAATGGTCTACTTTCTCAGAGGGAGCACCAACTACATTGGTCAGCTTGATCGGACATAAGCAATACAAACGATGTGCTAAAGACGTATACTATTTTCTCCAGGTAAACACAAGAACTTTGCTTTAAATTCCAAACTATTATATCTTGTGATGGATCTTGCATCATACGTTTATTTAATCAAAGCGTTGTGAAATAGTTGTTAGGCTCGATCTATTTGTAACATAAAGAGGTGGTGGTTTGATCATAAAGACTTGCAGACACTGACTTTTGATTCAAAAATTTGCAGTCTACTGTGTGTTTGAAGCAACTTGGCTATAGTTTACTTGAACTTGCAGTTATAACGGTTTTCCCAGAGCTGCAAGATGTCATATCAAATGTTCATGAGAAGAGAAAATCTGAGCCGGTGTAGATATATGACTTTACTTAGATCACAAACTTTTCATGTTTAGGTTGACAGTGATTGCAAATTTCTTTATTGGTATATAGCAGGGCAAGGTTTTCACGAGAAACAATATCTTTACTCGTTGTTGGAGCAGAGTTAAGGTCTGTGTACATCCTATTTTTTCCATGTCCTACTCTATGTGGGATTCCCTCGAATTGTTTGGTTTAGTTAGCATCTTTCTTTGATTCTGATTCTTAATTGTACAAAAACAAAGTGTAGTTAGAATCTGTATTGACGTTTCACCCTTCACATGATACCATCTACTCCTTCCTACACCATTACATTTGGTTCGGTTTGGTTCGGTTCTTATTTGATGATTATTTAATTGAACTATTAACATAGAATTTATCAAACATGTGTTAGGGACTGTGTATAGGAAATGTTTTGAGGACCGGATACACTCAAGAATCGTGTACAAAAACACTTTCCTAATACAATAATTCGACCCTATTAGTCCTAGCTTGATGTGAAAGTTGAGATATCTATACCCAGATTTTCGTTTTACATATTTAAATGAGAGATCGACGGTTTTTGACGGTTAACCATTATAACCGTTAATGGATAAGATCAAGGAGTAGTTATAACTAAATCTGAGTCTTGAACTAACTTGGTCCAAAGGTTTTGAATACACACGACCAGAGCTACGACTAAAGACCAACTAGAGATGGCTTGCAGACCAGAGTTATCTCCAGATACATCATGCCTTGGCTGATTTTCTAAGTTTGGATGCTCACGTGCTTAGCTATGTATGCTCCGACTTAGAGTTATGAGTTAGGTGACATTTGTTTTTTAAGAGGTGATGAAGTCCGAAGTCTGATTTCACTTCTGATTTTTAAAAGTTGTGTTAAAGTCTGAAATCTGAACCAATAAACCGTTTGTTTTTGTAAACTAACAAACGTTTGAATATATATATAGTTGTTTGTTTCATCCATCAAAAATTCAACTTAAATACGTTAATTGAAGTGATCATCGATGATCGAAAGACGGAAAGAAACAAAAGAAGAATGTTGTCAGATTTGCTAGACTACGAAATTTTAATCATATCATGTTCTGGAAAGATCTACACTTATGTTTGTCTAATTAAAAAAATAAAAGATTAATTAAAATCATTAAATAAAAATGATTGAACGAATGAAATTGATTTTCATAATTCTCAACATATTTAATATTCTAATTTGGTTCTCATTTACCTTTTATTTTAAATGAATTTAATATAGATATATTGTGAGAAGTTAAGGTTAACGTGAGAAAAATGGATCTAAACTGTTGATCATTTTTAATCTCATACGCTCTCATGAATTACGTTTTAGTAGGGAATTGATCTGATTTATCTCAGTGCATCTCAGCCCAATGTGCATCGAATTGAAACTAACTCCCCCCTCGAGGAGGGTTGGGGACGAGGAGCTCATGTACCACAGATTGGGTAAATGCTCCATTTCTCATCAAATTATTGATAACCACTTTCATTTTTCTCACGTTAACCTCAACTTTTTATCGGAACCGAACCATATATATTACATATAACTTCTAGTCAATAAATAACAAGATATTTCTCAAGAAAGAAAAAAAATATCCTCCAAGTTGTAAACAAAGAAAAAGTCGTATAAATCCAAAAGCAAAAAGCAATAAAATATCTGAGTGACCTCAACCCTACCCTACACCCCTCGCCACATACTCGTTCACGCCCATTGGAATGTAAAAAACCGCCAATCCGACGGCCAGGAACACAGCTTTGACAATGAAAAACATGACCGCCAGTTACTATAACGTAAAGGGCAAAATGAAAGAAGTGATTAAAATAATATCTCATCCTTATCCAAACATCCTCGGCTTTGTTTGTATTAAATAACATCACTCGATCTAAACACAAACTACTCAAAATTAATCACACAAATCGCCGACGATGATGATAAGATCAGTGCCTTCTCAATCTCCGTCCGTTTGCCGTCCGCCATTAGCTCCTCCGTCGACAACGATCTGTTGTTCTTCGAGAAATAATGCGTATATACCTAAACTTGAACCGTTTAGCCGAAGCAAGCTTGATAGACTCGTTAAGGATCCTCCGTTGATCCAGAAATCCGAAAACGATCTCTCAGGTACTCTCTTAACTCTACGATTTTTGAATGTGTCTCAGTTCACTGATTAAGCTAAAAAAACTACGTACCGAATCGAATAGATCAGCTTAGTTTCCGCCACTAATTAATTACGGTTTGGTGATCAGATTACTGTTCAACGTTAGAAGGAGATCCATCCTACAGCTGCTGGAGAGCCTATTTTGAGCTTAAAGATCTGGAAGTAAGTAAGAATTAAGAATGATTATCTAGATAGATCGACACAAATTTTCAATTAATTAATTAAAATTAATGTTTAATTAATTAGTAGTAATATATATATATCCTTGATGAATCATTATGAAACAGAAAGAAGAGCCAAAGGAAGTGGTGGAGAGGATGATACTGGAATCGGGAGGGGTGAAATCGTTGATTGGATGCTTACACGGAATCTCGGAAATCCACAAGGCAAAAAAGCAATTGGAACATGAGAAAGGATCAAACTTGGAGAATATAGCAGCAGCAGTTGCAGTTGGAGGTGAAAGAGCATGTCCGATCCCCGATGGAGTACCGAAGAGCCGGGAAGAGATGGAGGAAGAAGAGAAAGGGAAGATGCCGGACTCCCCTTTCACGAGATTGCTTCGGTCAAAAGGAAGGCTCCCTGCTTGGTATTCGGCTGCTCCTGATCATCAAACGCATTAATAATTACTTAATTTTTGGCAATTCATTCATTTGTTTATGGTGATTTTGCCTTTCTATGTATGTATATCTTAAATCTTGTTAGTGGTACCCTTAATTGGGCTAGGTTGTGGTCGACGGGTATTAGTCGGGTGGCACACTTATGTGGTCGGGAACGGCGTGTGTTAACTTGTCATTAAAAAAAAAAAAATTTGGTTCCATGAGAACGTTAGTGCTTTTGTAAATCGACTCCTCAGATTATAACAATTAATTGGTTGGGGATCGTTATACATGACCCAAATAGATTTGGATGTTTGTTATATTCGGAACGCCTCTTATTCTCGGTTGTTACGACAAGGCCTTGAAATACAAGAAAAGTTTTCAAATAAAATGTAAAAACATAATAAAAGTAGATGGTTTAAGAAAAAAATAGTTTAATAGAGTATTTGACATTTCGTTATAATTCCTTCGATAAAAGACATCCATGCATACTATAATAGTAATACATATGATATATAATATGTAATTGGTAGGTCGTTGATAAGTGGTAAGTTCAATAAATGGGTTTTTAAAGTTTTATTTCTATCATAAAAGTTATGATTGACAAACTAACTGATAAGCTAGCTTTTCAAAACGCTAGTCTGAGTAGTTTTTCAATAAGCTAGCTTATAAGCTAGTTTATTGTCATCCAAACATGTAAAAAAAAACTAGCTTATAAGCTAACTTTTTTTTGTCAAAGAATTCATTATGAATAAATTTTAATTAAAAGTGTTATTTTTGACCAAATTTTCTGTTTACTCTAAAAAAATCAATAAAAACAAAAACAACCCATTGAATTAGAACACTCAACTACGTTCGTTTAACATACGAGTTTGTTTTAGAAAGTGGAGCCAAAGCGTTTATTTAAATTTAAAAAAACATATATACATCTTCTACAAACGGATAAAGCAACAAAACATCATATATACATCCTCTATAACAACATAAAGATTACATAAGCTAGCCAAAAACTAACTTGGCCATTTCAAGAAATCTTCAATTTGAACCAACTTCGTCAGACGGGGCTTCATATATCCATTTTCATCTGCCATTTGTGGCAAACAATGGCTTTCTCTCTATTCATAAATCTTATTTTGTAACAAATTTGAAACGGTAATACTTCCTCATGATCGCCATCGATCCAAAGAAAACCCGTTCCATCTTATACTGCAAATTTCTTAATTCGGTTTCAAGAGTCGCCACTCACAGCTATGGAGCTTCTTCAGCCCTAGATTTTTGCTTACATTAGATGGCCTCCAGCTACCTGCAGTTTGTGAGATACTAAGCTACTTTTGAGGTTTTACCTGTACTTGGCTTTTTCTTTCAAGCAATTCATCATTCTTGCAACAAAAACACTTCACTAAAACTTGTCCAAAATGGTTGGTTCTTGCAAACTATGACATTATTCTTGTCATTTCCGCAAGAACAATAAGAGTTTGTTGTAAACTATGTACCTTTAAAACGCCGGTGTATAAGGCCACCCATTTCTGTTCTAGTTGAAGCTCTCCTCTTTCAGTTTTTCATCAAGTTGTTGGCTGCACGTAAGCTAGCAAGCTCTTCCTTGACTCGGGTAACTATTGCTTCTGATCTTCTCAGCTTATGACTGATTTCATCGTTCTGAGCCTTTAACAAATTGTTCTCCTCCTGTTATACAACCCACCAGCCTTTTAGCAAACAGTTTTCACCATTTTACTACCAAAAAAAACACTAAAGAAATCAGACCTTTATTTTCGCATGATGATGGATACGTTGTTGGATATTTTGCTGTCCTGACAACTTCTTTATTTCAGCTTCGAGGTCAATCACCTTCTTCTAAAAACATCAAAAAAATTGGTAAGATGCAACACAAAACTGAATATTAATATCACCAGAACTTTGATATACACCTTGAACATTTCATTTTCTGTTGCAAGTAACTGATCTTGCAGACAAATTTGTTCCATTTCCACCTGTTTTCTTTCGATTTCCTCATGCCACCTATCGACAGGGCAGAAAAGCTCATGTTTTTCTGTAACTCATAAAATAAACGATACATAAATATAAAAAATCCGGGTGCCCAAATCAGCTCACCGTTGTCTCTCAACAACAAACTCGTTCAGCTCCTCCTTCAGCTTGATAACTTCTTGCTCCTTGACTTGTGGGTCAGCATCATGAATTGGAATCTTTCTAGTTACTTCCTCAATTCGGTTATCATCCACTATTGACTGGTATGCATGACAAACAAAATGATATAAATCTAAAGGTGAACTGAACTGTGTGGACGTGGGGGAGTTTGTTTGTCGTTTCATAAAAATTAAACCAAAAAGGCAAGAAACTTACCGAATAAGTGGTCATGTCTGACTTTATGCCCAACAAATCCCGCAGTACATCATGAGTCATGCTCCCCGACATGGCTAGTTTTGAATTTAACGTGAATATCTGAAAGACACCGGCAGCATATAAGAGATTCTAACCGCTAAACAAGTAGAAATCTACGAGCAAAGATTTAGAAAACGAGCTTGAAGCTCTTCAGTATCTGAAAATACCTCCTTTTGTCGGCTTGCAGCTAAGGTTTCAAGCTCTTCAATACGAGCTCTTGCAGCAATGAGCTCCTCATCCCTCTCGGACTTCAACTGTTGTACCAAGCCTAATCCAATGCACTTAAAAGGGGAACCAGAACCCCTCGACCTTGATCCATTTCTTTCTAGTCGTTTTGATGGTGAATTTGAAAGGTAGGGAGAAGTCCCATCGGGTTTCACTTGATCAGCCATTGCCTCCAATGCCTTAAACTATTATCCATATTAATGGCTAATATAAAGTACATGATTAAGAATGCACAACAGTATGAGGGTTATTCAGCTAAATGACCTCCTGACAAAGTGTTTTTTATATCCATGACCTTCAAACAGGTTTCTAGGCAGTTTCAAACTCATCAGAAGGTCATCTAACCAAAGAACCCACAATATGATTATGTCGTTAATGGATTTGCTTACTGTCTGCTTGTACTCCTTAGCTTGAGCTTCGGCATGCAGATTCAACTCGTTGATGTGATCTTTATGTTGAACAATCTGTTGAAATAAAACCCGAGGTCATGAGCAAAATTTGAATACAAATTCTTAATGCATATCAAGAAAACCATAAGAAGTAGCACCTCTGCATCCTTGGAGGTGATCTCTTTCTCAAGAATCTTGATACGTTGAAGAACATCTTGAAGGTTTTTCTCTTTCTCATCATCTAGACGTCTGTAAATAAAGAACTCATGTATCAGCAAACATTGATCATTCCTGATGAGAATTTTGAATGAATTATATCGTCAAACCTTCTCATATCAGAATCACTATTTTTGACCGTGTGAATCTGCCGTTTTAAAGCATGAAGCTCTACTTCTAGCTCCTCCCTCTGCAACCGTTGTCTTTCGGCCTCTCCTTTGATCATTTCAACCTTATAGATTGGACAAAGAGAACAATATTAGTCAAGTTACATTGCAAGAATGCAGAATTTTTACGCTAAGCTCGACAAGAGAGTCACCTGGTTCTCCAGTACATTCACAGTACATTCTAGCTCTTCAACGGACTTCTCATAAAGTTTTGACTCCTCTTCCTTCTCTTCAGCATACCGTATACTGATTTCACCCGTCTAGTGTTTTTGCAATTTGCACAAAATGTAATTGAAATATAGTCATGAAGCTTTTGTTAAGCAAGTAAAACTGATAGATGTACCTGTTTTGCTTTCATAGCAATTGCCTCGTGTTCTTCAGCTTGGGCTTGTGCCATCTCTACCTCCTTCCTTGCCCTAAGAAGCTTAACATGGAGGTCAGATTTTTCACAAGTAATAGTTTCCAGATCTCCCTTCAATGATTCAATCAAAGTGTTGTTTTTGTCAAGAACAGTTTCCAGTTCAAGAATTTCTATTTCCAAGCTCTCCTTGGCCTTCATTATCTCTGCCAATTGCTCCTTGGTCGACTCTTTTGCTTTTCGGGTATCTTCAACGTTTTCCGTCAGCAAATGAATTTCAGAAGATAGTGATTTTATAGACTCGCGTTCTGTAGAAATATCGGCTTCAAGAGTGGATATTAAGGCTACCTTCTCCTTCAACTGAGTTTCCAGAACATGGCCTTTTACAACATTTTCGTAAAGCTCATATTCCAGAGTTTCGATAGAAGCTTCAAATTCTTGAATCTTATCTTTCTGGTCTTTTATTATGACCACAAGTGTCTCGTTCTCCTCCTTACGAGCTTCTTCCTGCATTTCGACTTTCAATTGCATATCCACATACAAACTAATCAAGTCTTCCTTAATTTTCTCTTTCTCAAGATCATTCTTTTCTGAAGCCATTTGTTCTAGAGCGGAACTACGATTATAAGAACTCTTAAGAGCTTCCTCCAACATCACGACTTCTTTCTGCAAAGCACCAACCTCGGCGTCTTTTTCCAGTAAGATCCAATCTTTCAATTGCATATCCACATACGAAATAATCATGTCTTCCTTAAACTTCTCAAGGACCGCAGACATACTAATTTTCTCCTTCTTGAGATCATTAGTTTCTGAAGCCATTTGTTCTAGAGCAGAGCTACAGTTATAAGAAATCTGAAGAGCTTTTTCCTCATGCATCTTGACTTCTTTCTGCAAAAGACCAACCTCGGCATCTTTTTCCAGGAAGATCCAATCTTTTAATTGCATATCCGCATGCAAAATAATCATGTCTTCCTTAAGCTTCTCAAAGACCATAGACATACTAATTTTCTCCTTCTCGAGATCGTTAGTGTTTGCAGCCATTTGTTCAAGAGCAGAGTTGCTATTATAAGAAAGCTCAAGAGCTTCTTCCTGCATCATGACTTCTTTCTGCAAAAGACCAATCTCAGCATCTTTTTCCAGTAAGATCCAATCTTTCAATTGCATATCCACATATGAAATAATCATATCTTCCTTAAACTTCTCAAGGACCGTAGACATGCTAATTATTTTCCCCTCAAGATCATTATTTTTTGAAGCCATTTTATCTAGAGCAGAGCAACGACCAAAAGAAATCTTAAGAGCTTCTTCCTGCATCGTGACTTCTTTCTGCAAAAGACCAATCTCAGAATCTTTTTCCAGTAAGATCCAATCTTTCAATTGCGTATCCACATATGAAATAATCATATCTTCCTTAAACTTCTCAAGGACTGTAGACATGCTAATTATTTTCCCCTCAAGATCATTATTTTTTGAAGCCATTTTATCTAGAGCAGAGCTACGACCAAAAGAAATCTTAAGAGCTTCTTCCTGCATCGTGACTTCTTTCTGCAAAAGACCAATCTCGGAATCTTTTTCCAGTAAGACCCAATCTTTCAACTGCACATCCACATACGAAATGATCATGTCTTCCTTAAACTTCTCAAGGACCGTAGACATACTAATTTTCTCCTTCTCGAGATCGTTAGTTTCTGAAGCCATTTGTTCTAGAACAGAGTTGCGATTATAAGAAATCTGAAGAGCTTCTTCTTGCATCATGGCTTCTTTCTGCAAAACACCAATCTCAGCATCTTTTTCCAGTAAGATCCAATCTTTCAATTGCATATCCACATATGAAATAATCATGTCTTCCTTAAACTTCTCAACGAGCGTAGACATGCTAATTATTTTCTCCTCAAGATGGTTATTTTTTGAAGTCATTTTATCTAGAGCAGAGCTACGATTACAAGAAATCTTAAGAGCTTCTTCCTGCATCATGACTTGTTTCTGCAAAAGACCAATCTCAGCATCTTTTTCCAATAAGATCCAATCTTTCAACTGCATATCCACATAAGAAGTAATCACGTCTTCCTTAAACTTCTCAAGGACCGTAGACATACTAATTTTCTCCTTGAGATAGTTAGTTTCTGAAGCCATTTTATCTAGAGCAGAGCTGCGATTACAAGAAATCTTAAGAGTTTCTTCCTGCATCTTGACTTCTTTCTGCAAAAGACCAATCGCGGCTTCTTTTTCCAGTAAGATCCAATCTTTCAACTGCATATCCACATACGAAATGATCATTTCTTCCTTAACCTTCTCAAGGACCATGGACATATTAATCTTCTCCTTCTCAAGAACGTTAGTTTCTGAAGCCATTTGTTCTAGAGCAGAGCTATGATTGTATGAAATCTTAAGAGCTTCTTCCTGCATCTTGACTTCTTTCTGCAAAAGACCAACCTCGTCATCTTTTTCTTGTAAGATCCAATCTTTCAATTGCATATCCACATACGAAATGATCATGTCTTCTTTAAACTTCTCAAGGACCACAGACATACTAATTTTCTCCTTCTCAAGATCGTTATTTTCTGAAGCCATTTGTTCTAGTCTCGACAATATGATAAACAACTCGATCTCTTTTGCACCCAAATCCGTCACTAGCTTCTCTTCCAAACATCTTATCTCTTCATCTTTGTCATTAATCACTTGCTGATTTTGGTGGCTAATGCCCATTTCCTTCATTAGCATGGAAAGCTCATGTCCCATATGACTAGATCGTTCTAACATTGCTTCCTCCAGAAGCTGTAGGTCAAGAATCTTCTTCTCAAAACTGGTTACTTTGATTGAGAGCTCCCCAGCTTCGTCTTCTTTCCTTGAAATACGATCAAAACTATTCTTGATGTCTGCCAGTAACTTCCCTCGAAGCTCTTCTACTACTCTCTTCATTCCCACGGTATCTGTTTGAAACTGTTTTTCAAGAACTAAATAACTGTCCTTGAGCATATCCCTCTCGTTTACAAAAGTAACTTCTTTTTTCTTCAGTTCTGCAATGTCAATCTTCATTGCTTCGTTTGCAGTCACCAGCTCGTAGATCATCAAATCTGCTTCATTAATGTTGTGTTGGATTTCTTGAAATTTATCAAGATAGCAAGAAGATTCCACTGCTTTCTCTGCTGCGTTTAGCTTGGCATCTGTAAGTTCAAGCTCATATAGCTGCGCAAATGAAGAATACAGCTAGTAAGAAAAAGAAATGTCACCACATAGAAGATGCAATGTGTAGTTCTACTTGTGAGATTGTGTCGATTGATTATCTTTTCAGTTGGATATCCAGAAAGTTATAAACAACCTTGGGAGGAGATTCAAGTTCAACCTTTCTTTTTTGAAAGCAGGATTTATTAGATTGTTGTAGAAGTTCTTCAACAGTCCGTAGTTTGCAGTCTAAAGAAACCATTGCAGCACCTACTTGCTCTTGGAAATTATCTACGACAGATTGTAAATCCAGAACCTGTGGAAGAATAATTTCGATACTTCTTGGATTCTGCTTCTTAGAATGTAAATCGGTCACCTCAGTTTTCTGATCACACGAGGGAATTACTAGTTTGACATCCTCATCTATATTCAAGTCTTTGTTGACTCCATGGCTACTTCCGATACCTGCCTGAAAGAATACAAGTAAATGAATTAGAATGACAAAAAGATCCAATCCTTCTGTCAAAAATGATGTTTGCTTAATTTACCCCTGCTGTTTCTAGCTCCTCTTTGAGGGACCGAATCTGTTTTTCAGCATCACCAATTGCAACTGCCTGGTTATGGATAAGTGACTCATTTGCGCTAAGACTTTCTTTTAACTTATCAAGCTCAGCTTCCTTCTGATTCAAGGCTTCAAGACAACCGTCCTTTATATCAGAAAATCTGTTCACAATTACGAATGCAGCAGTTGCACAAACTGACATTGCCCTGTTTTGCTCTTCCTTCTGATTAACCGTGTCATCCAACTGAGTTGCAATAGAACTTTTCTCACTCAACTGTGATAATAATCGATGGATTTCTTCATCTTTCTTGCTGCAGTCTTGCTGGTGTGCTTCTGACATAACCAAGGTTGCCCCTCTCAGTGACCGCAACATGCACTCCATTTCATTACCTCTGGTTTTTGCATTCTCTAAACAGGAGTTGAGCTCCTCTATCCGTAACTCCTTTTCGGAGATGTTTCTTGCAATAACTTGCAACTGCTCAGACACCCACGTTCTTTTTCCAGGACCAAGCTGGTTCGAGGCGTCATCAAGCATCTTGTGCCCAGCGGTAAGAACGTCTTCAATCTCTTCAGATAAACTGCTTAATTGTCTGTCTTTTGCTTCACACTTTTCTCTTAATGCTTTGTTGCATTCAGTCATAGCGTCCAGCTTCTCTTGCAAAAGGGTCAACTCTTGTTGGGTCTCTCTCTCTTTCAAGCTACTTTCATGCATTTGCTGCTGAAAACTGTCAAGTTCTTCCTGCAAACAGACTATGACTTCCGTCGTTTCAGACTCAACTTGCCTGCGTACTTCTTCCATTTCTTCTTCGTTAGATGCATGACACGCTTGATCAGCTTGGTACCACATATTCAGTCTCTTGGCTTTGCTAAGAGAAGCCTGCACCTTGTTCAACTTCGCTTGCAAAGGTGAATCTTCATTTTCCAAATTGTTTGAAGATGGCGGCGTGTCTCTTGATACTTGACTCAAAATCTGATCGTTCAGATAAATTATTTTAAGCTCTTTTTCACGCAACGTTTCAGCATACTGCTTATTACTGTTCTTGAGATCTTCGAGCTCGTTGATTGACACAAGCTGTTGAATCTCAAGAGCTTCGATGACAGATTTCGCTTCCTGAAGCTCTTCTCTCAAGGATTCACACTGTTTCGTTATCGACAAAAACTTTTCTTCTGTCAACTTCAGATCCCTGCTCAACGATAAAGCCTTCTCCTCTGTTTCCCCACGGATCAATCTCTCTTCCTTGAGAATAATCTTCAGAATGTCTAGCTCCAGTTCTAAATCCAATACTTCTTTAGTGTCTGCAAGACTTTCATCCATCTTTTGAACCGTATGAGATGACTCATCGCCAATGGAAGAAGATTCCAATATGGGTTCCTGAAAAACCATCAAAATATTTCTTGTTGAAGAATTTTTGGAGACAAAAATATCCTAACTGACACTTCTCATACAAACACAACATAAATTAACCGAAGAGTACCTTTATGACCTCAATGCCACCATCCTGGTCATGCACTACAGATTTCTGCATTTCTAGTAAAGCATTAAGTTCGACAATTTCCCTGTAGAAAATAAAAAAAATAACCACTTTATATAATCAGAACAATATGTCAAAAATTGGTGCAAGTTTTCAGAAGAAACAGATTATGTTACCTGCAGAGTTTTGAATTTTTCTCTAAGCAAGAGTTCAGGTTATCCCTGCACTTCTCTAACTCTTCTTGGCTCTTTATCAACTGAAATTTAAAAAATAAATGTCAAACCCAAGTTTATATCCATGACAAAGGATTGAAGAGAAAAGACTAGGCAAACCTCCAATTGAAGAGAATCATTTTCTTTTTGGTCTTCTGCAGCTTCCTGTTGCCGTTCGCAATGAAATCACGAGGGTTTTAAGATGGTGGAAAGTGTGAGAAGTTAAGTCATAACAATTTGCAAAGATTACCTTTTCCGTACTTGAATTCATATGATTATCTTCCTTCGAGTTCTCATCAAGAAAGAGAACCAACTGCCATAAGAAGATTTCACTTATAAATAAATAACAAATATGAACTAAAACATTTTAGATATTTCATAGTTCCATTTAAAGTTCAAAAGTACCTGATCCCTCAATTCAGATACCTCGGTCATCAACATTTCTCTCTCCCCTTCTTCATAGAAATCTTGAAATCTAAATATCCAAAAACATGAAAGGTAACGATAACATGAATTGTTTCGCATATCACATGTTAAAGCAATGTTAAATTTCATATTAGTTGACATCTACCTTCTAAGTTGTTCAAGAAGCCTAATATTTTCCACAGCAAAACGTGTCACTTCCGGGTTCCTATCAACTTTCGCACGAAGAATGCGGATTTCTTCGCTGAGCGTGTTGTTCTCTTCTAGCAAGTAAGAGCCAGCCGGTATCGATCCAGCAACAAGAGACTCCATTCGCTGGATTTTGTCTTCTCGAAACTTCAGCATCATCTTTGTGCACCTGTTTTCCTCCTCCCTTTGACGAACCTAGTAAAAATTCACACTTTTGAAGAACCGACCCACGTTCATGAAGCTCAACAAAACTACATGACGGATAAAAACGTACCAAACAGTTTAACTGTTCTATTTCTGCTTCGAGCTGTTTAATAGAATTTTCCGTTGATTGTTCTCTCCTTAAAGCTCCATTCAATGAAGTCTCTAACGATTTCAACTGAAATACGAAACAAAGTAAATGAAGCATTACACTCAGGATGACCGAAATCCTAACAGTTAACAACCACTTGGCTTTTCGTGTATACCTGTTTAGAAGAAACCCTCAGAACTTTGCCTTCATCTCCAAGCATATTATCAAATTTTAGCATATTCATTTCAACGGAACTTGCATTGCTACAATTCTCATGTTCTTGTCTTGTCTCTTCAACATCATTTGAACTAAACGTTAGAGACCTGGATATATTGTAGCGTTTAAGGATAGCAAGCTCCTCCTAAAAAGCGAAAAAAAAAGTACATTAGATGTTTTATACTTGTAAATTTGTATTCACACAGAAAATATGATAGATGCAATCATCTTGAATTTGGAAGTCATAAAAAGATAATAAAGGTTTTACCTTTAGAAGTCGTATTTGGTGTTGAAGTGCCGTGACATCTCCGGAAGCATCTTCATTTATCACAGCCTTCGCAATGATAATACGATGGAGAATTTTTAAGTTTTGAAGAACATATGGGCGAAAAGTAAAACTCAACCAAAACTTAAAACACTAATAGGAACTTTCTTACATTGTTCTGAATAAGTTTTGCACGCTGCGCAAACTTTAAAGTGTTTAAGGTCTCAATAGCAGAACTGGAAAAGAAAGAAAAGATGATATATCCAAAAAGAAAACATAAAAAATAGATAGTTAAATTGCATCCACACGTCAGTTCCGGTAATAACAATACAAAAGGAAAGATTTACAAACATACCTTATTGAAGGGCTTACGTTAGCAATTATCATTGTTTTTGAGTTTCCACCCAATGAGTCCTGCATTACATTATTAGTAAGAAAATAGAGAAATATTGTTGTGCTGGAAAAAAGCTAGACATTTTAAGCACCTGAAGAAGAAATGTTAGTCTAGAATCTCGATAAGGAACATGTCGTGTCCTTGCATTAGCACCGTCTACTAGAACCATTATTACATGACTGCAGAGAGAATTTGCATTACAAAATCTAACAAAAATGCAAATTAAAACCAAGAAAAGATAATTGCTAAAAGCACTTGGTAAAACCGTTCATACCCAAGTGTGGATAATGACTTGTTAATACTTGCAGCTTCTTTTAAGCGTTCACCTTCAGCACCAGAACTTTTTTGCCTGTTCGGAGAAAAAAGGTAGAATTTGAGTCTTATTCTCACCACCAGAACAACAAAAACAAAAGAAACACTCGAATAATACTGGTTGAATGCAGCACCTTTCTGAACCAGCTAAATCAACAAGATTTAGCCTCGCAAATCGTAGATTGGATGTTGAATCTTTCTCCCACCTACTTTCGATTACACATGTAAAAACACTATGTGATCGGCTGCTTTCTCGGTTCATATTTGTAGAAGCAACTCTCCTATTTGCAGAACCCTATGAGAGAATGCACAGCATTAGTAAGAGAAATGTAAAAGCTGACAAAATAAATCAATTACATGAAAATATTGTAGCGTACCTGACTTAGAAGTTTAAGAATATCGTTGACAGTATGAACTTCAAATTCCGTAAGGTTTTCAACATATACACCCTTCTTAACATCTTCCCGCAGCTAAAAGTTGGAGATTATCACTTATCAACTCTAGTAACAGCAGAATATTACAGCATGATGAAAAATTCATAATGTGACAAAAGGTCTAAACAATAACATACTTGCAAATTTGTGGATGAAGGATCAAGGAGATCAGTAATTTGTTCATTGTAGATCTCTAAGAAAGAACACTTGCAGTTGTACGTTAGTCTTTCATCCCTTCGACTTTCCTCTTCCTACTCATCGATATGAAGACGCATTTTTAAAAAGGTGGAACTACTTATGAAGTGGTAGACTAGAAAAATAATAATCGGTGTTAACTCATAATTACCGCAATGATTCTAGCAAATAAGAACTCAAAGATCCGTGGTGTCATTCCGCGATATGGACTTGGTTTTACTTCAAGATCATTTATCTCACCAAGCATGGTGTGAGTCTTCCCACTTCCAGTCTGCAGTTAGTACAAACTCGTATTTAAATATATAATATCATTTGGTGTGGATTTCCTACTTTGGTTGTACACAGATGAACAGGACATTGTAAACCGATGAACTACAAATAAAGATTAATTGATTGATATATGTTATTTTATCAACTTATGTTACCTGCCCATATGCAAACATACAACTATTGTAGCCAGACAAGCAATTCTCCACCATTGGCAGACCAACCATCTTGAAAAGGGTTTCCTGAAAAAAAATTCAGATTTAACAACATATTGGAATGGATACACCCAGGTACAAAAATCTACCTATTTTCTTTCACCGGGTACCTGGTTAATTGTTTCACATGCTACATGGTCAAATGTGAACCGAGTTTCTGGATGTCCAACCCATGTCAAACATTGCGCACTTTCCTGTTTCAAACACCGGCTGTAACCTTGTGTACCAATCTCCATGCCATTGAGTGGCCGAATACGAATCAAAACCTAACAAATCATACCCATAAGCAAAACCCTTAACAGATTGAATAATATCATACATGTATGTATGTATTCTTAGAAAGAAGCTTACTTGAACATTGTGATCCATCCAAAATGATGGATCTTCCCTAAGATCAAAATGGGGTACCTCAATAGCATTTACATTCGTAGAAGTGTTACATGTTACCGGAATTCCCTTAGACAACGCCGCAAAGTTGCACATACGGACACCTCCACCGATAGGAGGCCTAGAATTACCTCCATAAACCAACCCCGGGTTTGGAGGCTTACTAACACTCTTTGTAGGTGTACTCTGTGTAGAATTAGGCTCACCGAAAACCGAAGAAGTTCTCCCCGATGTCCTACATGACCTTGGAGTATTCACATTCCCAATTCTCCCATCATCCCTTGAATCTTGACCCCATCCATTTCGGTTTCTAGCAAAAACCCCTTGCTTTTCTGGAGTTCTCATTGGCATCCCAGATTCTGGATACCTAACCTTGGGTTTAGTGGGTGTTCTGTAGATTTTAGAGCTCTTGAAACCCGATTCTTGATCGGGTTTGCTAGGGTTTTGGAGAGGTTCTTGAATTGTGTTTAATGGAGGCCTAGAATGTGAGTCAGTGGTAATTCGAGCAACAGAAGACTCACGAAGGTTTACATTTACAGGCACGTTTTCTGGTTCTTCCAAATTGAGATTTTTACCCGAATTTCGACGCGAGAATTTGAAATCTCGCATCATCCTGAATGGAAAAATCAAGAATCTGAAACGAGAATGAGATCCAGACAAGAGAGTTAAAGAAACAAGATTAAGAAAAATAGTGGAGTGAGTAACTAAATGAAGAAGTGAGAAAGATCATTCTAAATTTACAACAAACCCTAAATGAAGTGTTGTTGTATGTTTTGGTTTCATGGGTTTAAGCTGAACAAGAAAGGGATGTAATTGAATTCAAAACCTCACACACACACACACTCTCTCTCTCACACACACACACAAACACACATCAAAAGACTGTTTTTGAAAGCTTTATGATTGAATATGCCGAGATCTGGTCTGAAAATTGACGGCTGAGATGTGATGTTGAAATTTGAAAATTGGGGGTGTAGGTGTTTAACGTCTATCGCGCTTTGTTTTGCTTCAATTTGGAGGAGGGTCTTTTTTGACATAATACGATAAATGAAGGTGCAAAACTAAAAAATCCAATACAAAATTAAAAATTCCTACTAACGGCTATATTTGTTAGAAAATGAAAACTACCCTTTTATTTATTTATTTATGAGTAAAGTACATAAATAGTCCTTGTGGTTTATTAAAACTTTATTTATAAGTAACCATATAGTTTGTATTTAATTACGGATTCCATCCCCAGCTGTTTGAGCTGTTAAGTGTCCCATTTACCGGTGACATGAGGGAAATTTGGTCATTTGGTCATTTTGTATTTTTATTTAAATTGTTTTAATGCACAAGTTTATAAAATGCGTGTATAAGTGTTTAAAGTATTTCAAAAAAAAATCCTATTTTAAACCAACCCTTCACCGACACCCCCTCTTCTCTGCACCCGCTTCACTATTATAAGCTTGCAACGCCCGTAATTTTTATGAATTTTAATAATTTGGAAATTCGGAAGTTATTGTGGTTTTGCTAGTTATATTCGGAATTATGTGTTTGCATTTATTATTGCTTTAATGTGTTTTAGGTTGATAAGGAATCAAAGTCGGTGGTGAAAAAGAGGGCCTCTAGGGTCCGGGCGGCTTAGGTTGCAGGAAAAATCGCTCAAGCCTTTGTTTGGTATTGTGATCATGTAGCTCGGAGTGGAGAATAAAGTCAGAAACAGTGACGGCATGACTTTCCGGGTAACTTTAGTCGCGAGAAAAGTCGCATACATGCGGGTGTGAGGCCACCTGAGAGGTCCGGGCGGCTTAGACTGCACCATAAGTCATACCACTCGACTTGACGCCTAAGTCAGCCCAATCCACTTTATTTTTCTCATTTCTCATTTCCTCATCCTTTTCATCATCTCTCTTCATTTACTCTCAATATTTCTCCCATCTCTCCTCATAAATTCATTTTGGAAAGCACTTAAGGAAGCTTTTAGAGAATCTTCAAGTCTGTAAGAAGATATAGTAGGATTTCAACAGTAGAGTCAAAGCTTCAAGAAAATCCTCTTTTTTTAAGTATATATAATTTTTATACGGCAAATGCAACAAATAAACTCACACCCTCCTCACCTTTGGTGAGGTTTGAACCCTGACCTCCTAAGAGACCAGAGGCTCCGATACTGCTAGGCCAAATGCTTTTTGGTAAGAAGAAAATCTTCTTCATTTCTAAGGTTTGGTTGGTTTCTAAGTTTTATCCACAACCTATCATTATGTCTTTACTAAAACTATATACATGCATGATTGCTTCATTTTTTAGTTTTCCAAATGCTCTTTGTTTAATATGTTACATTTTGATGATTATGGTTCATTTTGAGTAATTTTGGGAGATTGGGGGGAGGGGGGGGGGGGGGGGGGTACCGGTTGACAAATTAAATGTGGGAATCTATTTTATATGTCATGAAAGTGATTGGCTTTTTCAAGTTATAAAACATTTTGAAGCCTAAATTCAAGGATTTTAGCATACATTAGTTTTGGTAATAAAATGGAAATTTTGCCCACTTGATCACTTGTTGCAGTTTTGTATGGTTTGGCATTTCTAGATGCTATTGAATATTAGATTGGAATGCAATGGATTCATAGGCATAAGAGTTAGGATGTTAGTTTAAAATGGGATAATTATTTCTGTATTGTTGCTAGAAATAAGTATCGGGTCATTAGGGGCATTATGGTGCGGGCTCTTGGAGTCGAACATTGGCCATTGACTTTATGGTATAATTTATAGTGAACTAGCGTATCTAGGATCATCGTGGGACTCAAACTATAGACCATTGATGGTTGAACATGATGACCAATGATCTGTAGTAGGGCTCATCAACATAGATATGTTGTTTACTTTTGTGTTCCATCATCATCAATGGAAAATCGGGTTCCCCTATCATAGCAAGATGTGTTTTAACTTTATAGCTTTGAAAATGAGATAATTGGATTGTTGACTTTGATAAAGTTTATGTTTCTGGTTTAAACGTTTCATAACCTATTTGTTAACTGTTTGAATTCACTAGGCATCAAGCTTAACGTTTTTTTTCCTCAAATGACATGTATATTAGGATCCTTAGGTTGCGGGGCCACAAATACTTGAGTGGAGCGTTGATTGCCAAAAAGGGCATTTTTAGGGTAGCAACTTATGGAGGAATTTCAAGTCGATTGATGATAGAACTTTTGGCGGTTGTAGCGACACGCAAATGTAATCTAATTTCTAGAGTTGATTTAGATTATGAGGTTGTTAGCTATAACCCAATTTCTTGTTTTGTAAACGTTTTGCATAGCCCTTTTTTGGGTGAATATAGTATTACCATATTTCTTGTTTAGGAGGTTGTTAGCTATAACCCAATTTCTTGTTTTGTAAACGTTTTACATAGCCTTTTTTTTGGGTGAATATAGTATTACCATATTTAGTGCAATTTCTTTTGCGGTTTAAATTTTCTCCTATTTTAGAGGTGTTACACATGTCGCCCCCTCCTTCTTGTTCGGCACCCACGAGCCCTAAACCAAACATCTTTATCCTTGATGATAAATGCTTTATTGTATATATTTTTAGCATTAAATTATCCTTAAATATGCGAGTTTCTAGACTAAGGGTCGTTTACCTAACGCTTACCTGATAAGCGCTTTAACGGTAATAGTCAACACTTTCACTTAACTTACCAGGTAAGATTTTAGTCTCTTAAAACGGCATCTTATGCAACATTTGTATCCGGTAAGCGTTTACCGGGTAAAAGTCATCACTCTCACTTACCGGGTAAGACGCTTGGTCCTTGTCACCGCTCTTATCAGGTAAGATTCTCTATTCTTGTCATATACACCCGATAAGGTAAAATAATCTGGTAAGCACTTACCTAATATGCGTTTGGTAAATGGACTTAAAAAGGCTAAATATTACCCACTAGGTGTGGTTTGGCTCATTTTTATTACAACAGTTAAAAAAATACCATCTCGTTTTGTGGGATTTGTGTCTCGTTGGCAGGTAAGGCAACAAGAAAAAAAGGGAAAATAAATATTTGGATAAGATGGTTAGGAGTAGAGATGGCTTTGGGTTGAGCCAGGCTAGGTCCAAGTGTATGGGTCGGTGGCAGTTACAAAATCTTATTTCAAGTGATTTACAGTCCCAAAAGTGATAACAGTAAATCACGTGCAACTGACCCGTTACAACAAATGTGGAATAACGAGATCTAAATATTGTATATTTTGGTCTATTGATTCATATCGATCCACAAACGTAAATATAGCAGTTATCGAATATACGATAAAATATAACGAAACAACAAATAAATCGAGACAACAATATTTAACGTGGTTCCACTATCAGTGTGATAGTGTACATCCACAGGGAGAGAGAGAGATCTTTATATTACCAACTGGGAGAAAATTACAATGTGTTTACGAGATCCTTGGATCAACAAATCAGTCACCCAAATCTTTCTCACTAATATATATATATATATATATATATATATATATATATTGGAGTAGACTTAAGTTCGCGTGAGACCAAACAATTTTCGTGAGACCGGTGAGACCAAGCTTTAAAGTATGAAACTTCACACCAAAAAACTGTGAATGTAAAAAAATCGAACTTTTCATAGGGAAAACACCGTAAATGTTACGTTCACGGTGTTTTTCGCTGTGAATGTTCTTTTTTTTTACCTTCACAGCGTCTTCACTGTGAAGGTTCGGATATACCTTCACAGTCTTTTATCTGTGAATGTTTGATTTTTTTTAACTTGGTTTAGGTTTTTTTACCTTCATAGTGTGATTACATTATGAAGGTTCGAATGTTTTTTACCTTCACAGTGTTTCGGTGTGAAGTTTCATGTTTTAAGGCTTGGTCTCACGGAAACAACTTGGTCTCACGTGAACCTGACCCTATTGGAGTATGTATATATATATATATATATATAATTCTAGGCAAGAGAAGAATAGAAGACAAATGAAAATCTTCTTCAAGGTGGTTTTGGGATGATTATTTACTGATGAATACATGTGTATTTATAAGCATGCAAAACAAATAAAGACAAAATGGGGTTAGAGGTTGACTTCTCAAAATAGATTATGAGCTTAGGTGAGGTTTTTGATGAAATACGGATGGCATAAAAAGCTCCCCCCAAAAAGTCTTCTAATAAGACAAAGCAAAAAGTCTTCCAAAAGATGTGGTTCATATTAATCCACATATTTATGCTTTAAACACTTGTACATTGTGTTTGGTGAGTGGCACAACAACAACAAAAAAACTTATCTGATTTAAGTTTTTCAATACTCCACCATGATGTGCAAATCACCCGATGAAACCAAAGCACGAACCAATCCCCAAATACGGACAAATTGCTGATAGAGATTGACACGAGGTAACAGAATGCATTTTGATCGTGACGAGCTTCGGCTCGGCCATCACCCGTCAAAATCAAAAGCAAAAATCCTCAAGTGAGCAATCTCAATAAACGAATGAGTTAAGCAACCTAAAAACACGTACTAAGTAATAACTCCCCAAAGATGTCTCTATGTCATTTGTAGCAATATTCTCATCTCTCCCACAAAGTGCCAAATGTCACTAACACAATCTGAGTTGGATCAAATTCGAGCAATGCTCGAATGCGGCTGGCGGTAACGACTTGGTGAACATATCGACAACATTATCTTCAGATAAGATTTTCTTCAAATACACAACCTTTGCGTCGTACAAAGCTACCAGAAATGCATCACGCACATTAATGTGCTTCGTTCGAGAGCTGAACGCCAAATTTGTTGCCAAGTGAATATCACTCTGGTTGTCACAACTAATACGGACAGTAGTTTGCTTCAAGCCCAAACCAAACAAGAGTTCCTGTAAATGAACAACTTCTTTAGCAGACTCCACCGCTGCAATAAGTTCAGCTTCGGTAGTTGATAATGCAACAATAGACTATAATCGAGATCTCCAACTGACAGTTGTTCCACCTAATGTAAAAACATAACCAGAAGTGGATTTCCAACTAACACGATCACCTTCGTAATCTGAATCACAGTAACCAAGAATATCATAGTTGTTTTGCATACCTTGTAACACCCTCGTAAATTAACAGAGCAACTGAATTAAAACTTCCAAATTACACAACAAAAAGGATATAATCTATTTTACAATCATCAGCTGAGACACCTCAAACGAATATTGGATTTAACTTTAACAACTAAAAGGTCAAGCCTCGCATAAAGACCAATTTAAAGTCGGGTGTTACTAAAACCCCAAAGAAAACAGTTGCTCTTATCAACGACTAATGCGGAAGACTTCGTCAAGCTACTCACCCTTGCATAAACTCTTAGCACTCAACACTTCACCAAAACGCTAGAACCTCTTCCCCCATCCGGAACCTGATGCACATGCCGACAAATAAAAAAAGGGTTAGGCTAACGCCTAGTGAGTTCAAGAGTTTACAACATGAAATAAATATATTTGTTAAAGGGAAAGAAAGTAGTTTAAATCACAGACCTTCCGAAAGATTTACTTTAAATATCAAACGACACCATTTTTCAAAAGTACATCTTTAGAACAAAGAACCCAATATGAACATTTTCCTCGTAAAAACCACTTTAATCCCAAACCCAACCAAAACATGAATAGTAAACAAAGCGCTCACTTTATAAGAGTATGAAATAAACTTTACCTCTCGAAACCCTTCAAACATGGACGGGTCATAAAACACAACCCATAAATCTTGAGTAACCAACTCCCCAAAAGTAAAGCGTCACCGAAAACATGGAGGATAAAATGGCACAATTAAAATACCCAAAAAGCACCTTTCGGTGATGGGGGATACCCGATTCCATTGTACGTGGCAGAACACAAAGTTAAGCCACATAACTATGTTGTCGAACTACACCTCAGATCGTGACCGTATTGCCTGCTCTGCCGAGCTACACCTCCAGTCATGACTATATTTCAAGTCTCCACCACACCGTATCCCTTATTGCCTGCTCTGCCGAGCTACACCTCAAGGATACGCGATCTTAGTGCCTGTTCGGTCTCTAGGGAGTTTCATCCTCAGGGTGCCCACTTGACCCTTTAGTGCCTACTCCCTATCAGTCAAGATAGGAGCCTCAGCTCCTTACTTGATAACACTCGATGTCTAACCCTCGTGCACAAGAATTAGACATCTAAACACCAGACCCAATGTATCGAAGTACAACCCATGAGGGCTCCTCTCCGCAAAACAACCGGGACAACACCAATGCCAACGCGACATTATTTCCCAAAGTGATAATCCCAAGAGTCCTCACCATTAAACACGACTGACTTACATGCCTATGGATCCAATGCAATACCGTCTAGAATACATGACTCCAAAAGAATGACTCACGCACCCAAAACATGTATTCTCCAAAATAAAAAGGCAATAAATGCAACTCACACCCCAAAGCTCCATGTTACGAGATTTATATGAACTTAATCTCTTGGATTGTTATCTAACGGTGAATAGTGCAAGTATACACTTATCAATCTGTTGCCGTCTTTTACAAGTAATAAAACGGTAAAATACCGAGTATCGATCCACAGGGAAAGGTGTAAAAGCTTAATAAAAGTCTAATAAAAGAAATGATTTCAGATGGCGAATTTGAAGAAATATTGTTGGGTGGTTTTTAACAACTAATTTGACATAATTTAATTACTTTAAAAAGGAGCAAGGGTGTAGGGATTCGTTAAGATTTTTGACAATTATATCAAGTGAAACGTCATAATTAATATATCCAACCATTAGCTTTTCTAAGGCACTCTTTCGAGGTTGAGAAAGGCTCGCATCCATAGACTTGATTCTAATGTTTCCAAAATAGAAAAAGTCTAGGCAATGGCACAATCTATTCCTTGTACAAGATATATGGAATGAAAACGAGTCTCCTCGTCTCTAAATAACTCTCTTGAGTATATCTCCATATCATTCAAGTTGATATGTCACGACGGCTTATCTCTAAGTCCATCACATTTTAATCATTTTCAACAACGATCAATTTGTTAGGAAATGAATTTTATAAAAATAACCTTGAATGAATGATTGGAAATAATTATTAACTACTAATTTTCACCATCAAAAATTGGTTTTAATCTTAACTTCACCCCACACCCAAGCTAAGGTTGTTAGTCTATCATCGCTTGGGGTCCTTGCATTTATAAAAAGAAGAGAATACGACTAAAAATAAAAACTACTGTAAATTACGAAGATTAAATGAAAAAAACGATGGTAGATTAAAGGTTACAAAAATTATAAATAACGATGACGTAATAAGGCGAATAATTAAAATGCAATAAAATAAAGACGTAAAATTAAAGTGCAATAATTAAAAGAAACGTAATATTAAAGTGCAATAATTAAAAGAGACGTAATAAAGCAGATAAGAAATACTGAAAGTTAAATGCTTTAATTAAAATTAGACTAGTCTTCCAAATTTTATCCCAATGATTGGAGAATAAGAGAACATTTAGAGAGTATTTTAAGGAGTGATGGGAGAAATTGGTGTGATTTACTACAAGTGAGCAAGTCTTTTTATAGCCAACAAAAGGGAGGATAAAGATATTGTCCAATGGATAAAAGAAAGGATCTCCTAGCAAATATCTTCCAAGATTTCCACCAACTAATGCAAGGTTGGAGGAATATTCTAGGAATATTCCAAAAATCTTGAGATGGCATCAAGCTGCAGCAAGCTGCTGTCCCTCTGTTTTTCATCACACGAAATCTCCCAACAAAAACGTCTAGAAGCCAATCTGCAAGCCACAAAAACAACATAAAACCAATGATTCAATGCCCAAGTAATAAGGATATGAGTTTTGCTCAAAGGGTCTTGATTAATTAAATATTCGCTTGCAAAAAGTTGAGATATGCGTTTAAAAATAGAGCATTTAAGTAATAAAATGAACGCATATCACTCCACTTAGGTTATTAAACCGGACAAAAGTCCCCAAGACCCGACAAAACCGAAAGCCGAGCTAAAGGCCCAACAATTTACATGACTCTCCAATGGAATTGAGTATAAACATTGAAACGCGTTTTACTAACAATTATGTAAACACTACAACCCAAAAGTAATTAACCCAAAACTTCTCACTGGTTGAAACAAAACGTTTTCCAAATGGACTCATCCCTTCATGTTTCCAAAATGACTCTTAACGCAAATGATATGCATTTTCCCATGGTTTATAAATTCGTATGCACCAAATGGACAATTATATAAAATGACCTCCATTTATATACTGTATCATCAAGGAAACATATCAAAATAATTTATTTATCAACATTTCCAAAAATCCCAAAGATATGGGTTATATAAGTTTATAAAGCTAAACATTTCCAAAAAGCCAAACTTATCAGCAGTTAACAATTTAGTGTAAAACACAAACACTTTAAAAATAAACATTTTGGCATGTACATCGTTTTTACAAATCAACTTGAACTCACCTTGCTAGGTTAAGTTAAACCTAGGTTTCAATTCCCCAACCATTGGCCTCCAAAAGCATAGATTCCACCCAAAGCTTTCCGAAGATATCCATTCCAACTCTTCCACTCAAGCTTCCAAAACCTAGATCCATACATTTCCAGCCGTAAATTACCATATTCAACCACGTAGAAACATTCCTCAAACATTTTACACCAAAATCTCCATTTTGGTCCAAACCCTAATTTTTGACCCACATCCTCCAAAATCTTACAAACCGAAAATAGAGTAACATAATACTTAGGAAATCACCAAAGGAGTATTTACAACTTATATTAGGGTTTAGAAATGGAAGGGATACGCTTACCACTTAGGTTTGATGAAAACCTAGAAAACCCAAAATCTCTAATGCTGGAGATGAGAACCCAACCTTGCATCAAGGGAGAAAGCAATTGATCATAATATGGAGAGGGAGCACCTTGATAATCATGGGAAAGCCCTAAAATCGGTTAGGGTTTATGGGGAAGAGAGGGGAACCGATTTGGGAGAGAAATGGAATGGAGAAGGAATGAAAAATGAGAGAGTTGGTTGAATGATCGCACATTTAAGGCCCTGGTACCCGTGGGCGACATTGCCCATGCGACTATGACCATGTCAATGTCACGGGGGCATTGTCGCACATGGTGTACCGAGGGTGATCCCCTTCCTGCGACTTTGCCCATGCGACTATGACCATGTCAATGTCGCGGGGCATTGTCGTACAAAGTGTACCGAGCCCCGAAACGCGACTTCTACAATGCCCACACCCCGATACTCTAAGGATCTCGAAGCAAAGGTTCCCCACCACCAATACCGCCCTTTACAAATTACAAAAACGTCTAGGTGACAATTACTCACCGAAAATTATGGATGTTACAATCCTCCCAACCTTAGAATGATTTCGTCCTCGAAATCTACATTTCCCATGAAACTTTACCCGCAAAAAGACTCATCTTAATCCATTTGCCGGCACCACTAACACAACTCTTGCACTGACACCTCCACCAACCGCCCCTCTTGGGCACATTATACTCACAGCCGAGCGAATACTTAACTCTCCAAAGTAACTTTTACCCACAAGGTTACGGTCGTCTCCCAACCTTAGATGACAATTACCACCTCCAGGTAGTTCGCGACCCCAACTTTCCACCGATCGATTTCCTTCGGATCTACACGGTTCCGAATCCAACATCAAAGATCGCAACCAAACTTCTAAAATCCTTAGATTTCAACTGGTTCATTCCTAATATCTATAAAAACATCCTTCCAAGGTGCACCAATACGTCCTTCATGTAACCGGTTACACAGATTCGGTTGTCACTCAACTCCGACTCAACACCAATCTCACGACGTTCCTAAAGTAACATCCTTATCACCACAGGAATGCTTGGGTACCTCGATACTCAATCCTCAATACCCAAACTCCTTTCAAAATCCATTACCGAAAGGTCAGTATTTTCCATAATCCAACCGGGTTACATTCATCCATTCCAAGATCCATTAACCTCAAGAAAACAAGTCGACGCCTAGGACTAAACGGTGACCTCGAAAATGTGGACATCTCGCCCAAGATCCCCTTCCAGACGGGTTGTCGCACTAAGGTTGACGCCTAATCCTAGAGCTAAAATTTCAAATCTTACAACTCTAGCAGACAGATCACCAAAATTTCCTTTAATCGCGGAACCCGCTAAGACGGTACACCGACCACATAAGCCATGGTGTCACACCGACGAGCAAAACACCAAAACGAAACCCAATCTAATCGCAGGTAATCACCTAAGACTTCATCCCGCATGATTACCGAGGTATGAAATTACTTCCTTAGTTAACTGGGAAGACTTAAATCTACTATTTCCATTAGTACAAACGCGCGCAGATTCACAAACCGAAAACTCAAACATTCAAGAATGACCGCAAGTCGGATCATCCGACGCTTTAATTCTCAAGGACTCCCCTAGTCCCTTAATTGCAACTCCTTCCACGACAGGGGTTTAAATTTATAAGCCTAATGAGTTCAAGGTTTTCAAATAATATGCCAATTTAAACTTTTATAAAACTTTCAAATACATAAGTTTTATAACAATTAACCGTACGATGAAAATACACTACCATTCATCGATAGGTTTCAAAACTGGTTGCCCACACTACGCATGTAAACCATTTACAAACTCATTTAATCAATACTTACGCAAATAAAACGGTAACAAAAAGTGTGTAACAAAATTTACACTATTAGCAACATGTGTGATAAATATTTGCACAATCCCAAAAAGGGAACTTCACAATTTTTTTTTTACTTTAAAGTTTTCCTCTTTAACCCAATAATGTTGCGGCATAAAATCCTCAACAAGTTTCATATGCAGTAGTTTATTTCCCCAAAACTCGGTAAAACGATAGGGACATTACTAAACATCAAATCAGATTTAAACTTTGAGCTGCACAAAAACATGTGCAATAAAAGTTTGCACAACTCCCAAAGGAAAATTTCACAACTTCAACTTTAAAATCCTATCCTTTAAAAATGCAAACGTCAGAGGATAAAATCCCCAACAAGGCCCATGTACGTCCGTTTATTTTTCCCTAATTTAATAACACTATAGGGACGTAAATAGAATTTTAAATCGAGTTCAAATGTTAGGCCGCGCAGATAAGACGCACGTGTCCAAAGCGAAAACTATAACGACATGTAAATTGATACTCGTTTAATGCATTACGGAAAATTTATAATAGTAAAATCAACAACTAAACATGTATGGACTAAAAGTTTAATATGAGACAACATAAATCTTTCACATACTTACTCACGCGAGTGTAAAATCAAATTCAACCCAGAAAGTGTACACACATACTTGTGTAAAACTCACAATGCAATCATGCGAAAATAAGATTTTCAAAACTCCTCTGATGGTTGCAAAACACCGGTGCAGACTCGTATGAGACAAAGTATTAAACAAACTCATAAGTTGATGCACACATTAATGCAAGTCTACACATTCCCAAAATTTCTTTTTTTTTATTACGCGACTCAAACTGTCATAAAGTAAGACACCTCGAAACCAACTGAATTTTCACAAAATTCATTAACGCTAAACCAGGCGGTGTCAAAATTTTCATTTCCCAACATAAAAGTATAAGACGACAATAAGTCTAAAATGTCAAAATTCTAAAACCACAACGTAAGGTAAGGTGACCATTTTCAACAAAACTTTGATGAGACACGACGCCCAATAAACGTGTAAATTTACACGCAATGAAATTAAAACCCACGCATCTCAAAGTACACTCACGTACTCCAACACGCCGCAAAACTATACTCATAAAATTAAACACGACTCACACAACCCAAATCCTCCAGAAAATTTCGACTCAAGAACATGAGGACAACTCTTCCTTTAAAACCTTAACATACGTGGAGGAGATTCAATGTCACGGTTAAAAATTCTACAGTTACTTGTCCAATACCCAAAATGACATTAAAATACGGATCTTATAATATCCAAAAATAGAGTTAGACACAAAACGAGGATGAAGGGATTTCCAATAAATAAAATATTTGCAACCACAAACAACGAAACAATTTCGTGCATGTTTAAACTCACGGTTTAAGATTTGATGAATGCTAAATACTTTACCAAAATTTCGTAATATAGCTCACTTTATGCTTTGAAAACATGACAAACAATTAATGCAAACTCATTTTAAAAATAAATGTCGTGCATGGATTTGGACGGCACTCGAGACCCGAAATCACGTTCCTCAACTTTCCGTCCTACCAATATCATCCGGATGTTCAAACATCTTAAGGCGATCATCGACGATTTCGTCGGTTGCCCTTACAATTTCTTCTCGAAATAGAGCCAATTAACACGCCTATGGTTCTACTCCGACCAATAGCTCCGACTCAAAGTGGTCAACTTAGTGCATTCAACGCGCTTAACTATCACTCCAAAGTGACATTGCTATAAACATCAATCATTCCTTAAATTACTCGCTTAGAAACTTTCTCACTACCCCAACGGTCATCATACCAAGGTAGTTCAAGTATACACATGTAGCATGTAGGTTCACCATAACACTGGCCAGGTGTCATTGTGAACGTACCGTACATGATCATCCTTGCGACCCTCGACAAGTTTCCCGTTTCTAGCGACTCGATCAACCCCAAAAATTATCGTATTTTAAGATACCTAATGTGCAAATCCACTTACAATTACTTATAATAACGCCAGTTTGAGTCTAGGCATCCAAAAATCAATACCTAATTCTCTCAAACTTAAGCTCTAATACCAACTTGTAACACCCTCGTAAATGAACAGAGCAACTAAATTAAAACTTCCAAATTACACAACAAAAAGGATATAATCTATTTTACAATCATCAGCTGAGACACCTCAAACGAATATTGGATTTAACTTTAACAACTAAAAGGTCAAGTCTCGCATAAAGACCAATTTAAAGTCGGGTGTTACTAAAACCCCAAAGAAAACAGTTGCTCTTATCAACGACTAATGCGGAAGACTTCGTCAAGCTACTCACCCTTGCACAAACTCTTAGCACTCAACACTTCACCAAAACGCTAGAACCTCTTCCCCCATCCGGAACCTGATGCACATGCCGACAAATAAAAAAAGGGTTAGGCTAACGCCTAGTGAGTTCAAGAGTTTACAACATGAAATAAATATATTTGTTAAAGGGAAAGAAAGTAGTTTAAATCACAGACCTTCCGACAGATTTACTTTAAATATCAAACGACACCATTTTCCAAAAGTACATCTTTAGAACAAAGAACCCAATATGAACCTTTTCCTCGTAAAAACCACTTTAATCCCAAACCCAACCAAAACATGAATAGTAAACAAAGCGCTCACTTTATAAGAGTATGAAATAAACTTTACTTCTCGAAACCCTTCAAACATGGATGGGTCATAAAACACAACCCATAAATCTTGAGTAACCAACTCCCCAAAAGTAAAGCGTCACCGAAAACATGGAGGATAAAATGGCACAATTAAAATACCCAAAAAGCACCTTTCGGTGACGGGGGATACCCGATTCCATTGTACGTGGCGGAACACAAAGTTAAGCCACATAACTATGTTGTCGAACTACACCTCAGATCGTGACCGTATTGCCTGCTCTGCCGAGCTACACCTCAAGGATACGCGATCTTAGTGCCTGTTCGGTCTCTAGGGAGTTTCATCCTCAGGGTGTCCACTTGACCCTTAGTGCCTACTCCTTATCAGTCAAGATAGGAGCCTCAACTCCTTACTTGATAACACTCGATGTCTAACCCTCGTGCACAAGAATTAGACATCTAAACACCAGACCCAAGGTCTCGAAGTACAACCCATGAGGGATCCTCTCGGTAAAACAACCGGGACAACACCAATGCCAACGCGGCATTATTTCCCAAAGTGAGAATCCCAAGAGTCCTCACAATTAAACACGACTGACTTACATGCCTATGGATCCAATGCAATACCGTCTAGAATACATGACTCCAAAAGAATGACTCACGCACCCAAAACATGTATTCTCCAAAATAAAAAGGCAATAAATGCAACTCACACCCCAAAGCTCCACTTAGGTTATTAAACCGGACAAAAGTCCCCAAGACCCGACAAAACCGAAAACCGAGCTAAAGGCCCAACAATTTACATGACTCTCCAATGGAATTGAGTATAAACATTGAAACGCGTTTTACCAACAATTATGTAAACACTACAACCCAAAAGTAATTAACCCAAAACTTCTCACTGGTTGAAACAAAACGTTTTCCAAATGGACTCATCCTTTCATGTTTCCAAAATGACTCTTAACGCAAATGATATGCATTTTTCCATGGTTTATAAATTCGTATGCACCAAATGGACAAATATATAAAATGACCTCCATTTATATACTGTATCATCAAGGAAACATATCAAAATAATTTATTTATCAACATTTCCAAAAATCCCAAAGATATGGGTTATATAAGTTTATAAAGCTAAACATTTCCAAAAAGCCAAACTTATCAGCAGTTAACAATTTAGTGTAAAACACAAACACTTTAAAAATAAACATTTTGGCATGTACATCGTTTTCACAAATCAACTTGAACTCACCTTGCTAGGTTAAGTTAAACCTAGGTTTCAGTTCCCCAACCATTGGCCTCCAAATGCATAGATTCCACCCAAAGCTTTCCGAAGATATCCATTCCAACTCTTCCACTCAAGCTTCCAAAACCTAGATCCACACATTTCCAACTGTAAATTACCATATTCAACCATGTAGAAACATTCCTCAAACATTTTACACCAAAATCTCCATTTTGGACCAAACCCTAATTTTTGACCCGCATCCTCCAAAATCTTACAAACCCAACCTTGCATCAAGGGAGAAAGCAATCGATCATAATATGGAGAGGGAGCACCTTGATAATCATGGGAAAGCCCCAAAATCGGTTACGGTTTATGGGGAAGAGAGGGGAACCGATTTGGGAGAGAAACGGAATGGAGAAGGAATGAAAAATGAGAGAGTTGGCTGAATGATCGCACATTTAAGGCCCTGGTACCCGTGGGCGAAATTGCCCATGCGACTATGACCATGTCAATGTCGCGGGGCATTGTCGCACAAAGTGTACCGAGCCTCGAAACTCGACTTCTACAATGCTCACACCCCCGATACTCTAAGGATCTCGAAGCAAAGGTTCCCCACCACCAATACCACCCTTTACAAATTACAAAAACGTCCAGGTGACAATTACTCACCGAAAATTACGGGTGTTACATACCATAAATGAGGTCGTGAGTTTCCGTACCTTTTAAGTAACGAAATACAATTTTCACTGCATCCCAATGTGACTTACCCGGGTTCGATAGAAATCGACTAATCACTCCAACGTAATGTGCAAGATTGGGATGAGTGCATACCATAGCATACATGAGACTCCCGACTGCACTAGCATACGAAATCTTTGCCATCTCTACATTTCCAATATCGTCTACCGGATAATCGTCTCTTGTAATCTTAATGTGTCTTGGAAGTGGCGTAGACACCGACTTTGCTCTATCAAGATTAAACCGCTTCAGAATCTTCTGAATATAGCCTTTCTGTGTTAACCTGAGAGTACGGGACTTTCTGTCCCGAACAATTTCCATGCCGAGAATAACACGAGCTTCACCGAGATCTTTCATTTCAAATTCTTTTCAACCGATCTTTCAAACGGTTGATTTTAGAATGATCCCTGCAAGCTATCAACATGTCATCAACATAAAAAAGTAGATAAATAGAAATGACACCGCTTGATCTATGATAGACACAATCGTCTTTCTCACTACGCTCAAAGCCCAACGAGAGCATAAATAAATCAAAATTCTTGTACCACTGTCTAGGCGACTGTTTAAGTCCATAAAAGGACTTTTTCAATTTACAGACCCAATCAGGTTTCTTGTCAGAGATGAAACCTTCTGGTTGCTTCATATAGATGGTTTCCTCAAGATCTCCGTGCGGAAAAGTTGTTTTCACATCTAATTGATCGAGCTCCAGATCGAGAATTTCCACAAGGGCCAAAAGGACCCAAATAGATGTGTGTTGAACTATAGGCGCGAAAATATCGTCATACTCGATACCCTTCAGTTGTGCAAAGCCTTTCGCAACTAGGCGAGCTTTATAACGCTTATCGTCTTTGACTTTATAGAGCCATTTGCAGCCAATTGCACGACTGTCTTTCGGTAATGAACAAAGCTCCCAAGTGTTATTTTTAGATAGAGCTTCCATTTCCTCATGCATAGCTCCTAACCACTTATCACAGTGGCTCGAAGCTAGGGCCTCCGAATAGTCAAACGGCTCATCCTGTACAATATGCAAAGCATACTCAAGCTGGTCAGTAAAACTCATATTTGCAAAATCCCAATCACCATACTTATTAGGAGGACGGATAGTTCTCTGGATCTGCCTCGTAAGTACTGATACTGGAATTGTATCGCCTTGACCTCCACCATCATTATGAACTTCTTCCTGAACTGAACTAATTGGATCAGAAGTAGATGTATCTGGTGGACTAACATCTTCTTCAGATTCTGATCCCAAAGTAAAACCACGAGCAGATGAGTTGGGTACAATAGGACTGACAATTATCTCATCTCCATAGGCTGTTGGAGAAACAGAAGAGATAATTTCCGGTTTTGGAGCGGGCTATCGATTATGATTAAACTTGAACATAATCGACTCATCGAAGGTCACATGTCGAGAATGAATCACCTTTCGGGTGATCGGGTTCCAAATTCGGTAACCCTTGATTCCATCTGTATAGCCGAGTAGGAATCCCTTGGTGGCTCTGGGATCCAACTTGTCCTGACCTGTCACATGAATATACACAGGACATCCAAATACGCGTATGTATTTCAAACATATACAACTCTTACACCTCCAAATTTCTTTCGGAAATTTCCCCCCAATGGCTGAACACGGTAACCGATTCACAATGTGTACAGCAGTGTGAAGTGCTTCAGCCCAAAACATTTTAGGGAAACCAGATGTAACTAACATACATCAGACTTTTTCTAACAAGGTTCAATTCATCCACTCAGCGACTCCGTTTGATTGCGGATCGCCAGGTGTAGTGTAGTGTCGGTGAATACATCTACATGAACAAAAGTCTTTAAAGTTACCACTAGTGTATTCACCACCATTGTCAGATCTAAGCACCTTTAATTTTCTTCCAGTCTCGACTTCGACTAGTGCTAACCAAGTTTTGAATATTTCAAAAACATCTGACTTTAACTTAATCACATACACCCAAAGTTTGTGCGAGAAATCATCAATAAAAGTAATATAGTGTTACCTTCACTGAGAGACTGTGTCGAAGATGGTCCCCAGACGTCTGTATGAACGTAATCGAGGATCCCTTTGGTGTTGTGTTTTCCAACACCAAAAGAAACACGCGTTTGTTTACCCGAGACACATTATGAACAAAATTCCAGACTCGTAGGCGTGTCAACTGCAATGAGTTTTCGCTTGCGCAGAATCTTCAAATTCTTCTCTGAAGTGTGCCCCAATCTAAGATGCCAAAGACGGGTAGCATCTAAGTTTCTCGAACTATCCGTGACACACGCATCAGAACTGACTGTTTCGCCTACCAGATGAAACAAGTTTTTTTTTCTGCATGCTCACCCTTCATCACAATAAAATTCCATCTGGAGATGCGCATACTCCCATTCTCTATTCGAATCTTATAGCCAAGTTTAGACAGTTGTCCAACATAAATCAAAAAACGAGTCACAGACGGTACAAATTTAACATTTGATAAAGTTCGAATAGTACCATCAAACATTTTGATTCTGACCGAACCGATGCCCCGAGTGACACACGATGTACTGTTTCCTATATAAATATGGTTACCTTCGAACTCCTCGAAAGTAGTGAAACAATCCCGAAATGGTGTCATATGGCACGAAGCTCCGGTATCCAACACCCAACGCCTGTCGCCTTGCGGTGCAGTAACCGTTGCTGAGAAGCCTGTATCTTGTTCGGTTGCAACTGCTGAAGATTCTGTTTTGTTCTTTTCCTTGTTTTTCAAACTTGGACAATCTCTGACCCAATGACCTGGTTTGTGACAATAATTACAATGGCCACGTTGCTTAGATTTCCCGCGATGACCAGGTTTACAAGATTTGGAGCGGCCACGAGTTCTTCCCTTGAGCTGATCGTCTTGGTCTCTTTCGGAAAATAGACCATAACTGTTGTGGTTATTCTCCTGCAAACTGTTACCGATTTTCATCTGAATTCTCTGTTCTTCACAGATCATCCCTGCTTTCACATCAGACAAAGATATGGAATATCTTCCATAAATAAAACTGTTAGCGAACTGAAAATATTTTTCGGGAAGTGAATACAACAAAATCAAAGCGAGTGCCTCATTATCTTTGGCAAAAATAGAATCTGTTGCCTTCAACTTTATTATGATGTCTTCGAATTCAGTCATGTGGGCCTGAATGGTAGTGCCTTCATTCATTTTGAAGAACATACACGACCTCATCAATAACAGTCGGTTAGTCAAAGTTTTCTTGAGATAAAGATTCTCAAGTCTTTTCCAAATCCCCGCATCTGTCTTTTCAGAAACGTTTTCAGAAATTACATTTAGACCCATAGATATTTGTAAGGTAGTGAAGGCCCAAGCCTCCATTTCCTTAGCTTCTAAGGTGGACATATCCGGATCTATTTCTTCCGGAGCAAAGATTACAGGGTGAACATCATTTTTCCTAAGTGTTGCTGCTATAGTAAACTGTCATTTACCAAAATCACCCTCCCCCGTTCCATTTTTCTATTCTAATCCCGACCCCCGATAATTTAAAAGCACCTTTTTGATAAACATTTGGGTCCGAGTTGGAAACGGAACCGACGAATGGATTTCCTGAATCAACAAACATTTTTAACGAGCACTTATCGTGCGACTAAAAATATACAATATAAGTCAAATTTAGATCTAGATGCTCTGATACCAATTGTAAGGGTCGGTGGCAGTTACAAAATCGTATTTCAAGTGATTTGCGGTCCTAAAAGTGATAACAATAAATCACGTGCAACTGACCCATTACAACAAATGCGGAATAACGAGATCTAAATATTGTATATTTTGGTCTATTGATTCATACCGATCCACAAACGTAAATATAGCAGTTATCGAATATACGATAAAATATAACGAAACAACAAATAAATCGAGACAACAATATTTAACGTGGTTTCACTATCAGTGTGATAGTGTACATCCACAGGGAGAGAGAGATCTTTATATTACCAACGGGAGAAAATTACAACGTGTTTACGAGATCTTTGGATCAACAAATCAGCCACCCAAATCTTTCTCACTAATATATATATATATATATATATATATATATATATATATATTGGAGTATATATATATAATTCTAGGCAAGAGAAGAATAGAAGACAAATGAAAATCTTCTTCAAGGTGGTTTTGGAATGATTATTTACTGATGAATACATGCATATTTATATGAATGTAAAACAAATAAAGACAAAATGGGGTTAGAGGTTGTCTTCTCAAAATAGATTAGGAGCTTAGGTGAGTTTTTTGATGAAATATGGATGGCATAAAAAGCTCCCCCCCAAAAGTCTTCTAATAAGACAAAGCAAAAAGTCTTCCAAAAGATGTGGTTCATATTAATCCACATATATATGCTTTAAACACTTGTACATTGTGCTTGGTGAGTTGCACAACAACAACAAAAAACTTATCTGATTTAAGTTTTTCAACACCAAGTCGGTCCAGTCTCAAATTCTCTTTCCGTAATTGGTCTTGGTTCTAACCAAAAATGGTTAGCCCGACTAAGGTTATGCATAACTAGTTATGATAAACGGTCCCGGTCCTGGGACGGACCCAATTCGGTCCCAAGTTTTTTTTAAATTGATTTTTTTACATATAATTTTTTTTTATTTTTTTAAGAGTACAAAAATGTTATTCTAATACCCTTTAAAATATGTAATTGTGTCAATCAAATACACTTAAAAATATGTTTTATAATAATTTCGTTTTATAATGATTTCAAATTTGGTAGTCTATTTGTTTCAATCAAATAAACTTAAAAATACATTAGCTTGAAGTATTTGAAGAGCCTCAACATCGTCAAGGTCATCAATGCCAGGTTCATCATCATCGTCAAATTGTGAATAAGTGCTATCGGTATCGGTAGTTGGCGGCGTTGTTAGTTTCATGGCGTATTCATTTTCTTCCACCTCTTGAATCTCCATTTCGAATGATGTCGTGTGTTGAGTTCTTTCACTGCTATCCAAATAATCCTTCAAGCATACACAACACTCCACGGACTCCGAAGCTACAAAATGACCCTTCAAGGATATCCAAATAATTCTTTCACTGCTTGTCCTCCGCATCGAAATGATCCTACCACTAAGAGAAAACGCGGACTGTGAAGCTACGTACGGTACTAGCTTGGATTGTTAGTATATCACGGGCCATGGCGGCATAAACCGGAAACTGCGATTGCTTTTATTTCCACCATTCTAATAAATTAGTACTTTCAAAATCTTTGACATTCGAAAAGGCACTAAAATTAGTACGCATATACATATTTAGTTCACCCAAATCGGTATCAAATCTGGGTTTTTTACTCGTTTCATTTTGAATCTCGTTAAAATAAGTTAGTCATTAACTCCCTCCGATTTTGGTGATGAGAACTAGAACTAGAGCTAGAACCCGGAAAACTCCGACTTGGGGCCCGATTGTTAGCAGCTTAATGAGCTTAATAGGACTCACAACTTATTTGGTCAGTTATACATGATTGTTTGGTAGTGGCTTAATGATACGGAAAATGGCTTATTCAGTAAGCTTCTAGGGGTGAGTTTTATGCAGAAAGTCAAGTTATTTCCAAACTTTCCCTTTCCAATTAAAAAATACGCCCCTTCCATTTATGAAAAAACCATCTCAAACAAAAACATTTCCAATCTATACAGACAGATTAATCCACACAGACAACTTTATTCATACAGAACTTAATGGAAAACCAACCAAACAACCCCTTGAAGAGCATTGTTGTTTACTTCTTACGTCAAAAAAGATTTTATAATAATCAAATTAATTAATCGCTAAAATTATGATTAAACTTGTGTATTTGTTCTTTTGAAAATTTAGTATTGATATTGCTATCTAAATCAAAAGCCAAACATATATTTGAAATTAAAACTTCAACACTAGTAACATTTAAGTACATGTTTAACGCCGCGAACAGAAAAGGAAAAGGGGATCTCTAAAAAATATTTTAACTAATTTTCTTTTATTGAAGCAATCATCGTTCCCCAATCTTGATTGTGTTCGTATTGTTGTATCTTACTTGCCAAAATAAATATTTGATTTAAAAGTAAATGACTTGTTGGATAATAAACACCGGATAAAAGAGTTGTTGCATTTTTAAAATCACCCAAAATATCGTATAATCCCTCAAGGACTCTCCAATCTAATACACCAATAGTATTACAAGCATAACAAATTTTATAAAATGTTTGCAAATGATTTTGTTTTATCAAATTTTCAATCATAAAATAAGTCAAATTTCATCTAATAGGAATATCAAAGTACGATCGCAAAGCTTTAAAACCAACATCCTTGCAATATTTCCTATACATAGCGTGCATTTTTTTTTACCTTTTGTGAAAATTCGTTGTAACATAAACCTAAACTTATCTAGTACGGGTTTACAAGTTTTTAAATCGTCTTGAACAACTAAATTGATTTAGTGTGCACAACAACGTTGTTAGGACTGAAAGTCCTAGTGTGTTGAAAGTTGTATAACGCATTTATAAGGGTTCAAAATGTATTTATTTGATAGTTGGTTTGTAAATGGGCCTAAAGCCCATTAGGCCTTAGTCGTCCATATTTAAAGTTTGTTTGTTTCAGAATTAGGTCTAGTTGGATTCATTCTAGTCGTAAAGTTTACATTTGCTTATCAGAAATTCTCTCTGTAAAGCTAAACTTTTATTGATTATTAATCATATGACTAGAAGTTGTGCCTTAATCATTATTGTTCTTCATTGTTTATTTACTCGTGGTTGCACTGTATCTGGGATCTACAATTGGTATCAGAACATGATCGAATTAATTTCCATTCGATACGATCAAAAGGTTTGTCTAAAACCCTTTATTTTATCGACTTCTGCTCGACTTTAGGTTTGTTTTTGCGATTTTGGTGTTCAACAAAATCAAGTTCTTTAGTTTGAGGTTTTAGTTGGTTTTATGTCAGATTCAAATATGGGTCTGTGATTACTAAGCAAATTCATCTGATTAATTGAATTTGGGTCTGTGATTACAGATTACTAAGCAAATTTGTCTGATTAATTTTGATTTAAAAGATTGAATTTGGTGCGACCGAGGTTTTTCTCGTTTTCCAGAAATTAGAATGAATAAGTGTGATTTTATGTGAGTTAATTGAAAAGAATGTGTTGATTTGTAGTTAAATACGTTTTCCAATCATCAATTTCAAGTTATTTTTTTTCAATATGAAGGATTTGGATCTCTAGTTCGAGATATAGTTTGCGTACCGGGTTTATAGTTTTTTTTTCTTTTTTTCATTATCTGCGTTTTTTTGCAAAACCTGGTACCGAGAGTTTGAGAATTCATTGTTAAATTTATAGTGGATTCACTTTCATCGAGGTTTGTTACACCATATCATCAAGTTTTTTTTGTGGCTTACAACCGTCTGACTTACAACCGTGGGATCTACAAAAATCATTGAGGTTTGATTTTGTTTTTGCGATAATCCCATTTATCTTTCCCGGACTCTTGTCGACCGGGGTATACCTTCGACCGGGTTCTAGTTGACCGGTGTCCCTTCTCCCGGTCTCTAGCCAAACCCCGGTCCCCGACGTCTCCCGGTCCCTAGCCAAACCCCGGTCCCCGACGTTAGCCCGGTAGATTTTTGGTTCGTCATTCATAACGAATTTAGCGATTTTCGATCGATTTTTGAAATTTTTCGGTTAATTCGGTTGAGTTTGTAGACGAAGTAATTGGTTTTTAAACTATTAAGGGTTGTTTACGAAGCTTAAAGGATCGATTTCTATTGAAAAGTTTCAACCCATATCAAGTTTTTAAATTCTCGTTCGGTTTCCGAAAAATTTTCAGTTGCTTCGTTCGAGAGTTTGAGAGATTTTTTCGAGTTTTAATCAGTTGAGGGAGCTTAAGGGGACATAAACGATCGATTTTGGTCGAAAAGTTTTAACCCATACCGAGTTTTTAAGTTTTCGATCGGTTTTCGAAAAGTTTTCGGTTGGCTCGTTTGCGATCGTGGGTTGACCGTTTGAGTTTTAATCTATTAAGGACTGATCAGGAAGCTTTAACGATCGTTTTGCATTGAATATTTCTAACCGTTTCGAAGCTTTGCAGGTGTGTCACGTTGAAGAAGATGATGAATAGTAATTTCGTTAAGTTTCCGTTAAGTGACGGTTAATTCATTACTTTTTGGTCCTTTCTCCGTTAGTCCCGTTAGTTTGTTAGTTTAGTTAAGTTTTAGTTTAATTTTAGTCCATTTTCGTTAGTATCTAGTTAAGTCCATTAGAAGTTTTAACTTTTACACTTTTAGTCCCTCTAGTTAGTAATTTCATTTTATGTCATTTTTTGTCCTTCTAGTTTAAGTTTAATTTTTTTGTCACTTTTGGTCCTTACACTTGATTTTTTCATATTTTGTCAAGTTTAGTCCCCAGAATTCAAGTTTTTCAAACAACAATGTCTCATCCAACTTATTCTGAGTTAGAAGAGAAAGTTTCTTGTTTAAAAGCTAGAATTGAAAGACTGCTTGACAAATATGATAATCAACGCATAAAAATTGCTGGTAACCTGTGCATAATTTCAAATCTAAAAGAAGAGTGTGAGAGTTTTTCAAAAGAGTCTGAAGAGTTAAAGACCAAAGTAGATGATCTTACGTACAAGCTCCGTATGTCATAAAATGAGAAAATTGATATTGTGACTAAAAGTGTGTCTTATAAAAATGAAAATCAAAGGTTAACTGACCAGTTAAAGGATCTAGAACTGAAACTTTATAAAATTGGTCAATCTAAACAAACGATGCATCTGAATACACCCAAAGAATTCAAATATTCAGAGACGGGCCTCGATTACGATAACCCAAATTATCTGAAAAAAGGCCTTGACCAAAGTTCCCACGTTATATGCGTTCGAATTTTTTGGAATAGACAAAACCTATCCAGAGTACAAAATCAGATGGACCAAACCACTTGATGATGAGGATCCGGAACAGGAAACATTTAGAAGGAAAAACATTACCACGATGCAACTTCCTTTTGTTTATGACTCATTGAATGCGTCATACAACACCGAAAAACCTTGTTTTCTGTCCAATAACTATTTTCAAAGTTATTCTCAGGCTGAACTTGATTCAAAAACGGTTGAAATTGAGGAGGATTCAATGGACCACAAAATCTATGTTCCACCTCTGATTTTAGAAAAGAAAATTGTTCAGCTAGAAGAGTCATTTTCATAGGAAAGGCTCATTTTTCAAAAGGAAAAACAAAAGTTATTATCCAAACTTGAGTGCCTCAATTTCGATAAAAGGGAAACTGGGTCGAGGGAGGAAAAGGAATATCTTCAGACAGAGATAAATAAGCTTAATTCACAACTGTCTGCCTTGGCAGCATATCTGATGAAAGAGCAACTTCACAAAGTTGAGCTTCAAGCTAAGCTTGACTCACTCCAAGTTGAGAAAATCAATCTGTCAGAACATTCTTCTCCACCCTCAGATACCTCTTCCTGTAAAGCTTTTCTGGGTGATGTTTCACCAAATTCTTCTAACAAAGGAAAAGAGCCTCAAATTTTTGACATGGATTATCTTTCTGATTTACAAAATGCTTTCGCTAATGATCCGCTTCTAGGCACAAATCCTTCCAGTTTCCTAAATCCTACAAGTGATAAGGTTCCTTCTGATGAGGAAATGGAATTCTCAGCCTTTCTGAATTCTGAGGTGTGTCCAGACAGTCAGCTAGACCAATTTGATTTCGATCCTAAACTTCCAAGTCATGTTGATTTTTTGGATTCAACTGGAGAGCCACCGGTCAAATTTTATAAAGGAGAATGTTCAACATCATCCTCTCAAAAGGTTTCCATGAACAAATCTTCAAAGCAAAAATCTAAAAGACGTTCACAGAAACAAAGAAAGACCGGCACCTCTAACAAAAGACATACTTACTACTCCAGCTCTTCTGATTATGAGCTTAATGATTCTTCAGATAATCATTTCTCCAGGAAAGTAAAGATGGTTTGGAGAAAGAAACAAACTACAGAAGACAGTGAAGGAAACAAGTCTCATGATTCTCCTGTAGTTGATACAAAGTCATTTATTTCCAAGACTGATTCACCTACTTATGTCTATTCTATAGGAAAGTTGATCAGTCTGCGCCGACAAACGATCTGTTGCACTTACTGTGGAAAGAGTGACTTTGTGCATCCAAGATACGTTAATAGTTGGTATGGTACTTATAGCATCCCCAATCCTCAGTTTAATCGCTTCAAAGCCAAGGCAACTAACCATCAAGGATCCATTACAGCATGGATACCAAAACCAAAATCTTCTTAATCTATTTTGCAGGAATGTCATGTGTGATTTAATTCAGCTTATTCACGTCACATGAATACATTCAAGGGTTATGCCATTTTTGGGGGGGAGTACCATGTTGTTTATTTTTCATATCAACTTCTGAACACTTCAGTTCAGGACTCGTTCTTAAATGTTTCTGACTTCTGATTATCTCAAATCAGAAATTGTACTTTAATGTTTTATTTTGGTGAGTTAAAAGAGTGTTAGGGCTCATAAAGTTTCTATGGTCAATCCAGAACTGGAAGGACCTACCCAAGAAACACATCCAATTCATAGATATCAGTGAGGGGTCTAGATTGGTAGATGAGTTCGGAGTGATTAAAAAAGAGAATATGGTGAGGATGTGACAGGACTTAAAAGTATTATTGGTCCTTACCAAACCGAGTCAGTTATCCGGGTTACCACATAATCTATTCATTCTCGTTCTTTGGAGATGGATATTGAAACAAATATGGACCCAATGTCGATAACTCGTGTCACCCCACCCAGCCACTCAAGTATCTCTCAAAAGATACTTGTTTCATATAAGCACGGAGATTTAACACATAGTCTATCTACTCCTCACTCGGAGGTCTTAGATATTAAAAAAGGAAGACATCAGCTCCGGTCTCCGAACTTCATATTTATCTCACTGTGTCAATTGATTTCTAACTTGCGTCCCAGGTTGAATCAATCTTTGAGCCTAATCGATTTGAGTTATACTTCTTTCACACGCGCACGAATCTTTGTGATTCCCCTTGCATATCTTTGTGATATAGCCAGATCAGTTTGAGAAGTAATTTTTTAATATTTTACTTCAGTGATAACTGGAAGTCCTATCAGAGATACATCGATGCCAACTCTGAAAATAGGCCACACAGTTATTTTAATTGTTGTGATAACAGTTACTATTGTGTTTCTGTGTTAGCTGTTACCTTTGGTCACTGAATAGTTTTATCTAATATTTTTCTACTCATCCGGTTAGTCTTTGAAGATACATGATGCTCAGGATTCTCCTTATCATCATGAGGGGGAGAACGACACACAATTCAAAGACACAAATTAACATGTTGAGGGGGAGTTAGCAAAATCTGAGGGGGAGTAAAATTTTTTTATTATCTGAGGTTGAAAAGACTTTAGATTCAAAGATTGCAGCTAAGCAGAAAAGATTTTATTGCATTTCTTCTATCCTGTATCATGTGGTGTCTGCTACAAGTCATTTCCTCCTACGAGCTGATTGAAACAAGTTTTGAAGTTGAAAGTCAATTCAACTCGCGGTTCAAAGACATATTCTTTGTTATTAAACTGAAGATGCATTGTGGAATGTCACGTAACTCGCACATTATCTTTCTCGTGTGCTGATCCGATGTGTTGAGTTTCTACAGTTGAAAGATGCTTGATAGTGCGTTTAGTCGAGGTTATTGTACATTGAATCTAGTTACAAAGTTGAAACTATGACGACCAAGAGCTTTATTCAAGGGGGAGTTTTGGAAAGACATGAAGACAAACAACACCAAAGTTCTTCGAAGATTCAAGAGGGAAAGAAGATCAATGCATGAAGATTTCAAGAAGATAAATGCCTTATTCAACTTTAGGGAGAGATTGTTAGGACTGAAAGTCCTAGTGTGTTGAAAGTTGTATAACGCATTTATAAGGGTTCAAATTGTATTTATTTGATAATTGGTTTGTAAATGGGCCTAAAGCCCATTAGGCCTTAGTCGTCCATATTTAAAGTTTGTTTGTTTCAGAATTAGGTCTAGTTGGATTCATTCTAGTCGTAAGGTTTACATTTGCTTATCAGAAATTCTCTCTGTAAACCTAAACCTTTATTGATTATTAATCATATGACTAGAAGTTGTGCCTTAATCATTATTGTTCTTCATTGATTATTTACTCGTGATTGCACTGTATCTGGGATCTACAATGTATGAAATAATTGACCGTCTAAAATAGGGCTCATACCCAACTTTAACTTCTCTACACATTGATTATTATTATTAGCGTTATCAAATGAAATACTAATGATTTTAGAATATAAATTATAAGATGTAAGACTTTTTTTAATGATTGAAAAAAACGATCACCCGAATGTGGTGCACCAAATGGTTCAAACGTAATTACACATTTTACTAACTGCCACGATTATGGCTCAACCCAATGTGTCATTATGCATATATAAGAATATGTCAAACCATGTGGCACACTCCATACATCACACATTAACAAAACAAAATTAGGCAAAAGAGAAAATATTTGTTGCATTTCATTTTGACATGTTTTCCACAATTTAATTGCATCACGTCTAAGAGATTGACGACTTACCAACTTGTAGCATGGTTATAGAATTTTTTGAGTGAGATTCATAATGTAAATGTTGTCTAAATGTCCAAACGGCAACCCGACTCGAATGACACATTGTGTTGTCATTCGACGGTTCAAATCGGCATCGAACGTCCATATTCCACCTTGATTATCAAGTATCGGTTGACTTGTATCACCTTCCGCCTACCTCAACCCCACACATGTTTTTTCGGTGTAACGCCTCAAGGTTGAATTTCCTTCAGTCGTAAGGAGAGCTACACATTTTGCATTGTGCCTCCTTTTTCTTTTTTACAAGTACAACCATAAGAATTCCAAATCTCGAATTTTCATTCGTGGCAGACGATAACTTTGTCAATGGCTTCGTTAGATGCATCATGTCCACCGACACCGGTACCATGAGAGTCCATCTTATAAGAGCATCTCCAACCTTAACACTAAAAAAACACCAAAACACTAAATTTTGTGGGCCCATCAACACCAAAAAAAACCTCAACTCCAACCATCCTCTAAAAACACCAAATTTGTCAAAAAAAAAAATCAAATTTATATTAGTTATCTGATACGGATGATTGCACACCTCTAAGACATGTGATAATTGAATCTCATAGCAAGTATACAACGGGATCCAATATCGTCTTTTCAAGTAATAAAATGGTAAGAACCAAGTATCGTATTCCACAGGGATAGGTATCTTATGTTGCTAGATCTCGAGATGAAAAACTAACTTCAGATGGCGAGTTTGAAGACTTTGTTTGAGTTGGTTAACAGTGATATGATTAACAAGATATATAAAGATAGAATGGGTGCAAGACTTAAAGTGAGGAGTAAACACAAATTCTAGAGGCCAATGCTATAGAAATGCTATAACACTAGTTCAACAAAAACAAGTTCCACCATGTACTTTAAAGAGTATCCTTCCGAATATCTACCATTGCACTGTTGTTTAGCCTTCCATAAACATATGCCTATGCAAATGTCCGGACCAGTGTGAGTGTCAAATGGTTTCTTTAAAGTATATGGAAAAACAAATGCCTTTATTTAAAAATCACCCTTCCGAGTCGATTCCCATATCATTCAAGTTGACGTGTTCTTAATGGCTCATTCCTGAGTCCACTACACTTTAACACTTTGACTAGTGATCAACCCGTCAAGAATCAATTGGTTTGAATAACAAAGATAGCAAGTTCCCTTGCTAGCAACTCTTCCAAGTATACTTCCCGTATCATTCAAACCGACGTGCTTTTTCATGGCTTATTCCTAAGTCCATGGCACTTTCACACTTTAAGAAGTGATCAATTCGTCAAGAAGTGCGTTTGGATTTATAAAACTTAAAATGACATAGTGGAACAATGTTATTGAAGAACAAAGTCCACTAGTTTTTGGTTTACAACCTCCATTTTTGTCTCACACCCAAACTATAAAATTAGCTACTCATTACGTAAATTAAATTGCAAGAAATGTAAATAACTGAGAGTAAAGACATAATGTAAATGACGGAATGTAAATGATGGAAAATAAATGACGGAATGTAAATTACTAAATATAAATGACTGAAAGTAAAGATCATAAAGTAAATGACATAAAACAATAAATTAAACTAGAAGAATCTGTCATGCAATGCTATAGCAACTCATGTGTAAGAACAAGAATTCTAAAAGATTAAAGACTTGATATTAAAAGTTCTAGAGAGAGAGTCACAATATCAGTTCTAAAACTGATTTTATTATCTCTTCCTCAAAACACAAAGTCATCACCCCTATTTATACCAAACAAGGATGACAAAGATGTAAATAAAAAGCTTAAAATAATAATAAAAGTACAACAACTAAAGTTTTTTCCAAAGTTACACTCCAAGTGATGCCAACACTCAAACTCCAGCCAACTACTACTTCTATTATTGCCAAAAATATCTGGTTCCATTGTAACAACAGGTTGGATTTGGATTAATTTCGTTGGTCATCTTCATCAAATTCGTCCATGGCTCTTCCAACAAGCAGATCGGGATGCTGTAGCATTGACTGGCAGTAATGAAATCAGCGTAAAACATATGTTAGCTTCCATAAGTAGTAAAAGACAGAAAAATCATAAACTTAGCTCCATATAACAGAAAAGGGAAAATAAGATAAGAAAAATGGACTCAAAGTTGGGATTAAACAAAATGATCTATCTAAAAAGAAAGAAAAGGTGTTCTTATGCATTGAATTCTCAATGCATATCATTATCACACAGAATGGTGGGTCCCCCAAGAATTTAAAGGCCGGCAAAAAAAATTGGATCGACAAATATGCCATATGAAATTCTTGACCGACAAAAGTTTTTAGGATATACCGGCCGATTGGAGTGTTATTCCCTGGATTCTAGTTTCTAATCACAAACAATTACCTGTTTTGATTCAATTTCAATTCAACGATTACAATCTTTTCTCTATAGAACTCTCTCTCTCTCTACAATTCTAATACTATCTCTCTCTAGAACTCTCCTTCTCTTCTTACAACTTCCAACTGAATACAACTACTTAACAAAACAGAAAGACAAGGTATTTATACCTACAACTAATACAAGGAAAGTAAAAAGTACAAAACAAATACAAAAAAAAATACTTTGACTTTTATTACAAAAGACTTTGACTTTCACATGAGAGTTGACTTTCTCAGCTTTGACTTCTTGAATTTTGACTTTTGTCTTCTTGATCTTGTATCCAACATATTTATGCTCTAACAATCTCCCCATTTGGATTCAAGATCACTATTGAAAGATATAACAATTCAGTCTTCACTTTTAAGCTCTATCAATACAATCTCCCCTTTTTCTTTTTTTTTAATGGCATTCTTTCCAAAACTGTCTTCAAACAAATAACAAACTCCCCAAAACTTTCACAAAATACTTTCAGACTTTGGAAAGAAATTATCTTCAGAATCAACTCGGATTGCTTTAGCAAATAATCTTCAAAGAAAAATTTTCTCAAAAATCAGCACATCTTCAGAATTTCTTTGATCTTCTTTAAACCTTTACTTTGAATCTTTTGACTTGGACATTTCTGTAAATCATCTCCCAAAACTTTATCATTTCTTGATACCATCTCCCCCTTTTTGATGATTTGAGCATCGATATCATCAAAACTTACTTCAAGAAATGTCGTTGAAATTATGTTCTGGCCACTGATCTGTCATAATGAGCCTCTGATTCTTTGATCCATAACCAATTATTTATCTAGATCTTTGCAAATCTAGACAAAATAAGAACATGTAACTTCTGAATCAACAAATGAATCTGTTAAAATGCCTACCAGTAACACAAAGTCACTGTGTGTAACGAATACACAATATAAAGGAGCTTTTTGATGTTCACTCCCCCATGCTTCCATCCAATCATCGAAATACCACAAAGGCAATTTCTATGAATGTTATGACAAAGAAACAAATTCTTTGTGTGTTCGTGCACGTGTAGAAAGAATTAAGCACGGATAATTGCTTTTATAAAGGCTCAACATAGTGTAAACCACTGAGACAACAGTAGATAAACACAGACTCAATGTGAATGATTGAAGTGCGAAGGTGGGGCAGACTTCCTTCTTTTTCAATATCCAGATTTTCCAAATGAAAATCAGATAGATTATGTGCTGCGTCCCCAGAAAATATGAAACATTTTCTTTTTGAGAAGAAAATGAGTAGATGGTGGGATTTTATCAAGAGTTGGCATGAGCTAGTTTCCTGTTTCAATAACGTTCACCAAAGAGTTGTGAAACGCTAGTAATGTGGCTGCCCGACTCAGAAAGTAGTTGGTGCAGAGTTTAATATTCTTTTACTCTGTTCTCACACCCTCTTTCTTTTGATCATTAAGCTCACTACTAACCAAACTCTCCTTACATTTTACCTCATCACACCCACACTCATTTCTTTTAGACTCCTCACACTCAATCTCTATGGATTAACTTCTTGGGTAAAAATCACTGGTTAACGTGATTTCATAGAAGTTCATGTAAGTCCTAGCACAAAGAACCCATGTAATCCTAGAAAGCATATGTTGCTCAGATGATTTAACTTTATTAGTTAAAACTCATATACAAATGTCAGATAAAGTGAATGCTCAGATGATATAATCATGAAGATATGAGCATTTTTAAACATTGAAGTATTTTCAAACAAGTATATTGAAAGAATGAAATGAATACAAGAAACTTGTTTGAAAATCTGACTTTGTATGAAAATGATCAGAAATGAATTATATAACAATCAAAGCTTAAGGTCAAGAATAATGGATATTGTCTATACGAAACAAAATATAGACATTCTTGAAATAATGTTTCGAAATGAAATATCGCTCAAAATTCTTTAAAGTACAAGCGTAGTGTCTTACCATCGAAAAAATTGGTTACAATATGAGACATGGTAAGAACAATGTTAACAAAAAGTCAAACCGGTGTGTGTGAATACTTGAAAGTATAAAGAAAAGACAATACACAAGTATTTATCTTTGGAAACACACGGTTTGTAATCATTTAAGCACAAATAAAATGAAAATATTTAAAATCACACTACCAATTCATGAAAACTGTTTAAGAATCGGGAAGTGGTTTGAACATTTAAGAATATGTTTTCTATGATTGAAAGTTGTCCTTCTTTCAACCATATATGAGATTAAGATAAGAAATTAACCTTTTCACACAATCTTAAATCTCATGAAGTCAAGCTGAAGTCATAAAGATATGATCTTGTCAGCTTCTCTCATCCTGCATAAGTCTCAAAGTCTAGTCAAAACAAATTTATTCACAAATTTATTTGAAAAATAAAAGACATAAAGCAATAAAACGTTGATTGTACGAGTTCTGATCTGAGATAATCAGAAATCATAGTCTTACTCCTTTTGACTTGACTAATATGCATGTTCCCCCTAAAATCATGCATTACAAAAATTTGTCAGTTAAGCAAAATGCAGACATTAGGTATGCGCCCCCTCAAAAGAATAATGATCGACTTAAAGTGCATCTCACTCTCCCCCTGAGATCATGAGCAAACTATTAAAGTGCAAATATCTTTCAGAAATAATGATAAAGAAAATGATGAAAAATAACAATACTTAACTTTATTAGGTAACAACTGATTATGTCTTAAGATTTAACATACCAAGCTTAGAGAAAAGAAAATTAAATCTCTTTTCATCTAAGGGTTTGGTAAATAAATCTGCAAGTTGATAATTTGTTTTTACAAAATAAAGTTCAATTGTTCCTTTTTCTACATTATCTTTAATAAAATGATACCTGAAGTCAATGTGTTTGGTTTTCGTATGCTGGACAGGATTAGCAGATATCGTGATTGCACTCTTCGAGTCACAATAGATAGGTATTTTGTCGAACTTGAATCCATAGTCTCTTAGCTGTGTTCGCATCCACAGGACTTGAGAGCAGCACCTGGCAGCACCTACATACTCTGCTTCAGCAGTCGATGTGGAAACGCATAATTGTTTCTTTGAAGCCCAACTAACGAGCGTGTCTCCAAGGAATTGAATGTGACCTGAAGTGCTCTTTCTGTCCAACATGCAACCTGCATGATCTGCATCTGAATAAGCAGTCAGTTGAAACCCAGTATCCTTAGGATACCACAGACCAAGATCTGCAGTCCCCTTCAGATATCTAAATATCCGTTTGACAGCAGCCAAATGGGATTCTTTAAGAGCAGCCTGATATCTAGAACATAAGCATGTTGAAAACATAATATCTGGCCTACTTGAAGTAAGATACATTAACGATCCTATCATACCTCTATAAGTCCAAACATCAACACTTTTACCCGAAGGATCAGTGCTAATCTTAGTAACTGGTGCCATCGGGGTTCCAATTGGTTTACAATTTTCCATATTAAACTTCCGAAGAATATCCAAAATGTACTTAGATTGGTTAATGAAAATCCCCGTTGAAAACTGTTTTACTTGTAATCCGAGAAATAAATTCATCTCTCCCATCATACTCATTTGAAAACGTGACACCATGAGGTTAGAAAAGTTTTTGCAGTATTTTGGATTAGTAGAGCCAAATATTATATCATCAACATATATTTGAATAAGGATAATATCAGCTTTTTCCTTTTTGATGAATAAAGTGGTATCAACCTTATCTTTGGAAAAACCGGACTTGACCAAAAATTTAGAAAGAACGCCATACCATGCTCGAGGGGCTTGTTTTAAACCATACATGGATTTATCCAAAATTTAGACATGATCTGGCTTATCTGGATTGACGAACCCTTCTGGTTGAGACACGTAGACTTCCTCCTTAAGAATGCCATTCAGAAAGGCCGTTTTCACGTCCATCTGATAGACTGTGAAATTCTTGTGAGCTGCGTAGGCTAGAAACATGCGGATTGCCTCTATACGCGCTACTGGAGCATATGTCTCATCGTAGTCTATGCCTTCCTCTTGCCGGTAACCTTTGGCAACAAGTCTAGCTTTGTTCCTTATGACAATACCATCTTCATCCTTTTTATTCTTGAATACCCATTTAGTGCCTATCAAGGTTTTACCTTCTGGTTTTGGAACTAATCTCCAAACCTTTAGGGCTTCAAACTGATTGATCTCTTCTTGCATAGCAGATACCCGATCCGAATCAGCAAGAGCCTATGATACTCGCGTGGGCTCAATCTTACTGAGGAATGAGTCATGCATACATTGATTAAGAGTAGCTGACCTCGTTTGTACGGGCTTGTTAAGATTTCCAATTACTTGGTGTAATGGATGCTCTTTGGTCCAGCGATGCTCATGAGGAAGTAGAGTAGATGAAGTTTGAACATGATCATCATCTAAAAATCCACTATCAGGCTCTTCAGTTTGAATAATAGGAGGGGGATTTGCAGTTGAAGTTTCAGGTGCAAAAATATCAGTTGGAACAACAGACTCTGGTTGTTGAGTAGACAGTGTATCACACCCAACTGAAACAGTTACTTCTGGCTCAGCAGTTACTTGTATATCTTCAACTGTAGGAGTAGTTGTTGGAGTGTGAGTTTCTGACTGAACGGGGGATACAAGTTCAGTTAAAACTTCTGAAGTGACTGGATGATTGCAACTTGTGTCTTCAGACCTGTCAGTCACAGCAGATTTAGGCAAATTAGATCCTAGAAACTCATCATAAAAGAATTCAAATAACAAATCTAAATAAGATAAATGTGAAATTGAAGTAGAAGCGTTATTCGAATTTTTGTCTGTAGAAACAGGTTCTGGACTGATCTGTCCAGAAGTTAATACTCCAGTGATAACGGGTTCTGAACTGAGTTGTTCAGAAGCCATTTTTTCATCAAATGTTACATTGACGCTTTCTACGACTGTCTTTGACTCCTTCACATAAACACGATATGCTGCAGATGTTGAAGAATAACCAATGAAGATACCCTCATCCGCTTTAGCACTGAATTTATTCAGACTCTCTCTGTCGTTAAGCACGAAACACTTACACCCAAATATGTGAAAATATTTGATTGTCGGTGTTATGTTGTTGATCAGCTCATATGGAGTCTTTTGAAAACGGCGGTGTACCATGGATCGATTTTGAGTATGACATGCAGTTGACACAGCTTATGTCCACAAGAATAGAGGTAGATCGGATTGGCTGAGCATAGTACGAGCGGCCTCGACTAGCGTTCGATTTCGCCTTTCGACTACTCCATTTTGTTCAGGCGTACGAGCAACAGAGTACTGATGTGATATCCCAACCGATTCGAGATATTCTTCAACTGTTTTGTTTTTGAACTTTGTGCCATTATCAGTTCGAAGAAACTTGACTTGTCTCTGCATATTCACCTGGTTCGTCTTTAAGAAAGTAATGAGAACTTCGGGCGTCTCATCTTTTGATCGACGAAATTTGACCCACGTGTATCTTGAATAATCGTCCACAATAACCAACACATATTTCTTTCCTCCTAAGCTTTGTGTTCTCATTGGACCGCATAGATCCATATGTAACAACTCTAGTGGAGAACTGGTGCTTTGTTCAGGCTTCGGTTTATGTGCGGCTCTCTTCATCTTACCCTTTTCACAAGCTGCGCATAAGTGTTCTTTTTCATATCTCAGTTCAAGAAGTCCTTTTACCAACTTATCTTTGACCAACTTGTTGATATAACGAAAGTTCAGATGTGATAGACGTCTGTGCCAGAGCCAACTTTGCTGTATCGAAGCTTTTGTCACTAAGCATACTTGATTGTCAATCTGAACTTTTGACAAATTTATGGTATAGAGGTTTGTCTTTCAATTTTCGACTAAGAGTTCATTGCCGTCTTCAGTACGAACCGAACATCTCTTAGCTTTGAAGTTGACCTCTAACCCTTTATCACAGAATTGACCAATACTAAACAAGTTGTGCCCTAAACCTTCGACATAACTCACCTTCTTAATCGTTATGTTGTCTTGAATGATGTCACCATATCCTAAGATTGGTGAAAGCTGATCGTTTCCAAATATGATATTTCCACTAAATTTCTCTTTATAATTAGACAATAAAGCTTTTTGTCCAGTCATATGCTTGGAACATCCACTGTCCAAGTACCACATATGTCGGGTCTGCAAGAGAAATCAGGAAACAATAGATTTAGGTACCCATTTAAAAACGGGTCCTAACAGATTAGCACAAGATTTTGGTATCCATTTGAATATGGATCCTCCTTTTCGTTGAAAACTTTTAAAAACATTTGATCTTGAAGAATAAACATAATAAGATCCAAACCAATCAGTAGAATTATGAGAATGAGCAAAATCATTTCACCGATAATGAAAAGATTTAGTAGTAATAGGAGATAATTGAATCAATTGCTTTATTGAATACCACTTGTAAGAAGTTACAAGGTTTTGTTTAGGACAAGCAAGTTGATCAACTACATCATTATCACTACTAACTGATCTATTACAAGAGTTATCAGAAACTGATTCAACTATCTCATCATCCTTCCTTTTTGGTCGCCATTTAGTTCGAGCTTTCGACCTTTTCTTGCTTATATCTGAAACAAAAGATTTAGATTTATTAGGAAAATCAGATTTCTGAGATTGATTTTTCTTTTGTGTACCACTGTATTTTTGTTTCTCTAATCGCTGTTTCTTATGTTTCTTACCTTGAGCATAGTAATCAGCAGTTACATAAACTGATTCACCAACCGTAGCTGATGATTCACCAAGATTAAAACCACTTGGTAACACTTTTTCATTTATAAGACAAGTAAAATGATCAGGAAGAGGAGCATTGAAGTCAAACATATCAATTTCTTCTATGCACCCATCATCAGAGTTTAAAAAATCATTTGCAGACGCAAATAAGTCATCAAAGTTATTAGTCGAAGTTTGAGGTGCCTTAGAAACTTTAGAACACTTTGTAGATTTAGTTTGAAAAACAGTGTTCTTTAAAACTGTAGAAAACACACTTTGTTCCATATCTACCAAAAGTTTTTCATCAGATAAAACATTTTCAAGCTCAACTATTTTGCTTTCAAGAATGAGTGGAGGAACATAAACCTTTGCAATAGATGGTTTTGCCTTCATCTCGGAAACAGAATAACTAGCAAAATAGTCGTTTGAAAGAACTTTTGGTGTCTCTGAAAGATAACTATCATTTAACTTTGCATAGTTAAATGGTAGTTGCATTTTACTTATATTCTTTCTATTTTCAGTTTCTTTGGCCTCAACTTCTTCTGGTAATTTGGTAACAAATTTGGGTTTTAAATGAGTATGTTTACCAGCACAAGCAAGAAAATCAAAATTATATAATGCTGGTTGTTTTCTGATAGCTTTCTTTAAGTAATGGGGGTTTTGAAAACCAAGTCCCCATTTTTCCTTAACATCAGCCTCTTCGTTAGGTGCATTGAGAAAAATGGTTTGATCTGTTTGGCCTCTTGCATAGAGTTTGGCTTCCAGACCATTTACTTTCTTATTCAAAAGCTTGTTTTCAACCTGCAATTTATGAATGGTTAGTGCAGATTCTTTCTTCTCAAACTCAGACTTAGAAAATTTAACTTCAAACTCAGAAATCTTCTTTTCAAAACAATCTACTTGAAGTTTAGAATCAGAAGCAGACTTGCGTAAAGAATCAATTAGATCTTTGTTCCCAATAACAGACTTATTAAGCTCAAAGATCTTGTTGTTTCTTTTAGCAACTCTGTCTTTTTCTTTCTTCAGTTTTACTTGAAGGTCATTAAGCTCAACCATCATGGCTTCCATTTTGGTTATGAAATCTTTTTCAGTTAAGTTTAATACCTCATCAGCAGTCTCATCGTCTGAATCATCATACTTGACCTCTTTACCCATTAAACAGATATGAGCAGTATCTTCTTTTTCTTCTTCTTGATCAGAATGATCCAACCAGAATTCGTCTTCAGCCATTAATGCTATGCCAGCTTCTTGCTGTTTGGCCAATAGCAGTTTGTTCTGATAATACTGGGAGTTGCGAACCTTTGGCTTTCGACATTCTTTAGCAAAATGTCCAATCTTGCCACAGTTGTAACATTTAATTGGATCATTTGCTGACTTTTCAGCAACGGTGTAATCATTCACAAACTTCTTCTTTTCTTCCGGCTTCCTTTCCATATACCGGTTCTCTTCATATCGCTTTCCTTCAACTCTTTCTCGATGCTCATGATTCTTGGAGCTTGATGAAGAATATCTTTGTGAATGTGATCCCGACTTCTTGTAGAATTTCTTTTGGAAAGCTCGGGTCAATAATATCATAGCCTGTTTGAGACTTTCTCCATCATCTCCATCTGATTCTGATTCTGATTCAGAACTGGTAAGCACTTTCTTCTTTTTCTTCTTCTCTTCCTTTTCTTTATTTTTCTCTCCTGCTACCAAAGCAATAGGTTCAGAAACTGTCTCTGCCTTCTTTTTCTCAGCTCTTTTCTCTTCCACTTCTTCCTCATTTTGCCTCAGAGTCTCATAAACCTCATGTAACGGAATGTCATTGAAATCCTTCATTTGTTTCATCCTACGAGTATGCTTTTTCCACTCTGGTTGTAGGATGCTCAGGAATTTGACATTGTTCTCAAGTTGCTTCTTTTTCACCTTATTCTTGGACAACTCATTCAGAAGCAAGACAAACCGTTCATAAGTATCTTCTAATCTCTCATTCTCTTTGGCTTTGAATTCATCGTAGCTATTTATGCAATTTGCTACTTTCATTTGATTGCCGACTTTGGAACCCATCATCATCTTTTGCAGCTGATCCCACATCTTTTTAGCATTTGCCTTGTAACTGTCTATTTTGACGTAGATGTCATTCGGGATACTTTGAAGAAGAAGGGATCTTGCTTGCTTATCTGCTTTTCTGTTCCTCTGAATATTGACCATACTCTACTGGAACTGTTTTCATCTTTTATTCTCTTTCCTCAGTACCATCTTCACTATCAGATGAGTCATCAGGTATTTGAACTGTTATTGGTACCATAGGACCTTCTGTAATTGAAAGCAGAATGTTTTCTCCATTTGCATGTCTGTCTACAAAATCCAGAAATCTGTCTTTCCACTGTTCGTATTCTCCTTTGAACAGAACAGGAGGCTTGACATTAGTGCCAATGGAAAGAACATCTTTAGAAGTCATCTTGAATGTACCTGTTTTGAAAAAATATGCAATAAGAAACTAGAACTGATCGTTAGTCCAAATATGAAATAAAAAAAAAATCTAAAAAAATATCAGAAAAATTTCGAAAAATTTGACTAAATGTCAAAACTCGCAAGTCACTATAGAACTCGCAAGTCACTATTACTGAAAAACCCGCAGACTAAAGCTTGCGCGTTTGTAAAACTCGCACGCAAAGACTTGCATGTTCTGAGAAACTCGCAGATCGCTGAAACTCGCTAGACGTTGAAACTCGCAAGAGACTGTTCTCGAAGAAACTCGCTAACGCCTAAACACGCTGATCACTATTCACTGACAAACATGCAGGCTGAGACGTGCGTGTTTGAGAAACTCGCTAGCCACTACTAGCGTGTTTTGACCAAACTCGCAGATCAACCAAACTCGTAGATTACTATTCCGAAGAAACTCGCAAATGTCTGAAACACACAAGTAACTATTCACTTTGAAACGCGCTAATAGAGACGTGCGCGTTCCCAAAACTCGCTAGGCACTACTTGCGCGTTTGAGCAAAACCCGCTAACCACTACGTGCGCGTTCCAACACTTAGAAAAATTTCTCAACTCTTCAAACTCGCAGATAACACCTCTGCGCGTTTTGGCCAAAAATGAAATTCTTCAGCTTGCGCGTTCTTGCGGATGAACTTGCGCGTTTTGTAGATCTTGCGCGTTTTGTAGATCTTGCGCGTTCTTCAGATTCCTTGCGTGTTCTTCATCTGATTCACCAAAAATTCAATCTAAACTTTGAATTTCAGCACCAAACTTTGAGAATTTACTCACCTAATCATCGAGAACACAATACAATCAACTAATTTCGATCTAAAACACAAATCTATACAAATCGACTCGATTACAGTGTTTAGAACTCGTGTACAAAAACTTCAACAAAATCCAAAATCACAAGAAAATTACAGTGCATTTCGTGAAATTATCTATACAAACTCAATCTCTTACATTCATCGATCACAAAAAAACCAATTACAACTCAAAATTCACACTAAAACTCAAAAACGATTCTGACTTTGAAGAACACAGTGTCGAACAATTTCTTGAATTGATTTCACTTTTGGATTTGCTCTGATACCAATTGTTATTCCCTGGATTCTAGTTTCTAATCACAAACAATTAATCAACAAACAAGTTTCAAACAATTACCTGTTTTGATTCAATTTCAATTCAACGATTACAATCTTTTCTCTCTAGAACTCTCTCTCTCTCTACAATTCTCTCTCTGTCAAATACTATCTCTCTCTAGAACTCTCCTTCTCTTCTTACAACTTCCAACTGAATACAACTACTTAACAAAACAGAAAGACAAGGTATTTATACCTACAACTAATACAAGGAAAGTAAAAAGTACAAAACAAATACAAATACAAAGACTTTGACTTTTATTACAAAAGACTTTGACTTTCACATGAGAGTTGACTTTCTCAGCTTTGACTTCTTGAATTTTGACTTTTGTCTTCTTGATCTTGTATCCAACATATTTATGCTCTAACATGGAGCATACCGCACGACAAATCCTCTGATTTACCGTGTTGTTGGAGATGCTCTAAGTAAGTAATAACACAAAGAAAGAGAGGAAAAGTAGTTGTTTAAAACCAAAATCGGATACGAGCCGAAATCATGAATTATGCAAGTATTGTGAATATCATAACCGGTCCTTAACCGCCGGTTCCAAACGGTCTCGGGCGGGGCTGGTCCCAAGTCGGTCCTGGCCAGACGGGCTCATTTGGCCATCAGGAGGCCAAAGGCCCATGATGATGCCAAGGCCAACAGTAGCAACTCCAGGCCCCAAATCTAGAAGTGGGTATCTCCTCCAGCAGCTACGTCCCCTTGTCCAGGCCCCAAACCAGTCTGTATCCTGGTGGATTTCTCTATCACCTCAATCGATTTCCGTCGGGCGACTTCTCCGATGGCAAAAGTCACACCAAATCCCGCCTTAGACACTGTTTCGGGACCAAATCCATTTGCGTGAGTTTTTTAGCGAGTATAGTAGCTTCCTAACCCACGTTACACACAATTTCCTTGCTTCAAAATTAAGTCGGGTGACTTTTCGAGCGGGTTTAGCCGCACCCCAAGTCGTCGACGACCCAAATCGTGGGTTTTTGTTGTTTTTCAAACGATTTTTGACAGAGGGGTATGTAAACCGAGGGGTAATCGTCGTTTGGGGGAGAACCATTGGAGGAATTTATCGATTTTCAGAAAAGAACACCCAGAGTGAATTTTTAGATTGGGACAAATTCTGGGGTTCTTCATCTTTACTTACCATAATCATTGTAAGTTTATTTCTATTTCAATTGGGGAACATGAGTAGCTAAATTCTCCGTTTCTAGTGATGAGTTTGTAGGCTATTTCAATTTTGGATATGTTGAAACTCATTTTAGTCTTTAATATCATTTGATTTTAACTATGGAATCCTTGACTTCAATTTCTTCATCTTTGGTTGAATAAATTGAGTTGGTCAATATTTTATTTAACTTAAGTTTGAAGCACTAGATTCGGCTCTGAATCCGTAATTGTTCTTAGCTTAATCATAGTAGCAAATATTACGTCAATTTGATGGTAGTGCAGGATTACATAGTCTAATCTAAATGATCGGCTCCCGATTGTTGGTTAGATTTGGTATCTGTAATGCAATTGATAATTAGTTTTATGTTTGTGACTAACACTGATTAATTAATTAGAGACTAGTCGTTGAGCTTCTCACGCTAGTCATGCTTTTAGAACAAATGGAAAGTGTTTCGATGTTCAAGCCATTTTGATTTCCATGTGAGAAAATGTTTGTTTAAATGAGTTAATGATATATTATTTAAAGGAAAGATTGGTTTACACTCATTCCTAGAATTCATCTTATTATTATTATTTAAAGTTTTTTTTATCATGTTTAGCTTAATTATAAATCATCCAACCCCCACCCCCTTTATTCGTTTTACACACTTGCACATAATACATCTTGGAGTCTACTGAGTCTTTGAGGGCACGACCCTACTATCGCTATCACAAATTGTTGTGTTTTAGAGGTAATAAGAAATTTATAAATCTTATTATTTGTCAGACTCGACACCCGTCACTTAACCATAAATATGTTTGGTAAATGTTCTTCGAACCCAACTAAGGGGCCGTTTACCAAACACTTACTCGGGTAAGCGCTTTTACCAAGTCACATTACCTTACGGGATGAGTATGACAAGGACCAAGAATCTTACACGGTAAGAGCTAAGGCAAGGATCAAGATCTTTCTCGGTAAGTTACGGCGAAGACTCTTTCCACGGTTAGCACTTACCGGGAAAATTGTTGCATATGATACCGTTTTGGTCGACTGAAATATCACCTCATAAATAAGTAATAGTGTTGAATTAAGCTGGTAAGCGCTTACCCGGATAAGTGTTGTAAACAACCCCTAATTCTAAAAAAAACTTTCTCCAACCCCAAAACCATATCCACTATGAAAGACAGCATACCAAGAGAAATGGAAGCCATGATCACAAGCAGAAGAGTAGAGGGGCTTTGATAAAAAAGAAAAAAAAATAGACATGCTGGGGGATTTTTATAGGTAGTGGTGCAAGGGAAGGTGTAGATAGGTTTAAGTTTTTTTTTTTTGTTAGATGTTTTACCAAATTTTGTATTAAGCCCTTTACCTTTTTATCTGAAGCAACGATTTGAATGACATAAATGATCGAACTACCCCTCAAACAAAAATGTGGTGTTGTTTACTCTTGTTTACCTTCTTTGAATATGTTTGAACCATTTTTTTATTTACACCGTTTCAATTAAAATCAACCCAAAAAAGTTATTATTAATCAAACCAAAAAGCTATTGTTCATCAACTATTTGGAAATTAAAACATAATAATCTGGAGGCTAATAATCAAAGCTATTGTTATGGAAATCGTCCAAGGAAAATAGAAAAAGACAATATTGATGTAGATGATGGTGGAAGAAATGTCACTTGGAAGTCTGGAAGGAAGATCAAGAAGATGAACAATTAATTGATCTAAGAAATCGTCACTGGTGAAAATCCATGGAAATGAAATCGATTTGGGAAAATCGTAAGAAATCCATCTCGGAAAATCGATCTGGGAAATCCATCCTGGAAAATCGATTTGGGAAAATCCATGATAATGAAATCGTCATTAGATTAATCCATATGGGAAGATCCATGAAAATGAAATCGATCTGGGAAATCCATCTCAGAAAATCGATCTGGCAAATCCCTATCCGAAAATCGATTTGGGAAAATCCATGGAAATGAAATCGATCTAAGAAATCGTCAATGGAAAGAAAACGAGCAAGAAATCGTCATTGGTGAAAGGAAGACGATGGTGCAAGAAATCGCCACTAGAAATGAAATCAAACAAAGAAATCGATCAAAGAAATCGTAAAGAAGATTAACAAGGAATCAATCTAGATGGTGCAGGGTTTTTGAACATCAGGGAAGGAGACGTGTTCTTCTGCAAGGGATGAAGGGGGAGGCGTGTCTTTTGTTTAAAGAGGGGTGTGTATTTTTAAGGGATAGAATTGTCAACATTTTGGCTTAATGGGGGACAACACACTTCTTACCTACTTAGCGAATAAGCCATTTTTGTTTGTGCGAATAAGCCATTAAGCCACAAGTAAACACCCCAAACGTCTGTCCGAATAAGCCATTTTTTTCATTAAGCTCATTAAGCCACGAGTAAACACCCCCTAATATTTGTTTTTGTAAAAGGTGTAAAATGACTAGAATATCATCATACTTTTAAGGTTAGATACTAATGTTTGTTAGAGCTAGAGTAATTTTAAAACTATAGAAAACCAGAGTTTTGAAATAACACATGAACATTTTTTGTAATTTACTCTTGATTTATTTATACTAGTTGTCAACTTGTGTGGTCCAACACAATGCATCTCGATTCTAAAACCGATAACTCGAACCCTAATCCTGTTTTTTTCTATTCTCCGTCTCTTCCGATTTTATTCTTTATTGTTTTTTGTCGCCAATCAATTTTATGGACTTCTTTGTCATAGTAGTAAAGCTCAACTCTTATCATGTATTTGAATGATTTATTGGTTTGGTTATTGGCTAGTTCTACGGAATTTAAACGTGGAGTTTTAATAAGTTGTACATGTACAGTAATATATTGTAAATTTGTATTTTAAAAGATTACACATTAACAAGTCGTACCTAATGTTTCATAGGTTGTTTTTAGGATTTTTATTTTTACCAAACACTACAAAAAAAAAAACAATAATTTCCGACGACCCGATCCGTCAGTAATCCGTAAAGGGTAAGATCCGTCGGTAATCGTCGTCGGAAATTATCTCGTAGGAACTTGATTTACCGAAGGATTTTAGCGACAGATTACCGACGGTCAGTATTACCGACGGATTAACGACGAATAAGTGACGGTGGCGTTTACCAACGGATTACCGACGAGCTCGTTATTTACCGATGGTTTATCGACGGCTTGATTTTACCAACGGATTACCGACTGCTTGATTTTATCGACGGATTACCGACGACCTTATTTTACCGAATGACTTATTTTACCGACGGTTTACCGACATACTTAAGTACCGACGATTTAGCGACGGATTTGCCGTCGGTAAATTTATTAAAATTAAATTATTTTAAATATTAAATTATATTATTTAAACATTACCGATGGATTACCCGTCGGTAATTTTTATTTTAATTAAAAAAATAATTAAAATACAGAAAAACTGTATAAAAACCTGTTAAAAAACATTGATAATTCCTGTGCAAAAACCATTACAAAACACTATTGTAACTCCCTCAGAAACCATTATTTTTTAACGATGGCTTAGCGACGGTACCGACGGCAAAGTTTTTCCTCACTAATATCCAGAATCCGTCGGTATTCCGTCGCTATTCAATGACGGTTTGTGTCCGTCGGTAATTTTCGGCAGAATTAACGAATTTTCTAGTAGTGAAATGATTTATTAAGGGATAGATTCAAACAAGAACTTTGCACACCTCTGTTACCTTTTGGGAGGCCTATGCCCCATAGAAACTGTCTACCTGAGACTGTCCCTTGGCCCGTACATCCTAATACAAGGTTAGATTTCTAGCTCTTCCAGAGTGGTATCTCACTGATAGCTCGGATCCCCCCCCCCCCCGGAAGGAGGCATTTTTCGCCTTCCACTCATGGGCAAAAAACAAGAACGTGAGAACATATCATAGGCGTCCATCTTATCGAATCAATAATTATAAATGAGCATCACATTTTTTAAATTATTGGCAAATCAGTTACTTGTTTTAATCACAATGAACCCATAGGAAATATTTATAAGCTAGAAACAAACGGATCTTACACACACCAAGGAAATTATTTACAAGATGAATATCAAATGTATACAAGTGATTCGTAAATCAAATCAATCTTGAACGAGTATTCTTGATGTTAGAGAGAGATAGATAGATAGAGAGAGAGAGAGAGCGCTTGGATTGCATGAAATAGAACGTAGAAAATGTGTGATTAAAGTTGTTTCATGAGATTATGTGGAAAAAATCTTTACAATTTGAATTTAGTGTTAGTTACAGTTATTCATGTGGTTTTACAAAGCCGTTGGTCCCAAATGGGATGGCAAACTTAATTAGAAACAAGTATTTGTAGAAGGAGGATTGAATGCAAATACAAAATTTCTCAAAATTAACTTTTTATTGATATGAAATCAAAGAATCGTAAGTTTGTTAAGTTGCAGACACTTATCACCTTAGAATAAGATGAGCATAGTTAACCTGACCATAACCGTATATGTCTTTTTCCACATACACTCAGATATGGACCCAACACACTATATCAGGGTCATTTAATTATGAGATGAACAGTAAAAGAGGCAATGACAAATATACTTTTATTGACACATTCAAAGAATGTCAACATCAAAAGGATAGAGATTGTAGAAAATTGGTCAGTAAAAACTTGAACGATAAGTCTTCACCAATCGACTTCGGGTTGAGAAGTATTTGTCAGCTTGATGGATATTGTTGGTCTTGAACTAACATTCTTCACGTTGATCCGCTTTGGCATCATTCTATCTTTTTTTTTTGGTCTGGCTTCGACTTGCTAAAGGCTTTAAGCTTGTACCTGGATGAGATCTCAAATATAGTATTATAGTACCAATTGATTTGATCATTTGACATAGGGACACTAAACACACATTACAATCTCAATAGATGAATTCAAATGTTTAATAGTATTGATGAATGCAAATGTCCAATGTCTTAAACTTACAAATAACTTATTGTACTGAGTGATGGATTGATGTCATCATCAAATCCAAATAGACGAGACAAACAAAAACTTTGGAATTCATTCCTCCTAATGAATCCCTCATGTGAGGGAACTTTGGTTATTTTGTTTCTTAAAATGTGACGGGGATCATCACAAACATATACAAGAACATGAGAACATTCAAGAGCTATGGACATCAAGAACATTCAAGAGTTATGAACATCAAGAACATCTATAAACCCAATTTCTTTTTGCAAATTCAAATCCAAATACAATGAATATATAAAACAAATGTACATGTGCAAATTAATTACCCATGTATTCTAAACCAAAATGAGATGGATACCAAAATCAGAACCCCTAAAATCAATATCCATAAGCAACTGTTTACTTGTACATTATACAATGTCTATTTACATGTCTTGAAATTTTGATTTTTGTTTTGTTGTATGATTCGGAATTTGATCTTCAATTTTAAATTAGGGGCATGTTTTCCAAAATATGTCTTCATTAATTAAAACACATGCACATATATAAATGTATATTTAGTTCCATGAATATTGTAGAATACATATACAATACTCAAAATAGTTTTCTATTAGAAAAAGTGTTTTAAAACAACGTAACAATCATTGTTTTTAAATGATTCTTTTAAAAGTGCACTTGCTTTTATAATAATGAAAATCCAATGACTAAAAAGGGAAAAGTAATGTATTATATTAACAAGTAGGCATAGTGGATAATATCGAATGTATGTGAGTTCATGTTTATCCCTTTCCTTGCATTTCAACTAATTCATTAACCTTTTATTTACTTATATTTGATTCATGGGTGTAACTAAAAATCACAAAAATTACGATAAAATTAACTATAAAAAATATCAAAATGTATTAAAGTATAACAAAATTTGTCTACCATGAATTCTTTTATCATTTCAATGTAATAAATATTACATTATTTATATTTCGTATTTTTTTAACTAATAACCGGTAGATTTTCTGACTTCGATAACATAATGTCAAGTTATATTATAACACTTTATTCAATCATAAAATATTTTTAGATTAGTATGTGTGACACACACATATCAAACACGCTAATTTAATATGCCCTGTTGTCAATATAATATTTTAAAATTATGAGAAGATAAGGCATGCAAATAAACATAGAGTCAATCTTGTTTTGCCGTACCTCTACTCCATGCATTATCTACATCACATGTTCAATTTGAATTATTGAGATATTAGCTTTTTATATGACCCTTCAAAAACTCCAAAAGCCATATAAAACCTCCTTCATTTCCTTTCACTTTCATATTCTTTACATACATATATATGTATGTATAGACTACTTATATATATAAATGCATATATAGCATGTATGCATAAACAACACACACATAGAAAGAGAGAATATTGAAAGAAAAAGAGAAAGATGATTGAGAAAGTGGAAATGTGGATGAAAGTATTGAAGATGGGATTTGAGTTTGTAATGAGATTTCTTGGAGAAGTGAAGTTCACAATTCATCAAGCCAACCTACAAAGTATTTCTTACACTCCTTCAACCCCCTTCATTGGTCTTCTTCCTTGACAAATTCTTTGTAACTTATTCTTGTACCTATTCATCATCTGTTTTTTTATAATTAGGTTTTTGTAGATTGATCGAGTTTGAATTTTGTTTATGAAGTCGAAATATATGTCATCATACACCAAATTGTAACGTTGATGGACTATCAATTGAGATACAAGATATACATATAAAGATTCAGAGTTAGAAAAGATTTAATTGTATGAATGATGAATGCTTTTATAGATCTTGATTTCCAAGTTAACTATAGAAAATTGACCATTGTGTTGTTACAACTTACAACAAGTAATGATGGTGGTTGCCTCTGCTTTATTGTATTTAACGAGATTTTGAGTGATATAATTTTACCAAACCGTTTCCTTTAATGATCCTATTACTTTTAAGGATTGGGTTAAATTGTTTTTACCACTTTCTATCTGTAAAATTCTTTGTATTTGTATCTTGAGAGCAGATCAAATCGGAATAGAAGTTGTATATCCATTCCAATTAGTACTTTGGTGTTCTTTTGATGAGGTAAAGTTGGTTCTAATTACTAATATGTGTTGTTTAACTTTTTAACCCAACTGTTAAATATGAAATAGTGAAAATAGAAGTAAAAAGGGCATTTGGTCTAGTGGTATGATTCTCGCTTAGGGTGCGAGAGGTCCCGAGTTCAATTCTCGGAATGCCCCATTTCTTTTTGTTTTTATTTAGACAGCAATTCCAACATCTCAATCATCTTTGAATTTTATATATTATCATATTATTATTCTATTAGAAAAAGTTTTGCACTTTTAATTTAAAAAAATATTTTATCCATATGCCTCAATTATTGTTTTAATTTCATAATTTATTTATGTTTATCAACTTTATTTAGGGGTTGTTTGTTTTTTTTAAAAAACCTCTTAATGACTCTTAAGTCTGAATCGTTCAGACCTTTTTATACACTACCTCTTATTAATCATAACTAAAATAAGACTTCAGACTTTAGACCTCTTAAAAAACAAACGACACCTTATGGTGCAAGAATTTTGATTTGAAAAAATATTGAAGGAAGGTGAGAGCTAATATGAGAAGAGCCGTCGTTGGCGTATAGCTCAGTTGATAAAGAGGTGGTGATTTTGTTCAAAACAAGACAACTCACGAGTTCGATCTCAGGCCTCCTTATAGCCTCAGCTGCTGAGTGAGCTGAGAAATGCCTCTTCACATTGGTGTCCATGGAGACGGTTCTGTGTAAGATCAGTTGGGGTTGCCAGTAATCAACTTTTGTTCAAATATGATGACAAAAGATGGATAAAAGTAGGGGTGTTCGCAGTCAAGGTAGGTATAAGTTGGCTAAAAAAACCACCATAATACCAATGTACAGCAGGTGGGTTACTCTTGTAAAATTATACACAGTTCATGCTACATTAATTCTTTATAGGTTTTTGCAGCATGTAAGGACTCGTTTATCAAACACTTAGTAGTAAAATTCAACGCTATCACTTACTTACCGGGTAAGATTTTAATCCACAAAAATGGGATCGTATGCAACAATTTACCTGGTAAGCACTAACCGTGGTAAGAGACGACGACCCTCACTTACCGGGTAAGACTCTCGGTCCTTGCCTTCGTTCTTACCGGGTAAGATTCCTAGTCCTTGCCATATGCATCGGTAAGGTAATATGACTTGGTAAACGCTTACCCGGGTAAGTGTTTCGTAAACGACCCTTAAGTATATATAAACTCATCATAACTCGACCAAAGGGCCTTTGGCCTAACGTATCGGAGCCTTTGGCATCTTAAGAGGTCAGGGGGTCAAACCTCACCAAAAGTGAGGAGGGTGTGTGAGTTTATTTGCTTTGCAATCCATAAAGTTTTTTAATCATTGTGCATAACTTCTCAACATGTCGTTAAAAACATGAACTTTCCCTCCGCTTACATTGCGCTTTCCTTTTTAGCTCGACAATATTGTGAAGTCGTAATTTTGCCAATGGGTGCTTTTCGGTTGTGATAAACAATTACTTTGACGACAAATTTGGTAACGAAAAACCCCGCTTGAGAACCATTGGCTTGAGTGTGAACCCATTTTTAAATTGGAAGTCTGAAATATGTGAATAAATTTAGAACCCAAAATAATATCAAACATAAAGTATATCAAAATCACTAATTATAGACTTCATATATAGTTAGAAAAATATTGAGAGAATAAGCTAAGTTGTAGGAGGTGTAAAAAACACAAACATCTTATATAACATCTATAATGGTAAAACTTTTTTATTAAAGTTTTTTAAATAGTCGGACTAATCTTTTTTTTTGGGGGGGAAAGCGGGCAACACCGCTGGTAAGCTTTATTAAAAATAATAAATAAAAGGATTACACCTAAGGAAGATACTAATTCGACGCATGCCCTTTTTACCACTAAGACAAGGGTTACGAAAGAGGTGATCTAATAAATAAACTCATAAATTTTGATGGTCAAGAAAACAAACTTATTGAAAGGTTGTACAGTTAGTCGTTAGATCAACTTCACCAATACAATATCATTCAATTTTTAGAAGGGACATATACCTTTTGTAATTATCCCTTACATCGATGTAATTTGATACATTTTTTAGAAAATGGTCCATACTAACAACTTGTTTATAATTTACAATAACTATTTTTTATCATTTATAGTAATTAATATTTATTTAACTCTTAACATTAATCATGTCATTTATAATTTAATTATTAAAATATATAATTTTATAATTAAAATTTAATTTAAATTTTTTTAAAACTTTTAAACATTACATAAACAAATTAATATAACTAATTAAATTAACAAAGCAATTAATATTTATCTTTTTATTTATAATAATGCATCTGCAAATCAAATGCTCAAGTCTTTAAACACTTTTCAATATTTGTTTTAGCAACAATTAGTTAGTAATTTAATGGAATTAATGAGACTTACAACTTATTCGGTTAGTTATACATGACTGTGTGGTAATAGCTTAATGATATAGTAGGTGGCTTATTCGTTAAACTTCTAGGGGTTAGCTTTATGTAGAAAACTAAATTTTTTTCAAACCTGCTCCTCCCATTAAAAAAAACATGTTCATTCCATCTATAAAAAAACCCTTCCCAATATATATATATATATATATATATGGACAGATTAATCCATGCAAACAGTTTTATCAATACCCGACTTAATGGAAAACCAACCATACAACTCCTTAATCTTTATAATAGTTTTTCCACATCGGAGTGAAAGGCTTTTATCAAACAACTTTGTGTAAACCAAAAAGCTTTATCCCTTTCTCCATGCTCAAATTTGGAAAAACTTTATGCCATTGGAAATGATTATTTAGCAATGACTTTTTCTTTGACGAGACACTTTTTTTTAACAGCAGCAAAATTTTATTAAAAACTAACAAGACGCTAGAGCAAACAATTACATACATGAAATAGTCAGGAGAGGGTTTTGAAGCCAACCCACCCAATTCATTTTAAACTTGTTACTCCTATTAGAAACCCAAAAATAAGTCTGAGTCACAATCTTATCAAAGATATCCGTCTTCTTCAGTTTGGTCTTGCAAAAAATGGTCACAATCCAGAACGACCATATGTACCGAAGCATAGTGAGAATAACGACCTCAAAGCACATCATATCCCCATTCTTGAACCGTAAATTAGAAAACCAAGTAATCGAAGTCGTATAGGAACTAAACGTCAGGATATCCAAATGCCACCATCTACCAATCGGTCTCCAAATCTCCATCGCCAAAGAGCACGAAAAAACAAAGAGCGGATAAAACAAAGAGCCAACATCAATCCCTCTCCTATCCAAATTATCCCGAGTGGCTATCCTGTTCAAACCTAAACGCCAACCAAAAAGATTAACCTTAATAAGAACTAACCGGTTCCATCTAGTACCAATCGAGTCCACAACCAACAGTCTGAAATCAATGTAATTCCTAGTAGAGGCAACGGTAAAAGAACCTGATCCATCCAATGACCACACCCACCAATCTTTCTGATGAAAAATCACAAACGACTGCAACTTATCCCTCAAGGCGGAGAATTGCGCCAATTCTGCTTCCCCCCTCGGTTCCCTATGAAAATAACCAAACCAATCCTCATTCATTACCCGCTCTTTGACCATAACCTCTTTATCAAGCTCTAAAGCATACAATCTAAGATATTCCATTTTCAAAGGCCCACTTCCCAACCAAATGTCATGCTAAAATGAAGTATCTGATCCATCTCCTACTTTTTTCTTACAAAATGACAAAAGATCAACATTTTTACCCCGTAGATGGATAAAAGCCTTCAAGATCGCCAACCATGTTGAATTTGAACCCACAACAGATAAAACCGATCCAATCCGATATTTGCACCATGTATCGATGGAATCACTTTAACTCACAATGCCTTTTGATCAAATAGAAATCTCCACACCCATTTAAAAAGTAAGGCCCTATAACCTAAGACATCTTATTATCGTCCATCTCACCTCTAACAAAGAGTAGATTTTGAATGGATTCCAACAGTTTGACAACCGAAGATGGCATTTGAACAAGGATGTATAATATGTCGACAAACTTCCCAACACTGATCTGAGCAGGGTAAGACACCCACTCACAAACAATTTCTTAACCTTCCAATTCAACAATTTGGCAAGGAACTTGTCAACCACCACCTTCCATACTTGAGACTTAGACATATTTTCTCTATCCTAGATAGAAAAAAGGCAATTTCGAATGAACACATCCTACTAAAGACGTAACTTCCATTACCTCATTGAAGTTGACACCAACTCCAAAAAGCCTACTCTTGAGGAGATTAATTTTAAGTCCCGAGACTAGAAAAAAAAACATCTAAGAATACATATAATATTCCTAGAATTTTGAAACGACCACTCCCCAAGAAAGATTGCATCATCCGCGTAAAAAGATGAGAAAGATAGTACTGACCACTACCAACTCGCACTCCCCGAAACAAGCCTTTCTCCCTTGACGAGGCATATTGGCAAAATACTCTGTCATTGGAGATGTAGGCATAATCAAAAAGGTGAATATGTTGGCAATAACTCTTAGAACAACTCCATTGTAGATGCTCCTGTATCTTCCAAAATAGCATAATTTTAAATAAAAAACTATCAAGAAGGAAAAAGTACAAAAAAAAACACTAATTGTTCCTATAATTTCCCTAGATTAGTTAAAAAACAACCTTTTGTAACCTGTCGGTCTTGGTTGGTTCCATTTTGCCCATCTCCACTTTGTTGTGATATATCTTATATGCATCATGTATTAATAGCTATACCGTATAACTAATAAAATAACATATTAAATCTACCCAAATGTATCTTACATACATATGTTAAAACTACCCCATGGATCAGAAAAAGACAATCTTATTCCATATATATATATATACACATATATATATATACACATAGACAGAGGTTCAAGGGAAAACCTCAAATAAATGAAAAACTAAAAAACACCTTATCAACCGTTAGATTAGATGATCTGATGGATGTGATTAAATGGGCGGTTACAACAATATTTTTTGAATTAAAAAACTCTAGCCCCCTCTTTTTTTATTCGAAAAAAGAGGAAAAATAAACAAAATTCGAGCGAAATAAATTACACCAAAAAAACAATCATATTTTTCTCGTTAATTTGACATCCATATTGATATACCTTTTCATCCATTTTTTCGTGGTTTTTCGGTTTTCTATTTATTTAGGGGTTTCCCCTGAACCTGACCCTATATATATATAGGCCGATAATCAAATGAAAACCAAAAATATGTTACAAGCCCTTGAGAACCGATATAAAAATATTTTTTTACATGATTTTTTTTCATCAAAACCTATGATTTAAGATATTGTTTCACCTATATTTTTGTTCACCTTGTGAAATGATTGCACGTGAAATTTGATTTTTGATTCACCTAAGGAAATGAAAAATACAGGTAAAAAATATTCATGTGGTGAAACAAATACATGTGAAACTATCATATTATGAAACAAATATATGTGAAACAATATTTTAAATCCAAGCATTTGGTGAAAATATATCATGTAAAAAAATATTTTTATATCGGTTCTCACAGGTTTGTAACATATTTGTGGTTTTCATTTGATTAGGGTCGGGTTCATTTGTTAACCCGATTTTTTGTACTAACTTTGTGAACCGAATCTTGACCGTTGATATTGACATTAATGGTTGAGATTAAAACCAATTAGCATTAATTCTTATTTATTAGATTTGTAATAATTAATTATATTGAACATATATGATAGGGGCTTTTGAGGAAATTCACAACCCCTTTTCACATTTAGTATTCATACAAGTTAACTCGTTCATTAGAGTTCAGTCGATCAATGTTGTTATTTGTAACCCCCCATTCATTAATGGCCATTTTGTAACTCTAAGGCCAAAAAGTCTAGAAAAAAAAACATAATGAAGTATGTGAACGTATATGAACATAAATGGACATGTATATAACGACTGAACATCTATGATCATTCATTACAGTTCATTCGAATCTGTAGAACGTATATGAACAATGTTATAATCTTCATACTACTAGATATTTATACAAGTTAACTCTTTCATTAGAGTTCAATCGATCAATGTTCTATTTTGTAACCTTCTCTTCATTAATGGTCACTTTGTAACTCTCAAGCCAAAAGTCTAGGAAAAAAAACATAATGAAGTATGTGAACGTATATGAACATAAATGGACATGTATATAACGACTGAACATCTATCATCATTCATTACAGTTCATTCGAATATGTTGAACGTATATGAACTATGTTGTTATAATCTTCATACTACCAGATATTCATGTAAGTTACTCGTTCATTAGAGTTCAGTCGATCAATGTTGTTATTTTATAATCTCCCCTTCATTAATGGCCGCTTTGTAACTCCCAAGCCAAAAAGTCTAGAAAAAAACATAATGAAGTACCATTTCTACCCTTGGACATTTAATGAATTATTCAAACCAATCAAGGATTAAAATGAATTCCTATTGGTTGAGAGGAGTTCACAAAGTTAATAACCTCCCTCTCTCTCTCTCTCTCTATATATATATATATATATAAACCCCACCACACAATCCAATATATGCCCTACAAGTCCATTACAATTGAACCAAACACCTCTGATTTTCTTTATTTCCTCACCACTCCCATCAAATTAACCACCATAAACCTATATATATATACACACGTTTCAAATGCAACCTATCCCATTTGTGCATGGAGAATGTACAAATGTCAACCCTCCTTCATATTCTTAACCCAACCAACCACGTCCTTGATGGTTGATCTAACTCCACAACAAAATCACTTTATTTGAATGCTACATAAAACATAATGGCCCAATCAATGAAAGAAAACAAATCCATCATTCTCTTGTTTATTTTATTGACGACCACGGGTTTGAAGCTTTAGATATTTACAAGGAATGTCTATGAAGCAACATGCATGGAGGTTGAAACAACAAGGTATGCCAAGTAGTATACGCCATCCTTAACTCTACCCGTTGTTGTGGTTTGGTTAACTCGTAAATTCTCAGAAAACAAATCGACTTTATCTTGTATCAATTTCCCAGGTGAAGCAATTTCACTACCACCTTTGATGCCTGGCGCATATGCTTTAGCTATATCAAAGTATGCATGCACAATCAGTTACGAGATACAAATATTCAATCAATAAATTCAAACAAGGCTTTTCCACAGGGTTGTTCTTACTTGGTTTGTTGATGTCACACTTTTGTTTCCATAATGAGGGAAGCTTTAATACGTAAGATGGTCTTACACATTTTGATTGTAAAACCAAAACATAACCATTACCTTTTCTGTTATTTCACCTTCCAAGGTGGTCAACATGTTGTGATTTGGATCATTGTTAGAATGAAGGATAAATCAAAATTTTGATGCTTAGACACAAGAACATTAGAGTATAAAACCAAAGGGTCATTGGCCTGATGACACCTGGGTTACTCGTAAATCCCAGCCTCATGGGAGGTCAAAGGTTTAAACCTCACCAATGGTGAGTTTGTGTGAGTTTTTGCCATATATGAATATTATAAACTTCAGAACATACAGAGTATGGAGGCTTTGGTAAATGCACATAATGCAAGATCATCTTAATGACAACACCTGTGAGGAGGATAGAAAGTATGACGATCGAGGGGGGTGAGAAGGGGCATGCCAAGAAGAACATGGGAGGAGCAGATGAGGAGGGGCATAGCGAAATTAGATATTCCTGAGGACATGACTTTTGATAGGAGTGCTTGGAGACATAGGACTAGGATAGTGGATTATGAGCATGAACCTGTAGATAACATGGCCAGGAGGTGGGGAGTTTAGAGAAGGTAGAGGGTGGGCATGGGGAAGGGTGGAGTTGTGATGCTTAGGTTACTAGAGTCTTATGCTAGATAGAGAGTTGCTCTAGTTTTTTCCTATTTTTCATCTCTTATAATCTTTTACCTTATGTCCTCGTACTTGTTGCATTACCATATGCTTCTAGTTATTATGCTACTTTCCTCAAATGTCCCCTTGTTTTTTGCTTTTGTTTTGCAAGGGGGGGGGGGGTCTTCACGGAAACAACCTATCTAGCCTCAAGGGAAAGGTCTGCATACATGCTACCCTCTAGACCCTACCTCTGTGTGGGATATATTGGGCCTGCTTTGTTTGCTTTTACTATAGTCAATAGCATCTCAAACTTCAAACTCTTTTGTAGACCTATAACCAATTTCAGTTTGTTTGATCCTTAAATACATATCATTCTAAGTCTTGTAAGTGATTTCTTGGATTCGTTCTGGTAACAAAGAGAGTAAGGGGCCATTTACCAAGCACTTAACCGGGTAAGCGCTTACCAATAAAATTTAACAATATCACTTACTTAGCGGGTAAGATTTTAGTCCACTTACCAGGGTAAGACTCTTGGTCCTTGCCTTAGCTCTTACCGGTAAAATTCTTGCTCATTTCCATCTTCATTCATAAGGTAATATGACTTGGTAAGCGCTTACCCGGGTAAGCGTTTGGTAAACGGCCCCTAAAACTTAAATTGCAATTGTTGGAGTTGCGAAAATGCAGTCAAAGGGTAAGATTATGAAGGACGGTAACAAAGATTTAGTTTAATATCTCCGGGCAAAGGTAGCATGGATCAAAACAAGGATCAACCATACAAGAAGAAAATAGATTACAAAAAAGGAGAAGAAATATAGACTATATGAACCTGTCAAGAAACTAAAGGAAACATCCTCCAGATATCCAATCATTGTTTGCGTCTTTGTTCTAATTATTTCAGCTTTTTCAATATAATATTTGGGCCATTCAAATTTCACAATATCCTCATCGGCAACCTGGGTTTTGTTTGTATTAGATATAACTTATTTCCTAAGGATCAGAAGTTGAGACACCGCAATGCATCACATTTCAGAAAGTCTCTGCAGGCATGATAGCTCAGATTAATGACATGAGATATATTTACTACTTGTCATTAGTGATAATGTCAAATTTTAGAGAAATAAAAATAATATAAGCATATGCGTACATGCACGCCTTTGGAGTGAAGAGAATCTAGTCTGCCACTAGTTCTTTTAACAATATTGATCAGGGACAATCCAACAAGGGAATTTGCAAAGCTGCAAAATATCACTGAATCCTTTAATATTGCAAATACCAAAAAATGTTATACTCTTGACAAGTAAGAGCTAAATAAATATAAAAGGGTACAACAACATTGAGTTTATTGGGTCACAATTTTAACTTGTAATGACATTTCCTGGATTTCATTTTCACTATCCAACATCAAAAAGTTAAAACATGTTTTCACACAAAGATAACGCAAAACCAAAACAAAGAAGTAACTATGCACTTTTCATCTAAACTATTGTACCAAAACTTCTCTTCAAGTTGTACAGATGATAGCGATCACAAAGGTACCCACCGATCCCTCAAACAATAATTAACTACTATGTGAAATAACTTAAACACCATATGAAATAGAACATGCTATGTAATAATCCTTACGTATAATCAAGCTATAACCTGTCAAAGTACGACCTATAGGCTACAACTTGAGTTTGTAACACCCCCTTCCCGAGATGAAAAAGGAGGTTACGTCTGAACCTAACACAAACTGCTAACAAGAGCATACAGAGCATTATTAAACCTTGATTAAAATAAGCACCATCAAAAATAATAATTATCTCGAACGATACACTTTCTTTCTTCCAAATACTTACATCAAAACATTAATAAAACCTAAAACTTCTTACCAACAAACCTCTTATATAGGATGAAGCTCTGAATCCCTTAAACTCTTTAGATTCCCTTCGAATACCTGCCGCGAACAAAGAAATGCGGCTGAGCCAAACGCTCAGTGCACAGATACAATAGATAACAAACGAATAATCGAACCCAATACCGAATATAATAAAAATATGAATTTTGGACAAGAGCCTTGAATTTTTGAGTGTTTACAAAAGCTAAATTGAGTATAATCATTCCACATCTAACTTCAGCTACAGACTTTAATACCCCAAAACAAAGAAAACGAAACCAAAAGAAATTAGACCAAAAGACTCAAATTTAATTGCTTAATCAAAAGTCATAAACAAATGAATAAATCCAAATTCATATATCGAGTCAGTAATTTTGTCAAAGTTCAAGACTGTCAAATCAAAACAAATATTGTCAACTAAATACCAAACTAATTTGAGAAGCTTAAATCAAAATCATATCATAAGATTGCATAACGAGCTCGAACAAATAAACGCATACACTTGAGTTTCATGTCACACATAAACATATACAACAAGTGTCAGACATAAGACACATAGGCACGTATGTTGGACATTCTCATCCAACTGTACTAAATAATGTGAGATGCGGTGTTGGGCACTACACCGTCATCCACCCTACAAACTAGAGCCAACCCATACGCCTCCCATCACACAACGCCAACTCTCATCAGAGCACACAAAATCAAAAGGAGACGTCGTGGACTGATCACACCGCCACGGGTGGTGTCACGCCATCGGTGCCACAATGACGTGCCTATGGTACCCCCATAGTTGGTTAGTAGCCCGGTACACCTTAACGTATAAACTTCAAAAGTATGTCACAACACATGTGATCATACTAAATGAATAGCAAATCATACTAATTACAAAACAAATCAAAAAAATGTATTTGACTATATAAAAATATTGATCGCTCCCCTTGAACGCTTTATAATTTCGAGCACACTTTTTAGAACGACTTAGAATCGAAAAAGAGTTTAATTGAAACGAGTGTCGTAACCCATTAACATAAATTTATGTGCGACCTATCACAAAAGATATAAAAACAAAAACGTATGGCGAAGCAAATTCGAACGCAAATTAGGAATTTCACACCTACAACTTTTTGAAATCGAGTCGTACTATTTTCAGAACTTTACACGTTTATAAATCCAATATTTCCTCGTACTTCTGTTGGGTCAGAATATGCTAAGGATGGATAATACTGCCAGTTGAAAGGTATTACTACTGCTTGTAATTTTAATACTGCTAGTAGAATTAATACTGCTTGAAAAGTTAGTGCTGCTACTTGAATAGTTAGTACTGCTTGGAGAGTTAGTACTGCTAGTAGTTAATACAGTTGAAGAATTACTACTGCTAGAGGTATTAATACTCCTTGAAAGTTAATACTGCTAGTAGTTAGTACTGCTAGAAGATTACTACTGCAAGAGGGGAGTTAATACTGCAAACATAGTTAGTACTGCTGAGGATGTTAATACTGTTGAAGATTAATGTTGCAGGATGAGGATGAAGTTAATACTGCTTATAAAGATAAGGATGCTTAAGGAGAAAGAATAGGAGCTGGAGATTGAGATGAAGATAATTATGGAATGAAGATCAATTTTGTTTTGATAATTATCTTGTAATTAATTCTGTATATATAGTCTAGAAGTCCTTGATAGAGATAGTTTTTACAGTTTTTGATATACGTTTGTTTTAGAGAGAATTAACCTCAAGGTTCTTAGAAGTCCTTTCAATAGAGAAGTATTGAACGTCTGTTAAGCCTGTTCAACAGATTGAGGTTTTGCACCAGTGGCCAGGATAGAGGCAATCAGGCTATTTTTAGCCTATGCATCTTTCATGAAGTTCAAAGTCTACCAGATGGATGTAAAGAGTGTGTTTCTGTATGGAAGAATTGAAGAAGAAGTGTATGTCTGTCAGCCTCCAGGATTTGAGAATCCAAATTATCCTGAAAGAGTATACAAATTGAAGAAGACACTCTATGGGCTACATCAAGCACCAAGGGCATGGTATGACACTCTGTCTACCTATCTCTTGGAAAATGGTTTTCAAAGAGGAATCATAGACAAGACTCTGTTCATTCAGAGGAAGAAGAAGGACATCCTAATAGTGCAAATCTATGTGGATGATATTATCTTTGGATCCACAAAATATCAAATGTGCAGAGATTTTGAAGATTTGATGCACAAGAGATTCAAGATGAGTTCTATGGGTGAACTTACCTTCTTCCTAGGGCTTCAAGTTAAACAGAAGAAAGATGGAATATTTATAAATCAATCCAAATATGTGCAGGACATTCTTAATAAGTTTGGTTTCTCAGACTCAAAGCCTGCAAGCACACCCATGGAGACACACAAACAGATCACCTGCAGATCTTGAGGGGGAGGATGTGGATGTTCATCACTACAGATCCATGATTGGCTCCCTCATGTATCTCACTGCTTCAAGACCAGATATCATGTTTCCTGTTTGTGTGTGTGCAAGATTTCAAGTAAGGCCTAAGCAGTCACACTTTCAAGCAGTCAAGAGGATATTCAGATATCTCAAAGGCCAACCTAGATTAGGTCTGTGGTATCCTCATGACTCACCATTTGACCTACTTGCTTACTCAGACAGTGACTTGGGTGGTGCAAATTTGGATAGAAAGTCAACTTCAGGGGGATGTCAGTTTTTGGGTGCAAGACTAGTATCATGGCAGTGCAAGAAACAAACTACAGTTTCCACATCTACAACAGAAGCAGAGTACATAGCTGCTGCAAGCTGCTGTTCTCAAGTACTCTGGATTCAGAATCAAATGCTGGACTATGGTATGACCTTTCTTCACACTCCAATCTTCATAGATAACAACAGTGCTATTAGCATTGTTAATAATCCAGTTAAGCACTCCAAAACAAAGCATATAGAAATCAGGTATCATTTTATCAGAGATTGTAATGAAAAGAAGCTAATTCAGGTTGTGAAAGTTCATACAAGTAACCAATTTGTTGATCTATTCACTAAAGCTTTTGATGTGGGTAGATTTACATTTTTGGTCACAAGTGTGGGCATGATAAACTATGAATAAGCCTATTGTCTTATGTCTTATGTACCTGTATAGATTCCTTCCTGTCCACTTTCTCATATTGTATTGTGCATGGTGCTACTAACCTTGTGTGTTTCAGTGTTTCAGATTGCTTCAAATGAATACTAGGTACTTCTAAATCAGTTAATACTGCTCTCTATATTACTCATGATTTTTTTTTTCAAATATGGTCAAGTATGGTTACTACTGCTAGGTGGTTTATACTGCGAGTGCAAAGTTACTACTGCTTGACTTATTTAATACTGCTAATCAGGGTTACTATTGCTGGTCTGTGTTAATACTGCTAGTCTGTGTTAATACTGCTAGTCCATGTTAGTACTGCCAGTATGTGTTACTACTGCTAATATGAGTTAATACTGCGAGTTAGTTAATACTGCTAGGATACTTAGTACTGCTTCTAACTGAAACCCTTCACCTATAAATACCCTTTGTGACCGCCAAAATACAAACGACTCTTTGAACTTCCATTGTTTCTTCTTCTCTCTCTCGATTTCTTGCTTACCAGTGTCAACCCTAGTAACGATTCGAACGCTAGATTTAACCAGAACGATGGCAGGACGAGCAGTCTTTGATGAACACAACGAGCTCGCCATGTTGCAGAAACCAAAGCAAGCTGAAGGTTTCCATGCCATAGTGGATTTCCTCAAATCCTCTCACATTGCCCACGCTCTAACTGTCAATCCCACAATCTATGTGGAACATCAAAGACAGTTCTGGGCCAATGTTGCTATTCAATCTGAAGAGGGCAAACAGGTCATCAAAACAAGGGTATGTGATAAACCCCTGACCATCACAGAGGAGTGTATTCGCATCCATCTACGATTAGATGATGCCTCAGGTATAACGTCTTTACCTAAGGAAGATCTCTTCCAAACTCTTAGTCTTATGGGGTATGAAGGTCCCATTGATGTATTCAAGTTTTTCAAGAACATATTTTCACCACAGTGGAGATTTTTTGTTCATACCCTACAACATTGCATTTCACGAAAAACAACTGGATGGAGTGATTTTAGCAGTACCTTAGCTTATGCTTTGGTCTGCTTAGCTACCTCTAGAAAGTTCAATTTCTCTCAAATGATTTTCAATGATTTTATGTCAAACCTGGATACCAAATCCAAAAGCTTTTATATGTATCCCAGGTTTGTACAAGAGCTTATACTGAAGGAATTGACGGATCTACCCTCTTTTCAAGAGGTGTATGTACCAAAACCTCCCAAAGGGAAGGTATTCTCAAATATGAAAAGGCCCTCCAAGGACTTTTCTGGCCAAGACACCCCATTGTTCTCTACAATGATGGGTGTGTCCCATTCCCATGGTAAGGCATCAGTGTCAAAGCCCTCATCTGACAACCAAACTGATGACCTACCCACACCACTCATTTCTAGTAATCCTCAGTTTCCTATTGACAAGACTACATCCCCCATCTCCAAAATATATATAAGGAAAAAGGTAAAGAAGGTTCCTTCCCTTCTTGTACCTTCACCCCCATAGCCTTCAAGCCCTCTAATGGAGCATTCTCCATTAGAGAATATCGATAGGGAAACCACAGGGGTGTCTCCCAACCCCAAGAAGGTGCTCACTAAGGAGCAGGTTGAGCATGTGGGCAGTGAGGCTCACACTACTGACTTTGCACAAAGTGTAGAGCAGGACAGTGTGAACATCCCTAAGACCTTCCCCACGACAACTTTAGGTGAGCAATCATCCAAAGGTCCTAGGTGCCAAGAAACCAAGGGGGTAGAGGCTGCCTCTGCTAGGCAGAGGACCCCTACTAAAAGTTCCAGTGATCCTCCAAGGGTGGTAAACACACCTAAAGGTGGTGAGGATAGATATATCTATGATGAATTGATGGAAACATTGGCACATATAAATGAGGATGTCCTATCTCAGGGAAAACTCATAGAGGAGATGCAACAGATAATCCTCTCCCAACAGGTACAGATCAGCAATCTCAAGAAATTGGTTCTAAAGCAAGTGCAAAAGAAGAAAAGAACCAAGTTCATACTGAAAAAGAGGAGCATCCTTCATGATGCTTCCAAAAAGGGGGAGAATAAGGGGGAGTCAAGAGCTGGATCTGACAAGCAAAGTCCTGATGGGATGAAGTCTACAGTTGAGGGGGAGCAGGGTAATGAAACAGGGCCAACAACAAAAACTTTCAAGCAAGCAGTTCAAATTGGGCTAGCAGCAGTAACAGAGACAGCAGCAGTAATAGGGCTATCTGTTGAAGAGATAGAAATAGCAGAAACTCTTCTAAAGGCCAAAACAGACACTCCTAAAGCCACTCAAAAGGCCAAGGGAGTGGAAATTAAAGAAGGAGGTCTTGAGCATAAAATAAAAGAAATCAGTGAGGCAGAAATGAAAAGAAAAGGCAAGGCAAAAGTGGATGAATCTGTACAACCTCCCAAGAAGCTAAAACAGATAGAGATTGATGAGGAATTGGCAAAGAAGCTGCAGGCTGAGCTAGAACAAGAAGAAGAGACTCAAAAGGCCAAAGATAGGCAAATTGCTATAGATCTGTCTACTAAGCTGGATGAGGAATATCAAAAGAGCTTGAAAGCTGCAGCTGAGGTCAAGAAAAATACAGTGAAAGCATCTAAGCACAGACTGCCAGCAAAGACTCAGAAAAGACAACCTTCTAAGACCTATTTGGCCAATCAAGAAAGGAGAAAAATGATGAACTTTCTGAAAGGCTCAATTGGTGTAAAAGAAGAGATGTTTTCTAGCATGTCATACAGCAGAGTTGAAGAGCTATATAAAAAGGAAATGGCAAAGCTTCAAGGGGACTTCACTCAAAGGGTTGAGTTTGAAAGACAAATGAAAGAGAGACATGATCTCAATATCCAACAACCCTTCCCTGAGAGTGAGGAAACCACCCCTTCAAAAGAAAAGGCTGAAGAAAAGAAGGAAGAACCTGTTGCTGTGGAAGTCAAATCTGCCAAGAGAGTGAACACTTTAGCTTCCAAGAAACAGTCCAAAAAGCCAAGGGTTGAAGGAGCAGAAAAAGAGGCAGAACCATCTGTTACAGGTCATACAGAGCAATCAAGTCAAAGTGCACAACAACCAAGTCAATCTGATGTGCATTTTGATCTTTACATGACTGTAACAGATGATGAACCTGTAAAAGCAGATCCCATTTCAGTTCAAGCCCCTGAAATCATCTACTGGGATATTCTAGAAGATCAACGAAAAGAGTATTTCAGAATCAAGAGGATGGGTGATCACTTTGAAGTTTATTCTACTTGGGGCAAGATAGTCAGAAGTTGTTCAAGGTCAGACTTGGAAGAAATGTTCAAAGTAGGAATGAATCTGTATGGGGATGTGCTAAAGACATCAGGGATGGACATCAAGAAACTAGCAATGGAGTATCTATGCATGATGTTCAGTCCAGACCATGTCAAGCACGTAATCAAGGAAGTTTTCAAGTCTGTGGATAACTGGATGCTCATAGAAAGGTGTGGGGTGTATATCTTAACCATTGACAAAAGCTTCCATGAATATTACCTGGTGGATAAGATATATGACCATAGCCTAGCCAAGATACAGGGGATGCTGAAAGCCAAACTAATATGTCCTCAAGGTTTTGAAATGGCAAGGATTGTGATTGGCAGGATCATTAATCAAAGTCTGGGTCTGGATCCGAATTTGGGGAACTAAGCTGAAGTGTTGAAAGCATCATGAAGACTCTAAGTTGAAGAACTTAACTTATCATCCTGAAAAGTTAAGTTAGGGGGATATTGTTGGGTCAGAATATGCTAAGGATGGATAATACTGCCAGTTGAAAGGTATTACTACTGCTTGTAATTTTAATACTGCTAGTAGAATTAATACTGCTTGAAAAGTTAGTGCTGCTACTTGAATAGTTAGTACTGTTTGGAGAGTTAGTACTGTTTGGAGAGTTAGTACTGCTAGTAGTTAATATAGTTGAAGAATTACTACTGCTAGAGTTATTACTACTGCTTGAAAGTTAATACTGCTAGTAGTTAGTACTGCTAGAAGATTACTACTGCAAGAGGGGAGTTAATACTGCAAACATAGTTAGTACTGCTGAGGATGTTAATACTGTTGAAGATTAATGCTGCTGGATGAGGATGAAGTTAATACTGTTTATAAAGATAAGGATGCTTAAGGAGAAAGAATAGGAGCTGGAGATTGAGATGAAGATAATTATGGAATGAAGATCAATTTTGTTTTGATAATTATCTTGTAATTAATTCTGTATATATAGTCTAGAAGTCCTTGATAGAGATAGTTTTTACAGTTTTTGATATACGTTTGTTTTAGAGAGAATTAACCTCAAGGTTCTTAGAAGTCCTTTCAATAGAGAAGTATTGAACGTCTGTTAAGCCTGTTCAACATATTGAGGTTTTGTTTGTAATCATTAAGTTAAATCAATATAACTTGTGATTTACATTCTGATACTGTTTGATTGATTTATTGTTAAAGTGTTTTTCCGCGACTTCTTTAACATAAGTTTCTGAGTGTTTATTAATTTCTTGTTTGAATTTCGATCCTGACAACTTCAAAGAGTTTTTAGAACACTATATCTAAACAGAAGTTTTGAATAAACATCTTAGGATTCCAAAGGATCAAAAATGGACTGAATCGGATTTAAAATAGATTTTATACGAATTTTCGAAAACATTGTGCTGTTTTGGCCTAAAACGAGACTAGTTTTGAAAAACCCAGATTTTAGACACCTTAGCATAAAAATTACAGTTTGCTCGTGTGACAGTAATTCGTAGACGACATCTTCAGCTTTTCAAAAACATATCGTGTGCCTTAATCCGATAAACGAGCGATTTTTTATGATTTTTACAAATAACATGAATTTTTCAGAATAAAAATCAGCAAATCATAAAGTGAGTTCGATGTTTCTAAAATATCCGGATCTCGATTTCTTATATGTAAAACCGAAAGAAGATACACCCGACAATACACACGAATAAACGATCAACTAAATGAGTGGAAACGAAAAATAACCTTGATGGAAGTAAGAACACGTTATTGATCATCAAATCGAACGAAACGACTCGAAAGAAGACAAAGAAACCATACACGTATTCAACAAATCGAACAAACACAATTCGAAAGGACTTCGTACACATATCAAAGGATCAAATAAACACAAACGAGGAGAACATAAAGAATCCGTACACATATATATAAGGACTCAAATAAACACAAATTAATGAGGGAAGAATAAGGAATCCGTACCTTAGCTAACATCCAAAATCGCTAATGAAAATCCCATCGGCTTTCTTCAACGAGTCTTTAGAGTCACGATCAAAACTTCCAACACACCTAACCTCAAAACCCTAATATTGATGCTTGAAACTCCAATTATTTCAACTCTAACTCTCGTTTTTATTCCCCTCAACTAAATATTACTCAATCAAAAGGATAAATATAGAAAAAAATCCTAATTTTGTTAGGAAGCAATGCATACGGCACCATCCATATGAAGTTATCCCTATTTTTCAAAGTTTTGCTTATTGACATATCTAGCCCCTCTAGTATTATAAGGTTTTCAATTTCGAACCAATACATATATTTGAATAATATTTCCATATAAATTACAGGATATTACAATGCAATAGTAACATCATCAAGCCTTTTTTTTCTTTATGCCAAACTAGTTGGGATAAACAAAAAGTGGAACAAAACCATAGAAAATGGTATAACCCAAAAGGAAACTTAAAGATGTAAACCCCACTAAGGTTCCTGTACATGAGTGATGTCCTTCTAAATGTCAATTTTGGTCGACCTCTAGCTCTGCTGACAACCTCATCTTGCAAGTCTTCTTCTAACCAATGCATATGATGGTCTGGATTGTAGATGATCAAACCACCTCAGACAGTGTTTCCTCACTTCTCCTTAAGGAGTACCAACCCAACCTTCTCTCATGCATCCTCATTTCTAATCTTCTCCATCAGTGTATGGCCATGCGTCCACTCCAAATTTGTGTTTCTATTACACACACCTTGTGTACATGTTTCTAGGTGATCTAACATTCCACCCCGTAAATGATCGTAGATTGGATTATCTTACTACAAAATCTACCCTTCAACTTTAATGGGACATTTTGTTCACACAAGACTCCTGAAGCTTGTTGCCTCTCAACCACTCTATTCATACCCTCTGTCTACATTCCCGTCAATTTCTCTATGTTTATGTGTGATATAAGATATCCTTTTTTAACCACTTTTTCTCCGGCTATGCTTACCACAATTTTCACTTCCCTATCAACAATTCTACATTTGCATGTATAATATGTTTTATTTTGAATTAATCTAGAATATTTATACTCTAAAAGGTTCTACACACCTCAATTATGCATCAATACCTTATTTTTCATAAACCAACACTACGGCACCAGCAAGAGCGCACACCATGTTCATCAATTTGTACGCATTTTGTAAGTGTATTATAGATAAAGAGGAAAAAAAAGACTTGAGCCTGACACTTGAGTTGCTGCATATAGTAATAAGGATAACATGTACCATTGCATGGTTTCACCTTGTCACCCTGTAGGCATATGTATCACCAATCACATTGACATGCACTATAAAGACTTCTTAGATCCCACCTCCCCAACTACCTTATGTCATGGACTAAATTTCCCAACTCCGTGAGGGCTTAGTACAAGGATTAATGTCAAGTATCAATAAGAAAGTTGTTATACCCTAATAATAGTTGTATATCTAGTGCGTGAGTAGCACATGGCATTCGAGAAGGGTCCAAAAAATGTTGTTGGGACTTGTTAGTTTGGGTGAGATTTTCTGTTTAGCATATTTCAACAATTAGTATATATAAGAAGAGAGGGGTATCAGAAGTGTATTCGATTTTGTAAACACAACTTCGGGCATGAGTCTTTGGGAGAGAGTCTGACCTCTAGAAAGTCGGATATTGTTTTTGTTGTTAAACCCAGAATAATAGTTGATAAACAATCACACACAATAATGAACAAGAGATAAATATATCAAATCAACATACCAATGATCTCTTGATTAATCAGATAAAACCGTGTGTGTATTCTTGGTGAATACATAATACCTCTTGTATGTGTATACAGAGAAAATACGGCTGCCTTCTATCACCAATATTGTTCACTCCCTAAAACTAATAAAATAAAACTATTTATACTTAGGTCAACATGACCTAAACATTATTGAATACTAGCTAAAATACCCCCTAAGGTATTAAACACTATTATAAACTAGACCCCTTATTCAATTTAATCTTGAATACAATTACTGATCCAACAATCTCCCCCTTTCGATTCAAGATTAAAAAAAATTTGGCAGTTTGTCTTTGGGTCTTCACTTTTCTTGAAAACTGTATCTGATATGACGTTGACAACTTCAAAAAACTTGTAGCTTTACACAGTCTTCATCTTCCTCTTTCTTTAAATGAAGTGTCCTTCTGACGATCATCTTCAGTCAGACTTTTAATAGATCAAATTAGCTCAGACACTTTGATATCTTTGAATTCTTCAGCAGTCTTCAGTAAAAATCTTGAAAATTCTTGTATCTTCTTTCTCTTTGTATTCTCCCCCTTTTTGATGAGTGGTGAGAATCAGCATCATCAAAACATAGCAAAACAAGGTAGGAATTTTCTCCCCCAAGTCATCAATTAAGCGCAATCTTCATGTATATATCCCTGTGTGGAAATAAGAGCAGTCTCCCCAAATGGAAAGAGTGATTATTTCAATCTTTGCAGATTCAAATAAATAAAAAGTGGTAACCCTGAATCAACAAATGATTCAGTTTGGAATGCCTGTCAATAACACACAGTCACTGAGTAACACAAAGTTACTATATAAGGAGCTGGTTTTGATGTTGGCTCCCTAGGACTTCCATTCAATCATCGAATAACACATGGTTATCTATGAACGTTCTGACAGAAAACAAATTTCTGTGTGCTCGTGCATGTGTATGAAAGAATTAAGCACCGATGATTGCTTTTCAATGTAGGCTCAAAGTATGTAAACTTGTTGAGACAGCAACACATTATACAAAGACTTAATGTGCATGAAAAAAGGTCGAAGGTGGGGCAACTTTCCTTCTTTTTCAATATTAGTATCTTCCAAATGAAGAACCAATAGCGTATGTGCTGCTTCCCAGAAAATGTGAAACATTCTCTTTTTGAGAAAAGAATGAGTAGCTGGTGGGGTTTTATGCAAGAGATGGCATGGGCTAGGTGCCTTTTTCAATGTCATTCACGAAGAAATGTGAAACAACAGATAATGTGGCTGCCCGGCTCAGATAGAATTTGGTGCAGAGTTTGATATTCTTTTACTCTGTTCTCTCACCGTCTTTCTTTTAATCTTTTAAATCTCACTTCTAACCAATCTCTCTTTTCCATTTTACCTCTTCACACTCCAACACTCAAATCTTTTGACCCCTCTCCCCTCAATCACTCAGGGAATACTTCCTGGGTAGGAAACACTTGTTATCGTGAATCCATGGAAGTTTTGTTAAGCTTTCACACTGAATCCCATGTATTTTCCTAAAAGAATGTGCTGTTCAACAGCCTTTTTTATATGTAAGCACAAAGGAATACAAATAAACATGAAGAATAAATTTTTGGAGAAGTCAAAACAATTGTGTGTTTGACAATGCAATTCTCCCCCTCAAACTCAAGGTGTTTGTCAATTAAGCTATTTGATAATTAAGCTCCCCCTCAACGTAATTTTTTTTTAAATCAAATAGAAAACAAATAGAAAACTGAAGTGCGGGTTCTAATCAGATGTGATTAGAAGCCATTGCCACTTGAACAATCCTGCACATAAAAGAAATCATGGTAATCATTTGTGAAAATGATTACTCTATCGTTAGCAACAGTTGGAGAATAAAGCACAAGATTAAGATTCAGAATACTCCCCCTCGAATCATGAGTAAGGTCTAAGAAGACATGTTCAACATACCAAGTTTGCTGATTAGAAACTAGAACCTCTTTTCATCCAATGGCTTGGTGAAAAGATCAGCTAACTGGAAGTCAGTTTGAACAAAGTGCATTTCAATGTCACCTTTTTCTACATGATCTTTGATGAAGTGATAGCGTACATCTATATGCTTGGTCTTCGAATGCTGAACCGGGTTAGCTGTTATAGCAATTGCGCTCTTGGAATCACAATAAATAGGAACGCGCTTGTAGTTGTACCCAAAGTCCCTTAACTGTGTCTTCATCCAAAGGACTTGTGAACAGCAGCTAGCAGCAGCTACATATTCAGCCTTAGCAGTTGATGTTGAAACACAGTTTTGTTTCTTTGAGGTCCAACTTACAAGTTTGTCACCTATAAATTGACATGATCCAGAGGTGCTTTTCCGGTCTAGCTTACATCCTGCATGGTCAGCATCTGTAAAGGCAGTTAGATCAAAACGAGAATCTTTTGGATACCAAAGGCCTAAATTAGGAGTGCCTTTGAGATATCTAAGGATTCGCTTGACAGCATTAAAGTGCGACTCTTTAGGATTAGACTGATATCTCGCACAAAAACATGTGGCAAACATTATATCTGGGCGACAGGCAGTCAGATAAAGTAAAGAACCAATCATGTTACGATACACCTTTTGATCAACAGGTTTACTAGAGGGATCTTCATCTAAGAGTGTACCAGTAGCCATTGGTGTTTTCATGACTGAACTATCTGACATATTGAACTTTCTTAATATATCTTTTATATATTTAGCTTGATTGATGAAAATGCCTTCGGGTAATTGCTTTACTTGTAAGCCAAGAAAGAAATTTAACTCACCCATCATCGACATTTCAAACTTTGTTTCCATGATTTTAGAAAAGTTCTTGCAAAATTTCTGATTTGTCGACCCAAATATTATGTCGTCAACATAAATTTGAAGGAGAATCAAGTCCTCACCTTGCCTTTTGAGAAATAAGGTGGTGTCAACCGTACCTTTCTTGAAACCAAAAGCTAGGAGAAATTTAGTTAGAGTTTCATACCAGGCTCTTGGTGCTTGTTTAAGACCATACAGTGCTTTTTCTAGCACGTAGACATGATCAGGGTAATGAGGATCAATGAAACCTTCAGGTTGTGCCACGTAGACCTCCTCATGCAGAACGCCATTTAGGAAAGCGGACTTTACGTCCATTTGATAGACTGTAAAGTTTTTGTGCGCTGCATATGCTAAGAAGATTCTGATGGCTTCGATCCTTGCAACAGGGGTGAAGGTTTCATCATAGTCAATACCCTCCTGTTGACAATACCCTTTTGCAACCAGTCGATATTTGTTTCTCACAACTACTCCAGCCTCGTCTTTCTTGTTTTTGAATACCCACTTGGTTCCAATAACAGTTTTACCTTTAGGTAGTGGGATCAATCGCCAAACCTTGTTCCGTTCGAATTGCAGAAGCTCGTCTTGCATAGCAGAAATCCAGAAGGGATCACGTAGAGCTTCTGATGCTTTCTTTGGTTCTAAGGAACTAAGGAAGCTTGAAAACATGCAGAAATTAGCTGACGTTGACCGTGTCGTGACACCAGATTGTATGTCACCTATCACGTTATGTAGGGGATGATCCTTAGTCCAACGATGTGTGCTTGGTAAGGATTCAACTGTTTTTTGCGTATTTGATGCATTATATTCATCATGTACGGCAGGTAGATCCACAGATGTGCTTGAGACATCTTGTACAGGTGTTTCTGATGCTGAAGCTTCTGGAATGGAAACTGAAGTACTCGTGACTTCATTTCCAAAAGGAATATCTGTAGAGACAGATTCAGCATTAGTAGAGTCAGAAACTAACGGTTTAGTTGTACCTGATGGAGATGCAATTTCAGTGATATCTTCGGACGGTCCTAACATGTCTACAGAAATAGTAGGGACCTCCGAGCTTGGTGTTGATGTTGATATGCCTTTGTCAAAGTTTGCACAAATATCATCGAAGGCATCAATAAACAACAAATCTAACTCAGATGAAGTAGAGTTAGAGTTAAAATAAGTAGATTCTTTGGACATTGGTTCTATTCTGGAGTGAATAGAAGCTTTGTTCTTGAGTCCGAGTTCTGAACCGTTGTGTCCAGAAGTTCGAGTAAAATTCTCATCAAAAGATACATTCATACTTTCAACAATCGTCTTGGTGCGGATAATGTAGATTCGATAAGCTTTGGATGTTAGGGAGTATCCAACGAGATATCCTTCATCCGTTTTCTTATCAAATTTTGATAGACCTTGACGCTCTCATAGAATGTAACACCTGTAACCAAAAACACGAAGGAATTTGATGTTAGGTTTACGATTGTTGATCAACTCATATGTTGTTTTATCAAAGTGTTTGACCACAATGGTACGATTCTGAGTGAAGCAAGCTGTCGCGACTGCCTCAGCCCAAAGATACATGGGTAGATCAGAATATGCAAGCATAGTACGAGCATCTTCAACAAGAGTGCGGTTCTTCCGTTCAACAATGCCATTCTGCTGTAGAGTGTAGGTTGCGGAGAAGTTATGTGAGATGCCCACAGAGATAAGATAACTCTGCAAGGTGTCATTTTTGAACTCCGTGCTATTGTCACTATGAAGAGTTCAGACTGGCAATTGAAGACGTACTTGAATGCGCTTAATAAACGCGATAATCAAATCTGGCGCATCTGACTTGTTGCGAAGAAACTCGAGCCATGTATACCTTGAATAGTCATCTATCATTACTAAGACGTATTTCTTGCCGTTGATAGACGCTGTTCGCATTGGGCCACAAAGGTCCATATGAATAAGTTCCAGTGCAGATGAGGTCGATGATTCAGTTTTGGACTTGAATGAGCTTCGCTTCATTTTGCCCAACTCACATGCAGAACATAGTGAGTCTTTCTCAAACCTCATTTCTGGTAGACCTTTGACCAGACCTTGTCTCTGTAGCTTAACTATTGATCTGAAATTCTGATGAGACAAACGGCGATGCCACGTCCACGATTGTGCTTTAGTTGCTTTGGCTAATAGGCATACTGGACGTGTGATAGACAGTGTCGGAAAATCTACATAATATAGATTTCCATGGCGTTCAGCTCTGAAGACTTCGTAACCATCTGGATCCTCTAGATAGCAATGAGATGTTGTGAAGCGAACTTGATATTTCATGTCACAGAAGTGACTGATGCTGAACAAATTATGATCAAGACCCTCAACATATAGCACCCTTTGTATCTTCACAACACCATTATCAAGCACTCCATATCCTTTGACCTTGCCTTCTACTTCTGAATTAGCAAATCTAACTGCTCCAGCAGGCTCCTCCACATAGTTATGTAGGAGGTGCTTGAATCCTGTCATGTGGCGTGAACAGCCGTAATCTATCACCCACATTCGACAGGCCTGCACAAGAAACAGTTAGTTTTGCTTAGGTACCCATATCAAAATGGGTCCTTCGCTGTTAGCTTCAATCAATTCAGGAATATCAGCAGGTTTAACTTTCACTCTCCATTCATATCGGGGTTTTGGAACCCATTTCCAAACCATTTTAACATTTAATTCCTGAAAATGCTTTTTAGATCTTGGATTGGTAACCTTAGCACGAAACACTTTGGGTTGTGTGGAAAAATTGGAATTAAGATTAAGTTTAGCTTTTCTTTTACTCTTTTTGGACTTAGGAGTGTAGTAGTATTTGAAAGAATTATCCCAGCAGTGTTTGCAATATAAATTCTTTCGAGCAAAAGTCATAAATTTAGATTTATCGGAACAAATCTACCATTCATGTCCATCAAAAGAATTACTTTTCAAAACATCACTGTCTGTAGTACAACTGTTTGTAACAGAAGTTTCACTAAAATTCAAGCTATCATTTTTATTCAAACTAACATCTTTATTCTTCTTACTCCTCCCAACTCCATTTCCTTTTATATCTGAAACAGAAACAGGAATCTTGTTAGTCTCTTTCTTAGAAGGTGATTCTTTTCTTGAGTTACTTGAAGTCTCACCCTTCTAAAAAATACTAGGTGGATATTCAGGACAATCAGAGTAAATAAATGAAGGTTTTGCAGGAGCATCAAATTCTGGATTAGTTCTTACCTTCCAGCTTGGATCATTAAGCATTTGTTTATCATTTGAAACATTCTTAAACAGAGTAATTTTCAAATCATTGATCTCTGTGCAAAGCTCTTGATTATCTTTCAAAGATTTTTCAAGTTTAACCTTGAGATCAAAGTTTTCATCTTCAATCTCTTCAAGAGACTGTTGCAAAATATCAATTTGTTTCATCAATTCAGATGTATGATCACTCACAAAATTTGACTCTTTTGCAGTAGAAACAGGATCAGAGTCTGAAGCATTCATCATTTCGGAAAACATTTCTTCAGTCATGTTCTCAATGAACTCCTTTTTATCATTTTTAAAGCAAGATCCATTCGTGATGACAATTTTTTCTTCAACCTCTTCAACAAGCAAATGTTTAGGAGCAATGGGATTTGAGACTGATGGTATAGTTGATGGATCAACATCCGATTCATACTCATCATATTTGCATTCAGTCTCAGGTGGAACCGTGTCATTGCTGACTGATTCTTTTGAAGATGTGGTAAACATTGATTCAAACTCAGCAAATTCGATCTTTCGAGTCTCATAGCTTTTGTTCAAATCACTGTATTTAAAACCAACTGATTTAAAAGAATTTTGAGAATCAGTGTCACAAGACTTGTTTTCTCCCATTTCTCTTTACCTTTGGTCTCTGTAAAAGATTTAGAAGTACTTGCTTCAACAAAGGTTGCACGAATGTTTGGAATAGGTCTGACTGTGGAGCCAAGTTTTTCAAAATTATACAAGTGCTCCGGTGCCTTTTTCAAAACATCGTTAATTGGCAGACCCAAACCTGGTTTTAGTTTATAAAACCTTTCATCTTGGAGTTTATTGGTCAACAGATTTAATGTCTTCTCAGTCTGACCTCGTTTCATATTAATATCCTCCAATTGCTTAATCTTGGTGTAAGCTTCATTTCTTTCTTGAAAACATACTTCAAATTTAATTTTGAACTCACCTTTTTCAGCATTGAGATTTACAAGATCCTTTTCTAAACCAGATATTTTTCCTTTTAAAGATTCTTTTTCAGCTTTTAAACTTTGTTTCTCTTTTTCCTTTTCTTCCACAACAACTTTTAGCAAAGCGTTTTCATCACGAAAACTCAAGACAGTTTGATGTGCGGAGCTAAGTTTACCTTTCAACAAAGCAAATTCATCTTTCATATTGTGTATTTGGACCATCAGAGATTCAATAAGTTCGGAATTTACCTCAGAGTTGTCATCTTCGGAATGAGCCTCAGAAGCTTCATCATCACCATCAAGCTTGGCCATGTAAGAAACTTGAGTGAAGTGCGCCTGTTCCTCTTCATCAGAACTTTGGAACAACCAGTTTTCTTCTTCAGCCATAAGCATCTTTCCCTCTTCCGCTTTCTTGGCAATGAGTGACTTCCTTGCATAGTATTCTGAGTTCTTGACTTTCTTGAACTTGCAATCTCTGGAGAAGTGTCCAAATTTGCCACAGTTATAGCATCTGCCCGGTTCATCTTTTCTCTCTTCTTTATTCTCCTCTCTCTTTTCTTCTATTCTATCTTCCTTCCTTTCATCTTTCCTCTCTTCTTCCATACCTTGGCTTGTATCTTACTTCAGACTTCTCTTTCTTGTACCCTTCGTACTTTGGCTTTGAATAGTACTTTTTCTTGCCAAAGCTCTTCTTGAATTGACGAGTTATCATGGCTAAGTTCTCAGAGAACTTCTATATATCATCATCAGAATCAATCTCCAGTTCTTCATCACTTGAAGCAGAATCGGACTTAGTAACCTCCGTAACGAAAGCTTTAGACACTTTCTTCTTTGACCTTGTAGCAGATACAGGACCAGAACTTGAGCTTTTTTCCTTTGCCAGCATTGAGAGCCACAGAGTCCTTCAGATTTTTGGACTCATTGTTGATAGTTGTCACCTCTTCTTCATGTTGAGCAAGAGTAGAAAAAATATCAGTGACGTTCTCTAGAGCCATGTTCTTTGACATCTGAAGATTGATGGCAAAGTTCTTCCATTCAGGGTTCAAGTTCTTGATGAACTTATAGTTTATCTCTTAAGCAGATTTAGAGATATTGTTCCTCCTCAGGTCATTCAAAATGATGTTGCATCTGTTATAGGTATCAAGTAGTGTCTCTCCTTCCCTTGCATGAAATCCTTCATAGGCATTAATGCATAGATTTTGCTTGGCTTGAATTGAGGCTTCACTTCCCTTAAATTGTCTTGCTAGTTCATCCCAGACTTTCTTGGCTGAATTTCGAATGTCTACCCGGTTGTAGATGTCATTTGGTATGGCCATCGTTAGATAAATGAGAGCCTCTTCATCTATCTTGTACAGATATTTTTCCTTATCGGTGAAGTATTGATACGGTTTGGGAACATATCTGTCAGGGATTTCCGGAGAGGTTTCAGTTTCAGCTTTACCAGGAACTGTGATCATTGGATTTACTGGACCAGTAGTGATTGATTCCATATAATCTCTGCTTTTGTGATTTAGGAACTGAATCATTCTTTTCTTCCATTGCTGATACTCATTAGCCAAGAGGACAGGAGGTTTGGACTGAGAGCCCATGGAGAGAAGTTGGTTCGACATCTTTAGCTGTAAGATTAGTAAGCAAACTTATCTGTACCAAGAGAATCAACTAATAAGATCTTTAGAATCAAGTATTAGATAAAAATTACACTCGAAAATTTTCAAAAAAATAAATTTCCAAAAATAATTAAATGCAGAATTCGCAAACAGTATAAAACACAAAACACCTATAAATAAACTCAAATAAAAACGGAATAATACTGAAAGGTGAAACTGAGAAAATATGGCGCAAAAGTCTAATTTGCGCTAAGGGGAGTTGGCGCGAAAAACTAAGTTTTGTGCTAATTGAAGCTAGCAAGATTCTGAGGTATGCGCGAGAAGTGGGTCGCGAGAAGTGGGTTTTGCGTGAATAGTGGGTGGCGCGAAGTGAAACTTTGCGCGAAGAGAAGGTAGCGCAAAGATAGGTTTGCGCGAAGCACTGATGGCACAAATAAAAGTTTGCGCGAAGAATTGATGACGCAAACTAGAGATTTTCGCGAATAACTTATGGCGCAAAACAGTGTCGCGACCGGGGTCTTGCTGTGACCAGTGGGTTGCTTGACCGGTGTCCGTCCGACCGGTGTCTGCGACCAGTGTCCTGCCGACCGGACCAGTGTATCGACCGGTGTCCTACGACCGGTGTGTTGCGACTGGGGTCCCTCTGACCGGTGTGGACCGGTGTCTCTCTGACCGGTGTGAACCGGTGTGCTGCTGCGACCGATGTAGTGTGTGGCGCAAAAGAAAACTTTGCGCCAAGCGAAGGTGGCGCAAAATGCAGTTTGCGCTAAGAGGGACTGGCGCAAAATGCCACTATGAACTGGCGCAAAAGTGGAGTTTATGAACAAACGCGCTAGTTCATCACAGTTCGACCCTCTGATCGATTTTCAACCCAGAAACTCACTTAACAGATTAATTGTTAGTGTATAAATCATATAAATCATCCACAAACATGCTACGATCAAAACCCAATCAAAATCAATGCCTAAAAACAACTTTTATGGTTCGATTCGAATGAGACCGTAGTCGATAGTTTCATGAACCCAGTATTAAAGAAAATCATCAAAAAGCCAATCGATTGATGTTTTTAACAGTAAATAGGTAATCTAAGATTGTTCAATAACATGAAAAACACATAATCAAATCGATTTTATGCACAGAAACACAGTAAATCATGTAATCGATTTTCACACAGTAAAAGTTTCTAAAACACTGTTTAATCCAAAAAGCTTGATTCTTTGGCTCTGATACCACTTGTTAAACCCAGAATAATAGTTGATAAACAATCACACACAATAATGAACAAGAGATAAATAGATCAAATCAACATACCAATGATCTCTTGATTAATCAAATAAAATTGTGTGTGTGTTCTTGGTGAATACAGAATACCTCTTGTATGCGTATACAAAGAAAATATGGTTGCCTTCTATCACCAATATTGTTCACTCCCTAAAACTAATAAAATAAAACTATTTATACTTAGGTCAACATGACCTAAACATTATTGAATATTAGCTAAAATACCCCCTAAGGTATTAAACACTATTATAAACTAGACCCCTTATTCAATTTAATCTTGAATACAATTACTGATCCAACAGTTGTAATCATTCCTATTCAAGTAGAACCATCCATTACGAGTGAACTGACGGTTCTTAATATGTTGGTGTACATAAAAACCTTAAGAAAAATAGGAATGTTAAATGAATATGAAGAGCAATGAAAGAACAAGAGAGAATGTTTTGTGAATATTATACTTTATTAGCTTCTCAACTCTTAACTTGAGGGATTACAATAGAGGAACTCTCCCCTTTTAAAGGCAGCTCCACCCCTCCTTGCAAAATTCTAGATGAAAGGTGATTCTAATTCTCTCCTAGCTTCTAAAAGTATGTGATACAAGATAGAGATGGTTCAACATTAAAATTTCTACACCATTCTAGAGTACTCCTCGACAAAAGCTTGTATGGATTATCTGAATTCAAAAACCTCGGAGTTGTGGCATTTGGCACCCTCTGACTCTAATAGCACCATATGCAAACATTTTTATGTCTCCTGAGTTTCACTATAAAGCCAAAAATTTCCACCTACTTTCATCTTTACATAAACAAGGGTCTTTTTCATTTTGCCCAACATCCTCTAATCCTTACCACAACAACAAAAAATACTCATATCACCTTGAACATGTTCATGGCTAATCCATATGACAAATTGGAAACAACCTAAACTATTTTGTTGTTTGTATGGTCAATTGTCAAATGGAAGTTGTAACACCCAAATTTTTAGGAAGATATAATTTCAAGCTAATACAAATGGGTATTTTAAGGGAAAAATAAGAAATAGGATTTTTGGACTTGAATTCTATATTTTATAGCCTTGTTGGATGAAAGGTTCAATTACGAGTCCAACGGTTCTTTTCGGAGTAAAATCGGAGTTAAAACGAAGAAGTTATGACCAAAACAGTGATCGGGCAAGAAAGATGAAGAAATCGGGTGGCAGTGCTTGGCGCGGATTTCTACGCGGATGGATCAACACCACCATCAGTGCGGTCCGCATGGATGGATCAGCGCTGCCATCAACGTGGAGCCACTATGCGCATTTAAAAGAGGGAAACCAGCCACCAAACCTCATTTCTCACCAAAACCCTAAATCTCTTACCCTTTTCTCTCCCAAATCAACCCCCAAACCTCAAATTCGAACCTTAACTCATGTTTGGAGTAATTCCTCCTTAAAACACACGATTCTTCATCACCTAGCAAGTTTGGAGGTTAGAGCCATAACCTTTCATCTTCATCTTCTTCTTCATCAAGTTTTCTAGGGATTCATCCACCCATGTTCTCTCTTTTTGTAGATTGGAGGTTGTGGCCATTTTGGTGAACTAGAAGTGTTTTGGTTGGTGGATTCAAGCTTGGGTTAAGGTAAACTTTTATTTTCTTCATCTATGGAAGTTAGGGTTTTGGGTATAAGTTGAGGTATTCATGTTAAATGTTTGGGAAACAATTCTTTATGGTTCGATGTAAATATTTATGGGTGGAAATGTATGGATCTAGGTTTTTGGAAGTTTTTGGCTTGAGGATCCAAGTGTTCTTCAAAGGAGCTCAAGTTGGGTAAAATCTAGATTTAGCCTAAATCTAGCAAGGTGAGTTCAAGTTGATTTGTGAAAAATGTTGTACATGACAAAATGTCTATTTTTAAAGTGTTTATGTGTTTACATGAAATTATCACTTGTTGAGTTATTTGGTGGGTTTAATTATCTAAGGTGTTTGCCTTTATAAACATTGTAAAACCCCCCACATTTGGGACTTTTGGGCATTTTGATAAATGAGTAATAAATGGACATTTGTTTTTAGTAATGTATTGCATAAATGGAGATTTCTTGGTAAAAGTGTATTTTTGTGTTTGTTGGAAAATATGCATAACTCGTGTTTTGAGACATTTTGAAAGGGGTCAATTGTATAACCTTGTTTGGAAAATGATCTGCCTTATTTTGAGTTGTGTTGGAGTTTAGCCGTGTACTTTGGAATACGTGTTTGCATAAACATTGGTCGAGTGCGTTTTATTACATTATATTGCTTTTGACAATGAGTCCTTTGGTTGTTTGAGCCTGTGGCTCGGTATTTGATTATGATGGGATGTTTGGGGATACTTGTCCAGTTCTGATAGATCAGCGTAGAGCTTCGATCATTGTGTATGATTGTTGATGATTTCATATTTTGAGTGTGTGTGTCATTCAATTGGAGTCATGTTGTGTTTCAACCCTGTCTGCTATGGATCCATGAGCACTTTTATCACTTTGTCCGATAATGGAACGACTTGGTTTCCACATCGCGGCACGTTAGGCATCGGATTGGGTTGTAAGTCCTTCGTGCAAGTATCTATGGGTGTATGCTGAAAGATGCTGAGCTCGATACTTTAATTATTTTGTCCGATGGTGGAACACTAGTTTTCCCCATTGCGGTGCAGTTAGGCATCTTCGGTATGGTGTAAGTCCTCCGTGCAAGTATCTATGGGTGTATGCTGAAAGATGCTGAGCTCGATACTTAATACCAATATAACATAATGTGTGGCTTACTTTGTATCCGTCACATTATATGGAATCGGGTCTCCCCCATCACCGAAAGGTGTTGTCTTCGGGTTGGGTCTTTTATATTTATGTTTTCGGTGATGTCTTTTATGGGTGGATTATTGTTCATAATTTTTTGTGTGGAGTATTGGGTCTCATTCGTGTTTTGGGTGTTTTTGTAATATGAAATATTATTCATGTTTTCATAAATTGGAAGTCGATTCTACTCTCGTTTGAGTAGAATGTTTTGGGATGCATTATTTTATAAAGAATGTTTTGGGTTGAGGTGTTCATCTTTGAAAATGCATAATGTTGGAGAACGAGTCCTTTTACACCTAAAGTGATCGTTTTGAAAGACTATGATTTAAGTTGTATTCTTCTCTTTTATCAATATAATTATCCATATTGTAAAACTCTTGAACTCATTAGGCGTTAGCCTAACCTTTTTATTTGTCGGCATGTGCAACAGGTTCCGGTTGGGAATAGTGCTAGTAATTCTGTGAAGAGAGGAGTGTTGGTTGTGTGCTCGAGGAGTGAATAGCTTGGTGAAGTCTTCCGTATTAGGTTGAGGAGAGCAATTGTATTTGGGTTGAGTAACACCCGACTTCGGTCTAGTCCTTGTAAATTATTGGAGTTTGTATATGTTGAGGTCATTTATCGAATTTTATGTTTTGAGGCATATTGAGTTTTGAATCGTAGGATGATGTGTTGCCTTTATTTGATGTTGTATCAAAAATTTTATTAGTTGCTCTTACCAATTTTGAGGGTGTTACAGAAGTGAAATTCAAAAACGTAAAGACACAAATATATTCCATGTAGCGGTAATTACCAGCAACAACTGTACATGATCTCGTTGATGCTTTATAATACTCAAATGCAGAACTATATGACATTGCCTAGAACATAGTTTAGTAAGAAGATCCAAACAGGCAGGAACTTGTGCACATATAACCCACCAAACAATTTAGTCAAGTTTTTATGATTTGGATGGTTTCTTGTACTTACTGTATACCGAAAAAAGTAATATAACATGATGAATAGAATAAGAGCGTAGGAAATATTACCTTGCAGCCATTTCAGCAGCCTTGCTCACACTTGAACAATGAAAGTTCTTAATCTCATCATCAGTGCTATCAACTAAGTTCTCTACTTTTTTTCCCTTCTCTAATTCTACACTATCTCCATCAGTGGCAGTGTATGTACTAAATATTTGATGAACCCGTTTAAGCTTTGCGTCATATTGGGTTCTTAGTTTTGCTGACAACTTCGCTTTTTTCGATCAAATTACAATGCATAATGGTTTGACAACGCCTCAAGTTCCTGAAAGTCACTAGTACCCCAGGCTTCAGTTTCAAATAGCATTAAATATATTTAATGTGGCAAATGACTAATAAAACCAATAAATATTGTCTCTCAGATTAAGTCTAAGCTATCAACAACCTAGTTCACTTAAACAAAGACTCTGATACCATCTTTGACAACCCGGTTTCAAATTTAACCACAATAACACGAAACAATCCAAATATTATATTTTATAGATTCGGAGTATTGAATATTTAAGTTGGGAAGTGAAATGTTTATTATATAAGTTTAATTAGAGTTGCGCAGCGAAAGCGTGGTATTCGTGTTATAGTTTCAAAGATGGTTCAATATGTGAGGTTGGTTATGTAAAGGTTCTTTGGGGGTTACTTAAATGCATTGATGTGTTGCAAGCATTTGAAATCGGTTTGGTAGTATTTATTCTCGGTTGTTGCTTGAATGAATTCTGGGACGAAATTCGGTTAAGGAGGGAAGATTGTAATAATCCAAAATTTTGATGTTTAATAATAAGAAAGTTTAGGGTTGTTTGTGTAATTTACCTTTTTATGAAGGTTTAACTTTGAAACTTGGGAATAATTAAAAAAAATCATTCTTATCCTTTTCAATGTTTGAAGTCGGCAAACCACAATATGTTTGTGTGGGGAGTTTATATATATATATATATAAAGGATTTTGGTATTAAAAAAGAAAGGATGGTCATTCATTTCATTTTTGGGGGAAAGTCGACAAACACACCTTTTGTGTGTGTTTTTAGAGAAAAAATCTATGGAATTATTTTTGAGAGGAGTTGATGGGAAGAAAAATAGGATAAATCATGAAGAAGTTGGTTTGGATTATTTCTTTCAAAGGTGTTTGGTTGGGAATATATTAACTGTTAAGACTCGGGATGGAATAACTGGATCCGATGTGAGTTTTCGTTTAACCATTTTCGAATTGAAATGCATATATTATCAAATGGTTATTATTTCGATGTTATATCAGATTTGTATGTTTGCATTATTATCGTTAACTAGGATACGATTTTTATTACATGTTGTTTATTATTAACACATGTGGTTGGATTATAAATTTTTGGGATAAAGGGACTTTCACAACAGAAGTCGGGTGTGTTAAGACTGTGATGGTCTGAGCAAACGGTTATATATATAGTGCCCATGAATTTGTTTCGTGTGGTGGGCCATAACCGATATTGATTGCGATCTTATTGGGTGTGTGCGATTAAATTGTGGCGAATGTTGTGGTTAGTTACCTGGGTGAGATATTGTGCCTGAGTGCCAATTTATTTATAACTGCTTTTGTAGCGCCTGAGAGCCAACTTTATGACTAAATGATTTATGGCATTATGTCAAAGTAATTTTACTGAATTATTTCTCTGACAGAGATTTACTCACTAGACCGTATGGTCTAACCCTCATTTTGTTTTCAAAAATATGCATTTCAGGTTAATTTTATATTGAGATTGCTAGCCCGGGAAAAAGGATAAGCAATAATTATTGTGATGAAGGTTGTCTCTAATTACCGGTTTGTTAGTATTGATCGGGTTGTTTATATTATGTTATCAGTTGGGTGATCATAGATCGGTAAGGATCTAAATCTCCGGTTACAATTTATTATTGCGGTTAGAATTATTCTTACAGTTATTGTATTTGAGGTGAATCTAGGAAGATTATTTTAGTCGATTATTTCCGAATTATATTTGGATTGTTTCGTGTTATTGTGGTTAAATTTGAAACCGGATCGTTACAGATGGTAAAAGGCTTTCATCTGAATATCTGGTCTGAGAACTTGATCAGTTGATACACTTTCATCAGAAATCTAAGATTGGTAATAAATGTTGAATAAAATTAACTTAAATTTGCTAAAAAAGGTTATTAAAAGTAAAATTCAAACTTCTTCCGAAAAAGTCAAGTACAAAATTGCCGAATGCAGAAATACAGAACCATGAGCAAAGGTAGCAATGTCAACAAATAATTATTAAAGATACCACTATGTTTACATACTGGTGAATAAAACTTGAACCCCCTTTCCATGCATTTAAAGCAAAATTCTCCATAGAATTATCAAGGTTCTTTATACTCTACAGCAAAAATCATAGACTGTCATTTTGATTTACAACAAAATCAAATAAACAAGATAAGCGTTCAACGAATTTCAACATGCATCAGTGATTATCAGATGGCAAGTTAAAGTTGGCTTTTGCTTGTGACCCTACTCGGTTCAAACTGCACGCTACTAAAGTGAGGTTTATACAGGTTTCAACGAGTGAAATATTTCGGTTGGTCGATAGTAATCCGCCATCAGGATACTTTAACCCAACTTGATTAGTTAAACATATATGACAATCAAGCCGGATACACATTTTTAAGATCTTCAACTGGAGTGAAACACTGAATATCTAAGTTGTTTTATCAGCTTGCTTCATCCTAGAAGAGCAGTTTTAACATAACACTAAGGGAAGCGAAATCTCCCTAGAATACAATGAAGAGGTGACACAAGTTGACTAAGTATTTACTGACCATGACATGCTTAAAACAATTTGCATGAGTAAATCAAATCGAGCAAGGACAGAATGTTCTCCAAAAATGGGGAATGTCCTCCTCAAGATCCTTTAAATACATGTAGAAGAAAGTTTAGACTATACTTTTACATAGGGAAGACATTGTACACTAAATATATCTATAACTTGCCTGGCCAAGGAATGTGTCATCGGTGGCATTCTCAAGTTTTTCCAGGGAAGCCTTCCGTTGTTTGTCATCCTCGTCTTCACTCTCCCCCTCATCATCAGATGCATCTAGATAACCCTCCTTGGAACGTTCCAAGTCTTCAGCCTCTTGTTTCAAGTCATTGATACTATTTGCAGCTGTTTTAGCAACCTCAACGGCTTGTATAGATTGCACTGATTAATAGAAGCTTCAAAAGTGTTGGGTGTCAATCAAAGTATCCAAGGCAAATAATTATGGAAGCATAAGGTGAAAAATTTTAGAGCTATGTGTACTACAGTACTAGTAGAGTGGAACAACATACAAGCCATAACTTAAATAAGGTGGTACAAATTTCTTGCTTATACTAGGACAGTAAATTCTACCTAAGATTGAAAATTCAAGCATAGAATAAACAACACAAGAAAGACCAACATTCATACAATGAATATACTTTTCCCTAATCTAGCACCCTAAAGGCTAAAAGCAAAAAAGAGGTTGAAACAATATTCGTTAACATATATATGCATTAAAATAAGATATGTGAATCCATGAACTTGATGTTTACCTCAGTAATCCGAAAGCCTCATATAGGATCACAGATGATGTTTACCTGAGTATATAACTGCTTTAGTGCCGAGTTCTACATATGTGAGGACACCAAGACTGAAATTGGAGCCTCCACATTTAGGAAATGAATCTTAGGACTCAGGAGTGTATTGCTTTTTTGGCCACTTAGGGCCAGGTTAGCCATAACCTCACGAACTTTGCCAGAAATCTCTTGTATAAATTCCTCACGCAATACATATCGATGGAGGTGAAACAACAAAAAGCATCTTTTCTCAAACTAATTATGGTAGGATAAAATAAAAAACATGCTGAAATTTTAAAGAAAATGAAATAATCAAGGCCCAAGGATATGAATAACATCCTTACACACCCTCCCTGTAAAATGAATAGATTAAGCATATTCCTAACACAAAAATCCGTTCTTGATTAATTCACCTCAGCAAGTCCTTCCAACTTTAGTGTATTGGATTTGTAGGATAGGACCACCGTGACACACATTCCATGATCCATGTAGGATAGGACCACATTAAGTGATGGGGATGGGTTTTGGGAGCAAGTTCATCACATGGATCATGGAATGTGTGCAACGGTGGCAATGTCAACCTTAATCAACAAAAGCCCATCAGATCAATATCCCATTGAGAGACATATAAGAAAAAGAGACCTTTTGTCTCTTTTATTCATAATTTGTAACACCCGTAATTTTCGGCCTGTAGAGGTCTCAGGACGTTTTTGGACTGGTGAATGGAAGGATTGTGTCAAAAAAACATTATCTAAGTCCCTTGGTGTATCGAGAGCTTTCCGATGCGGAAAAAGGAAGGATTCGGGGTCCTACACAGTTTGGGCGACAGTGCCCGCGACTGTGACATGTGTCACAATCGCGAGGCAAGGTCGCGGGCTTGGTAGAGGCCGCGGTACATCCTCGGCGAGAGTGCCCACGAGAGTGCCAAGGGCACAATTGCGGACGACCCCATACCTCTTTTAAAGTCGCGGTTTTTCACTTTTTCTCATTTTACTTCACACCCCTCATATCCTTCTCTCCTAAACTGTCTCCCCTACACCCAATACTAACCCTAATCCATTTTAAGACCATTTCCATGGGTTCTAAGGTGTTCCATCATCATGAAGTTTTCTACCCCAACCTCAAGTGCTAAATCAAGTGTTCTTCATTATCTCTTGAGATTTCTAGGTTTTGGGGTTTTGCTCAAAATCCAAGTGGTGAGTTATTCTCCTCTCTTCTAGATCTTCTCTACAAGTTATGCATGTTCATTTGATGACTCTCTATGGTTTTGGAGAAATTAAGTCAAATAAGGGTTTTGGCCAAAATGAGATTTTTGATACAAATGTTGGGGGAACAATTCTAAGAGTTGAATATGATTATTTAAGGTCGGAAATGTGTGGATCTAGGTTTTGGAAGCTTGAGTTGAAGAGTTGGAATGGATGTCTTCGGAAAACTTTGAGTGGGATCTATGCTTTTGAAGGCCAATGGTTGGGGATTGAAACCTAGGTTTAACTTAACCTAGCAAGGTGATTTCAAGTTGACTTGCGAAAACGATGTACATGCCAAAATGTTTACTTTAAAGTATTTGCATTTTTACATGAAATTGTTAACTGCCGATAAGTTTGGTTATTTTGGAAGTGTTTAACATTACAAACTTATATAACACCCATCTTTGGGATTTTGGACATTTTGATACTTAAACCATGTTAATATGTTCCTTTGATGACTAAATGCTTAATTGGATGTCATTTTAAATAGTTGTCCTTTTGGTGCAACTGATTTCATAAATCGTTGGAAAATGCATATCATTGGGTTATGAGTCATTTTGGTAAGTAAGGAAATGAGTCCTCTGGGAAAACGCTTTGTTTCAACTAATGAGGAGGTTTGGGTTAATTACACTTTTAGTCGTTGTGTTTGCATATCCGTTGGTCGAGTGCATTTTATTGTATTTTTATTTCATTTATCAATGGGTCAATGGGCTGCTAAGCCTACGACTTGGTATTTTTATTTTGACTGGGTTTTAGGACAATTTTCCAGTTTTGGTAGCTCGACTTAGAGCTTTGGTTGCGATATTGGATGAGGGACTCAACGTAAGGGCCATTTATGGTTGAAGTTGAAATCCTGTGGGTGTATGTTTAAAGCCATAGAGCCTGACATCCCTTGCGCTTGGAGTCTTTATGTCCAGTGATGGAACGCTAGTTTTCCACATTGAGGCACGTTTAGGCATCAGATTAAGCTATAAGTCTTACGTGCTAAGTATTACGATATTGGATGAGGGACTCAACGTAAGGACCGTTCGCGGTTGAAGTTGATATCCTGTGAGTGTATGTTTAAAGCCACAGAGCATGACATCCCTTGCGTGTACTTCTGTTTATATGACTAGTCATAACAACATAAAATGGGCTTACTTTGTGTACCGTCACATTTTATGGAATCGGGTCTCCCCCGTCACTGAAAAGTGTTACTTTGGGTATTGAGTTTTATTATCCTAGTTTTCGGTGATGTTTTATATAAATGGATTTTTATGCATGATTTATGGGTTGAACATTTCACCCCACCCGTGTTCTGGGTGTTTTGGGATATAAAGTTTTATTCGCTTTTCTCCAGTTGGGAGTTTGTTTTCTATTCTCATTTAGAGTGGGTTTTGGGTTTAATTTAATTTACGAAAGAACGTTATATGTTGGAATCTTGTCCCCGAAGTAGTTTGGATTTGAAAACGTTTATATTGGTGTTTCCTTACCCAATATGTATATTATTGGAAAAAGAGTCGTTTTCATGTTCAAGCATATCATCTTGAAAACTTATGATTTAAACTGCATTACCTCCTTTCAGAAATACCTTATTCATGTTGAAAACTCTTGAGCTCACTAGGCGTTAAGCCTAACATTTTTATTTGTCGGCATGTGCATCAGGTTCCAGTTGAGGTTTGGTTCTAGCAGCTATGAAGAGTTGAGCCTTAGCTTGGTGCAGGTGTAAGTAGTTGGTGAAGTCTTCCGCCGTTTGGAGATAGCGACTATTATTGGGTTTTAGTAGCACCCGTCCTTATAATAGAATGTTTGTATAGAACGAAATGTGTGTATTGAGGTTAAAAATAAATTGCGATTGGAGATGTATCATTTATCGATATATTTAGAAAATTTTAAATCGGTTGCTATTTCCAGAATTTAGGGTGTTACAAGTTGGTATCAGAGCTTAAGTTTGAGAGAATTAGGTGTTGATTTTGGATACCTAGACTCAAACTAGCGTTGTTTAGGTGATTGAGAGAGAGAATTGCACCATTTGGTACCATAAAATAAGATATTTGGGAGTTGATTGGGTCGCTAGAAACGGGAAACTTGTCGAGAATAGCAAGGATGATCATGTACGGCAGGTTCATAATGGCACCTAGCCAGTGTCATGGTGAACCTACATGCTACATGTGTATACTTGTACTACCTTGGTGGGATGACCCTTGGGGTAGTAAAGAAGTTTCTAAGCGAGTAGTCCAAGGAAGAGTCGATGTTTATAGCATTGTCACCTTGGAGTGATAGTTAAGCGCGATGAATGCATTAAGTTGATCATTTTGATGTCGGAGTTTTTGGTTGAAATTAGAACCATAGGCTTGATAAAGATACTCTATTTCAAGAAGATATTGTAAGTTAATCAGATTGGTGTGATTATGACTTTTAGATGTTTAATGCATCCGGATGACAATAGTATTACGGGAAAATGGAGGAGTGTAGTCCTAAGATGCTGAGTGCCGACCAAATCCATGCACTAAATTTATTTATGAAATAAGTTTGCATCATTTGTTTCTCATGTTCTCAAAACATAAAGTGAGTTATATTATAAAGCCTCGGTAAAGCATTAACACTCATCAGATTTTAAACTGTGAGCTTAAGCATGCATGAAATTGTTTTGTTGCACGTGATTGCAAATTATTATTGAAAATCTTTTTATTCCCATCTCGTGTTTAACGCTATTTTCGGATATTGTGACATCCGTGTTTTAATTATATTTGGAGTATGGGGCAAATAACTTCGAAATTTTGACCTTGACATTGGATCTCCTCTACGTATGTTAAGGTTTTAAAGGAAGAGTTGTTCCCAGGTTTTTGAGTCGGAATTTTCTTGGAAATTTTAGTTTGTATGAGTTGTGTTTCATTTTAAGTAGTATTGTTTTACGACGTTTTGGGCGCGTGAGTGTACTTTGAGATGCGTGGGTTTTAATTTTATTGCGTGTAAAGTTACAAGTTTATTGGGCGTCGTGCCTCACGAAAGTTTTGTTGAAAAGGGTCCGTTTATCGTACGTGGTGGTTTTAGAACTGTGACATTTCTGGACGTGTTGTCGTTTTATGTTTTTATGTTGGGAAGTGAAAGTTTTGACACCACTTGATTTTAGCGTAAATGAGTTTTATGAAAATTCAGTTGGGTTTTTGGTGTCTTATCGTACGACATTTTGCGTCGCGTAAATAAATTTGGGACGTGTGCATATGCATCTTGGGTGCGTTAATTGATGAATTTTGTTACTAAACGTCATCTCACATGTTGTTTTGGGAAAGTTTCATTATTATGTGATTTAACTTTGGGCTTTATACAAATGTCAATCATTGTATACTATCTGCATTGAATTAAATAATACTGTTGGTTTGAGTAAGCATATAAAGGATTTATGCCAGTTCAGTTATTGATTTTACTGTTAGAAGTTTTCCGCAATGCATTAAACGAGTATCAATTTTCAAGTCGTTGTAATTACTAGTTTGGTCAAGTGTGTCTTATTTGTGCAGCTCAAAGTTTAAATTTGATTTGATATTTATGTACGTCCCTATCACTTTACTGAGTTTGGGGGAAATAAACTGATACATATGGGACTTGTTGAAAATTGTATGCCACAACATTTTTTGTTAAAGAGGAAAATTTTAAAGTTAAAATTGTGAAGTGCTCTTTGGGGGTTGTACAAACATTTATCGCGCGTGTTGGGGTGCTGGATTTTAGTTTCATGTTGATAGTGTAAACTTTGTTACACACCTTTTATTACCGTTTTATTTACGTAAATATTGATCAAATGAGTTTGGAATTGATTTTATATGCGTAGTGTTGGTAACCAGTTTTGAAACATATCGGATGAACGATGGTGTATTTTCACTGTACGGTTAATTGTTATGAAGCTTATGTATTTGAAAATTGTATAAATTTCAAATTTGTATAATGGTTGAAAAACCTTGAACTCATTAGGGCTATAGATTTAAACCCCCCATCGCGAAAGGAGTTGCAATTAAGGGACTAGAGGAGTCCTTGGGATTTGAAGCGTCGGATGATCCGACTTATGGTCAATCTTGAATTGAGTTCAGTTTCCGAATCAGGTCACGCTTGAATAGTGGAGGTATTAGATTTTGTTCCCCAGTTAATTAAGAGATGATCCCTATGCTTCGGTAAACCTGCAGAATAAGATATTGTATGATTATGTACGTCTGGTTGGGTTCGAATTAATGGGTTGCTTGTCTGTCCGACATCGTGGCATATGTTGAGGGAGTACCATCTAAATGGGTTCCGTGACCAAGGAATTTTTTTGGTCCGTCTGTTAGGGATGTAAGATTTGGGAATATTAGTCCTCAGTTAAGTGTCAACCTTAATGCGACAATACTTATGGAATGAAGTATTGGGCGGGATTTCCACAGTTTTGATGTAACTGTTATGTTTAGGCATAGACTTGTTTCCTTGAGGTCCGTGAATCGGGGGAATGCTTGGAAGTACCCCATTGGATCTTGGGAATATTGACCTCTCTGAGGTGGAACTTAGCAGAAGGTTAGATGTTGTTGATTAAGCATCGATATGTATAAGTTTTCCGTTGTGATAAAGGTTTTAGTAAGGGAACGTTTCGAGATTTGGGTTGGAACGGAGTTGATAGTTAGCCGGAGCTGTGCTAGTCGGTTACCCGAGGGACGCGTTGGTGCGCCTTGGAGGGACATCTTTATCAATATTGAGGATGGACCAGTAGGAATCTAAGGATTCATGGGAGCTTGGTGTCGATATTTGGATTTGGGTTCAGAATCATGTGGGTCTGAGGTAAATTGGCCGGTCTGAAATTGAGGTCACAAATTACCCTAGAGGTAGTACGTGTCGCCCAAGGTTGGGAGGCAACTGTAGCCTCAGGGTTAAAGGCTACGGTAGTAAATTAATTGTTCATTCAGATATAAGTGTGAAGTGCCCAAGGGGACGCTTATCGAGAGAACCGACATAAGGTTGTAAGGGTAGCTCCTGCAAGTGGAGTGGAGTTGATCTTTTTGCGAGCATCGTTAATTGGGAAAGTAAGATTTCGAGGACGAAATCTCCTTTAAGGTTGGGAGGATTGTAACACCCGTAATTTTCGGCTTGTAGAGGTCTCAGGACGTTTTTGGACTGGTGAATGGAAGGATTGTGTCAGGAAAACATTATCTAAGTCCCTTGGTGTATCGAGAGCTTTCCGATGCGGAAAAAGGAAGGATTCGGGGTCCTACACAGTTTGGACGACAGTGCCCGCGACTGTGACATGTGTCACAATCGCGGGGCAAGGTCGCGGGCTTGGTAGAGGCCGCGGTACATCCCCGGCGAGAGTGCCTGCAAGAGTGCCTGCAAGAGTGCCAAGGGCACAATCGCGGACGGCTCCAGACCTCTTTTAAAGTCGCGGTTTTTCACTTTTTCTCATTTTACTTCACACCCCTCATATCCTTCTCTCCTAAGTCTCCCCTACACCCAATACTAACCCTAATACATTTTAAGACCATTTCCATGGGTTCTAAGGTGTTCCATCATCATGAAGTTTCCTACCCCAACCTCAAGTGCTAAATCAAGTGTTCTTCATTATCTCTTGAGATTTCTAGGTTTTGGGGTTTTGCTCAAAATCCAAGTGGTGAGTTATTCTCCTCTGTTCTAGATCTTCTCTACAAGTTATGCATGTTCATTTGATGACTCTCTAGTATTTGTATTCTTCAGATTTTGGGTTTGATGGTTTTGGAGAAATTAAGTCAAATATGGGTTTTGGTCAAAATGAGATTTTTGATACAAATGTTGGGGGAACAATTCTAAGAGTTGAATATGATTATTTAAGGTCGGAAATGTGTGGATCTAGGTTTTGGAAGCTTGAGTTGAAGAGTTGGAATGGATGTCTTCTGAAAGCTTTGGGTGGGATCTATGCTTTTGGAGGCCAATGGTTGGGGATTGAAACCTAATTTTAACTTAACCTAGCAAGGTAAGTTCAAGTTGACTTGTGAAAACGTTGTACATGCCAAAATGTTTACTTTAAAGTATTTGCATTCTTACATGAAATTGTTAACTGCCGATAAGTTTGGTTATTTTGGAAGTGTTTAACATTACAAACTTATATAACACCCATCTTTGGGATTTTGGACATTTTGATACTTAAACCATGTTAACATGTTCCTTTGATGACTAAATGCTTAATTGGATGTCATTTTAAGTAGTTGTCCTTTTGGTGCAACTGATTTCATAAATCGTTGGAAAATGCATATCATTGGGTTATGAGTCATTTTGGTAAGTAAGGAAATGAGTCCTTTGGGAAAACGCTCTGTTTCAACTAATGAGGAGGTTTGGGTTAGTTACACTTTTAGTCGTTGTGTTTGCATATCCGTTGGTCGAGTGCGTTTTATTGTATTTTTATTTCATTTATCAACGGGTCAATGGGCTGCTAAGCCTACGGCTTGGTATTTTTATTTTGACTGGGTTTTAGGACAATTGTCCAGTTTTGGTAGCTTGACTTAGAGCTTTGGTTGCGATATTAGATGAGGGACTCAACGTAAGGGCCATTTATGGTTGAAGTTGAAATCCCGTGGGTGTATATTTAAAGCCATAGAGCCTGACATCCCTTGCGCTTGGAGTCTTTATGTCCAGTGATGGAACGCTAGTTTTCCACATTGAGGCACGTTTAGGCATCAGATTAAGCTATAAGTCTTACGTGCTAAGTATTACGATATTGGATGAGGGACTCAACGTAAGGACCGTTCGCGGTTGAAGTTGATATCCTGTGGGTGTATGTTTAAAGCCACAGAGCATGACATCCCTTGCGTGTACTTCTGTTTATATGACTAGTCATAACAACATAAAATGGGCTTACTTTGTGTACCGTCACATTTTATGGAATCGGGTCTCCCCCGTCACTGAAAAGTGTTACTTTGGGTATTGAGTTTTATTATCCTAGTTTTCGGTGATGTTTTATATAAATGGATTTTTATGCATGATTTATGGGTTGAACATTTCACCCTACCCGTGTTCTGGGTGTTTTGGGATATAAAGTTTTATTCGCTTTTCTCCAGTTGGGAGTTTGTTTTCTATTCTCATTTAGAGTGGGTTTTGGGTTTAATTTAATTTACGAAAGAACGTTATATGTTGGAATCTTGTCCCCGAAGTAGTTTGGATTTGAAAACGTTTATATTGGTGTTTCCTTACCCAATATGTATATTATTGGAAAAAGAGTCGTTTTCATGTTCAAGCATATCATCTTGAAAACTTATGATTTAAACTGCATTACCTCCTTTCAGAAATACCTTATTCATGTTGAAAACTCTTGAGCTCACTAGGCGTTAAGCCTAACATTTTTATTTGTCGGCATGTGCATCAGGTTCCAGTTGAGGTTTGGTTCTAGCAGCTATGAAGAGTTGAGCTTTAGCTTGGTGCAGGTGTAAGTAGTTGGTGAAGTCTTCCGCCGTTTGGAGATAGCGACTATTATTGGGTTTTAGTAGCACCCGTCCTTATAATAGAATGTTTGTATAGAACGAAATGTGTGTATTGAGGTTAAAAATAAATTGCGATTGGAGATGTATCATTTATCGATATATTTAGAAAATTTTAAATCGGTTGCTATTTCCAGAATTTAGGGTGTTACATAATTGTTACCGAAGCATTAAACAATTGTTGGTGGCAGGCGAGAGATAAAAAGGGAGGATCAAAGGGATTCCATTCACTACATCAAACCTGACATAGGTTAAGGGTTCAAACCTTCCAAAACAAAACCACAAATGATCCCGTACGTCCCAAACACCAAGATCCAAATGCAAGTTCAACCACAAACAACAAATGTGAAATACTCAAGGTCTAGCAACAAGTAAATGGCTAACTAAGCATAATAAACCAACCAAAAGCTAAATCCAAGGCAATATAACCATAAACAAGCTAATGTAGTAAAGCAAGTAACTACACATGAGATTTAACGTGGGTCGACTACCATGAGGGCGACCATCGATAACCACCTTCGACCACCTTTACCCCTTCCTTCATAAACCTCCTCCACCACCGCCTAGTGTCACCACCACTATCATCATCGACCACCTCCACCTTTACTGATCGCCACCACCCGCCGCCGCCACTAACGACCACCACCAACCACTATCGCCCACCTCCACCTCTTCCTCCACTACAACAACCTCCTCTACCACCACTACCATCCTCGACCATCTCCACCGATCATCACCACCCATCGCCGCCCACCACCATATATACCTCCTCCACATCGGCCGCAACTACCTCCTCCACCACCTCTATCCACCTTCTTCACGTTCTCCAAATCACATTCGTTCATTATGCCTTCCCCAATTATATCATATTCTTCATCCAAATTTCGAGTTTTTTTTTTGAACTACCATCAATTATATCATATTCTTCATTTAAATTTCATACTATTATTTATGTACATATTTATGTATTTGAAAATTGTGTAAAAATGCTTATAAATTAAATTATTTAAATATTTGTTTTATATATGTCATTTATAACTATTATATGATATATAAAATCAAGAAACAACTTTTAGGGTCAACTTATCTAGTCATGTCCAGTTCTGTCCATACCAAATACCAGACAGACACTTGTTCTGTCCATTCTTGTCCAGTTCTGTCCTATTATGTCATGTCCTGTCCAATCATGTCTGCGTACAAAACGCTACATTATAGTCTTTCTTTGAAATTTCCATTCATGTGAGCGATTGTTGGATATTTTATTTAATTAAATGGAAATTTCAGTTTTTTGACTTTTCAATTTCAGTTTTTTTGACTTCATACAGTTTCTTTGTAATTGTATAAATATCTTATACATATGTTGTCTTGTACATTTGAACGTGAAGTTGTTCTCCTTCCTGTATTTTTCATCTGTCCATTGTTCCTAAGTTTTCTTGATCCTCATAAGTGTTCTAACACTAAGAAGGAGAGTTGCACATCATTGAGTTCGAAAGACTTCACATATTAGTGTCGTGATTGACGAAGGTACACTTACGTTGTTGTATCCTGGTAGACATATAATCGTCTAATTCTGTCGGCAAATACGGGAAAATTTGTCTTAAGGAGAGAGATCTAAATCTTTGACTCAAAGTTTAAATTTATTCGTCTTTTATCATCCGTATAAGTCTCGTTGATTCTTTCTTACATGTGTTCTGTCTCATTTTGATAAAATCTTCTACATGTTAATCTATGTGAAATCAAAAGTGAAAACATACGCGACCTCGCCCGTACCAAACTTTCCTTGTGTGATGCGGCTTTGCGATGGGGCTAGTTTGCAGGGCTTCCTCACAATATTTATACTGAAACCTGAATGCTTTACGTTATGTGTGGTACACGATTAGGGCAGATTGCGTCCAAGGTGGATGCATCGTGAAATTGGTACCGAGAGGTTTGCAATCGAGGGGCTGATGAACAAGGGCTATGTGATTAGGGTCTATGCGACCCCAATTTCAGTCCTAAATACACGCATCGTATATCTCTGATTTAAGCAGCAACATCAAACTACAACAACATATATGCAATGTGCAGACGAACAAATTAGCCATACAATACATGTCAAAATTGCATTAGAGAAAAATAGGTTAGACGTCAAAGTTCAAAATGTAGCTTCTTCTTTTTATCCGTGTCTGATGGAGTATGATCAAATTCATTCATAAAGATAATACATTGTGAAATAGAGAGAGATTACATTGCATGAGATCTCTTCAGCAGCAAAAGCAACAACTTTTTGAAGATCCGATAAGAAACCCCGAGCTCATCCAACACCGCCACCGTTATCTCCGGCGGTTCTTGTTCTCCAACAGGTTGTATCTCATCCTCGGATGATGTATGGTGATAGTCTTCCATTGGTAATAACTAGCAAGCAGTTTGGTGAATTAACATCGTCTCTCAAACACGCATAATCTTCAACGTCACCCCTTTCATCAATCCAATCTCTCACCCTTCATGCTCAAACCATATGTTCCTTTAATTATGTAACTGTAAAGTGACAACAATATTTCTTTTATTGTAAATTTCTAATCTGGTGTTTAGTTGACATAAATGAAAATGAAATATTTTAAATGAAAACTTCAAAATTGAAATAAAATAATATTATGATTTTTTTTTTCTAACTATGTTTGGACAAGCCATTCAAGCATACATTTTTTGATTCATGTCAAACATTTTGACGTATAATCAAAGTATAAAAAATTATAGAGGTCTAACCAATAAGCGAGTTAATCAATCTCGAATTCGATCCCGTAAACAAGTATCGAGCTAGAGCTCGAACATTGAAAAAATATTTAAGTCCGAGCCCTACTACTAAAAAGGTATTCGAACTTAGCCAGGTAATATGAATAACCTTGATTTGGCTCATTAACTTAACACCCCTACACCAGACCCTTGGATATCATTAATATATTTACTAAAATAAACAAAGAAGACGACTTATTGATTCAATAGTACACAACAAGATCCTATTTATTGATAATATCCCCCCAAAAAAGGAAGAAAAAACGATGGTTGGCTGTTACTTCACTCAACGTCGTCTTACAGGCTCTTTTCAACAAGGGGAAGACAATGTACAACCATAGTAACACCCATTTATAGTAAGTATAAGATACAACGACACTTTTTATAAGAGTACATGCAAAAACAACACAACAGGATTTACTTCACATGGCGTACACGATCTCCCCGCTGCTATCAATGTCCAGGTCCGGATCGCTTTCCAGATCCTCATCCATGTCGTCATCAATGTCCAGGCTACCAGTAAGATACTGGTTCAGATTATTGGCTCCGGCTGCAGGGATTGTAGCTTCAGCAATTATCTGCATGATTTCATCCACACTCTGACTCGGCTCATCTGCTCCTCCAAACTGCTCCAGTGCATCGTCTTTCATCAGCTCAGCTGGCAGGTTCCGTAAGAACCATTCATGGCTTCTGATCTCATCCATGGTTATCCGCTGTTGATGTTTTCACAATTATCCTCGACATTCATAATAGATAATCAACACATAGGAAAATTAGCATAGAGTTTTAGGCAATTGTTTGATTATTTGTTAAATATGCGATCCAATAATGACAATAGAAAAGAAAATCTTGTGACCCAGATCGATATCATGAATTATTTGTAGCAAGGGCAATAACCAAATAGGTGACTACTTTAAAACTTTCCAAGTGTAAATGTAAATGCAAAAGTAACCATTGTACTTGACCATCTTTTGTCCAAAATTGCTCATCCTTACAAAATGTAATGACTTTTTTTATATTTTCACAACAACGATAGTCTGTTGCAAAAAGCCAAGTACAACTATTCAAAAAATTAAATCACTCATTAGTCATTTGCAAGACAGGGGTCTTCACGGAGGCAGCCTCTCTACTTCTTAGGGTAGAGGATAAGTCTGCATACATCTTACCCTTCCCGGACCCTGCTCTGTGGGATTTACTGGGTTCGTTTGGTTTCGCTTGGTTTATCAAAAGATGCATGTAGCCATGTACTGAAGTTACAGTGCCAAAAAGTAGCAAAATAATAATTTAGAAGACAAAATTCAGCAATATACCTTGGCAGGATCAACTACAAAAATTCTCGAGATCAAATGGCGGCATTCAGCAGATATATGAACATTGGATGGAATAGAGTACTGGACATTGAGAATTCGCTGCACAAAAAAGCTACCCCTTGAGTCAAGTATAGCAGAGGGGATTGCTTATATGTTCTGAACATATGATACATGTTATGTTACCTGTATGGTCTTGCGAAAATTCTTTGGCTCCTCAGAATCCTCAAAAGGGTAAGCTCCCACAAGCATCACATATAATGTGACACCACAAGACCACACATCTGCAAGCTGAATTGATAAAAAGATAAAATTGACTTTACTTTAACTTAATTGCAAGATAAATACGAGTTAAAAATGATTTGTCACGATTTGACAGGCTTACGTCATAACTGTACTAGCAAAGCATTCCAAATGACGAAAGAATGCCAAGCTATCAAATTTGGAACTTGCTGGGGATGACCCTACCAGTAGGCTGCAGGCTGCAGCCACTTTTTGTTAATTTAAGGGAGCACACATCAATTAGAAACGGGTGCACCTTTAAAGCCCCTAATTTTTTTTCTATTGCGACAAGTCAATTGAGCGGTAGCCAGTGCACCCAAGGCCTTGTATGTAGGTCCGCCCCTGGGTACCCGAGTTACCGGTAGACCCCAGCTTCCCAAGAGGTCAAGGGTTCAAAACTCACCAAAGTTGAGGAGTGTGCATGAGTATTTGCTATATATAAATATTACATGCTTCAAAATATTAGTGTTTATCATTGTACCTAATTATATTTTTCTATCCTCACCATTGTAGACTTGTAGCACCTGTATGTATCAATATGTGAGACTTCGAGATCTTAAGAAAAAATCATAGCATCGAAGCGACATGTCATCCCTCAAGTGTCAAGAAAGGGTTTCTTTTAACTTGTTAGAGGGGGGGTTAAGTGTTAACGAAGAAGAACCTTCACTCATTAATTAAAATGCTAACTGTCCATTTTAATCAGGAAATTTGTCAGAAAAATACTAGAATCTACCATTGAGACCAGAAACTCGAACAAAGTGACCAAATAACCTAGCGAATACCATTTTTCTTAAAATGATGCTTCTTATGTCCAATTGGAGTCCACTTTTGACTTTTGAGAATCAAATGGGTTAGCTTTTTAGCTTTCAGATTAAACGTATTGTTTTTGTTGTAGAGTAGCAAGTGATAACTACATTACCCATGAAATTTGTATTACAGTAGAAAACTTTTTGGCGCTAAAACATCGTACTTGTTTATGTCTTGAATCTGAAAATTACTGGCATTCAACTTTCAAAATCAAAAGATGATGCTATATGTGAGACAGAGGGAGTATTATCCATAGAAAATGAAAACAGAGTTTCTTAAGCTACAAGGTGGGACTATTGCAAAAAGGCTAAATATCATGGATATGGTTGTAGAACTAGGATGCGTCGCAACCCACTAATGAGCAACCATTCCACAAAACTAGCTATGCAATTAAAATAGGAGTAACAACACCTTATACGCTCGTTAAGCCAACTTCATCATCAATGCCAATTCATTTCTAGTGTATCAAGAATGATGATGTAAAGTATCAACATTTGCAATGAACATAATAGGGTTTTTAGATCAACTTAACCCCTCCTCCGAGCAATGAAACCGAGGAAGACTAGGAACGCAAATATTACGAGAAAATTCGATTGACTATGAGACAGTTCCTATATGAACAGAACAATTCCACCTGTCTTCCTATTGTCCACATATACATGAAATTTCGAATGAAATCTTCATTTTGGTTATAGCAGGTCAACATGCTATAAAAAGATAGGGAGCCAAAAAAGCTGTTTAAAAGCAAGCATAGAAATATCATTTTGTAAGATCCCGCTACAGCATAGATACTGATTTCCACCCCAAAGAGGACTTATGTTAGATTGTACCACTAAAAGGAGTGAATTCGGTTCATGATTAATACATATATCTTGTTCTTCATATCAGATATTAAAATATCATAAATGGATATATTTCTACTATACATAGTTGTTTGTTTGTCCTAAAGCAAACAGGACACATAGAAAGGAGAGGAGAAGTTACATAAACAAAGAATGCATATACCTTACCATCATATTCTTTCTTAAGCAAGACTTCTGGAGCAATATATGCAGGCGTTCCAACAGTAGACTTTGGTTGTGAATGCAGCACAGATGACTGACAAAAATAACCAAGAGAATCAGTGATTAGAAGTTAGAACCCCAAGATCACACAGAGAAACAAGAAACACCAGCAAACTGTTTCATCTTTTATAGGAATCAACAAGGAGTTGAACTTTGAGTTCGCCTGATATTGTTGCCTATTGACCTAAATAAAACCTATATATATTCAAAGAAGTTGTGCTTTGATATCTACAAATCAACATAAGTTTTTTAAGTTTCAAAAAATAATGAAAAAAAGAATAATATAATAATGTTTTGAGATAGGAGCATAGGAATCGAATAGAAAAATATATCAACATAAAAGAAAATAGGACGCTTTGTACCTTGGAATACCCAAAATCACAAATCTTTAGCCGAGGTGCTGGGCTACCATCTAAAAGTGTGTTCTCCAGTTTCAAGTCACGATGACATATTTGCTACAAAAGCATAAATTATAATTCATCGAAAACAAATATACACACACATAAATAGATAGAGGTGGCATTGGTATAGAAACAAAACTATAAATACCATATTATGACAGTAACTGACTCCTGATATGAGTTGCTGGAAGAAGAAACGCGCCTGTAACACAAGAACCATTGATGCTTTCATACAAAACCAAAGCACATATACAAGTTGAAGTGAGTGCATTAGGAATGAACCTCATCTTCAGGGAACCGGCCAACATTACATATCCGCTCAAACAGCTCTCCTCCAGATGCATATTCCATTACAATGGCCAGATGTGTTGGTGTCAAAATGACCTGGAGATCAAGTGAAAGCTCATAATTAAGAACACAATTTCTCAACATAACCTCTACTTTAAAAACATTATTTTTGAGGATGAACAAACCTCTTTGAATCTGACAATATTGGGATGCCTCAGTGATCGGTGGTTAATAATTTCCCTTTGTACATTTTCGTCTATCTGTTGGATTCATGATAAAAGAATTATTTACAATCAGAAAGATAAGATAACACTCTAGTCAACAACCTGAAAAATTACGGATGGATATATGCAGAAATAAGATTCACCAAGAGTCAAAACCACCATACAGAAGCAAGAAAGTATAATCTTAAGTAGATGGAGACAAACTTATGCAAGCCGAAATTTGCTGGTTATTTCATGTGCATACATTCAAACCAAACTAGCCATTTGCTTATTGAAAGTGTCATACTTTGATCTCTGGTCCTCTTTCAGTAAGTTTGTACACAAGAACAATTGACTTTTTTATCTCTAAAATCGGAAGTGTCATACTTTGATCTCGGGTCTTCTTTCAGTAAGTTGTACACAAGAACAATTGGCTTTTTTATCTTTAAAAACCACATGGACCATGTTTTACACCTATGTGATCCTTCTTGGATTATATGTTACGCGGTGTTTTTAATACTTGTAATTCAGCATCAAGCACTACCTAATAATTGTTGGGCTGATTTAGTTTTCCTCTTTTATTCCAGAAACTTGATGAACTGGTACAATTTATGAGCTCCTATTCAGTCTCAACTGCAAGAAGCAACACTAGTACCAATCTACCATATTCATCAAACTTATACCTAAAAACAAATAAGAAATCCGAGACTTATCCAAAACCATGAAGTCCTGAGTTCAATAATCTCTGTTTATTAATTCTCTGCTACCCCCTTCTTCTGGCCCTGTTTTCAGCCTCCAATCACAAGATAAGATTGAATTCCTATTAGAGCTCAAGGAAACAGTTCAATTCAATTTCAACAATCTACTCATGATCAACGGCAAGAAAACAATTGAAAAATGTTGACAGAACTTAACTTCAACCAGAAAAATATTAGAAAATTCATAGAATTGAAAATTAGATACTCAATTTGAATATAAACACTGACCTTCTCACCTCTCTCGATGTACTTGACTGCAACAAGCTCGTTAGTTTGCTTATCCTTCATCAACCTTGCCACCCCAAAATTACCGGAACCAATGTCTTTCACCAGCTCGTAGCGATCACTATCGTGCATGATAGGCAAATCCATACCCGGACCCACCGTAAGCGCAGATCGATCCATCTTATTCTTCACCAATACTCAAAACCCTAACAAAGCAAAGCTCTTCCAATCCTTCAAACCTCTAACTCACATTACAATCATCCACGTAAACAAAAAATCTAGTCTAAATTCATTTCATGGCGGAATTCATCAAAACCAGAGAGTTGGACAACGTGGCAAAAGAGCGATCACACGGATCGGAGAGAAAAGTTGTATGATTTTTGGTTGGGGAATAGAGATAGAGATGGAACACGGAAAGTGAGGTGAAACCCCGTGAAGCTTTTACGTGTACAACCACAAACACTCAACAAAAATTAGGGTTTTAATAAAATAATAGCGATGGCTCAGATATAGGTGGTGATGACGATAATAATAATAATAACAACAACAATAATAGCAGTGGCATATGATATGATGCTACCTTGTTAATAAATTACTTGCAATATATATATATATATATATATATATATATATATATATATATATATGAAGTGAGCTCGTGAAGATTGTTGCTTTTTTGCTTCACTTTCTCCTCTCTAAAACAGCTACATAGTCGCTGTGTGTTGTGAGGAAGACATATTTTAGTGGTAGTTTACTCCCAAGACCCAGAAAATGGTTGTGTGTTTGGATTGGAGCTCCTGTTAAAACCCGATTATCCTTATTTTAAATTTAAATTAAATTTAGGGTCGTTTTTTCTTCTCTAAATTTATTGGAAAATAAATAATGAGGCCACCTAAATTAGAGTGATATTCAAGGGGATCCAAATTTTTTTTAATTTGGTGGTACCATATAATATAATATGGACAAAAAATAATTACAAAATACATTGTTTTTATCGACGTGTCTTTACTTTTTTTTATCAACGTTCAATATTGTCCAATGTGTTTGTAGCCTAATTCCATCGCTTCGAGGATTATTAAAGTTTTTTTGCTTGATTTCGAGAAACTTTTACGTTTTTTTATCGATTTTGAGGGATTTTTTCGGTAGATTTCAAGAGTTCTTTTTTTCGGTTTTTGGTTTATTTCAAAGGCCTTTTTTCGGTTTTTTGATTGATTACGAGCAGTGGATCCAGAATTTTTTCCTGGTGGGGGCACCTCTAAGATGGATTAAAGGGCCGCAAAGTCGTCCGATATATTTTTAGCTTAATTCCATCGTTTCGAAGAATTTTTAAAGTTTTATTGGTTGATTTCATGGATTTCTAAGTTTTTTTTGACGATTTTGAGGGACTTTTTGTTTTTTTTTTGGTTGATTTTGAGAGTTTTTTTGGTTTTTTGATTGATTTCAAGGTACTTTTTTTGATTGATGGGGTCCCATATGAAAATTCAGTGGGGGGGAGGAGGGGGGGGGGGCTATGGTAGAAATTAAAAAAAAAATTGTTTTTAACCTTAAAAAATTGGTTTTTTGAGTTTTTGACTGGGGTCCTTTCCCCCACCTTTTATACTCTAAGTCTGCCACTGATTACGAGGTACGGTTGCACCTTCTTGAACTTTTGAATATCATACGGTGACACCTTCTAAACCGATTCGGTTGCACCTTTCATAAACATAAAAAATTTAACCTTTCAATAGATAGATAATATGGTGGCACATGCCATTGTTGGTCCTTCTTTGGGTCCGTCCATGGTCATATTTACTATGCCTTTTTTACATCCTTATCTTTTGCACTCTTGTTATGGTAAAGGACTCATTGTTTTCCCCCACATGCTGATGTAACCGGACATGATTATAAGTTTCAGTTTCTGTTGTTGAGAAGCATCTTAGATCTATTTATTTATTTCTCTTTGCACTTTTTATTTGATACTCTTACACATTTTCATTCTTGCTTCGTTTTCTATTTTTCTAAATATGTTTTTAAGATTAATATGAGTTTTTATATTAGGCAAATTTGCTAACTATTTGTAAGTTGCCAAGGCTTTGATTTTTCTAATTTTATAGTGTTAATTTTTTCAAGTTGATATTCATGTTGGAAAAACAATTTGTACACAGTTGGGTTTCTGTTGATCCCAGTTATGATGTTCTTTAACTTGATTTAACCTTTTACTACACACAGATTGATTAAATAGAGTGCGAAAGCGTTTAAGATGTGTACAAAAGATTGAACATGCAAGGTAGTAAACACACAAGTAATTAATGAACAGGAAGTAAAGAAGAACACCAAGAACACGCACTGGTATGTACAAATATGCTCAAGGATTATACAGACTACTATGTTTTTGTGTGTGCTCTTCTGTTCACTGTTTTCAAACACTAAGGTGGTGCTCCCTTAATATACAAGAAGGATGCACCCCTTAGTACAAGACAAAAACTGACATTCCACATAAGGAATGCCACCTGTAAAGTACACATCGTGGGACGCCCATTACTTGATCATGTGGATCTTCGTACAGCAGGTTTCACGTGCTTGGCACGTGGTCTTGTCTTAAGCCATTCAGCACAATTCCAACACTGACCTCCAGAGGTTAGCCTTCACAGAGGCTCTGTGAGTGATCACAGAGGCTCTGTGATCTGAGTATCATTATCAGGTTTGTCCTCTAGAGCGTCTTCTGCGGAGTAGTCTTCTGAGCTGTGCATCCACATATGGTGACTTGGCAGACAACAGAAGTTTCTATACTTAGCCTATTTTTCAACACTTCCAATCTTGGTAGATGGAGCTAACAATCTCCCCCTAAGTGATGAAAAATAAAATTTTGAATTTTGAGGTGTTGGCTAAGCTAGAAACAAAAAGAGGTGAAAGGAACTCAACCTCTGAAAAACGATATTCATTCATAAAAGAAAAATGCCAAAAGGCAATTACATTAAGCATCAAAATACATGAATGAACAACAAAAGATTACAGAAGTCATTGGGGAAAATCATTTATCGGGTTGGTAAAGCTTTCAGCTAGAGTTCTCTTCATTGATAGAATGAGTTCCCTGTACTTCAGTTGAGCATCAATCTGTCCGATCATTGTCTCTGCAGGTCCCACTTGTACAGTCTCTGTGCCCTTCTTCCTCAGAATCGTGTTCTTTATCTTCAGCAGAGTGTTGTTCGAGTACTTGTGACTTTGATTTGGCCTGTACATCTTCTTAAGCCCATCATCGTCTTTGTAGATGAACCCGAACTCAGGCTCTGTGATTAGAGAGTTTGATGGAACGTTTTCGATTCCGGGGAATTGGTCATTTGGTTTGGTGATCGATAGCTTCTCGACTCCGAGTAGCAGAGCTACTTCGAAATCCATTTTTCTATGATATCTGACATGTTCGCGCATCACTTCCTTGATCCTGCCATTTGCTATCATGTACTCCTTTCGCTTTTCAAGTCTTTGCTCTGTGAAGGCATGTAGTTGAGGAAGGTCGTAGGCGCAGAGGTTCTTTAGGTCTGCATCTGTGAACGTGTACTGCTTCCCATCTTTTCTCTCAACTAAGTACTTAGCATACATGATTGACTTGTTGGCGAAGGAGTGCAGAGAGATCCCCATTACAGTCTTTATATCTTCTGTGGAGAACACTTCATTCCTTTCTTGTGCAGTTTGCTCAAAACGTCTTATGATGTCCTCTTTGATTAGGGGATGCAAGTTCGGTGTGCTAAGAAGACAGCCTCGGGCTCTGCGCTGTAAAGATAGGTGTGAATGTTCTCTTGGAACTTGAGTTCTTTTGGTGGAGGCCTTGGGATAGGAATTCTCATGGCGTCCATCGATTTAACAATCTCTTTCACTCTGTCCTCTTGATGTTTCTGCTCTAAGGGTTGTTCTGAGGTCTTTTTCTTGTCAGGTTTAGAGATGTTTTGATCTTTGTTCCGTGGAGAGGTCTCTAAAGTATCTGCAACGTTTACTGGATCAAGGCTTTGAAACTGTACAGCGGGTGTGGGTGCAGTGGACATAAGTTCAGGACTTGAAGGTTCTACAAACTATGTGAGTCCTTCTGCGATCTGTTCAGAGCCCACACTCACCTTTCCCTTCAGTGACACTGCAGAGGTTGTTCCTTGGACAATTGGAGAAGTCGGTATTGGGTCCTCAGAGGCATAGGGCATGAGGTTCTGTGTTTTGTGTGTCTTTGAAGATGTTCTTTGTAGGGGTAGGGCTTGAAGAGGAGTGGCAGAGATGACAGGTGCTTTTGGTGTTAAGGCCTTCTCCCCCTCATGATGGCCAGGGCCAGGGGCATCTGGATCCTGGTCCTCATGTCTCGACACCTTCTGCGAGGCCTCCGCTTAGCAAGTAGCCGGGGACTTTCTCTTTTTCCTTTTGCAGAGGTGTTCATCAACATGTTTATTGATCTTCTGTAGAGCGTCCCCTGCGGCCATTGATAGCTCATTGATTTCCAAGTCAGACTTGAACCGAAATGTGGCTACGGTCAGTCATTGGAGTGTGCAATGATGGATTTACCACAAGCTTGAAGGTCAGCTCTGGTCGCGCAGTTTGTTTTGAGGGCATGCAGAGCTTCAGTATTGGCTTTTAGGGCCTCTGCAAGAGTTTGAGAGTTGGCTTGGGACTCTCTGGAGATAGAGTTTTGCAACTCGTTAAGTTTTGTGAGCACCATGTTAGCAAAGGCTTTAAACTCGCCCTTTGTGACAAAAGTGTCAGGGGTAACCTCTGGAACAACACATGTTCCAGATTTAGCCAACGAGTCTTTGGCACCCATAGAGCCTGTGGGGATGTTGAGCTATGAGGGATTTCCTTCCAATCCTCGATGTTCCACAGAGGAAACATCTATGGAAGTTCTGTCAACATGTTCTTTGGGGGAGGGTTCAGAGACTCCCTTAAGATCTATGTTGAATGGATCATGTGGTTGTTCTAGAGCCACAAAATCATCGTGTTCTTTCACCACCAACTCTGAAGTGGTTTGGGTGTCACTCTTGTGTGTGACAGAGGTAACGAATACCTCTGTGTGTGGAAGAGATGTGTCCTGGGGCGAATGGACACGCAGAGCAACACTCTCACCCTTTTGAGAGGGTGAGGTGGGTTTGGTTTCCCCGGTTTTGGATGGTACAGAGGATGAAGGAATATCCTCTGTCCGGTCGGCTAGGGTTCGGTTTGGACTGTGCAGTCCTGTTTCAATACCCCTCTGCACTAGAACTGCAGGGGTAGAGGTGTGGGTTGCACTGGGAGTTGGTTTTGGTTGTGTACCCATGGCATCTTTTTCTCCTATCTCCTTCTCCAAATATTTTTCACCCTCATCTTCAGAGCTTGAAAGCCCCGTGACATCTTGTACCTCAATGTTCGCGGTTTCACCCAATCCCACAGAGTGTTGTTGTTAAATTTCCATTGCTATGTCCATTGTGACATGAAGAGGGCTGGGTGATTTTTCTTCTGAGCTTTCAAGGATCACCATTTTCCTTCTCCTCTGCAGAGGTTGTTCGGACTCTGCAGGTTCATTCACGTCAAGGGAAGGGACAGGTTCAGAGGTTGCTGCCTTGGTCACTTTCTTAGCCTTCTTCTTTGGCTTGACAACCTCTGTAGGTGACTTTGGAGTCTCTTCTTCTGCGACTCTCTTCTTGGGTGTCCTTTTCTTTTTATGCTTCTTTTCTCGTTTCTCAACTACAACTTCTGTCCGAACTTCAGCTCCTTCACCCTCCTCTGTTCTAACTTTAGCTCCCTCACCTATCTCTGTCCTAAGGTAAACAACTATCTCACCCACTTGGAATCCTACACGTGGGGGGGGGGGTTGCAGGACTCGTTTCAGGAGTCCTGTGCCCACGAATGTAAGTTCTCACCCCATCTTCACTACCCAGGTAGGCCAAAATACGGGCTGGCAGAGGTCTTGCTCCAGGATACCCAGTTTTTAGAACAGTGGGCTTGTGCGACTTCATGTCATAGACTTTGATCATCTTACCCTCTGCAGGTAACTTCCCTTCTCCTATTAGAGCATCTCCTAGCAGAAGTGCAAAGAACCTGTTGAAAACAAGATTTTTGGGCTCTATGCCTCGAGCTTGGTCCTGTTGCTTGGCTATGACCGCATTTCTGATCTCCCTGAAAATAAGTGTTGCATAATCCAGAGGCAAATCGTAGTACATACCATACATTATTGCAAGTATGGTATGGCTAGATTGGTCAGGACTGCCTACCTTGCAAGTCAAGTAGCGATTTAGGATAGAGAAGAGAATGTTCCACAGAGGTGGAAGGTTCTGTCGTCTGAAGTCGGTTCTTTTGGAAATCGGTGCTGCGTACCCTATGAATCTGAGAAACTCTAGGATTTCATCGTCAGAGGGTTCGTCAGAGTATTTTAACAGGTTCAGCTGGGTCTTGGTGGGAAGCTCGAATACCTCTGCGACCCTTCTGCGGTTTATACCAAGGTCTAGTATTTGAGTAGTGGAAGGATGAGTGGCATAACCCATGCCACAGTAGCCATAACGATCTAGTTTTTCATGCTTAGCACTCAACCAGAATTGTTGAATGTAAGTTTCAGGATTATCAGTTCTTTTTAGGGTTAGGGCTTTTGTGAGGATGTGGTTCTTCAGGATTTGAAGTAAAGGAGCAGCTTCCTCAGGATATCCCTTGGGTTCCAAGACAACATAGTGATTGTTAGGCTTGAGATTCAGTTTCCTGGAGTGGTAATCATGGTGTGTGAAGGAGGGCATTCTGCTTGTTAGGACATGTTCTTGTTCAACAGAATGGGAATCGGCCTTTTTGGCTTCAGAATGCATCGAGTTGTTTGATTTAGAAGAACCCTTGGATTTCTTGGAGGAAGCAGATTGAGATGGCATGGAAATAGAAGAACAATCGATCCTTTGCAGAAAAGTTCTTGAGAAAAAGAAGATAGCAGGTAAAAAGAAAACGAACGAGAAGAGGGGTTTATTTATACAGAGAGGGTGGGTAGAAAGAATTAGCGGTAAAAGATAAATATTTGAAATCCGTCATGAGTGGTAACGGATAAGAGGCCGTTTTTGAAAAACGACGGTACAGGTTACGAACCAATACAATATTGCCACGTCAGATGATGGCGGTGCACGATCTAGGACGTGCGCCACCCTATTCTCACGCGCGTGGCATTTGCTATTGTCACATGACAGTGACGTTCAAGAAATAACCCGCAGCAAATGACCTGAATTTCAAGTGATGGGAATGACAGAAGCTCTGAGGATAAGAGGCTTCTGAGGTCATAGGCAAGGATGTGATTAACAGAGCATTTTAAGAGGGAGGAAAGTGCGATGAAATGATCGAGTTCTTTTTAAAGTGCATTTGGTCAAACATCCTCAGTGACAGATCGCAGAGGCTCTGCGGTCGACCTCAAAGGTTCTGAGACCAAAAATTTCCTTTTTAGGAAAGATTTTCAAAGATTTGATCATTTCAAAGTTTTGACAGAAATCTGGGTACAAAGTGGGATTTTTCTGAGTACATAGTGCTCGAGAAAGAGTTTTGACCCTTGGTTCAGATGGACTAACCTCACTCTGTAGTTTGTGTTGCACAGACTGTCTTGCTCCCCCTTGATATCGGGCCTGTCTTGCTCCCCCTTCAACTATGCTTGGATCATATAAGGATAAGATTTGCACAAGACATAGATTCGCGGAAAATAATACATAATAAAGAAAGCATAAGAGACTATTTACAAACAGGGAATATGTTACAGAAGTAAATATGTACAACAGAGGCTCTGTGCAAGGGTACAGAGGCTCTGTGGTGAACTCATGTTGAGCATACCAATCTTGCCAACTAAAAAAGTGAATCTTTTCTCATCCAATGCCTTCGTGAAAAGGTCGGCAAGCTGGTAGTCTGTGGGCACAAAGTACATCTCTATTTGTTGGGTCTGAAAGATGTCAAGGATGGATACTACTGTTGAATGTGTTAATATTGCTAGTTCAACTTAGTTAGTACTTCTGAAGTTAATGCTGCTAGAAGAACTTAGTTAATACTTCTGAAGTTAATACTGCTAGAAGAACTTAGTTAATACTTCTGAAGTTAATGCTGCTGGAACAAAGTTAGTGCTGCTCTTCATGGTTAGTACTGCTGGAGTTACTACTGCTAAGAGATTAATGCTGCTTATGATTAATACTGCTTATAAGATGGAGATCTGTATGGAAAGGATGACAGCTGGATAAACTGAAGATATTCATGGAAGCTTAGAGATAATGATGGAAGATATTCTGGAGATATTGTATAAATTGTAATTATCTTTTATCTTCAGTATATATATTGTATTGTTTAGAATAGTGAGATAACTTTTTGATATAATTATTCATTCTATGTTTTAGTTCTAGAAAAAAAAAACCTCAAGGCATAGTTCCTGATACTAGAGAAGTAGAATTCGTCTTGAAAGAGCTTGTTCTTCAAGATTGAGGTTGTGTGTGTAATCTTGTGATTTTAATACAAGTTTACAAGTTGTTAATCATATACTGTTTGTTTACTGTTACATTGAATATCAAAGTGTTTTTCCGCAACTTCTTTGATATTGTTTCTGAGACTTTATTCTTGTTGAGAATTAGATCCTGACAAGTGGTATAAGAGCCTGTTCTCTCAGAAACATCTATTCATTCATCATGGAAAACTTTGCAGAATCAAACAGTACTCTAGTCTCAAAGGTTCCAATGCTTAGACCCAATGAATTCGATATGTGGAAGATCAGAATCAAGCAGTACATACTCCTCACTGACTATTCTATGTGGGATATCATAGAGAATGGTCCTTCTGAAGCAGGAAAGATTGGTGCAGATGGAAAGAGAACTCCACCAAAAACTGATGCAGAAAGAAAGGCTAAACAGACAGAGATGAAAGCCTTGAGCACTTTGCTCTTGGCTATCCCCAATGAATATCAACATCAGTTCTGCAACTGCACTGATGTAGAGATGCTCTGGAATGCTCTAGAGAAGAGATTCTCAGGTACCAAAAGTACCAAGAGAAATCAGAAAGCCATTCTGAAGCAACAATATGAGAACTTTATGTCAACCAACAATGAGTCCATGACTCAAACTTTTGACAGGTTCAACAAGCTTATTGGTGAACTTGCTACAGTGGGAGTACAAATTGATCAAGATGATCTGAACAGAAAGTTTCTAAGGTCCCTGAGTGATGAATGGACCATGTATACTGTGGCTTTCAGACAGAATGATCAACTGGAAGAAAAGGAACTTGATGATCTATATAATGATCTAAGAGTTTTTGAATCTGAGGTAGAGGCTAAGAAGAGGCCTTCTGGATATGTTCACAATGCTGCACTCCTTTCAGCATCAACTGATTCTACTTCCAACTCTGAATCAGTTAGTGCTGCCAATGGAGCAACTCAAGAGAAAGGCACTGAAACTGTATTTGAAGCCTTTCTAGCAAGTCATGGAAACTCTTCTCTCATTAATGATGACTTGGAACAACTCCATCCAGATGATCTTGAAGAGATGGACATTAAATGGCAGATGGCCATGCTCTCTATGAGAGTTAAGAAGTTCATCAAAAGAACTGGAAGGAAGAACTTCTCACAAAGAAGAGAAGATGGAGCAGGTTTTGACAAGTCAAAGGTGGAATGCTATAAATGCCATCAGAAGGGACACTTTGCTAGAGAATGCAGAAGTGGAATGCCTCAAAACAATAACCACCAACAAGCTCAATCTGGAAGCTTCAATAATAACAGAAACTCTGCACAAGCCCTTGTCTCTCAACAAGGCATGGGGTTTGATTGGAGTGATCAAGCTGAAGAGGCCATCCAGAACCAAGCTCTAATGGCAGAGGTGTCTGATCTCCCAACAGAGGTAACTTCCAATCTTTGTTCTCAAAATTGCATTAACACTGTTAAAAGGTATAGGGATCACAATCAGAACATGAGTGATGACCTTAAAAGATTGGAAAAGGACATAAAAGATTATGTGAGGATAGTTGAGAGATTTGAAGAGCAGATTAAGGGTTTTCAAGCCAATGAGCTTCAACACTCTTATGACACAAACTACTGGAAGTGGGAGAAGAATGACTTAGAACTTCAACTGACCAGATCCAAAGAAGAGAGTGAAAAGCTAAGAGTTGAACTAGCTAAAGTCAAGCTAGATGTAGAAAAGTTTTCCAATGCCTCTAAAGCTATGGATTCTTTACTACAATCTCAGATTCATGATAAACTGAGAAGAGGAATAGGGTACAATACCACACCACCACCCTATAACAACAACTACATCCCTCCTAGTTCAGATTTGTTAGAAACAAAGGATAGGAAGGACCTACCTAAGGGAGCCACTGAGATAGATCCCTTAGATGAAGTAGTTGTTAAGGATAAAACTGAGAAAGAAGTTGTCAAGGATAAAGACAACACTGTGAGTGGTGAGATTCCTATAAAAAACCACATAATCACCAATGAGGGATGTGGAAAGCATTGGATCAAGTCCAATGAGATAGAGAAGACTGAGGGAAAGAACAAGAAGGTTCATTATAAGCAGACCACTGTTGTGAACCCTATCCCTTGCAAGCAGTGTGCATGCAATAAATTTGAGCCCCAAAAACATGATAAACCAAGGGGAAATCAGAGAAACTGGAATAATCAGTGGGCACAAAAACAAGGAGTTGATTTGAGTAAAATCAATAGACCAAAACCTTGTTTTATCTGTGGCAAATTGAATCATCTTGCCAAACACTGTTATTTCAACCCTATCAACCAAAGAGTCACTTTTCAAAGAAAACCACAAAACTCTTTTGGTTATAGGAATAAAAGAAGGAATCAATTGGCTGAGAAAAGAGCACCTTTAAAGTCTCATGCTCAGAACAAGTTTGCTAATACAAAGAAAAATACTCCAAATAAGCCAAGGAGTAATTTAAAGACAAAGAAAGCAAACAACTTTGTTCAAGTTTGGGTTCCAATTGCAAAGAAACCTGTTAGTACTGCTATCCCAGATAGTACTGCTAACAAGAATAGTGCTGCTAACTTGATTAGTACTACTAACCAAGTTAGTACTGCTAACAAGGCTAGTGCTGCTTCTAGTAGTAATGCAGCCAAGCCTATAATCTTGACAAAGTACTCCAGTCATGAGATTCCTAAACAACTCATTCAGACCAAACTGACAGATTATATAAATGAGAAAGGACAACCCAAGACCACTTTGGCTTGGGTCCCATCAAAGACTAACTGATTTATCAAGTGTGCAGGGCAATCAAAAGATCAAGAGGAAGAGCATTTGGAATGAAGATAATGGTTGCTCTTGGCACATAACAAGGAACATGGACTGCCTTCAAATTCTTTAAAAGATTTGATGGAGGACATGTTACTTCTGATCCAGCAGAAGGTAAGAAAAGTGAAAAAGGTTGCTAATACTGAAAGGTAGTTAGTACTTCTAGTTCAGTGAATACTGTCAGACTGTGTTATTGCTGCTGGTATGTGTTACTACTGCCAGTCTGTGTTAATGCTGCTGATAAGTGTTACTACTGCTAATGTAAGTTTTCTATACCTAAAATGATCTTCAATAATTTAATGTCAAACCTGGATATCAATCAAAAAGCTTTTATCTGTATCCAAGGTTTGTACAAGAAGTACTTAATGATGAATTGATGAACATACCTCACTTTGATGAGGTATATGTACCTAAACCCCCTAAAGGCAAGGTTTTCTCAAACATGAGAAGATCTGCTAGGGACTCGGAAGGAGTTGACACACCATTGTTCTCTACAATGATGGTGATGTCCCACAATCAAGAAGGTAAGGCATCAGGGTCAAAGCCCTCATTAGACCAACCCACTGATGACCTATCCACACCTTCCACTACAAAGCATAAATCTTCAGATTCCTTTTGTCAAACCAACATTCCCCATTATCATACTATATAAGGAAAAGATACAGAAGGTTCCTTCCCTTCTTGTATCTTCAACCTCAAAACCTACAAGCCCTCTGATGGAGCATTTTTCATCAGAGAATATCCAAAGGGAAACCATAGAGGTGTCTCCCAACCTCAAGAAGGTGCTCAATAAGGAGATGCAAGAGCATATGGGTTGTAAGGCTCACACTACTGACTTTGCACAAAGTGCAGGACAAGACAGTGTGAACATATCTAAGACCTTCCCCATGGCAACTTTAGATGAGTAATTATCTAAAGGTCCCAGGTGCCAAGAAACCAAGGGAGTAGAAGGTGCTTCTGCTAGGCAGAAGATCTCTACTAAAAGATCCAAGGATCCTTCAAAGGTGGTAAACACACCTAAAGGAGGTGAGGACAGCTTAACTACAAAGAATTGATGGATACACTTGGTACAATTAGTCTGAAAGTTCATAATCAAATTATGGAGATAAAAGAGATGAAAAGGTGATCACTTCTTATGACTAGCAGATAGATCATTTCAAGAAGCTGGTACTGAAAAAGAAGATAATTAAAGTTTGTATGAAATCTTATTTTGAGGGGGAGATAAGTGAAGAAGCTGAAACAAAGCAGTAACTACATCAGAAACAGAAAAGAAGATAACAGTAGAAACAGAAAAGAAGATAACAGCAGAAACTGAATCAAGAAGAACTAGAAATTACAGAAAGTTTTGAAATTATCATAAAGACCTTATGCTGAAGAACTTAACTTCTCAGTTTTGAAAAGTTAAGTTAGGGGGAGATTGTTGGGTCTGAAAGATGTCAAGGATGGATACTACTGTTGAATGTGTTAATATTGCTAGTTCAACTTAGTTAATACTTCTGAAGTTAATGCTGCTAGAAGAACTTAGTTAATACTTCTGAAGTTAATGCTGCTGGAACAAAGTTAGTGCTGCTCTTCATGGTTAGTACTGCTGGAGTTACTACTGCTAAGAGATTAATACTGCTCAGAGTATTAATGCTGCTTATGATTAATACTGCTTATAAGATGGAGATCTGTATGGAAAGGATGACAGCTGGATAAACTGAAGATATTCATGGAAGCTTAGAGATAATGATGGAAGATATTCTGGAGATATTGTATAAATTGTAATTATCTTTTATCTTCAGTATATATATTGTATTGTTTAGAATAGTGAGATAACTTTTTGATATAATTATTCATTCTATGTTTTAGTTCTAGAAAAAAAAAACCTCAAGGCATAGTTCCTAATACTAGAGAAGTAGAATTCGTCTTGAAAGAGCTTGTTCTTCAAGATTGAGGTTGTGTGTGTAATCTTGTGATTTTAATACAAGTTTACAAGTTGTTAATCATATACTGTTTGTTTACTGTTACATTGAATATCAAAGTGTTTTTCCGCAACTTCTTTGATATTGTTTCTGAGACTTTATTCTTGTTGAGAATTAGATCCTGACACTATTGTTCCATGCTCCACATGATGTTTCAGAAAGTGATACCTGATATCGATATGCTTGGTCTTAGAGTGCTGCACGGGATTGGCGGAGATCGCAATGGCACTTTTGGAGTCACAGAGGATGGGGATTTTTTCGATATCAAATCCATAGTCTCTAAGTTGGGTCCTCATCCACAGAACTTGGGAACAACAACTGGCAGCAGCAACATATTATGCTTCTACCGTAGAGGTTGAGACACTGTTCTGCTTCTTGGAAGTCCAACTTACAAGTTTCCCTCCAAGAAATTGGCAACTCCTAGAGGTACTTTTTTTGTTGAGCTTGCATCCTCCATAGTCTGAATCTGTATAAGCCATGAGATCAAAGCCAGAGTTCTCCGGATACCAGATGCCAAGATTCTTGGTCCCTTTTAGGTATCTGAAGATCCTCTTGACAGAATAAAGATGAGATTCTTTGGGGTTAGCTTGAAATCTTGCACATAGACATGTGGCAAACATTATATCAGGTCTACTCGCGGTTAAGTACAATAGAGATCCTATCATTCCTATGTAGAGTTTAAACTCCACAGATTTGCCCTCTGGATCTGCATGGAGCTTGGATCCAGTGACCATAGGAGTTTTCATTGGTGAAGAGTCAGAGAGCTTGTATTTTTCAAGTATGTCAGAGACATATTTTGATTGGTTTATGAAGATACCCTCTGTGGTTTGTTTGACTTGCAATCCTAAGAAGAATGTAAGTTCTCCCATCATGCTCATCTCAAACTCACTTTTCATCAATGACTCGAACTTTTTGCAATATAAATCATTTGTAGACCCAAAAATAATGTCATCGACATAAATTTGTACAAGTAGAATCTCACCTTTTCTCTTCTTATAGAATAAAGTCGTATCAGTTGTACCTCTTTCGAAACCGTTTGTAAGAAGGAAGTTTGAAAGTCTGTCGTACCATGCTCTGGGGGCTTGTTTCAGTCCATACAGAGCCTTGTCCAGAAAGTAGACGTGATTTGGGTATTTAGAGTTTTCAAACCCTGGTGGTTGTTGGACATATACTTCTTATTGAATCTGCCCATTCAGAAAGGCTGACTTGACATCCATTTGATATACTTAAAAACCTCTGTGGGCGGCAAAAGCAAGAAAGATTCTTATTGCTTCGAGTCGTGCCTAAGGGGCAAAGGTTTCTTCATAGTCAATGCCTTTCTCTTGACAATATCCCTTGGCCACCAGTCTTGCTTTGTTTCTGACCACCACACCGTCTTCATCCTTTTTATTTCTGAAGACCCATTTGGTTCCTATAGCCGTTTTGCCTTTTGGCAGAGGCACTAGGGTCCATACTTCGTTCCTCTCAAACTGCAGAAGCTCCTCTTGCATAGCTTCTACCCAGTTTGGGTCTTCAAGGGCTTCGGATATCTTTTTGGGTTCGATGATACTTACAAAATTTATATAGTAACAAAAATTTGCAGTACTTGATCGAGTTTGAACCTTGTCAGATGGGTCACCTATTACTTGGCTCTGTGGGTGACTTTTGGTCCATTTGATCATTCGAGGCAGTTGATCATTTGAAACTTCTGTGGTTAGCTCAGGAGCATGTTCATCTTGATTTAGATCATTCTCTGTTGAGAGGAATTGATCATTCGTACTTGCCACTGGACTTGGTTGTTCATCATGAATTGAGGTAGAGACCTCTGCGGATCCTTGATCTGGTGTTGACCCTTCAGAGTGATTTTGAACATGACCATGATTTTGACTGAGCTTGGGGCCTTGATTCGCATTGTCCTCTGAGTGCTCCCCCTCGATGGTTGCACCTGCAATATTACTGGAAGAGGGTGAAGCATTACTAGGACCAGTCAGAGAAGTACCTGTTTGGTTCTCAGAGGGTTCGGCTTCAAAGGCTCTGCGGTCACCTTTAGAGGGTTCATCATCATTAAACATCTCTTCAAATAGATGATGAAGATCATTTGTTCGTGATGACCCACCAGAATCTTCATCTTGAAGTTTGAGTCCTGAGCTGATTTGCTCAGAAGTCACCTGAAAAGAGTCATCAAATGAAACATTAATACTTTCAAGTATATGTTTGGATTTGAGTACATAGACTCTGTATGCCTTGGAGTTGGATGAATAGCCAACAAATTTGGCTTCATCGACTTTGGGACTGAATTTCCCTATTTGTTCTCTGTCGTTCAACACAAAGTATCTGCAGCCGAAGACATGGAAGTACTTGATGTTCGGCTTCCTCTGGTGTAGTAAGTGGTATGGTGTTTTTGCATGCCTCTTCACTATTAGAGAACGATTTTGGGTGAAGCATGCGGTTGAAATGGCTTTTGCCCAGAACGAAATAGAGATCCCTGGAGTAGTGAGCATAGTTCTTGCGGCTTCCACTAGTGTTTTGTTCTTTCGTTCAACAACATCGTTTTGTTGTGGAGTACTTGCGGCAGATAAGTTCTGTGATATGCCTTATGTCGAAAGATAGGCTTCAATGGTTGAATTCCTAAACTCTGTGCCATTATCACTTCGGATTCTCTGTACCCTGCAGTCATAAAGAACTTGTATTCTCTTGATAAGATTGATTAGTACTTCAGGAACATCTGATTTCTTTCGAACGAATTCAACCCAAGTATATCTAGAGAATTCATCTATGAGTACAAGGATGTACTTCTTGCCACCAAGACTTTGCACAGATATAGGACCACAGAGGTCAACATGAAGCATCTGCAGAGGTCTGGTGCAAGATATGTCAGACTTAGTTTTGTGGCCAGCCCTTTTGAGTTTGCCCATCTCACAAGCTAAACATAGATGATCCTTGTCGAATCTAATACTTGGTAGACCACTTACCAGGTCTAGTTTTACACGTTTGTCAAGTGTGTGAAAGTTTAGATGACAGAACCTGTTGTGCCAGAGCCAAGCTTCTTCATTCTTACTTGAGACTAAGCAGAGTTTTTCTTCTCTGTTAGGTGATTTAAAGTCCATGAGCTATAGATCACCCCGTCTTTTGGCTCGCAGAAGCTCTGTGGTTGTATCTTCCTTCAACTTAGAGCAGTATTGTTTTTTAAACATCACATCGAGTCCATTGTCATAGAGTTGACTTATACTCAGTAGGTTGTGCTTGAGGCCATCCACGTAGGCAACTCTGTTGACATCGATGTCTCCTTTGGCAATGACTCCATAGCCTTTTATTTGTCCCTTTTTGTTATCTCCAAAAGTTACAGATCCTCCACCAAGTTTCTCTTTGTAGGAGGAAAGCAACCCTCTGTCGCCAGTCATGTGTCTTGAGCACCCGGAGTCTAGGTACCAAATGGGCACATGCTGTTTCTTCTGTGGACAGATTAGAGAGTTTTAGGTACCCATTTCCAAATGGGTCCATTTTTGTTAGGAGGCTGTGAAGATGCCTTAGCATCTTTGGTTTTGGATTTATCCTCATTTGTAGAGGTACCAGATTGTCTCTTCTCACCCTTGAATTTTGCATTCTTGGATTTGGGGTGAGATATGAGATAGGAGGGCCTCGAGAAATGTTGATTTAAAGCATGCATAAGATCAAAACATTTACAATGATGAACATTGGAGGCAAGCTTTTTAAAAGTTTCATTAAAATTGTCAAAGGAGGGTACAGAGCAAACTTTACTACAACCCATTTTAGATTTGGGTTTCTTTTTACAGAAAGCTTTGTCTAATCTAGGTTGAGTTTTTTCAGAAACTCCTCTTGAGTGGCTCTTAGATTGTACTCTCCTTTGATCTTCTTTCCTTGCTTTCACTGCAGCAGAAACATTAAGTTTATCAATTTTAGGCCATTTACCCTTCTGTTGCCAAGTGAGTTTTTCTTGAAAAGGTTTTAAATGTTTTGGAGTTTTTGAAACATGAGAGATCTTGTCCTTTTTAGCCTTTTCAAGCTTAAGAGAAGTCTTTGCTTGTAGGCACATGTTCAGGAAATCAGGACAGATAGGTATACCTGTGGTTTTCCTCTTGGGAAGAACTGTTCTGTTAAGAATGCCAGAGGTAAGTCTATTCTTCTCTGGACCACAGGGGACTATCTTAAGTTTCACAGACCCTGTCTCATCTTCGACAGAGGTCTCGGATTTTGACTCAGAGTCTGAATCGAGAAAGTCTCTATGAATGAGATCCTGACCTTCTGTATGTGCCTTACTTTGTCCATTGGTGTCCTTTGGAGTATTTATTTCTTTTGTAAAGCATGGTGTTATTTTAGGAACACTTAGACAGTTTTGAAGATCTTGCTCAAATATTTCTTTTATTTCAGAGATAATATCAGGATGATTAAGAAAATGGTTTTCATAGGTCTTTCTCAAGTCATTTTCCAGAAATCTTTTAAAAAGTTTTTCTTCCACAGAGGCCGGAACAAACTCTGGAGCTTCAGAGGACAATTCCTTTTCAGGAGTCATCATGCATACAAAAGCCATTTGAGTTTGTGTTTCTGGATGACCAAATCTGAAGATTCATATTTGTTTTTGAGACAGATATTTCTTTGAAATAGAATTTCTCTTTGATGAGAGTGAAGAAGGTAGATTATTGTTTTCATACCATGTATCTACCATCAACAGAGGATTCCTCAGATGTGGTTCTTCAAATGTTTTTCGCCTTTTAAAAGTGGATAGAAGGTTTGGAAGACTTGGTTTTAGAAACTTTCCGGGGCAGAAGATGTTTTCTAAGGATTTGTTTCTTTTATTTCCAGTGTAGGGATCGACATCATCGAACCCTATACCTCTTCTGCCAATTTGGGTGTTGACCTTTTCAGTGACTTTTTGAGCATCCTGATACTTTTTGATTTTAAGAGCTTCTCTTTCTTTTTGAAAAAAGTTTTTCAAGGAAATGGCATTTAAACGATCACTCTCACATTTCTTTAGCTCTTTGACCTTTTCTTTCAAAGCTTTGTAAAGATTTGAGATTTTCTCCTTGAAACCCCTTTTTGTTGAAATATGTTCAGAGGTAAGAGATTTGTTTTCGAGGTAAAGCTTGTCCTTCTCCTTTGTGAGAAGCCTAGTTTCTCTTTCAAAGAAGGCAAGCTTTTTCTCAAGATCCGAGCAAGTATTTTTGTAAGCTAGAAGATCATTTTGTTTTTCAAGAAGCTTGTTTTCAAAGTCCGAGTTACAAGAATTAAAAGTGGATACCTCACTCTCGTTGTCAGAAGAGTGGATTTCTGCCATTCCACAGAAGAGTGCGTTGTCTTCTTCATCAGAGGATTCATCAGTTACAAGGTTCTCTCGTTCTGCCATTAGGGATCTCTGAGTATAGTACTCTGCTTTCTTTTTATAGAAAGCAGAGTCTCTTGTGGGTTTCCCTTTGTTGGCAGAAGACCTACACTCTGCTGCATAGTGGCCTGGTTTCCCGCATTTGAAGCAGCCTTCAGTTTGCTTTGGGAATTTGTCCCCACCTCTGCCGTCTGACCTCTGTCCACTCCTCTCTTCTTGCCTTGGTTCCTCAGACTTTTCTCTTTCATGTCTTCTTGCCTCACCATATCCTCTGCTTCTGTCATCTCTTTCTTCTCTCCCTCTGTACTCCGGCTTCTTCTTGATACCACGATTGAATTGTCGGGTCATAAGTGCAAGTGTTTTGGCCAGAGCAGCCATGTCAATCTCCTCCTCATAATCTTCTTCAATTTCACTCTCTGCTACAAGTACCTTCTTCTTCTTCTTCCTCTGTGCCTCCTCAGCTGCCTTTTCCTTCTTTCCCTTGTCTTTGCCTTCTGAGGCACTTCCTACAAGAGCTAGAGGACCTCCGACAGAGGTTGTTAGTTTGGAAATTCTGTTCTCTTGGATAATCAGTGTTCCAAAGAGATCAGATATGGACCAAACATCAAGATCCAATGTGGCCTGCATGGACATGGTTAGATGAAGCCATTCATCATTCAGGCTCTTTAGAAATCTGACATTGTTTTCTTCGGAGGTTCTGTGGATCCCATACCTCTTACACTTGTTTATCAAAGAATTGTATCTATTGTAAGTGCTTTGAATGGATTCACCCGGCAGAGCTTTGAATGCAAAATACTCATTTATGCATAAGGCCCTGTTGTTCTTGAGGGTTTTGGCACCACCCTCAAGTTGTTTCTCTAGCTCTAACCATAGGTCCTTTGAAGTTTCACATGAGTCAAGAGATTGAAAGATATCGTTTGGAATAGCCATTAGGATTAGTCTTTTGGCTTTCTTCGCAAGTTCATGCAATGCCCTTTCATCTTCGGACCATTCAATGACAGGTTTAGGATGCTGGTATTCGGGAACTTCAGGAGTGTTTGCAGTGGCAGGAACGCGAGGAACAATTGTCATTGGGATGAAAGGAGGATTGTGAAGATACTCAACCAGACCAGGATCCACACCTTCAAGAAAGTGCACCATCCTGATCTTCCATTGAGGATACTCATCTCTAATGAGAGTAGGAGGCTTTGATTGAGAACCAGCACTGAAATAGTTGACAGTGTTTGCCATTTTAGTTTAGAGAAGAAACAGAGTATGGCACGAACCGAGAAGAGTATGACAGTAACGGTCTTAGTGATGATGAGAATATGAACAGCAAGAATAGATGACCAACCAACTAGGTTTGAATCTGTCTTTGAGTGAAGAACACACATGTACCTGTTTCTATATCAAACAGGTTGATATAGCTTCAGAAAACAGAGTGTGATTGAGAATGGAGTTTGGGACTAAGAACAGATTGAAACTACTACCTTGAATACTGGAAACAAGTATAGAACAGGATCCTTTGATATTGAAAATCAAAGTCTGCTCTGATACCAATTGTTGATCCCAGTTATGATGTTCTTTAACTTGATTTAACCTTTTACTACACACAAATTGATTAAATAGAGTGCGGAAGCGTTTAAGATGTGTAGAAAAGATTGAACATGCAAGGTAGTAAACACACAAGTAATTAATGAACAGGAAGTAAAGTATTATAAGAAGGTTACTCAAAGAACTGTTTCATTGATTACTGAAGAACACCAAGAACACGCACTGGTATGTACAAATATGCTCAAGGATTATACAAAATACTATGTTTTTGTGTGTGCTCTTCTGTTCACTATTTTCAAACACTAAGGCGGTTCTCCCTTAATATACAAGAAGGATGCACCCCTTAGTACAAGACAAAAACTGACATTCCACATAAGGAATGCCACCTGTAAAGTAAACATCGTGGGACGCCCATTACTTGATCATGCGGATCTTCGTACAACAGGTTTCACGTGCTTGGCACGTGGTCTTGTCTTAAGCCATTCAGCACAATTCCAACACTGACCTCCAGAAGTTAGCCTTCACAGAGGCTCTGTGAGTGATCACAGAGGCTCTGTGATCTGAGTATCATTATCAGGTTTGTCCTCTGGCGCGTCTTCTGCGGAGTAGTCTTCTGAGCTGTGCATCTTCTGTGGTGACTTGGCAGACAACAGAAGTTTCTATACTTAGCCTATTTTTCAACACTTCCAATCTTGGTAGATGGAGCTAACAGTTTCTTCATTACTTCTTGATTTCTTCAATTGTTTTTACTGCTTGAACCTCAAGATAACAGGAAGCTAAAAGGTTAGGATGTTGGTGCCTGGTAAATATTATGTAGATGTAATTGCTTTGGGGAATTTGTAAGTATTAAACTCGCATAAAGTGTTGAAATATCCCATTTTTTGTCAAAGAACTTTAATGTATTCCATGCACATATCTCATGATTTCTTTTGGATCACAATTGTCTATTCATTTTATTGTTCTTCAATGTCTGGCCGTTTATCAAATGTTTACCGGGTAAGCGCTTACCGACAAGAGATTCACCTTTATTTACCTTATTGTGTAACATTTTGGATATGAAAATGAATTATTGGTAAGCATCCTAAACCCGGTAAACTCTTACCGGGAAAGAATCGTTTTCCACACTTACCGTGTAAGACTCTAGATGCTTACGTTGTCTCTTACCGGGTAAACTTCTCGGTCCTTTCCATGTTCAATCAATAAGGTAAATGACATTGGTAAGCGCTTATCCGGTAAACATTTAGTAAACGGCCCTTTAGTTTTATCATTTTTATAGGCAGCTTTTTAACAAATCCTGAATTACAGGTTTGACAGTGGATGCAAAAGTTGTGGAAATTCTCCATATCCCTAATCTCACAATTCATGCTCGTGGTTGGCCAAGTTGTACTTAATATGAGAAGGAATGATATCAAATATGGTTCCAACAAATTTCTCTTCGTTTATGTATTTTCGTCCAAAAGTTCTCATCCTTTATGTAACATCCGAATTTTTATCTCAATTGAAGAAAAGTGTTGAACCGGGTGAATCGGTAAAGGAAGAGCTAGATATGAAGTACGGCTAAAGTGCCATGGGTTGTGACACTTGTCACAATAGCACCAATGGTACTGAAAGTATGGTCGTCTCGGCTATAGTGCCATGTGGTTGTGACATCTGTCACAATAACACCAATGGTATTGAAAATGGTAGTCCCGACTATCGTTTTTTTGAACGACAAAAAAAGCTTTTATTACCCATCAAAAAAACAACAAAAAACACTGCAATCCATCCACCAAGAGAAAGAAAAACAACATCCTCAAAAAGAAACACAAACGAAAAAACGCAAAACCGCAGCAATCCCCGAGGGCTGTTTGCGAGGAGCAAACCTACGACAGGAACAACAACCTCTCGAGCTATAGGAACTCAAACACAACAGCTGCTACCGAATGATGAGCGCAACCAAACCCACGCGATGAGTACGAAAAAACCCACACCTGCAACTGCTACCGGTCCTTTCTTGCTACCGGGACTGCCCGACAACAGCTGTACCATACAGCCATACCTGATTTCCACATAACTTCCTCAGTTACGTCGACCCTGGACTTGACAGCCAACTGTTCTAGTCCAAGGTCAGCTTTCGGTCTCGTTGCGTAATCCACTCGAAAACTTTCACTTGCGCCATGAAGAACCTATCCGAAATCTTCCCTTGTTCCTTCTCGAACACTATCTTGTTACAGTGTGACCATATTAAGTAAATAAAGCACCACGTCATCGTTGTCCATCTTTTCACAACAATCGCATTGTTACTTACTTGCCCACACATCCCCAATAAGTCATTTACGAATTTAACGACGCTAAATCGACGTTCCACCATCTACCTTTTAGAAGCCAAAGAGTTTTCACATCCTCACAATTGATCAAGGCATGATAGACCGTTTCCTCCGAATTTCCACATCTCGGACATAGAGTGGTATCCATCTCAATTCCCATTTTATCTAAAACCTTTCTTGTTGGAATCCTCCCTAGCCTAACCCTCCATAAAAACATGCAAATTTTCTTTAGAACAGAATTAATCCACATAGTTTCCACCCAATTGTCCTCCCCTCCCACTCTTTTTTCTTCTAACGAAGTCCTAACTTTTTTAACCGAGAACCCATTTTGCGGATCCAATGTCCACATGACCTTATCCTTTATGCCTTTTCTAGGAGTTTTGAATTGAAGCAAGGAAATTAGACTGGCTAGCTCTCCTAATTCTCTCCCCCTCGGATCGTGCCTTCAACCCCATTTCCATGTCCACTCGTCCTCCACCCACTCCCCTCTATCCAACACCGACACCTTTTGGTTTGTCTATAACTGATAAAGTCTCGGGAATTCCTTCTTTAGCAGTCGATTAGACCCCCATATCTCCTCCCAAAAACTCGTCCCCGCTCCGTCCCCTAGCTCCTTTACCAAGGATCCTACAAAATTTACCACTACCTTCTCTAACTCCTTCCCCACTTTTACTACATCCCTCCACATCCCAACTCCCTTCAAACTTCTATAATTACCTGCTACCAACCCCCCCTCCCATCAGTATTGTGACACCCTTAAATCCGAAGATAGCAACTTATAAATTTTTTCTAAATACATCAATAAATACTTCGAACTACAACATAAAATTTAGGATTAACTTCAACGCTCACGTTCATCTTATACATACACTCTATGAAAAGGACGGGTGTTACTAAACCCAATAATAGTTACTAACTCCAACCTGCGGAAGACTACACCGACTACTCACTCTTGTAGGCTAAGGCTCAACTCTTCAAGGCACTGCTAGAATCGAACCCCCGAAAGGAACCTGATGCACATGCCGACAAATAAAAAGGTTAGGCTTAACGCCTAGTGAGCTCAAGAGTTTTAACATGAATGAATATATCAATAAAAGAAAGGAATTCAGTTTAAAGCAATATCCTTCGAAATGTTTTACTTCAAAATGGAAACAACACATTTTCTCATAATATGCACTTTTAAAGACAATGCTCCCAAACACACATTTCTTATAAAACGATGCAACCCGTAACTCACCCATAACGGGGTCATAGTTCGATACTCAACTGTGCTAAAATGTAAATAATACCTCATAGCCCAAAACACCCAAAAACTCGGGTGGGACATAATACTTGACCCTTAAATAATGGAAAACAATCCATATAAATATGATACGCCATTAAAACAGGAAACTGAAGCTTAATACTCACGCGACCATAAAGTGGAATGAAATCCAAATATAAAAGCATGGACAATTAAATATCCAAAATACAGCGGGCCGACAACGGGGGATACCCGTATCTGTTGAGAGCGGAGGAACACAAAAGTATGCCACTCAAACAACGTTGATCGTACGACACTTCACGACACGCAAGCCCAAGTGTCCCTACAATCTCTTACGAAGTTTCACCCGAAGAGATAATTGACCTTAGCGAACAACACCGGAATTACCGCCAAAGGCTCGGCACACGGGGGATACAACGAAGGCATTGCCCCACATGGCGAAGGTCCCAACGCCCATCAGAGGACTCCCCATAGTCATAATAGCTCAACCGGAACTCAACCACTCTTAGTGCCTACTCGTAAAGACAAGGTCATAAACCATGAGTCCCGGAGTCCAACCCAGTACCACTCAATTAACCATCAAATAAGACTGACTTATGTGCCTATGGATCCAATGCAACACAGTCTAAGATTACACGACTATCCCTGAATGACTAAAGCACTCGAGTATGTAATTATCAATAACATGCAATAAAATGCATTAAGATGTAAATCATAAATTGGACTCTAGATCGAGCCATTAGAACCGGACAAATGTCCTCAATACTCTTTAAGTCGACCCCGAGAGCTAAAATGCTCAAAATCCATTTGACCGACAATTAACGTCCCCAAATAAAGAAATGTCTTTAAACAACGTTTATGAAGACACATACCTCAAAGACGTGATTAACCCAAAACTGAACACATATTGGGACCAAGATTGTCCAAAGGATTTATAAATGCAAATACACCAAAATGCATATAACATGAAATAGACTTCATTTGTACAAAATCGTCAAAGATGTATAACTCATAAAATAGATCTTACTTGTACAAAATCACCAAGATAAGTCAAAGATGTCCAAATGTATAATTCATGCTATTTAGTTGTTGAAACGTTCAAAACCCAATATAAGCATTTTAAGGGGTTAAAACAACCCAAGTTTACCAAATATGAAAACTTATCAAAATACTCACACTTTGACAAATAACCAAGTAAAACATATTTTACTTCAAAATATTCAAAACTTATCAGCAGTTAACCATTTCATGTAAAACACTTTAAAATAAACATTTTGGCTTGTACACCGTTTTCACAAATCAACTTGAACTCACCTTGCTAGGTTAAGGCTAAATCTAGATTTCACCCAACGAGCTCTTTTGAAGGACACTTGAATCCTCAAGCCGAAACCTTCCAAAACCTAGATCCAAATATTTCAAACCATAAATACCCATATTTAACCATTTAGAAACATCCTCCAAACATTATATACCAAAATCCCAAACAAGGTCAAAACCCTAATTTCTCCAAAACCATCAAATCCGAGATTTGAGATACCAAACACTAAGAAACCACCAATGGAACATTTATAACATTATTTCAAGAAAGCTTACCACTTAAGATGATGAGACTTTCCGAGAACACCCAATCCAACACTTCAACCCGAGCTCCTAACTGTTGAACTTGATGAGGAAGATGAAGATGGAGGTTTTGTGATTCAAGATCCCAAGTAGCTAGATGGTGAATAATCATGTGGTTTGAGGAGGAAAACCCCCCCAAAATGGGTTAGGGTTCGGTTTTGGTGTTTGGGAGAGAAAAGGGAAGAAGATGGAAGTGAGAAATGAGAAATGAGCTGAAATTCGCGACTTATCAGCACATTGCCCCCTTTGTGCGACATTGCCCATGCGACATTGCCCAGGGCAATGTCGCTGGTCATAGTCGCTGGTATGTACCAGCTCGTGGTACACCTCATGCGACTGTGACTTGTCATAGTCGCCGAGCATTGTCGCGGGACCTTTCTGGAGCCCCGAAGCTCGACCCTTTCACTGCCAATACTCCCGATACCCCAAGGGACTTTAAACAATACATTTCCCAACAAAACCCCACTGACTACAAGTCACAGAAACGTCCGGTTGACATTTACTTACCGAAAATCACGGGTGTTACAAGTATATACTCCAAATTACCCTTACCCATAAAGTCACCCTTTCCACCTTAAATCTCCACCACCATTTGCATAACAACGCCCAATTCATATCCTTGATACCCCCTATGTTTAGACCCCCCCCCCCTTTTAAAGTCCCTCAAAATCGAGCCCCATTTAACCCAAGCAATAGATCTTTTATTTAAAATATCCTCACCAACACCCCCTCTCCCCCTAAAAAAATGACTCCTTACTCTCTCGAGAATTTTTATCACTCCACGCAGGGCCCGAAATAAAGAGAAAAAGTACAACGAGGTGCTACAAGAACTGTAAAAGCCGAAAATTTAATGAATAAATAATATTATTTATTTATTTCCTCGAATAGACGTGTGTGTGTGTATATATATATTTATATAGTTATAGTTACAGAGTTGTCCTGCATGCGTAATCTTAAATCAAATGAATGCTAAACAAGATGGCCAAACAAAATTATAGAAGAGGATTGGGAGAACTTTTCTTTACTCGACTTCTTAGAGCATCCATATAGGAAGTCATAGTGGAGTTTATGGACCGCTTGATAAAAATATAGGCATTGGAGTGTACCTCGTGGATGAGAAAACCGCTTCATTCCTCTAAATGGTGGGGCCCATTTCTCTTATTCTTTTTAATCACACACACACACATATATATATATATATTGATAATGCAAGATCGTTCTAAATCTAGTGAGAGAAAGTAGAGAGAGAGTTGAAAGCGCAAAAGTATGTTTCTATTGTGGTATGCGTAAATGCCTTACAAACAACAAAGCGACAAGGGACTTAAATACCCTTGGCTAATACAGAACATATAAGCATCCTAAAACACAGTATTAGACCAAGCTTATAAATACAATGATTACTATAAAATCTGACTTAACAATCTCCCCCTTAGTAATCATTGGCGCTGTGGTCTTCAATATTGTTAAGACACAGTCTCATTGGATTCAAGATCATCCAATACGAAGATCGCAATCTGAAGTTAATGCTGAAAGTCACTCTCAACCATAGTCTAGGGTCTAAATTGTAATAAGCGTCAAAATTATAATATCTAGATATTATTTAGATATTATGTTTAGTTTAATATTAGTTTATATTAGTTTTTGATAATATCTAATAAAGATATTATCTCTCTCTCTATTTTTATCGATCAGATCACAAAAACATTCAGATCACACACAACACATAGTAAAAGGTGTAAAGAGAGAAAACACAGAGAGAACTCAAACTGATCAAGAAATCAATCGTGTAATCATCGTTTGTTATCGAATCAGGTTGGTTTATCATCTATTGTCTGTTGTTTGATTTATCTGGTAAACGATCACGGACTCACAATTGGTATCAGAGCTGATCCAGATTCAAAATCAAAATTTTCAACTCTCTGTGTTCTTCATTTTTGAAGAACACTGTGCTATAGATCAAATATTAAATTTGTGGTTGTTTTCAAAATGTAAAGGTTGTGTGGTGTTCTAGTTGATAAATCGATAAATCTGTCAAAGTTTGGTGCTTTAATTCGAACTCTAGTTGGGTCGATTTGAGATTTACAGGCCGATTTTTACGAAGAAGATAGTGTACCGGTCTTAAGCATATTATTGGTCTTTACTCTATCGGTCATTTATATATCGGTCCTTTGCAATATATCGGTCGAATATCTCACCTATCGATCTTAAGCATTCGACCGGACTCTTGCAAATACCGGTCGAAGAACACTCCAAATACCAGTCGAGATCTTTAATTGGAATACCGGTCGAGATCTTTAATTGGAAATACTTTTACAATGGTGTCAGAAGTGGGATAATCTTTAATTGGAATACTTTGTTTGATACTTGGCAGCCTCTCACCGAAATTATTTTACAATCCTCACGTGGCAATCACACAATCCTAAGAATTATTTCCTCTAAAAAGAGAATCATCCATGTGTTATCTACCTATCTCACATATCGGTCTCTCTCACTACATACTATCGGTCAAAGTTTTGTAAAACATAATACCGGTCGACCGATAGTCTTCTTATCGGTCCATCTATTTTTACTCCTTACCGGTCGAAGATATTGCATTGTACCGGTCAAGTAATTTTGCAGCATATCGGTCCATCACTTTTTAGTTTACCGGTCAAAATCAAGAAATACTTTTAATACCGGTCGAACTTTCACTACCGGTCGACCCAATTGCTTGGATACCGGTCGACCACCTTCATATCGGTCGATATCTAATTTTTACACTATACCGGTCGATCTCCAATTTTAAACAATATACCGGTCGAACTCCTCAAGGCAAACCATTTCCGGTCGAATCCAAACCCTTTCCCGGTCATACCCTCATAGACACAACCCCGGTCTTAGAAACTCTTCCGGTCAAACATTTCATCCCGGTCAAATCAACTTACTCCTTCCCGGTCGTATTATTCACCCCAGTACCGGTCATTCAAAATGATATCCAGAGAAGCCCTTGCAATCGGAACTGACACCAAGCCACCAGTTCTCTTTAAAGGAGAATACGAACAGTGGAAAGATCGGTTTCTGAACTTTGTTGACAGACATGAGCTGGGTGATTTCATCAGGAAATCTATAGAATAAGGGGTTATGAAACCAATCATGACGACTCGTTTGGTTGGAGCCGTGCCGACTCAGGTTGAACTTAAGTTTCATGAGCTAGAAGATGATAATCTCAGAAGAGCTAAAGGCGACAGATTAGCTAAGTCATACATTCTACAAGGAATTCCAAACGAAATCTATGTAAAGATTGACAGCTACAAGGCCTCCGACAAAGAAATGTGGGATCAGCTTGAGAAGATGATGCTGGGTTCAAAGGTTGGGAATCAACTTAAAATCTCCAACTGCCTGAACAATTATGAAGAATTTAGAGGCAGAGTGGGAGAATCTTTAGAAGAAACCTATGACAGGTTTGTGACTTTGCTGAACGAATTAAGCAAGAATAAGGTCCACAAATCTCAAATTGAGCTGAACGTCAAATTTCTAAGTATTCTACAGCCGGAATGGAAAAGATTTGCCAGACAGATGAAGCAGATCAAGGATCTGAATGAGATTCCACTTCATGAGGTGTATGAAACCCTCAAACAAAATGAAGAAGAGGTGGATGAAATTCTAGATGAGAAAAGGCAGAAAGGAAAGACAGTTGAAGACATAGTTGCTCTTGTTGTCAGGAAGAAGAAGAATAAGACAATTATGTATGAATCAGAAGAAGATGAAGCTTATGCAAACTCTGACACGAATGAAAATGAACAACTGAAACAAGCAATGCTTATGCTGACGAATGCTTTTCAGAAAAAGTTCTACAGGAAACCAACATCAAACAGCAGAGGTATTCTTCTGGTCCCAACAACTATGCTCATAAAGAAAGGGTTGAAGGAAGTAGGTATGAAGGAAAGAAATTTGAAGGGAAGAGATTAGAGGAGAAGAAATCGGAAGAGATAAGGTATCATGTTGAAGGAAAGAGAATAGAGGAGAGGAAACCAGAAGAAAGAAAGTTTAAAGCTGAAGGATGTAGTCAGCCAGAACCGACGTGCTACAACTGTGGCAAAACAGGTCACTTTACCAAGGATTGCCGAAGATCAAAGGTCAGAAACTCCGATTATTACAAGAACAAGATGCTTCTTGCAAATCAACAGGAGGCTGGCAAGGCACTGATGGCTGAGGATGAATACTGGCTTGATCACTCAGACGAGGAAGAAGAAGAAGAAGAAGAAGAAGAAGAAGAAGAGAAGGATGAAGCCGTCAAAATGTGCTTGATAGGAAAGATAGAATCAGAAGCTGAAGCAGATTCCAAAGAGAATGAATAAGAGGAGGTATGTGATTTATCGTATTCAGATTTCATGAATAAAATGCATGCCATGAGTTTAAAACAAGAAGAGTTAGAATCTAATCTTGAGCGAGAAAATGGTGTTATTACTGACAAAAACCAATTGATACAGAAACTTAGCAATGAAATTGCTGAGAATAAAGTATTGGTTGAGGTTTTACATAGAGATAATGACACCAACGCAAAGGAAAAGACAATAATTCTTAAAGAGAATTCTGAACTCAAGTCTAAACTGACAAAAAGTGAGATTGATATATATGAGCTTACAAAATTGCATTCTTCTTGTACCAAAGAAAACTTTTCTTTACTTGGTAAATTAAAATTTTTGGAAGAGAAGTTATACAAAATGGTCAAACTGAACAGACTATTCATCTGAACAAACCCAAAGAGGAAATAGAGAGATGGGGAATCGGTTATAAGAATCCTCACTGTCTTCAAAAAGGAATGTCTGAAGTGCTTGCACTTTATGATCATCTTTCTATGAAATTAGCTCGACGAATCCCTGAGTTTAAAACTTTCTGGACTAAACTATCAGAAATGGATGAAGCCATAGAAACTGAAAAACGGTTGAAATCATCTAAAGTTCAACTTCCATTTTATTATGCGAAGATGAATAATAGTTATAATGAAAATCCAATATATCAAAAGAAGACAACTCTTTCAAGTGATTTCTTTCAGAGTTATTCTGAAAAAGAAATGGAGGCGAAGCCTATTCAAGGTAAACTATATGTCCCTCCTCTCGTTTTAGAAAGTAAAATTTATGAACTCGAGAATTCTTTAATAGATGAAAGACTTTTGATGAATATTGAACAAAAAGTTTTTTCAATTGTGTTTTCAAATTCTGTTCTTTCTAAGGCTTCAAACTCTGAGGACATGTCTGGTCTAGCTAATAAAGTGCTTGATTTTTTGAACTCTGACGGTGGTTTAGATGATTGTTTTGAACAATTTGACTTTAATGCAAAACTTCCTAACCATTCATCTTTTGTTAAGAAATCTTTGGGAAAAACCAGTATGCCTGTTAACAGTGCAAAATCAACGAAAGTTGATAACTCCGTCTCTGTGAAAGCTAAAAATGCTAAAGGTAAGAATATATCTCAGCATTCACAGAAACCGAACACTACTGGTAATCCGAAGAAGAAACATTCGTTTGTTGCTCAAAAGTCTAACTCAACAGTTTCACATGTTTCAGATCTGAGCAAGCAAAGGCCAGAAGTTAAATCTCTGTGGCAACCGAAACAGAAGCTTGACAAGACCGTTAAATCGTTTTGTAGTGTTAATTGTAGTAAGACTTCGCCTAGTAAAGATGTCTTAATTGCTGATGTTGTTATTTTGAACTCAAAACTTGTTGTTTCTCGTAAACAATATTCAATGAAGCAATTATTTCAGTTATCTTTATCTGCTAGAAAGTCTTCTATTTATGATAAACATGTTTCTACTTCTTGTCAAGATTCTGAAAATTGGTTTGGCAATTATCATGTGCATTCATCTCATTCTAATTATTCAAATGCATTTCAAAAGAAAAGAGGACCCAATTTGAAATGGGTACCAAAATCTTGTGCTAACACAGAAGGACCCAAATTCCAGTGGGTACCAAAGGCTAAATCTGTGTTGCAGGCACACAAAGTTTAAAGAGAAATCGACTTCATATTATGTACAGATCAGGACTCGTTCTTCAATGTCAAAATAGGTTTTTGGATAATGCAGTTCAAAACTAGAACTTCAAAGAGAAATGGTTCTTGAGTAAATCAGCTCAAAATCCGAACATCAAAGTCAATTAGGCTTTTGAACAAATCAGTTCAAGACCCGCACTTCGATAATCAAAGTGTTTATTCCAATGTTGTTGTATGAATATCTAAATTTGTAATTTCTCTTATGCAGACTCGTCATACGTGGTTCTTGGACAACGGATGTTCCAAGCACATGACAGAGCAAAAAGAGATGCTGTCCAATTTTAAAGAGAAATATTGCGGAACAGTCAGATTCAGCAACGACCAGTTTTCTCCAATAATGGGATATGGTGATGTACAACATGACAATGTCACAATCAAGAAGGTGAGCTATGTTGAAGGCTTACGACACAACTTGTTAAGTATAGTCCAGTTCTGTGACAAAGACTTAGAGGTCAACTTCAAAGCCAAGAGATGTTCAGTTCGCAATGAAGAAGGCGAAGAACTCTTGGTCGGTACTCGAGAATCAGACCTCTACACAATCAATTTATCAAATGTCTAGACTGACAAGCGGGTTTGTCTACTGACGAAAGCCTTGATGCAACAAAGCTGGTTATGGCATCGAAGGCTCTCTCACCTCAATTTCAGGTACATCAACAATCTGGTCAGTGGAAAGCTCGTCAAAGGACTTCCAGAGCTCAAATATGAAAGAGAACATCTTTATGCAGCATGTGAAAAGGGAAAAATGAAGAGGGCTCCATATAAAACAAAGCCTGAACCAAGTACAAACGCTCCGTTAGAGTTATTGCATATGGACTTATGCGGTCCGATGCGAACTCAGAGTCTAGGCAGAAAGAAGTACATACTCGTGATCGTGGACGATTACTCGCGATACACATGGGTCAAGTTTCTACGTTCAAAGGATGAGACACCAGAAGTTCTCATTACATTCCTAAAGACGACCCAGGTGAATCTGCAGAAACCGGTCAAGTTTCTACGAACAAACAACGGCACAGAGTTCAAGAACAATAAGGTTGAAGAATATCTCGAATCTGTCGGGATTTCTCATCAATACTCTGCTGCTCGTACGCCTCAACAAAATGGAATGGTCGAAATAAGAAATCGGACGCTAGTCGAGGCTAAGTCATTCAGACTTACCTCTCTTTTTATAGGCAGAAGCTGTTTCGACCGCGTGTTACACACAGAATCGCTCCATGATACATCGGAGATTCAAGAAGACTCCTTATGCGTTAATCAACAACCGAACACCGACAATCAAATATTTCCATATATTTGGGTGTAAGTGTTTCGTGCTAAACGATAGGGAGAGCCTCAACAAGTTTAGTGCCAAGGCAGACGAAGGCATCTTCATTGGTTATTCCTCGACATCAACTACATTCCGTGTTTATCTGAAGAAGTCAAAGACGGTTATAGAAAGCATCAATGTCACGTTTGATGAAGAGATGGCTTCTGAACAACACAGTTCAGAACCCGTGATAACCGGCGTACTAGCTTCTGGGCAAATCAGTCCAGAACCTGTGTCTCAACAGAATAAATCAGATGAAGCATCAATGTCAACTAATCATTTATCTGATTTAGATTTATTAATTGAATTGTTTTATGATGAATTTCTTGGATCTAATGTAAAGAAATCTGTTATGGTTGACAGGATGGAAGACTTAACGACTACTCATCCAACTAGTTCAGATGTTCCTATTGAATCCAACGCCCCGATTCAACAAGAGATTCCAATTCAAATGCCGACTCTAATAGTTGAAGATGTGACAAATCAAGAAGAAACAGAAGTAGCTGAAACAGTAGGTTGTTCTACACAGACTAATCTACAGCCGGACCAAGCTGTACCTACTGAGACTTCTGTACCATCTACTTCAACTGAACCCTCCATTCCTTTTTATATTGATCTATCATCATATAATACACTCCCACCAATTACTTCAACTGAAACCATCATTCCTTCAGAACAAGATGAAGAAGGTACAAGTGGATTTGTAGATGATACAATTGACATACATTCATCTAATCCACTGCCTCATGAACATAAATGGACCAAAGAGCACCCGATAAGCCAAGTCATTGGTGATCCATCAAAACCAGTGCAAACTAGGTCAGCGTCAATGAACATGTGCATGCATGACTCATTTCTGATCAAGTTCGAGCCAACTCGAGTATCAGAGGCACTTGCTGATCTAGAATGGGTGATCTCAATGCAAGAAGAGCTGAATCAGTTCGATTCACTTAAAGTCTGGAGACTCGTACCAAAGCCTCAAGGTAAAACCATTATAGTTACGAAGTGGGTTTTCAAGATAAAGAAAGACGAAGATGGTACTGTAATCCGAAACAAGGCAAGACTAGTAGCCAAAGGATACAGACAAGAGGAAGGAATCGACTACGATGATACATATGCTCCTGTGGTGCGATTAGAGGCAATTAGAATGTTTCTAGCCTACGCAGCCCACAAGAACTTCACGGTCTTTCAAATGGACGTGAAGACAGCATTCTTTAATGGAATTCTAAAGGAAGAAGTCTACGTCTCTCAGCCAGAGGGTTTTGTCAATCAAGAGAAGCCGAATCACGTCTACATTCTCGACAAAGCACTCTACGGTCTGAAACAAGCTCCTCGTGCCTGGTATGATGTCCTTTCACAATTTCTAGTCAAGTCTAGTTTTTCAAAAGGTACGGTGGATACCACTTTGTTTATCAAAAAGGAAAAAGTCGATATCATTTTAATGCAAATTTATGTAGATGATATTATCTTTGGCTCTACAAATCCTAAGTACTGTAAAAATTTTGCAAACCTTATGGTGTCTATATTTTAGATGAACATGATGGGAGAGATGAATTTCTTTCTCGGATTGCAAGTCAAACAGTTTTCTATTGGTATTTTCATCAATCAATCAAAATATATTATGGATATTCTTTGGAAGTTCAAAATGGAAAATTCAAAACCGATTGGTTCCCCAATGGCACCAGGTACTAAAATTGGCACCGATCCTTCGGGAAAGGCTGTTGATGTTAGGACTTATCGAGGGATGATAGGTTCTTTAATGTATCTTACTTATAGTAGGCCAGATATAATGTTCTCAACATCCTTATGTGCATGATATCAGGCCAATCCTAAAGAAATCCATATGTCTGCTGTGAAGCGCATATTTAGGTATCTAAAGGGCACTGCAGATCTTGGTCTGTGGTATCCTAAAGATACTAGTTTCGATCTAACAGCTTACACAGATGCAGATCATGCTGGTTGTATGTTAGACAGGAAGAGCACGTCAGGAATGTGCAGTTCCTCGGTGATAAGCTCGTAAGTTGGGCATCGAAGAAGCAACTTTGTGTTTTAACTTCCACGGCCGAAGCAGAATATGTAGCTGCTGCTAGCTGTTGTTCTCAGGTCTTATGGATGAGAACTCAATTGCGCGACTACGGTTTCCACTTCAACAAGATCCCGATATACTGTGACTCCAAGAGCGCCATCGCAATAACAGCGAATCCTGTTCAGCACACAAAAACCAAGCACATAGACGTCAGGTATCACTTTATCAAAGATAATGTAGAGAAAGGAACAATTGAACTTTTCTTTGTAAAGACTGATTATCAACTAGCAGATTTGTTTACCAAACCTTTAGACGAAAAGAGGTTTACCTTTCTTATCTCTAAGCTTGGTATGCTAAATCTCAAGGTATAACCAGTAATTACCTATCAAAGTTTTCTAATTGTATACTTTTTCATCATTTCTTCATTCTTAACTCTGATTGATATCTGCACTTCTATATTCTGTTCATGATCCAAGGGGGAGTATGAGAAGAAATTGACAAATGGTCAATATTACTTCGAGGGGGAGCTCATAAAATTTTTGCATGTACCTTTTAATGCCAAATTTTTTGTAATGCAAGATTTTAGGGGGAGCTCTTCAAGACAAAGGGGAGTACGAATATGACTTCTGATTATTTCTGATCAGAACTCGTACTTTAAAAGGTTTTACTGCTTTTGGTTTTTTCAATTTAAGTAAATAAATTTGTTTTGACTTGACTTAAGACTTTTGCAGAATTTTTGAGAGATGCTTACAAGTTCATATGTTTATGACTTTAAGCTTAGCTTCCTGAGATGGAAGATCGTATGTAAAGGTATAATTCTATATCTTCATCTCATATATGGTTGAAAGAAGGACAACTTTCAATCATAGAAAACATTGTTTTTAATGTTCAAATCACTTCCCGATTCTCAAAACGAATTCATGAATTGGAAGTGTGACTTTAAATGTTTTCAAAATCAACATTGTGCTTTAACTGAAATAGTTAAACCAATCTGAGCATCATATGCATCAAAGGAAAACAAGGGATCAGTGTGCTAGGAATTAACACAACTTTTATGGAATCACATTAACCAGTGATTTCTACCCAAGATGTTAATCCATAATGATTGAGTGTGAGAAGTCGAAAAGAAATGAGTGTGATTAGAGTGAGCAAACTGTTTAAAAGAAAGAGCGTGTGAGAACAGAGTTAAAAGAATATCACAACTCTGCACCAACTTTTTCTGAGTCGGGCAGCCACATTACTAGTGTTTCACAATTCTTTGGTGAACATTATTGAAACAGGCAACTAGCCCATGCCAACTCTTGATCAAACCTCACCATCCACTCATTTTCTACTCAAATAGAAAGTGTTTCACATTTTCAAAGGGGAAGCAACACATATGCTATCTGATTTTCATTTGGAAAATCTGGATATTGAAAAGAAGGAAGTCTGCCCCACCTTCGCACTTCAATCATGCACATTGAGTCTGTGTTTAACTTACTGTTGTCTCAGTGGTTTACACAAATTTTGAGCCAAATAAGCAATCATCTTGTGCTTAATTCTTTCTATCACAAGCACGAACACACAAGGAATTTGTTTCTTTGTCATAATGTTTATAGAAATAACCTTTGTGGTGTTTCGATGATTAAACGGAAGCCCTGGGGGAGTCAACATCAAACAACTCCTTTCCAATGTGTATTTGTTACACACAGTGACTTAGTGTTACTGACAGGCATGTTAACTGATTCATTAGTTGATTCAGGTGTTACAAGACTACTTTGTCTAGATTTGCAAAGATCTGGATAAATATCTTTTGAATTGACGGATCAGGGGCTCTAACTGAAGGACATTTCTTGTCAACAAAAAGTTTTGATGAAGTCGTTGCACTTATCATCAAAAAGGGGGAGAATGACTACACAAGAAATGGCAAAGATCACATGTTTCAAGAATCACGTCCAAGATTGAATTCTTCAAAGAGCAAGTATTCTGAAGATATGTTGATTCGAGAGAAATTTTCTTTGAAGATACTTTGCTGAAGAATTTCGAGCTAAAACTGAAGATAATTTCTTCCCAACATCCAAGAAAGAGAAAAACTACATCTTTTGGGGAGTTTACTATATCTTGAAGACTAAGAAGGAGATTGCATCTTCTGTGCTGAAAGAGAAGATCGTATTGCTAAATAATTTTCGTAATGATCTTGATCCAAAGGGGGAGATTGTTAAGACACAGTCTCATTGGATTCAAGATCATCCAATACGAAGATCGCAATCTGAAGTTAATGCTGAAAGTCACTCTCAACCATAGTCTAGGGTCTAAATTGTAATAAGCGTCAAAGTTATAATATCTAGATATTATTTAGATATTATGTTTAGTTTAATATTAGTTTATATTAATTTTTGATAATATCTAATAAAGATATTATCTCTCTCTATTTTCATCGATCGGATCACAAAAACATTCAGATCACACACAACACATAGTAAAAGGTGTAAAGAGAGAAAACACAGAGAGAACTCAAACTGATCAAGAAATCAACCGTGTAGTCATCGTTTGTTATCGAATCAGGTTGGTTTATCATCTATTGTCTGTTGTTTGATTTATCTGGTAAACGATCACGGACTCACAAATATTCATCTTCTAAATCAACACAGACCATCTAAGCGACTTAGCGAAGCTTCTTGACTAAAATTTTTTTCTTCTCAGCATCTTTCAATCTATGTTGCCTTTGCTGCTTTGACAAGACTGGATGTAACACCCGTAAATTTCATAAGGTAAGTATTTTGTCTCCCTTAATGCATTAATTTCGTTTATGTGTAAATATGTGTCTTTATGTGCATTTTATGATCATGAATTATGTTAAAATATCATATATTGCTTTATCATCTTTAATCGTGCAATCCTTATGCTCGTTATCGTTTTCGGTTGAGTTTTGGGGTTGATTCGGGGTTGGCGCAATTGTGCCATTGGCACTATCGCCGGAGGCACTATCGCCAAGGATGTACTGTAGGCAGGGGGATGCCAGCGATTGTGCCCCGCGATTGTGCCTTGGCACTATCGCCGAAGGCACTATCGCCGAATTGGTACCGTGAGCGGGGAAGGCCTCGCGATTGTGACTCTGTTAAGACTGAAAGTTCTATGTGTTGAAAGTAGAATAAAGTATTTATAAGGGTGCATAATGTAATTCATTAATAGTTGATTAATTAGATGGGCCCAAGCCCATAAGCCCATTAGGCCTGCGCACCTAAGTATTTAAAGTTATTATTTAGTTCATTTGTGAGGTTAGAAAGTTTAAGTCTCATTATTTTACAAACAACTAGTCTATAGGTTTACTCTCTCTGATCAGAAATTCTTTCTGTAAACCTGTAACCCTTTGATTCATATCAATCATATATGACTAGTTGTTGTGACTCATATTCTGTTCATCTTTGATATAACTTGCTGCTGATTGCACTGTACTGGGATCTACAATTGTTATCAGAGCAAAGAGACTAAAGGTTTGATCCAGAAAAAGGTTTGTCTAAAAACCCTATTCGATTATATGCTTAATCTGCTAAGTTTTTGGTTGATCTAGGTCGTTTGATATTTTTGTTTATCGATTACTTTTTCTATCGATCTGGAAAAAGTTTTATCGGTCTATGTGTGTTCATTGAAAATCGTTTGGTATTGATTTTTATCGGTCTAAGCTTACTGGGTTTAAGTTTACTGTTGATTTTCTGTTTATCGGTCGATTTCTGCATATGTGTTTGAATCTGATTATTTGCTCATCAAAGTCAACTTCTGGGTTCGATTACGATTGAATTCCAGAATTCATCGTGTTCTTCGCGTTTATCGGTCGATTTATTTGTTCGATTTTATGGGTCTTTACATGATTTTATCGATCTTTATCTGTTAATTTGTTATTCGACCGATAGATATTTGGACCGATATCCTTCGACCGGGACATTGTTGTTACCGATCCTATTGTTCGACCGAGACATTGTCCCTACCGGTCTTTTGTTCGACCGGTACATTGCAATTATCGGTCTTTTGTTTGACCGGTACATTGCCATTATCGGTCTTTTGTTCGACCGGTACTTCGACATCACCGGTCCTTTGGTTCGACCGGTATATTGCTTCCCTGTTTACCGGTCCTTGGCTTTGACCGATACTTTGTCCTTACCGGTCTTATGATTCGACCGGTACATTGTCTATACCGGTCCTTTGCTTGACCGGTACCCTGCTCGATCAGGCTTAAAAAAAAAGTCAAATTTTTTGTCTCACGATCATTTTGCAGTGCATTTCTTTTAGCCCCCGTACTTCAAGGTTTCAGTAGTGTGTCATTTGTGACCCGAAACTTTCAAGTTTCATAATTTGTCACTTTTGGTCCCTGCACTTTGAAGTTTCATCTCTTGTCAAGTTCAGTCCCTGTATATCAAAAGGAATGCCTTCAAGCGAAGCTCTTTCAATCAGTACGAATGAGAATCCACCAGTACTTTTCAAAGGAGAGTACGAGCAATGGAAGGACAGATTCTTGGACTTCATCGACAGAAATGACTTGGCTGACTATATCAGATTATCTCTGAGGGAAGGAAGAATGAAAACTTCGACAGACATTTGTTATTATATGGGAGAAAATGGAAGAACGGAACACGAAGTGTACACACTACCATTTAAGGATTACACAGATGAGCAAAGAAAGAGATTTGAAACTGATAAATTATCTAAAGCTTTTATCTTGCAAGGAATTTCCGAGGAGATTTCAAAAGAGATTTCTGTAAGTTTAGACAGTAAAAAGGCTACAGGAAAACAACTGTGGGAACATCTTGAGAAGATAATGATAGGACCAAAGATGTCTTCAAGAGTAAAGTTTTTGGAAACTGAGAACTCTGAACTAAAAAGATGGATTTCTGATCTGTAAGCAGCATCTGTTGAAAGTTCTGAGGAGCAGATTGAGCATCTGAAAGATACAAATGCTGAGCTTCAAAAGCAAATATCTGATTTGGAGCAAAAGCATGCTCAAGATAAATCCGAGTTTGAGAAATCGTTCGCAAAGAAGTTCTCAGATTTTTCGAGAAAATGTGCTGACGAGAAGAAAGAAGTTGAGCTGAAGTGCATAAAACTTTCTCAGCAAGTTTCTGATTTTCAGAAAGTAATCATTCTTGAAAGAGAGAAGTTTGCAACAGAAAAGAAGGCCATTGAACAAAAGAATGTTAGCGTCTTCCAAGAAATATCCGGACAAAGAAACAACGTTGAGAAGGGATTTGAAGAAGAGAGAAGTATGTTTGAGGCTGAAATCAAAAATGTTGGGAACTGAAGATTCTACTAAGTGTAGTTACTACTGCTAGTACAATGGTAGTTACTACTGCCAGAACAAGTTGAAGATTAATACTGCTAAGTGTTACTACTGCTAGTAGAATTACTACTGCTAGTCAAAGTTAGTACTGCTTGAACAAAGTTAGTACTGCTTAGCTAGTTAGTACTGCTAGTAGTTAATACTGCTTGCAGTTAATGCTGCTAGTTGAAGTTAATGCTGCTGAGCATTATTAGTGCTGCTAAAGAGATCCGGATGGAAAGAATGACAGCTGGATATACTGAAGATATACTTAGAAGATATACATGGAAGATATACTGAAGATTTGTTTATTCTTTGTAATTATCTTTTTATCAGTATATGTATAGAATGTGTAGAATAGATAGACAACTTTAGATAATTGTTTTTCAAGAGAGAAATCAACCTCAAGGCATAGATCCTAATTCTAGAGAAGTAGAATTCGTATTGGTGAGCCTGTTCATCAATATTGAGGTTGAGTGTGTAATCTTGTAACTTTAAGTATTCAATACAAGTTTATTGTTTGATCATTATATACTGTGTTTGATTACTGTTTTATTAAATATCAAAGTGTTTTTCCGCAACTTCTTTGATATTAGTTTCTGAGTATTAATTCTTGTTAAGAATTCGATCCTGATAAGTGGTATCAGAGCCAAATTCTCTCAGAAACAGTTATTCATCATGGAAAATCTTACAGAATCAAGCAGTACTTTGGTCTCAAAAGTTCCAATGCTCAGATCCAATGAATTTGACATGTGGAAAATCAGAATCAAGCAATATATTCTCCTCACAGATTACTCTATGTGGGACATCATTGAGAATGGCCCATCTGATGGAGGAAAGATTGGTGAAGATGGCAAAAGAACTCCTCCAAAGACAGATACAGATAGGAAATCAAGACAGACAGAGATGAAAGCCTTGAGCACACTGCTCTTGGCCATTCCAAATGAGTATCAACACCAATTCTGCAATTGTACTGATGCACAGATGCTCTGGAATGCTCTGGAGAAGAGATTCTCAGGTACTAAAAGTACCAAGAGAAATCAAAAGGCAATCTTAAAACAACAGTATGAAAACTTCATCTCAACTAAGAATGAGTCCATGACTCAAACTTTTGACAGGTTTAATAAACTAATTGGTGAACTAGCTACTATGGGAGTACAGATTGATCAAGATGATGTGAACAGAAAGTTCTTAAGGTCCCTTGGAGATGAATGGACCATGTACACTGTGTCATTCAGACAGAATGATCAGTTGGAAGACAAAGAACTTGATGATCTGTACAATGATCTTAGAGTTTTTGAAGCTGAGGTGGAGGCAAAGAAGAAGCCTTCTGGATATGTTCATAATGCTGCACTCCTATCAGCATCAATTGATTCTACTGCTAACTCTGAATCAATTAATGCTACTAATGGATCAAATCTAGATAAAGGCACTGATTATGCATTTGAAGCTCTTCTTTCTAATCATGGAAATTCTTCTTTGATCAATGATGACTTAGAACAACTTCATCCTGATGATCTGGAAGAGATGGATATTAAATGGCAGATGGCCATGCTCTCCATGAGGGTTAAAAGGTTTATAAAGAGGACTGGAAGAAACAACTTCTCACAAAGAAGAGAAGATGGAGCAGGGTTTGATAAATCAAAGGTAGAATGCTACAAATGTCATCTCAAGGGACATTTTGCTAGAGAGTGCAAAAGTGGAATGTCTCACAACAACAACCATCAACAAGCTCAATCTGGAAGCTTCAATAACAATAGAAACTCTGCTCAAGCCCTTGTTTCTCAACAAGGAATGGGGTTTGATTGGAGTGATCATGCAGAAGAAGCTATTCAGAATCAAGCTCTTATGGCTAAAGTATCTGATCTCCCATCTGAGGTAAGTTCTAATCTCTGCTCTAAAACTTGCATAGACACTGTTAAAAGGTACAGGGATCACAATCAGAAGATGAGTGATGACCTGAAGAGACTAGAAAAGGATATAAAAGACTATGTGAGGATAGTAGAGAGATTTGAAGATCAAATCAAAGGTTTTCAAGCCAATGAACTACAACACTCATATGACACTAATTACTGGAAGTGGGAGAAAAAGGATTTAGAACTTAAACTGACCAAATCTAAAGAGGAGAGTGAAAAACTGAAAGAGGAGTTAACCAAGGTTAAGCTTGATGTAGAAAAGTTTTCCAATGCTTCTAAAGCAATGGACTCCTTACTGCAAAATCAGATTCATGATAAGTTGAGAAGAGGAATTGGGTATAATGCCACACCTCCACCATATAACAACAATTACATTCCTCCTACTTCAGACCTGTTAGACACCAAAGATAGGAAGGACTTGCCTGAGGGAGCCACTGAAATAGATCCCTTAGATGAGGTAATTGTTGAGGATAAGACTGAGAAAGAGGTTGACAAGAGTAAGGAGAACAAGGTGAGTGGTGAGATTTCTATAGAAAACAACATTATCACCAATGAGGATTGTGGAAGGGCTTGGATCAAATCCAAGAACATAGAGAAGACAGAGGAAAAGTTTGGTAAGGTCCATTATAAACAGACCACAGTTGTGAATCCAGGTCCTGGCAAACAGTGTACTTGCAATAAATCTGAGCCCCAAAAACATGATAAAAGGAGGGGAAATCAGAGAAATTGGAATAATCAGTGGGCACATAAACAAGGGGTTGATCTGAGTAAAATCAATAGACCAAAACCTTGTTTTATCTGTGGCAAATTGAATCATCTTGCAAAATTCTGTTATTTCAATCCTATAAACCAAAGAATGAATTTCCAAAGATCCATGCAAAAACCCTTTGGTTATAAGAAAATTGAAAAGAATCATGTGGCTAAGAAAACTGTTAAAACTAAAAGCCACATGAAGAAAAAATATTCTGTTAAAGAAAATGTCAATATGTGGATTCCTAAAAGCAATAAAACTGTTAGTACTGCTATCACAAATAGTGCTGCTGACAATGATAGTGCTGCTAGAAGTAATACTACTGCTAACAATGTTAATGCTGCTAACAAGGTTAGTACTGCTAAACCTGTTAGTACTGCTACACCTGTTAGTACTGCTAACTCTGTTAGTACTTCTAAAGTTAGTACTGCTTCTAGTGTTAATTCTGCTAAGCCAATCATATTGACAAAGTACTCTAATAAAGAGTGCTCTGAGTTTAAAAACCTCATTAAAAAGGAATGTAAATACTTTGATGAGAAAGGAAGACCCAAGATCACTTTGGCTTGGGTCCCTAATCATACTAATTGATTTATTTAATGTGCAGGGCAACCAACAGCTCAAGGGAAAGAGCATATGGCATGTTGATAGTGGTTGCTCTAGGCACATGACTGGCAACATGTCATGCCTTCAGGATTTCAAGCAAATTAATGGAGGACATGTTGCATTTGGAGACAATCTTACTGGTGGTAAGATAAGTGGAAAAGGTAATGTCACCAAAGGTAAGATGACATTTGAGGATGTATACTATGTTGATCAATTAAAGTACAACCTGTTAAGTGTATCACAGGTTTGTGACAAACAACATAGTATATTATTTACTAATACTGAGTGTATGATTCTTGCTCCAGGGTTCAAGGTAGTTGATGAAAGCATGATACTACTTAGAACTCCAAGGAAGGACAATGTTTACTGTCTTGATTTGGACAATGTTGATAGTGATTCATCTTTAAATTGTCTTGTTTCAAAAGCTTCTATAGATGAATCCTCCCTTTGGCACAGAAGGATGTGTCACATGAATTACAAGACTATGAACAATCTTGTTAAAAATAACCTTGTAAGAGGTTTACCTTCAAAAGTCTTTTCATGTGATGATCATTGTGTTGCTTGTCTCAAAGGCAAACAACACAAAACTTCTCATAAGACCAAAGAGTTAAATTCTGTTTCTTCTTGTCTCCAGTTATTGCATATGGATCTGTTTGGTCCTACAAATGTTATGAGTATAGGCAAGAAATCTTACTGCTTGGTTATTGTTGATGATTACTCCAGGTTTACTTGGGTATATTTTCTAAGGACTAAGGATGAAACAAGTGATCTTATCAAATCCTTTATTCTAAGAATTGAAAACCAAACTAATCAAAGAGTAAAAGTCATTAGATCAGATAATGGAACTGAATTTAAAAATCATGATTTAAACACTTTTTGTGAAGGAAAAGGTATTGAGAGACAATATAGTGCTCCTAGAACTCCTCAACAGAATGGTGTTGCTGAAAGGAGAAATAGGACACTAATAGAGGCTGCTAGATCTCTGTTGGCTGATTCAAAATTGCCAATTACATTCTGGGCTGAAGCAGTTAATACTGCTTGTTATGTCCAAAACAGAGTTCTAGTGGTCAAGCAAAAGAACAAGACCCCATATGAGCTTTTAAATCAAAGAAAACCTTTTATTGGTTTCTTCAAATCTTTTGGGTGTCCTTGTACAATTCTAAATACCAAATCTCACTTAGGTAAGTTTGATAGCAAAGCAGATGATGGATTTCTTGTTGGATACTCATCTCAGAGTAAGGCCTACAGAGTGTTTAACTCTTCTTCTAGAATAATTGAAGAAAGTGACAATGTCAAATGCAATGAGAACACACCAAATCCTGTTGGGTCTGGACCTCAATGGCTATTTGACATTGATTCACTAACTAACTCTTTTGGTTTCAGTAATGAGTATACAGGAACAGATGGTGGAGAATCAGAGATCACACAAGTTCAGGAAAGTATATCTAAATCTGTGATTTTTCCCATACCCACAGTAAATGAAGACTGTGAAAAGGAATCATATACTGAACCAAGTCAGAGTGAAGAAGACACTAGAGATGAGGAGACTCAAGAATCAGAAGTGACATCTGAAGACACTTCAGGTGAGTTGCATGACTCTAATCTAGAGGCTGGACTGAATGAAGAACCTAGTCATAACACAAGAGTTCAAAAGAATCATCCTCCACAGCTGGTAATAGGAGATATCTCTTCTCCTATGATGACTAGACATCAAAGCAGGCTTCAAGAAATGAAAGATAAACAGCATACAGTCCTGTCTTGTTTTCTATCCCAGCTTGAGCCTAAAAAGGCACATGATGCTATGAAAGAATCTAGCTGGATAGAAGCAATGCAAGAAGAACTGTTACAATTCAAGCTACAAGATGTATGGGATCTAGTAGACCTTCCTAAAGGTCACAGAGCAATTGGCACAAAGTGGATTTTCAGAAACAAAAGAGATGAAAGAGGTATTGTTATAAGAAACAAAGCAAGGCTGGTAGCTCAAGGCTACACTCAAGAAGAGGGCATAGATTATGAAGAAGTTTTTGCACCTGTAGCTAGGATAGAAGCAATCAGACTATTCCTAGCCTATGCTTCTTACATGAACTTCAAAGTCTACCAAATGGATGTAAAAAGTGCTTTTCTCTATGGGTCAATTGAAGAAGAAGTATATGTCTGTCAACCACCAGGGTTTGAAAACCCAAGCTATCCAGACAGAGTATACAAATTAAAGAAAGCACTGTATGGACTACATCAAGCCCCAAGAGCATGGTATGACACTCTGTCATCCTATCTCTTGGAAAATGACTTTGAAAGAGGAGTCATTGATAAGACTCTATTTATCAAAAGAAAGAAGAAGGATATCTTGCTGGTCCAAATATATGTTGATGACATTATTTTTGGTTCTACAAGAAACAACATGTGCAAGGAGTTTGAGGATTTAATGCATCAAAGGTTCAAAATGAGTTCCATGGGGGAACTTACTTTCTTCCTTGGACTCCAAGTTCAACAGAAGTCAGATGGCATTTTTATATGTCAATCCAAGTATGTGCAGGATATTCTAACCAAGTTTGGCTTCTCAGAATCAAAACCTGCCAGCACACCTATGGAAACACACAAGCAGATCACAGCAGATCTTGAGGGGGAGGATATGGATGTACATCTTTATAGATCCATGATTGGCTCTCTCATGTATCTCACAGCATCAAGGCCAGATATTATGTTTCCAGTCTGTGTATGTGCAAGATTTCAAGTTAGGCCAAAGCAATCTCACTTTCAAGCTGTTAAGAGGATATTCAGATATCTCAAAGGGCAACCTAGATTGGGACTTTGGTATCCTCATAACTCACCTTTTGACCTAATAGCATACTCAGACAGTGATCTAGGAGGGGCAAACTTGGACAGAAAATCTACTTCTGGAGGATGTCAGTTCTTGGGTGCTAGACTAGTCTCATGGCAGTGCAAGAAACAAACCACAGTATCCACATCTACAACAGAGGCAGAGTACATAGCAGCTGCAAGTTGCTGTTCTCAAGTCTTATGGATTCAGAATCAAATGCTGGATTATGGGGTAACCTTTCTACACACTCCAATCTTTATTGACAACAGCAGTGCTATTAGCATTGTAAATAATCCAGTCAAGCACTCAAAGACAAAGCACATTGAAATCAGGTATCACTTTATAAGAGATTGTAATGAAAAGAAACTTATTCAAGTTGTCAAAGTTCACACTGATAATCAGTTTGCTGATCTATTCACTAAAGCTTTTGATGTGGGTAGATTCACTTTCTTGGTAACAAGTGTGGGAATGATAAACTTTGAATAATCTTCTTCTCAAAAAGTGAGTTTATACCTGTATATTGTTATTCTTGGTGTTACTAATCTTCTTTTCAGGATATGCATAGCAGTACTCAGTATTTAGCAAGTTTAAAAGGAGTAAGTTTGGTTAATACTGCTAGTTAGTTAATACTGCTATTTCAGTTAATACTGCTAGTTCAGTTAATACTGCTCGTGGTTAATACTGCTCGCGGTTAATACTGCTAGTTAGTTAATACTGCTAGTTCAGTTAGTACTTCTCGCGGTTAATACTGCTAGTTCAGTTAATACTGCTCGTGGTTAATACTGCTCGCGGTTAATACTGCTAGTTCAGTTAATACTGCTCGTGGTTAATACTGCTCGCGGTTAATACTGCTAGTTCAGTTAATACTGCTCGTGGTTAATACTGCTCGCGGTTAATACTGCTAGTTCAGTTAATACTGCTCGCGGTTAATACTGCTAGTTCAGTTAATACTGCTCTAGGTTAATACTGCTTATATTCCGAATACTATAAATACTCTTTGCCCGCCTAAAAGTTCATAACGACTCTTTGCATACTGTTCACTTGCGCTCTAAACCCTTTCTCTCTCAAAGTTCAAAGTTTTCAGGCAAGAATCTTCAAGGTCTATGGCATCCATGGCGTTCATTGATGAGCACAATGAAATTGCGATGCTCCAAAAGCCAAAACAATCTGAAGGTTTTCATCAGATAGTCGACTTTCTGAAGTCGAGCCACATTGCCCATGCTCTCACTATGTCTCCAACTATCTACATTGAGCACCAAAGGCAATTCTGGGCACATGCCACCATTGTTACTGAGGATGGTGTGCGTATGATCAAGTCGACAGTATGTGGCAATCCATTGACAGTTACTGAAGAGATAGTTCGCATCAGTCTACGTCTAGACGATGCCTCTGGTATAACGTCTATCCCTAATGATGAACTGTTTTCTACTCTGACAAGAATGGGGTATGGAGGCCCATTGGGTATTTTTAAGTTCTCAAAAGCTAAATTTTCACCCCAATGGCGTTTTCTTGTTCATACCTTGATGCACTGCATTTCTAAAAAGACTACTGGATGGAGTGAGTTCAGCAGTACCATTGCTTATGCTTTGGTCTGTTTGGCCACTGCCAGAAGGTACAATTTTTCACAAATGATTTTCAATGATCTTGTCTCAAACATGGGAAACAAAAAGAGCTTTTATATGTATCCCAGGTTTGTTCAAGCAGTTATTAACCATGAATTGACGGATATACCTCAATCTGTTGGGGTATATGTACCTAAACCCCCAAAAGGCAAGGTTTTCTCAAATATGAGAAGATCTGCTGGGGACTCGGAAGGAGTTGACACCCCATTGTTCTCTACAATGATGGTGGTGTCCCAACCCAATGAAGGTATGGCAGCAGGGTCAAGGCCCTCAATAGATCAATCCACTGCTAGCCAAGCCCAACCTTCCCACTCTATATCTATCCCACAGTCCCTACTAAATAAGCCCACTTCTCCAATTACCCAAACTTATCAAAGAAAACAGGTAAAGAAGGCTCCTTCCCTTCTTGTACCATCACCCACACAGCCTTTAAGCCCTCTAAGGGAGAATTCTCCCCTAGAGAATATCCAAAGGGAAACCACAAGGGTGTCTCCCAACCCAAAGGAGGTGCTCTCTGAGGAGGAGGTAGAGCATATGGGTGATGAGGCTGCCACTACTCCTGCTAGCACAGAGGAGGAAAGTGGTAACATCAATAAGACCTCCCCCATGGCAACTTTGAATGAGCAATCATTTGAAGGACCCTGGTGCCAAGAAACCACAGGGGTGGATAGTGCTTCTGCTAGGCAGAAGACATCTACTAATAAAAGATCCAATGATCCTTCAATAGGGGGTAACACTCCTGGAGAAGGTGAGGACAGATATAACTATGATGAATTGATGGAGACCATGGGAAACATCAACCAGGATGTCATCAAGCAAGGAAAAGAAATAGAGGAGATGAAGCTAATTATTCTATCTCAACAAGTTCAGATCACCAAACTGAAGAAAATGGTGACAAGATTGTTACAGAAAAGGAGAAGGAAACAGTTTGTGCTAAAGAGGAGGACAAGTGTTGAAGATGATTTCAACAAGGGGGAGAATTCAGAGGCTGAAGCAGAAAAAGAAAGCATTTCTGAGATGGGATTTGATGTTAAGGGGGAGAAAGCTGCAGAAAAAGAAAGCATTTCTGAGATGGGATTTGATGTTAAGGGGGAGAAAGCTGCAGAAAAAGAAGCACAAGAAGTAGAAACAGATAATGTTCAAGCAGCAACAGGGCTATCTGTTGAAGAATTGGAAATAGCTGAAACCTTAGTAAAAGCAAAGAATGACACCCCTAAGGCTACTCAAAAGGCTAAGGGAGTGGTCATCAATGAAGGAGACCTTGAAAAGAAGACACAAGAAAGAAATGAGGCAGGGTTGAAGGATACAAAGGGTAAAGCTAAGATGATTGAACCTGAACAACCTGCAAAGAAGAAAATTCAGATAGAACTGGATGAAGAAGTGGCAAAGCAGCTTCAGGCAGAAATGGAAAGGGAGGAACAACTTCAATCTGAGAAGGATAGAGAGCTTGCACTGAATATGGCCAGAAAACTAAATGAAGAGTATCAGAAGAGCATGAAAACAGCAGCTCAGGCCAAGCAAGTACAAGTAAAAAGAATGCCATTCAAAAAGCAGAAAAGACAACCCTCCAAAACCTTTTTGGCCAATCAGGAAAGAAGAAAGATGATAAACTTCCTGAAAGGTGCAATTGGTGTTAAGGGGGAGATGTTTACTCATATGGCATACTCTCAGGTTGAAGAGCTATACAGGAAGGAAATGACAAAGCTCCAAGGGGATTCCTCTCAAAGGGAAGAAGCAGAAAGAAGGATGAAAGAGAGACATGATCTCAACATCCAACAACCATTCCCTGAGAAAACCACACCTTCCAAAGAAGAAGCAGAAGAGAAGAAGGAAGAAACTGGAAATGTTGGTAGAGAAGCCAAGTCTGGAAAAAGAGTAAAAACAATTGCTCCAAAAAGGCAGTTGAAAAGGCCTAGGGTGGAAGAAACTGAAAAGGAAGCAGAACCTTCAATCACATCCCCAACAGAGCCAGTACAGAGCCCAGAGCAGGTCACTAAGCAGACTGATGAAAGTATGGATCCGTACATGACAATAGTGGAACCTTTGAAAGCTGTTCCAATCTCTATGCAAGCTCCAGAGATCATCTTCTGGGATATTCTGAGAGACAATGGAAAGAATTTCTTCAGAATCAAGAGAGCTGATGGTTCATTTGAAGCTTATTCAACATGGGGGAAAGTCATCAGAAGTTGTTCAAGAGCTGATATGGAAGAACTATATAAAGTTGGGATGAAACTTTATGAACCTGTGTTGAAAGGTACTGAAGAGAATCTTCTCAAAGTGACATTGGAATACTTGTGCATGATGTTTGAGCCTGCAAGAGTGCACCATAGGATTAAAGATCATATGCATGAGTTCATATTCAAGAAGATTGACAAATGGATACTGTTTGAAAACTGTGGAGTATACATGATTACTATTGACAATTGTTATCATGAATACTACCTGGTGGACAAGATATATGAGCATAGCAAGGAGAAGTTAGAAGGGATGCTTAAAGCTACACTGGTTTGTACAAAGGATTCAGAAATGGCCAAGATTGTGGTGAGAAGAACTGTAAATCAAAGTTTGGGCCTAGATCCAAATTTGGGCAACTAAATGTAAGGTGTTGAAAGCATCTTGAAGAAGATCTGAAGAACTTGACTTCTCTTCTAAAAGTCAAGTTAGGGGGAGATTGTTGGGAACTGAAGATTCTACTAAGTGTAGTTACTACTGCTAGTACAATGGTAGTTACTACTGCCAGAACAAGTTGAAGATTAATACTGCTAAGTGTTACTACTGCTAGTAGAATTACTACTGCTAGTCAAAGTTAGTACTGCTTGAACAAAGTTAGTACTGCTTAGCTAGTTAGTACTGCTAGTAGTTAATACTGCTTGCAGTTAATGCTGCTAGTTGAAGTTAATGCTGCTGAGCATTATTAGTGCTGCTAAAGAGATCCGGATGGAAAGAATGACAGCTGGATATACTGAAGATATACTTAGAAGATATACATGGAAGATATACTGAAGATTTGTTTATTCTTTGTAATTATCTTTTTATCAGTATATGTATAGAATGTGTAGAATAGATAGACAACTTTAGATAATTGTTTTTCAAGAGAGAAATCAACCTCAAGGCATAGATCCTAATTCTAGAGAAGTAGAATTCGTATTGGTGAGCCTGTTCATCAATATTGAGGTTGAGTGTGTAATCTTGTAACTTTAAGTATTCAATACAAGTTTATTGTTTGATCATTATATACTGTGTTTGATTACTGTTTTATTAAATATCAAAGTGTTTTTCCGCAACTTCTTTGATATTAGTTTCTGAGTATTAATTCTTGTTAAGAATTCGATCCTGACAAAAAAGCTTACTAAGAAGTTATCTGAACTATCTGAAAGTGTGCTGAAAGAGCAGAAAACGAAGTCTGAGTTCACGAAGAAGGTTGATCTGCTTGTTAAAGAAAGAGACAACTTTGCTTCGACGATTAAAGTGCTTGAACAGACTGCATCAAGTTCAAATCAGAAATCGGTCTCTCCACAAAGGTCAGCTAAATCTTTTGATCAGATTCGTAAGACTAACCTTTTCTATGATAGAAATATAGATGGTTCAGGTACACGTCCTAGAAGAAGGAGATACAAAGATGAGGAATTGGTCTGGAAGAAGAAACCAGTTGAAGATGAGCTGAAAGAAAGAGAATCATGTGTACATGCGTCTTATGCCAAGAAGAACAAAAAGAGTAACGGTAAACCTGATCATATCTACTCGAGAGATCAATTACTCAGGTTGTCAGGTAAGAAATACCATTGTTCTTATTGTCGTACACATGATCACATTCACAAAACCAGTGATCATTTCTGGTATGGTTCTTATTCTATATCCCCCACAAGAACTGCAACTAACATTCATGGACCCAAATACCAGTGGGTACCAAAACCGAAAACTGATTCTATGTTGCAGACACCTACTATCAAGGGGGAGTAGAAGAACAATGGCTTCTAAGTAAATCAACTTAGAACCCGGACTTCAACGAAGTTTGGCTTCTGATCACATGACAGATCAGGACCCGTTCTTCAACGTTCAGACTTGGATATTCTGCAAATATCCAGGGGAAGCTTATCTGATATATATTTGTTTATCATAATTTGAAGGAGAGCTTAAAAGTAAGTATCTTCTAACTCTAGATTTCTGATTGTTTGGAAGAAGAACAACTTTCAAGCATGAAAAACAGTTTCTGAAATGTTCAAACCACTTCTGGTTCTCAAAAGATTTTATGAATTTAGAAGTGTGATTTTAAATGTTTTTCAATTTTGAGCTGTAATGTTTAACTGACCGTGTGTTTCCAAAGATCAATACTTGCGTCTTATCTTGTCTTTATACTGTAAAGTATTCATACACACCGATTCAGTACTTCATTTGAATTTGTTATTACCATGTCTAATAACGAAACAATTTTTCGATGGTAATACCCCCGTTTGATATTCAATGTTGTTGAACATCAATCATTATTTCTAAATTTGTGCTTTCATTGCTAAATTGTTTATATTTGTTCATATAAACATAATATCCAATTCTTTGATACCCTGACTAGTTTAGTTGATCTGATTGATACATTGTAAGATTCTCAAAACAAATCTCGTGATTTCATTACATTCATTCAATATTCTTGTTTTAAGAAATCTTCAAAGTTTAATTGCTCAAATCTAATGAGCATACATTTTGACAGTGTTATCTTATTTGAGCTTAAATGTTAAAGATAAACTGTTGAGCTACTACTTTTTGTTTAGGACTTACATGGGATTTGTGTGAGCACTTAAACAGAACTTCCATGGATTCACGTAAACCAGTGTTTCCTACCCCGGAAGTTATCCTAGAGTGATTGAGGGGTGAGGGGTCTTAAATCAAAGAGTGGGGGAGATAACTCATCGGATTGAGTTTTTCTCATTGTGCTGAGCGGAAAAATAAAAAAGAGAGTTTGGTTAGAAGTGAGCTTTAATGTTAAAAAGAAAGAGGGTGTGAGAACAGAGTTAAAAGAATATCAGAACTCTGCACCAACCACTTTCTGAGCCGGGCAACCACATATTCTGATTGGTTCACATTCCTTGGTGACCATCATTGAAACAGGCAGTGAGCCCAAGCCAACTCTTGCTATAACCCCACCAGCCACTCGTTTCTTTCTTAACAAAGAAATGTTTCATTTTCTTTGGGGATGCAGCATATCTGCTATCTAGTCTTCACTCGGAAGATTTAGATATTGAAAAAGAAGGAAAGTTTCCCCACCTTCGCACCTCTTTCATGCATATTGAGTCCGTGTAATATCTGATGTTGTCTCAATAGTTTACACAATTTGAGCCTGATCAAGCTAAGTAGCTTCAATCATTCATACACTTCCACGAGCACACAAGAAATGAGTTTTCTTGTCATAACATTCATAGAAAATTCCATTGTGGTTTTTCGATGATTGAATGGAAGCCTTGGGGGAGTGAACATCACAAAAGCTCCTTTCCAATGTACATCCGTTGTACAAAGTGGCTCCGTGCTACTTACAGGCATACTAACTGTATCATTTGTTGATTCAGGTTTGCAATTCCTATTATATCTGAATTTGAAAAGATTCGGATATATACATTTCATGAATTGACGAATACTCAGATCAAAGGGCGGATAATATCAAATTATCATAAAGGGGAGATCAAAGAATGTGTTGAAATTGAAGAGTTTTGATGATCATGATGCTCACAATCATCAAAAAGGGGGAGAAATCTTACAAAGTTCAATTTCAAAGTTTTAAAGAAAGAAAGTTATTTCTGAAGACAGTCTAGATATCAAAGAGATGAAGATGATGTTTCATTTTTGAAAGTTGTATATTATTTCTTCTTTTCCGTATCATGTGGTGTTTTTACAAGTTTGTTTATCATTTCCTCCTACGAGCTGATTGAAACAAGTTCTTAAGCTGAAAGTCTATTCAACTCGCGGTTCAAAGACAGATTCTTTGTTTTAAACTGAAGATGCACCGTGGAATGTCAAGTAACTCTCTCGTTATCTTTCTTGTGTGCTGATCCGATGTGATTGAGTTTTTACAGCTGAAAGCTGCTTGATAGTGCGTTCAGTCGAGGCTACTGTACATTGAATCTGGTTACAAAGTTGATACTATGAAGATCAAGAGCTTTATTCAAGGGGGAGCGTGGAAAGTCATGAAGACATGCAACACCAAAGTTCTTCAAAGATTCAAAAGGGAAAGAAGATCAAGGCCTGAAGTTTTTCAAGTTGTTAAATGCTTTATTCAACTTTAGGGGGAGATTGTTAGGACTGAAAGTTCTATGTGTTGAAAGTGGAATAAAATATTTATAAGGGTGCATAATGTTTCATTAATAGTTGATTAATTAGATGGGCCCAAACCCATAAGCCCATTAGGCCTGCGCGCCTAAGTATTTAAAGTTATTATTTAGTTCATTTGTGAGGTTAGAAAGTTTAAGTCTCATTATTTTACAAACAACTAGTCTATAGGTTTACTCTCTCTGATTAGAAATTCTTTCTGTAAACCTGTAACCCTTTGATTCATATCAATCATATATGACTAGTTGCTGTGACTCATATTCTGTTCATCTTTGATATAACTTGCTGCTGATTGCACTGTACTGGGATCTACAGACTCGCCAAGGGCACTATCGCCGGGCACTATCGCCTGCGTGGTCCAGTCTGTGATTTTAAATGAAATTGAACACATCATTTCAAGCATTTTATCATCAAAAACGGGAGAGCATCCTCTTTGGGCGATTTTTAGGTCTCCATCACCTACCCCATAAATTTCTAGGGTTTGGGTTGGTGAGAGTATTAAGTTGTCATCAAAGCTCCATTTAAGTGTTCTCATTGAAGTGTTCTTCGAGATTCTCATCTCTCATCTCCGAGTCTCATCTTCAACTTCTATGGTTTTCATCTTTTCTAGGTTTTGGTACAAAACCTAGATTGTGAGTTTACTAAACCTTTGTTAAAACTAGATACACATCATAATCTTCTATTTGTTATTTCATTCTCTATGTGTTCGAGTATTTGGGATTTCTTGATGGAAATGGTTGGAAATATGGATATTGGTGATATGTTATGTTTTATGTTATGTGTACCATTATTTGGGGATTTTCCCTTGGATATATAAAATGGATACCTTGATATATTAAATGCATGCCTATATGTGTGTTATGATGGTTTTAGTTGGAATATCACTTTGGGGACATATTTATATGCATGATGAGTATAATTGTCGTTTGGGACTTTTGTTGAACTCCATGAGGATAGGATGGTAACATTGTACCCGTAGTCGGTATGGAAATATGTTGGGTTGAAATATACCTAAGGACCTCCTATATGCATATGTTGGATGAATCAAGGAAAGTTCACTAGGAGGATGTAGTCTTGGGGCACCATCGGAATGGTATGTGCCTAGACCCCCGCCACTTGGAAAGTTTCCTTTACGGTATGATCTCCGGGTGTGCCGGGCCTTTGGGGTGTTCCTTGTTAAGGGCATCAAGGTGCATTGACTCTTTGGAGTGGAATTGATTGGTGCTTTGGGTCTCCCCTAATGACTCCACATATATTTGGACACTGGTTAACTGCTGATAAGAAATTGTGATTGTTCATGCATGCTTATTATTGTCCAACTCACTAGGCTTTTTGGCCTAACACTTGTTTGGTGTCGATGTGCATCTCAGGTGTTAGCGGCGCGACTCCTAGGCAAGTTTAGATGCTTTGGGCAAGAGCTTGGGGATTTTGGCACTTGAACTATTCTTGGAACAATTTGGGTTTATAGATGACACCCCTTTTGTAATCTCTTTTCTAGATGTAGAAATTAGATTAGTTGGTTGTTGTTTATTTATCCGTTAAATTACAGATTTGTGATTAAACAGGTTGTTTGTATATTTCCCCTTTTTGGGAGGCTCTTGCTATGGCAAACTTTATACCACTTCTCCATTTATGGAAAGTTTTTGTTATCCCTATTTTTAGGGTGTTAGAAGTTGGTATCAGAGCTTTAGTTTAAGTGAACTAGGTATTGTTTAGCATATCTAGACTTAAGCTTTAGACTTTATGACTTCACTGTCCACTTGGGGTAGAAATCCTAGGTGGGGGAGAGCGTTAGGATTACGGAATTACTTAAATTGAAAGTTGTGATGATGGTGACAAGAATTCTTGTGTATGGTTCGTTCATAATTTCACTTAGCTACTGCTATTATGAATGCATTGTTACGTGAGCATACTTGGTTTACTATTATTATAATAATTGATGAAGGTATTAGTACGTACAATGAGTTAAACTCGCTTAGTCTTTTCTCAACCTACTTCTCGTGCTTGTGTGGCAGTGATAAATGGTAAACACTCGAAGTAGATTACCGGACATGCCAGAGGGGAAACCAGAGGTGGAATCGGCAACAGTACGACCCCCGGTTGGGGCAACCTCCGATGACATTCCTATACCCAGAATCTTGGGAGGAGGGTCTGAGCATATTCCGCGCTGGAACCTCAACACAGGTACCGCCATCCTGGAGGAAGTTACCATGGAGACTCGGCTTCGGGATAGCATGATGTTGGCTATGAATGCGGCCTTGGCTCAACAACAGTTGGCCATGACTTCGTCCATGACCCAACAGTAAGAGTTTTTCATAAAACTCCTAGAGGATCGAGACGTTAGCCACCGACAACCTGAGACGATGGCTGAAAATATTATTGTGGGGTCGGGTGGACCAAATGTGGTAACGGTTGAGGAACCATCCGCTGAAGGGATTCGAACGAAGACTAAGGGGTGCACCTACAAGACGTTTCTGGGGTGCCACCCTAAGGAGATTGCGGGTTCAGATAACCCGGTTGCTTACATATACTGGCTCAAAGAAGTAGAGATGGCCTTTGAGTCAAGTGAGTGTGATCCCTCTCAACGGGTCAAATTTGCTTCTCAACTACTTCGGGGAGAGGCTTTGATTTGGTGGAATCTCACTCGATCGGTCCTCACTCCTGAAGTTCTAGCTAAGTTAACTTGGTCGGTGTTCAAAGAGAAGATTATGGACAAGTATTGTAGCGAGCGTTCGATGGACAAGTTGGAGCGGGAGTTCCGAGAGCTGAAGAAAGGGAACCTGTCTGTGGTTGGCTACTCCAAACTCTTTTTGGAGAAATTAAACTTGGTGGGACATCTAGTCCCCGATGAAAGGTCAAAGATTAAAGCCTATCATCAAGGGTTACCGGCCGGGATGCGATCGGCGGTAAGGAATGCTAAGTGTTCGACGTTACAAGAGGTTATCGAGGAGTCTTTGCTTGTTGAGGACGACATCAATGCCGAAAGGGAAGAGAAGAGGTTAGTTGGTGAGAAGCGGAAGTGGGAAGGGTCATCTGGGCCCGCTCGTCAGTTGAGACCCTTTGTTAGTGGGAAAGCGGGTGATCAACGTCATGAAGAACGGTGGTGTTCCAAGTGCAGGTCAAAGCACTCGGGACCATGTGCTACAAGAACTTACTCCGGTCTAACTAGGTGCGCCAAGTGTGGAAAGAAGAACCATACGACTCGAGAATGTTCCATCCAGGGATCGGTATGTTTCGAGAAAGTTAGTTGGAGGAAATGGGGGAAATTATGTGGGTTCGACGGCCAGAGTCGAGTAACCACAAAGAGCACCTAGTCGAGCTTTCCGGATGTCTACCGAAGAGGCAAAGGAGACCGCGGTTGTCGTTTCGGGTACGTTCCTAGTAAACTCCTTGTCAGCTCGTGTTTTGTTTGATTCGGGTGCTACGTGTTCTTTTGTGTCGGATACCTTCTGTAAGCAATTCTCTATTCCTGTTAGTGTTCTTCCCGATGCGTTAGTAGTAGAAATAGCTTATGGAGATCAAGTGATCGTTCGTGACCGTTTTTGTGATTGCACTCTAGAGATCGACGGAATTTCTTTCGGAGTAGATTTACTACCTATGGCTATAGGAGGGTTTGATGTAGTCATAAGTATGGACTGGTTAGTGTGGCATAAGGCGGACATCTTTTGCTCCAAAAAGATGATCCAAGTACCATTGCCGGAAAATGGGGTAGCAACCATTTATGGAGAGAAAGGAAAGAGGAATAATCCTATTATCTCATCTCTTAAGGCTCGCAAGTTTTTAGCGAAAGGCTACCCTTCGTACTTGGCCTACGTTGTGGACGCAAAGAAAGAAAAGAAGCCGGTGGAAGATATGGAAGTAATGCAAGATTATCCGGACGTCTTTCCGGAAGACTTACCCGGTTTACCGCCGGAACGGCAAGTGGAGTTTCAGATCGACCTCACCCCGGGAGCGGCTCCGATAGCTCGTGCTCCATATCGTTTGGCACCGACAGAAATGAAGGAGATGATTACGCAACTTCAAGAGTTGTTGGAGAAGGGCTTCATTCGACCAAGTTCGTCACCTTGGGGAGCACCGGTTTTGTTCATGAAGAAGAAAGATGGATCCATGCGGATGTGCATAGATTATCGGGAATTAAACAAAGTCACGGTGAAGAACAAGTACCCTCTACCTCGCATCGACGATCTCTTTGATCAACTCCAAGGGGCGGGATGTTTCTCAAAGATTGACCTTCGGTCTGATTATCATCAAGTGAGAGTGAAGAACGAAGATATCCCAAAGACGACTTTCCGAACGAGATACGGTCATTATGAATTCTTGGTGATGCCGTTTGGCTTAACCAATGCTCCGACCATATTCATGGATTTGATGAACCGTGTGTGTCGCCCATTTTTGGATAAATCCGTGATCGTCTTCATCGACGATATTTTAATATATTCAAGGGATGAGTTCGAACATGGAAGACACTTACGGGAAGTATTAGAAGTTCTAAGAAGGGAGAAACTGTTCGCGAAGTTCTCGAAGTGCGAATTTTGGCTTCAAGAAGTGCAATTCTTGGGGCATGTGGTATCAAAGGACGGGGTAAAAGTGGATCCGGCAAAGATCGAAGCAATGATGAGTTGGCAACCCTCAACAAGTCCGACGGAGATCCGAATCTTCTTGGGTTTAGCGGGCTACTACTGACGTTTCATTTAAGACTTTTCCAAGATAGCTACACCGCTCACTTCTCTTACAAGGAAGAACGTCAAATTTCTTTGGACCGAAGCACAAGAGCAAGCCTTTCAGACGCACAAGAGGAAGTTGTGCGAAGCTCCGATCTTATCCCTACTCGAAGGATCGGAAGATTTTGTTGTGTTTAGTGACGCTTCCAAGATGGGGCTTGGGTGTGTCCTAATGCAAATGGGGAAAGTAATAGCGTACGTGTCGCGGTAATTAAAGGATCATGAGAAGAACTATCCGACTCATGATTTGGAGTTGGCGGCGGTGGTTTTCGCATTAAAGTTGTGGCGACACTACTTGTATGGGACCAAGTGTACTCTTTTCACGGATCACAAGAGTCTCAAGTACATCTTCGATCAACAGGAACTCAACATGCGACAAAGGAGATGGCTAGAGCTTTTGAAGGATTACGATTGTGACCTACTCTACCATCCCGGTAAGGCCAACGTGGTGGCGGATGCGTTGAGTCGAAGGAGTCATGATGGAGGTGTCAAAATGTCCCATACTAGGATCGATGTGGTGTCGAGTTTGTTGGAAAGTATAAGAGCGAGCCAAGCGGAAGCACTTAAAGAAGAGAACCTCAAGGCTGAGGTTATGTCCAAACAAAAGGAACTTTTAACAGAAGATGGTCGTGGGCTCAGACTCTTTCAAGGGTGAATTTGGGTGCCAAAGATTGGGGGAAATCGTGACTTACTTCTCGAGGAAGCTCATAAGTCGAAATATTCTATACATCCCGGTAGCACCAAGATGTATAGAGACCTAAGGTTGAATTATTGGTGGCCGGTGATGAAGCTGGACGTGGCTAGCTATGTGGAAAGGTGCGTCACATGCCTTCAAGTCAAAGCGGAGCATCAAAAACCATATGGGAGTTTGCAACCGCTGTCCATTCCCGAGTGGAAATGGGACAACATTACTATGGATTTCGTGACGAAGTTACCAAAGACCTTGCCTGGGCACGACACCATTTGGGTAATTGTTGACCGATTGACAAAAAGTGCGCATTTCCTTGCAATGCGGGAGACCTTGCCAATGGAAAAGTTGGCCAAGCTTTATATTGACGAGGTGGTGTCGAGGCACGGAGTTCCGCAATCTATTGTATCGGATCGGGACAGCCGCTTCACTTCGAACTTTTGGGCTAGTTTGCAAAAGGAGTTGGGTACTCGACTAAATTTGAGCACGACGTATCATCCTCAAACGGATGGTCAAAGCGAGAGGACGATCCAGACATTAGAAGATATGTTGAGGTCGTGTGTAATAGACTTCGAGGGAAGTTGGGATTCACATCTACCCTTGGTAGAGTTCGCGTACAACAACAGTTACCATTCTAGCATTGGGATGGCACCGTTCGAGGCATTGTACGGACGAAAGTGCTGAACTCCGGTTTGTTGGCTCGAGGCGGGCGAGAAGCAGTTTGCCGGACCGGAAATTGTCCAAGAAACGGCCGACAAGGTGAAGGAAATTCGTAAGAGGCTAAAGGCGGCGCAAGACCGACAAAAGAGCTATGCGGACAAAAAGAGAAGACCGGTCGAATTTCAAGTGGGAGACCGCGTCATGCTAAAGGTGTCGCCATGGAAGGGGATTATCCGTTTCGGAAAACGCGGGAATCTTAGCCCTCGTTTCCTTGGACCTTTCGTTATTTTAGAAAGAATTGGACTTCAAGCTTACCGGTTGGACTTACCGCCGGAAATGGATGGGATACATTCTACTTTTCACGTGTGCTACCTTCAGAAATGTCTAGCTGAGGAAGAGAGCGTGATTCCCTTGTCAGAGATTCGGGTAGACAATGGGAATCGTTGCGTGAAAGAACCAGAGACGATTTTAGAGTCAAAGGTGAAGAATTACGACATAAAAATGTGGTAATGGTAAATGTTCAATGGAAGCACCATCGGGGTGCTAACGTTACTTGGGAATCCGAGGAGGACATGAAGAAGCGTTATCCTCACTTATTTGTTGTAGCATGAGATTTCGGGACGAAATCCTATTTAGGTGGGAAGGATTGTAACACTCGTAAATTTCATAAGGTAAGTATTTTGTCTCCCTTAATGCATTAATTTCGTTTATGTGTAAATATGTGTCTTTATGTGCATTTTATGATCATGAATTATGTTAAAATATCATATATTGATTTATCATCTTTAATCGTGCAATCCTTGTGCTCGTTATCGTTTTCGGTTGAGTTTTCGGGCTGATTCGGGGTTGGCGCGATTGTGCCTGGCGATTGTGCCATTGGCACTATCGCCGGAGGCACTATCGCCAAGGATGTACCGTAGGCAGGGGGATGCCAACGATTGTGCCCCGCGATTGTGCCTTGGCACTATCGCCGAATTGGTACCGTGAGCGGGGAAGGCCTCGCGATTGTGACTCGCGATAGTGCCCTTGGCACTATCGCCGGGCACTATCGCCCGCGTGGTCCAGTCTGTGGTTTTAAATGAAATTGAACACATCATTTCAAGAATTTTATCATCAAAAACGGGAGAGCATCCACTTTGGGCGATTTTTTGGTCTCCAGCACCTACCCCATAAATTTCTAGGGTTTGGGTTGGTGAGAGTATTAAGTTTTCATCAAAGCTCCATTTAAGTGTTCTCATTGAAGTGTTCTTCGAGATTCTCATCTCTCATCTCCAAGTCTCATCTTCAACTTCTAGGGTTTTCATCTTTTCTAGGTTTTGGTACAAAACCTAGATTGTGAGTTTACTAAACCTTTGTTAAAACTAGATACACATCATAATCTTCTATTTGTTATTTCATTCTCTATGTGTTCGAGTATTTGGGATTTCTTGATTGAAATGGTTGGAAATATGGATATTGGTGATATGTTATGTTTTATGTTATGTGTACCATTATTTGGGGATTTTCCCATGGATATATAAAATGGGTACCTTGATATGTTAAATGCATGCCTATATGTGTGTTATGATGGTTTTAGTTGGAATATCACTTTGGGGACATATTTATATGCATGATGAGTATAATTGTCGTTTGGGACTTTTGTTGAACTCCATGAGGATAGGATGGTAACATTGTACCCGTAGTCGGTAAGGAAATATGTTGGGTTGAAATATACCTAAGGACCTCCTATATGCATTATGTTGGATGAATCAAGGCAAGTTCACTAGGAGGATGTAGTCTTGGGGCACCACCGGAATGGTATGTGCCTGGACCCCCGCCACTTGGAAAGTTTCCTTTATGGTCTGATCTCCGGGTGTGCCGGGCCTTTGGGGTGTTCCTTGTTAAGGGCATCAAGGTGCATTGACTCTTTGGAGTGGAATTGATTGGTGCTTTGGGTCTCCCCTAATGACTCCACATATATTTGGACACTGGTTAACTGCTGATAAGAAATTGTGATTGTTCATGCATGCTTATTATTGTCCAACTCACTAGGCTTTTTGGCCTAACACTTGTTTGGTGTCGATGTGTATCTCAGGTGTTAGCGGCGCGACTCCTAGGCAAGTTTAGATGCTTTGGGCAAGAGCTTGGGGATTTTGGCACTTGAACTATTCTTGGAACAATTTGGGTTTATAGATGACACCCCTTTTGTAATCTCTTTTCTAGATGTAGAAATTAGATTAGTTGGTTGTTGTTTATTTATCCGTTAAATTACAGATTTGTGATTAAACAGGTTGTTTGTATATTTCCCCTTTTTTGGGAGGCTCTTGCTATGGCAAACTTTATACCACTTCTCCATTTATGGAAAGTTTTTGTTATCCCTATTTTTAGGGTGTTACACTGGACCTGTTTGAAATAAGCTTGAGAGAACAATCAGTTCATCAGCTTGTGCTCTAAACGACACACCTCTTTCAAATGTACTTGAATGAACTCTGGTGGTCGGAGCTGGAATAGAGAAGGACTAGTATAGCTGAGAAAATAGAATCTTGAGCGAATCTTGAGCAGCAGATAAACATTTGAACTCTTTGTCTCTCTAACTTCTCACCCTCATGACCTTGATGATCTAGATCAACTTGGTCATGCAAATGTTGGAGACGAGACAGCTTCAGATCTGTAAAATTCAGAATAAAGGAGAAAAAGGAAGTTTTGCGCTACATGTTGGTGGCGCAAAGATTGTTTTGCGCTAGCTGAAGGTGGCGCAAAGTTGAGTTTTGCGCTACCAACTGTTGGCGCAAAGCTGACTTGAAATCTTAAAATTTTCACTTGTTAAGCTCTTTCACTCCCCCTACACAAATGCACTAAATATGACAATTCAAGTTAGCATTCATATAGAAAATCAGATACTCCCCCTCGAAATGAGATATGATCTTTGCAAAATATTTTCCTTATTCACTCCCCCTCGAATAATGCACAGACCCATTGACACAGATATGAGAACACAAGAATCGAAACATTAACTTAGAAAGAAAAATATACTGAATATGTATTTTGAAACAACTAAACATATAAAATTTTAAAACACTAAACAGATTAAATTCTACTCAGTAAAATATCACAGATTAATCCATCAGTGGAAATCAAGTGTATGTTGTTGGATACAGAAACAAGTTTCATTGCATATCATGTTAAAACATGTTTAGTTTCAAAAACTTTCATCAATCTATTCAGTGTGCTAGCATGCGAACTTCGATTAGCTTCAAGAAAATGCAATTCTAAAAATATAATAGAAAACTTTGCATGTACTCACACTAAGCCATCAAAAATTAAGATTTTCACAAATTTATAGGTTTATCGCAACTCAGAAATATCACCAAGTATCATGAGATGTGTGCTCATTGGCATCTTTTAGCATTGTGCACATTGGCATCTTCACATGAGTGTGCTCTTTGGAATATTTTAATCTTGTGCACATTGGCATCTTTTAATCAAGAAGTTTGATAAGTAAAGAACATGCAGTAAACGTAACTTTCTATCTGATCCTATTGCAGGATTTGGGTCAGCCGCTCCCAGACCAGTTGGCCTTAGGGGACTAGGTGTCAAGCACCCCTTGGAACTTACTTTCTCAGATCATAAAGGCTACATCGACACATCCTAAACCCATTCATACCAGTAGAACATGACTCTCGATCTGATTCTATAGAAGGATTTGGGTTCGATCACCCAGACCAATTGACCTTAGGGGACCAGATGACAAGCATCCCACGGAACTTACTTTCCCAAACCAGAAAGGTCACAGGTACAAACTTTTAAACTTAGAGATTTCTGTATTTTATATATATATAATATTCATCTCAATCACTCAGTTTTACATCTAAGTGCTTAGCCCATATTTTCATTACGATCCATAATTCTGACTTTTTAGGATTTCTAAGCATTGTAAACTATAAATATTCCGAATCACATAACTTTTAAAGAGTATCAAAAGTTTCAAACATGTTACTGGCCTTTCGACTTTTGTAAGACTTGAAAGTTGAACATATAAAACTTCGATATAAACAAAGCAACTTGAAAAGTTATCCTAGACACACATTTTATTCAAAAGAAGGAAAAACTGTAAAACTTTTACTTTATAGAATAAAAATTTGTAAAGATTTAAACTTTTAAATTCAACATGCCGAGTTTGAAAAAGCATTTTTCATTTAAGACAAATGTAAAGAATTTGGAAAATTGATATTTAGTCGGAACAAAATAAAATTCAATAATATCTTCTTCCACATAATGTATATTAAATTTGTATCTCATATCAAAGTTTTGGGTTAAACTTGCTCAGATTCTTGAAAGTTTTGAGAAAACTGGAACAACATCACAGTCAGAGATAAATGCAGCGGAATAAAGTAGATGCACTCACAGTTTCTCATTTGTCCAGAAGCTAAATGCATTGAAGAACGAGTCCTAAACTAATATGCTTAGAAGTCGAAGTCCATTGAAGTACGGGTTCTAAGCTGATGTACTTAGAATCCATTGTCCTCTTACTCCCCCTTGACATTAGATGCCTGCAACTTAGAATTAATCTTTTGTTTTGGTACCCACTTGAATTTGGGTCCATGTTTGTTAGTTACAGTTCTAATGGGAGAATATTTGTTAGATTTAACAAATAAAGCATGAGAAATATTATCAGATAAATGAACATATTCATCAGTAGAAGACAAAGCATAATCATCTGAACTAGAATCAGAAGAAGAATATGAGACATCTTTTGAAATTCGAATCATTTGCTTTATTGAGTATTTTGAATTTTATTACAAACAACAAATGAATCACTTTTATAGATTTTGTCTACATATCTATCCTCATCAGTCGTAGATTCATCAGATGTCCGCTTGACCCTCCATATCTGCCTTGAATGAGTGCTCAAAGTCCTAACTGAAATATTTGAATCAGAAGAATTAGAATTTTCAGAAATAACAATATCTTGTTTCTTTGACTTTCTTGTTTTACGCTTTGGTTTATAATACTGATCATTTAGCATAAAAGAATCATCAACAATTGAATTAGAAGAAGAAATTTTATCTAAGAAATCAAACTGAGCATTCATCATTGTTAAACTTGCCTTGGATTGAGAACTTTCAGAAAAACACAAGTCTGGAGGAGTTTTGCGCGACCCATTGGTGGCGTAAACTGAACTTTGCGCTACCAACTTCTGGCGCAACAATGGTTGGCGCAAACTCTCACTTGACTGAACAACTTGCATATTTTCCTTAGAATCAATAGAAAATCCAAAATTAATTTTGTCAACTAAGTCTTGTTTTTGAGAAATGAATTTATCTTCAAAACTTGATTTCATGATAAAAAGAAATAAACCGTTTTCAAAATCATTTTGAAGACTTTGTTCTTCCATTTTATCTTCAAGATCAATGATTTTGCCCTCTAATACTAATGGGGGAATATATCTCTTAGAATCATAAGAAACCGGAGATATATTTTCCTTATTAGTGCTATTGGCATATATATCAAAATAATCATTTGGTAATGAAGATTTAATGGAAGAATTGACATTTAAAACATTTTGATATTTTCTGGATTTCTTTGATTTTTCAGGAAAATATTTGGCATTTTCACGAGTATAAACAAATGACATTTCCATTTTCTTGTTGTTCATTCTTTTCTCATTTTCAATTTCTACTTCTTGCTTTTCATTCATCCACTCAATTTTAAATTGAGGAGCATATTTTGCAAGATTTAGATAATCAAAATTAGATAAAGTGGGGGGGTTTTGTTATAACATTGTTTAAACAATGTGGATTTTCAAAACCAAGTCCCCATCCTTTTTTTATTGACTCATCACTCCTTGGTTTATTCATATAAATTGTTTGCTCAGTTTGTTCTCTCAAATATAACTTTCCTTCTAAAGCAATTATTTTATCAGAAAAAATTTGATTCAAATTGGTCATTTCTGTCAAAGAATCAAGAGTAGTCTTATTTAAATTTTCTAATTCATCCAATTTCTTTTGAAACTTCTCTTTTGTATCTGTCAAAATAAAACTTTCATCTTTCAATGAAATTTTCAATTTTTCAATCATGACAAATTTTTCTTGATTAATTTGCTTTTCAGATAAGAACTTTGAACGTAAGTCATGTAGAGCAGTTATTATGACGTTCATTTGAGATGAAATAAAATTAAAATCAAATTCAGAAGGTACCTCAGATTCATCAGTTGAGGTATCCTCATCTTCATCATCACTGTTATCGTCACCAATAAAGCATATGGCAACCGTTTCCTCATTTTCAGCTTCATTGTCAGAATGGTCTAGCCAGTATTCTTCCTTAGCAAGCAGAATTGTTCCATTCTCCCTCTTTTCTGCAAGTTCCAACTTTTTCCTGTAAAACGCAGAATCCCGAACAACCTTCACTTGACACTCTTTTGCAATGTGTCCCGGTTTCCCACAGTTGAAGCAATTCATAGCCTTCTTCTCTTCCTTTTTCGACTCAGTCACTTTAGTACGCTCATACTTTGGAACATATGGATTTGAGGGAGCACCGGTATCCACTTTCTTTGATCCGGAAGTGAAACGAAGATTGTTGGAACCTGATCTGTGCTGGAATTTCTTATGATAATGTTGAGAGAGAAGAATCATAGCCTTTTCCAGAGCTTCACCGTCATCATCAGTAGATCCATCATAAGCATTCTCAGATAATGCTTGTTCGGCTAATTGGCTAGCAAGGAGAGCAATTGGGTCTACTGTCTTTGGTTTGCTTTTCTTATCAATCTTTGCTTTCTTTTCTAGCACCAAATTCTCATCAGCCATCAAGATCTCATAAAGTTCCTGTATCGGCATTGTAGATATCCTGACATCATTCCTCATTCTATGACAAGATTTGCTCCATTCTGGTTGAAGAGCATTTAAAAATTTCAGATTAGCTTCCAGTTCAGTCTTTGTCACCTTAATCTTATATAAATCATTTATCACAGCCCAAAATCTGTCAAACACACTTTTCAGACTCTCTCCATCTTTTGCCTTAAACTCCTCAAAATTGTTCATGTATCTTGTCTGACGGAGTTGAGTGGCAACTACTGATCCAAGCATTATCTTTTCTAACTGTGTCCACATTAGCATCGAATTCTGCTTGAAACAATCAATTCGATTGTATATGGAATTAGGCAGTGCAAGAATCAGATTAGACTTCGCTTGGTTATCAGCTTGATATCGCAAAAGCTCTTCAACATCATACTCTCTTATAAGCTTCTCAACCCTCGTAGCCGGAGTATTTGCAGTGGCTGGAATTTCTTTAATAAGCCTTACCATAGGACCTTCAGTAAGAGACTTCATCATATTGTCACCATTAGGTTGTCGCTCTATGAAATTGATGAATCTGTCTTGCCATTGCTGAAATTCATTTTCATTAATCAAAACTGGAGGACGAGTGTCTGACCCCAAAGACATCATTATATCGTTCTTGTAAAACTGAGCTTGTAATGCAAACTTTGCAGAATCCATAGAGAAAAACTTCAGAAAAATGCCAAGTCTGAAACAGAAAGTCTAGCGCAAACTTAGTTTTACGCGAACAGTGACTGGCACAAATTGAGTTTTGCGTGAACAGAGGATGGCTCAAACTTGCTTTTGCGTGAGACGTTGATGGCACAAATTTAATTTTGCGCGAACAGTTACTGACCCAAACTTGGTTTTTGCAAGACGTATGTGGCGCAAAATAGACTTTGCGTGAGAAGTATGTGGCGCAGAAGTAACTTGCGCTAGTAAGGAGTGGCGCAAAACTGATTTGCGTGAAGCGATGGTGGCGCAAATATGTTTTGCGCGAGAAGACTGAAGCGCAAACTTTACTTTGAGCGAAGAACTGATAAACCCTGAACTTGAAGAAATAAACTGGTGCAAAGCTTGAAGAACTGGCGCAAGTTACGTATGAACTGGCGCAAACTTTGAATCTGGCGCAAAACGATGAAAAATCACGAGAACCTTCTAATTTTGATTACAAATTCGAAAAAGATGAATTTTGCTCACATAGAAGTAATCGAAAACTGATTTCTAAACACTTTCAAACAACTAATTCGATCAAAAACCGTAAAATCGTGACATCTTGAACAGAACAATACACAAAACAGTTTTTCCAGAAATTCAAAAAATTTCAAAATTGAAGATAAAAAACTGATTTTCTTGCAAAATGATGTGAATCAAAATTGTTCTCCTAGTAAAACCGGATCCAACGAACCAAAATTCAAGAAAATTCGATCAGAAAACAGTCCGAATTTGATGAAAAATCAAAAAATGATATTTTCTTGAAAAAATCAAGAAAATCGATCAAAATTTCTGATTCAAACAAAAATTCAGAATCAAAAATCGTTTCTCTCAATCCTCTCAGATTCAGATTAGGCTCTGATACCAATTGTGAATGTAAAATCCCAAAGAATCAAGTAATTCTCATCAAGATGAACAATTAAGAACTAGAGAGAGAAAGTAGAGAGAGAAAGTAGATCTTGAAATATCACACGTCTATGAATTTTACAATGAGGTGCTTACCAATACTACAAGGCCTAAACCTATTTATACCACAACTCTATTACATGACTTGTAGACTAAATGGGTTAGAAAGACTAGAACTCGCTAGCTTTGAACAGATCACTTGATCAATTTAAAACTTGCAAATCAATTAAACATTCAAACTTGCAAGAAGCTTAGAACTCGCAGGCTGCTTGAATGATCTGAAACTCGCAAACCGATCAATCACAAACTTCATGATTTAAAACCTGATTAATCACAAACTAATTGAAGTTGGTGCAAAACAAAGATTAAGTTGGCACAAACCTGCAATTTCAACACAAAATATATGATTTGCATGAAAAGTGAAAGGTGCAAAAACTTGTTTTGCGTGAGTCACGAATGGCGCAAAAAAAATGTTTTGTTTGAGAGACTAGTGGCGCAAAAGATGGTTTTATTCAAATTTCACTTAACAAAGGCACCGACCCATGATCAAGATTAAGCACCGACCCATGATCAAGCACCCACTATACTTTTTTTAATCCATTGATTTCAATTTATCTTTGCGACCGGTGTGTGTTGTGTGTGACCGATGTGTGTGCAATCGTGTGTGTAATCAGTGTGTGTGATCGGATGTGAAAGGACCGCTGTCAAGAGTGGACCGATGTCATGAAGAACTCGACCGATGTTTGCAAATCAATTTCTGTTAACCTGGTGACGCAAATCTATCCTTTGCGCCAGTAACGATTAGTGCAAACTTTGAATCGAAAATCAATTTGCGCTAGCTGCTCTTGAGATTTGCGTGAACTGACTGTGGCGCAAAACAAACTAACCACCGCCCACTAACACTGAAATTGAACAAATCAATTTGAACATAGATTGGGATACGCAGACAACTGGAGTTGGTGTGAAACAAGGCGACCAGGGTCTTGACCAACAGCCGACCGGTGATTAAACAAACCAAGATATCGATCGGGATCACTCCAATTGGTTAATCGCTCGCGCAAAACTTTTGTCTGAGTGACGAAAAACTCTTTATGAAATTCACAGCTTGATGCAAATGATAAAACATATCGTGTTCTTCATAAATTTGCTCGCAAATTGTTCAATCCTGGTGCAGAATCAAATCAAGAAATGACACCAATATATCCGAAAGTTAATTCACAACACATTTCTAACAAATCAAACTTGCTAAAATCAACAATTTCAGTTCAATTTTTCAAATTCAAAGAAATCGATGTTTTCACCAACAAAATCCAAGAATTCAAAATTAAATATGATTTGTGATAAAACTGTGAAATTGAGTGAATGTAGTCTGATTCTCTACAGAAATCGATCACACTAGGATCAATTTCATTCACAAACAACAATCGAATCAAAAGAAATTTGATTTAACATAGAGCAATAAGAACCGATCAGTGTTCTTGAAATTTTCAAGAAAATCAACTTTTTTTTTAATTCAAAATATTCAGAAATTGATTCAATTTTCTGTGCAAATCTCTTCTGAAAATTGTTTGGTTTGCTATGATACCAATTGATAATGCAAGATCGTTCTAAATCTAGTGAGAGAAAGTAGAGAGAGAGAATTGAAAGCGCAAAAGTATGTTTCTATTGAGGTATGCGTGAATGTCTTACAAACAACAAAGCCACAAGGGACTTAAATACCCTTGGCTAATACAGAACATATAAGCATCCAAAAACACAGTATTAGACCAAGCCTATAAATACAATGATTACTATAAAATTTGACTTAACATATATATATATATATATATATATGGGTGGGTTTAAATAAAAACTCATCTTTTATTGTGAACATAAGAACAAATCTTAACCATTGGTCAAAACTTAGAAAACTAATACATAATAAGGTTAATTAAGAGGTAATTAAGGACAAAATTGGAAATTTGAATCAACGCTTACCTTGTTTAACTTTTTATTTTATTTTTTAATTAAAAAAAATTACCCCCTTAAACTTTAAAATAAATTATCTTAAAAATTATTAATATTTTAATCAAACAAATTACACCATAAAAACGATAACTTCGTGCTCTTCGATATGACAACCATCTCGATATAGTTTTTTTTTTGTTTTAACCGTTTTTTACATGAAATTTTATATATGTGTTATATTCATTATGAATATGCATGCACGTCCTCTGGTGTCCACATTCAGTATGAATAACAAAGGTGAACGTTCATTCACTATTCATGATGAATAATACAGTATTCAGGATGAATAATACAACATTCAGGATGAATAATACACGAATTCATGATTCATGTATTATATATCATGAATCGTGTATTATTCACCCTGAATGTTGTATTATTCATCCCGAATGTTGTATTATTCATCCCGAATGTTGTATTATTCATCATGAATGATACATTATTCATGATGAATAATATATGAATGACTCGTGAAGGTGTAGACACATGGCGCACTCTCTTTTGTTTCCCAATTCACAACCGAAATTTGGTTTAATTCATTATGAATATGTATGTGAATCCCCAGATGTCCCACATTCAGTATGAATAACAAATGTGAACGTTCATTCATTATTAATGATGAATAATACATTATTCATGATGAATTACACAACATTCATGATGAATAATACATGAATTCATGAATCGTGAATTATTCACCCTGAATGTTGTATTATTCATCATGAATGATACATTATTCATGATGAATAATACATGAATGACCCGTGAAGATGTTGAGACGTGACGCGCCCTCCTTTGTTTCCCGGTTCACAACAGAATTACTCGATAGCTTCTCGATTCGTCTTGATGGATGTTGGGTTACGGTGCTAAAGAAACCCGATGTCTTACGACGTTGGAGAAAGTGTTGAAGAAGGTGATGTCGAGTTACATACTTACGGTATCGAGGTGTTGTGCAGACTTGAATGTACATAAATATTCATAATGAATATAACACATATATAGCATTTCACGTAAAACGGTTAAAACAACAAAAAAAACTATATCGAGATGGATGCCATATCGAAGAGCACGAAATTCTCGTTTTTTTTTATGTAATTTGTTTGATTAAAATATTAGTAATTTTTAAGATAATTTATTTTAAACTTTACTTGGGTAAAAGTTTTTAATTAAAAAAGAAAATAAAAGGTCAAATATAGTAGGCGTGAGTTTAAATTATCTACCATTTTTACCCTATGCATATTAAAATTAAAAACTCTATTTAATATGAGTTGTTGGATCAATAAAGAGGAGTGGATGAGATTTGTCCTCATGTGCACAATGAAAATTGAGTTTTCAATTGAACTTTCCTATATGTGTGTGTGTGTGTGTGCGTGCGTATATATATATCATTAATGTTAACCATGTTAACCAATCACAATCGTTCAAATATGAGATCAATGGCTATAATTTTTTTAATTTAATTAAGGCAACAAATTAAAAGGCTGATGCGCTTACTAAGTTGTGCATACATGAAGAGGGGTACAATGATAAAAAGAATAGGATAATAAAAGAAATAAATAGGAGATTAATGTGGAAACCGGCTCCAAAATTCTATCAACATCCTTTCCAAGATTGACCTTCTAGATCTGAAACCATTTTTTTAATTATTGAAAAATATGTAAGACAACTCATGTTTGACATGTTTATTGTGTGTACAGAAATTTAAATTGACTTCGGTGAATTGTTTAATTATACTTTTGCACATATGCACAATACATCATGTGCATAAGCCCACATCTTTTCAATATTAACTACTGTGCACAAAATCACTACATGGTAACTATGTGCAGTTGACCATTGTGCAATAGCGAAGATTGTGCATACATGAACATTTTGTGCATACGAGAAGGTTGTGCATATATGAACATTTTGTGTGCCTTATGTAGGGTGAAAATTGTGTAAGGTGGACATTTTCCCTACTTTTATCTAGAAAATTGAAAATCATACGACAAACAATAAGAAATAATCTTCAATAATTTAAGAAACTATTAATAAAGGATAATACCAAAAAATTATAATTAATAAATTACCATGATTAGCAATGAGAGAATTAAGAAAATTACTTCCTCCACATGGCTCTTAAAAATAATTCCAATTTTACCCTCCCCTAAAATATGGTTTGTGGATTTACACTAATGCGTTGGTTAATAAAAGAATGAGTATATATATATATATGTGTGATTTAATATGAAACCTCAATCTTGCAACCCTTGCAACCTCCCTCTACACCATAGATCTAAATGTCAACGGTCTAGATCATTTCATCAATTTTAGAATTATTAAATTCATTTTTGATTTTTTTTTCATTGAAATACAACCCGTTGAAGGGCAAAATCGGAAGAAATTAAAGATTCAAACATTGCTTAATCATGAAATCGTGTGTTTGAATCAATCGAATACTGCAAACCTCGCTCGTGATTGATTCAGTTTCCGATTAAACTGCTCTGGAAGTGAAAAACCATATTCTACAACCAAATCGACGAATATGGCAGACGAGATTCAAGGTATGTATAGAATGCATAGACTATTAAACTCAATGTTCGATGGATAATCGATAATTAGGGTTTTCAACTTCGTTTTTCAGTTCGGAAAAGAAGCCAAAGAATAATGCTGAAATACTCATTCTCACGATTCAAGAACACTGCATCCACACTGATTATAGTAGATTTTGACACTGATGACGAAGATGGTCCGCCGGCAAATGACACCGACCACCGAGAAGAGCCGACGAACAACCATGGGGAGGATATGGTTGTTGATCAACCTATAAACGATGGAGGGCTAACCCAAAATGAAGGTATATATACTAACCTAAAAAAAGCTTGAAGTAAGACTCCAATAATGTTTTGTTGCCACTAATTTGTTTTTTGATAAAGAGTTTGTAACACACAAAAAACTTTAAAGAACCTATAAATGTTTGATTTGAAATCAATATTTCCACAAAAGTTCAACAAAGAATATTTTTAATTAATGAAAATAATTTTAGCAACTACGAATATCGACTATTCGGCTAATATCTCCACTTACATCTGAACATTGTCTTCAATTAATTGTCAATATGGGATGAATTTTGAATCAATATGAATTAGGATAAAGAAACGAACTTCCAAAATCCACTGCAATATTTGGCATCCCAGTAGATTGAGAAAATGGAATGGATGATTATCCCAATGATCTGAAACACAATAAAGATTAATATTGAAAGCTTGATGACATATTCACAAGGTTCTAAGAAACGCGCCATGGCGTCGAGGCGCCACCTTGCCGCCACGTTTTTAACCTTGGCGTCGATGTATGGCGTTAGGCTTCATAAGGCGCGCCATGGCCTGTTATGGCGTTACGTTACGTTATGGCGTTATAAGGTTTTGGGGGGGGGGGGAAATTGTACTTTTCTAAAACTTTTAAATTTACACGGTAAAAAATTAAAAATCTAAAAAGTCAAAATTAAATATTTTAAACCCTATAATTTCACTTCTCCTTCTCCCTTTCTTCTCTCTCTGTTTCTCAATTCTCAGTCACGATCACGAGTTCATGACTCACGAAGACACGAACTGCATACGATTTTGACTTCAAAATCGAAGTTCTTCAATCGATTAGATTTGATGTTTTGCTGCTTCGTTCGTCAATCATCACACAACCAGGTTCAATTTTTTGTCTAGATTCTATAACGGTATAACCCAAATTCGAGTTCTAGTATAGCGAAGACCGAAGATTAGGAGTTAAATATGTTTGATTTTCTGTTCGAGTATAGTTGCCTTGTGTACATCTGGTGGGTGAAAGATGCTAAAAGCCTAAAATACAGTTTGTTTCTCATCACCCCTGATCCATCTCATTTGCATTCAGGAATTGGGAACAAATTTATTAGAAATATGAAGTCTTTTGTGTAATGGTATTTGGTGTTCTTGGTTGTAAGAAGAAGCATCCATTCCTGCGTTTGATTTTGATTGTGTGTTTTGTGATGTATTTGCAGTTGAGTGTGTTAAAAAGCTTCTTGAGTATGTGCACCATACATTCATTTCTTGTTTACATATGTTAGATGACTTAGATCTTAAATTCTTTTATTTCAAATCAATTCATGGTTCTTTTTTTGTTTTTTTATATGATATAAAACTCCCATTATTATATAATTATACATATATATAATATTATATATATATAGTGTTTGGTTCATTTGAGAAATGGTAAATATATGATAAATAGAAAAATAATCCTAGTCATTCATATGGTCAAGATCGGATTTGACTAGTCAAATATTGCGGCTTTGACCGGTCAAAAGTTGCGGCTATCCCAAAAATAGAAGAACAATTTCATAAATTTTACAAAACACACGGGCTGTGTTCATATATGAACATGTATAATTCACATATGAACTATATGTTCATATATGAACCAGTGCAATTCATAACTGAACTCTTTTAACTGATTCATATATGAACTTTTGTGATTCATATATGAATCAGTTGAACTAACTAACAGATTCATATATGAACCTTTGTGATTCATATATGAATCTGTATGAATCACAAAGATTCATATATGAATCAGTTGAACTAATTAACAGATTCTTTGTGATTCATACAGATTCATATATGAACTTATCCCGTGTATTTTACGAAATTACCCCTCTACCTTCTATAGACCACACAAGAAATAATCCGGTGCTTCGCGGTCAAAGCCGCAAATGTTGACCAGATGAATGACTAAAATTACTTCTCTATTTCTCATATATTTACCATTTCTCAAATGAACCTCTCCCTATATATATATATATATATATATATATATATATATATATATATATATATATATATATATATATATATATATATATATATATATATATATATATATATATATATATATATATATATTGCCGCCTTGGCGCTGCCATGAAAAACGTCATGGCTTCGCCGTAACTCGTAAGGCTTGAGGCTTGACCTCGCCGCCACGCCACGCCGTGCGCCATTTAGAACCTTGCATATTCATGAAACACTATTCATGAAAATTAATACATGATTCAGTATTCATACCACACGAAATCATATTCTTTGCATGATTGCCTTTTTCACCAGAAAGTATTTTGTATGAAGTCAAAATCTTGTTCACATATTCACTAAACAATAGACAAGCATAATAATTGTTGCATATTGGTTTTAATTAGAAAACATTAAATCTGGGTTATAACTTATCCAACCCTATGGGGGCTTTATGCTTCCACATAACATAAATAAACTGATAATGTAGAACAACAATGAATCAATGATATTTGGTTTATGTTTCAACGAACATGTTATTATCCGCTATTTTGAGTTACACATTAAAGTGTCGTTTGTTTTTTAAGAGGTCTAAAGTCTGAAGTCTTATTTTAGTTATGATTAATAAGAGGTGGTATGTAAAAATGTCTAAACGGTTCAGACTTAAGAGCCATTAAGAGTTTTTTAGAAAAAACAAACAACCCCTAAATGTAATGGAAATCATGTAAATGTTTGGTGGGAAACCCATGAACTACTAACCAATAATGTTAACTAATAATGATACACTAAGTAATTATACTATATAATAATGATACACTACGTAATTATACTATAGATGTCTGGGGTAATCAAATGAAATTATTATCATGGAAACAAATTCATATGATAATATTCACTAGACATTACTTTACCTATTTTATACATGTCAATATATCCTGCAAATTGGGGATTATCAATGCAGGTGTAGAGACACTCATGAAAGATTTGGCAATGGATGATAAAGAGGTTGACAATAAGCAAGACAAAGGTAAGACATTCCTTCACTATGCATAACATTTTATTTCCCTGGATACGAATATTCATATCAGCTACAAATAAGGGACATTGAGTAAAACTAATTTAATGTAAAATAGAGGTGGTAAATGGGCGGAGAATTGAAAGTGTCAACAAAATTAAAAAACTGGTTTTCCCAAAACAGAAAAACAAAATATATACACAACTAAACCTTACTTTATGTGAAAGAAAACAGGTACAAACACGTAGTTGGCACGATTAAACTTTTCATATATATATATATATTACTTACAACTGCAAAATAACAATTGTTTATCTTTTATGTTGAAGTTAAACTGCCGGAGGACAGTGACTTTAAAAAAGAACCAGTGATTGAAATTGTGAGCTCATCAAGATGCACACGTAGCACCACAATATCGAAAGAAAATAAGGATGAAATCCCCAAGAAAGAGCAAAATGAAATCTGAAGGTTCGACATACAAAATTTTAGCATAAAAACCACCTAACTTTAAGATTCTTACAATTTCGTAACATTCATTTTTTGAGCAGGAAGTTCAGTTCGAGGAGTTCCAATTGCGAAACAGTGTAAAAGTAAAATAACAGAAGACATAGAAAAAAAAGAGGAAAACAAACACCAGGGAATCAACTGAATCACTCAGAAAAAGGACGAAGTTCGTAAATCTCAGAACCCGAACATCACCTCGAACTCTAAAAGAAACCATAACTGGTTTAATTGACAACCAAAAAAAGGCAGTTATGGATTTGGGCTTAGGTTCACTAGTAGAAAAGGGTCTCAAATTAGGTTTTTTCGTGGTAGATAGACTTGACACCAGGAAAATGCAACTAGACGTCCCAACAGGAAGCATAACAATAACCATTGAGTCCGTGCATGACCTTTTAGGGCTGTCAATGGGTGAAATTGACCTACTAAATTCAGATGATAGGTCTTTCGGTCTCAAGTTGACAAAAGACTGGTGAAAGCAGTTCCAAAAGCTAAACATACGTCCTACAGATATCACGCACCTAATATTGCAAACAAATAAGACAGACTTTATGTTAAAGATGAACTTTCTAGTCTTGTTTGTAAATCTTATGGCAAATTGTAACAGCATGGGAAGTTGCAACCTCATATTCATATCGAAGCTAAAGAACGAAGACATGGCGACTCAGATAGACTAGAGCAAGTATATATATGATAAGTTGAAGAGAAGCAAAGAGAAATGGAGACAGGATGATGATATGTGCTTCTATGACGGACCACTTACTTAACTCACTGTAAGTGTTATTATGCATTATATAACTACAAATCTTATGAATTCTAGAAATTATATTAAATGAAAATCTTACTTGCTGCTGAAAATGAATTCATGGCATGCATACTGCTTGACATGCATTTCGACTTTCGATATGTTGACACTAACCCTAAAAAAATTATTTAAACCACATACAGTATCGACACTCACAACTATACATGTTTAGAAACTTAATTCATATTACATACATGCGTTTAATAAACAATTTGAATGGTTATAACCTTCTAACCATTGGCCTTGATATAAACACAACTAATATATCACTAATAATTCAGCTACTATATGTGGAAGCAACAATCAGTGAGAAGGTGCAACTGCTAGCAAAAAAACCCAACCTTATCAGTTTGGAATATCGGCCTTCTACAAAAAAAACGACAAAACTAGAGGATGAAGGTTTTGGATTGATTCCGATAAAGGAGTGTTACCAAGAAAAGATAATTGTTTTCAAAGGGGAAAGCAGTCAAGTACCTCATACATCGCCAAAGGAACTGGGAAGCAGGTTTGAACTTTATGTTAATTTTGTGGAATATTAATTATATTAAATTAAAATTTATTATCTTGTGCATTAACAAGAGTACATAGGGTACATGGACTTAAAGATGAAACACCTAATGAATGCGAAAGAAGAAGCAAAAAATTGGCTTGAAACTGCAAATTCACGGTTCCCACGTGATGAGTCATTCAACAAATACAAGACTGATCTAGACAACCTGTTTAGGACTACACAATGGACCTCAACGCACAGTCATGACAATGCAGCTAATGAAGAAAAAGGTAAGTCCAATTCAATGGGTATAGTCATATTTGAGCAGGTAGACACCGCTGAAGCGTTCGATGCATGTTGGGAATGTCCAAATTTTGTTGCGGCTGTGTATGAAAAACTTGAGATTGAAGTGCATAAGTCATAGATAAAGAAGTCTTTATCAAACCCCATGAACAAAGATTGCGGGTTTGATCCCCCTGGGTTCGACTTAGGAATAAGCCCAGAAAAGACCGAATATGGTTCAAAAAACGTTCCACCAAAGTTGTCAGCACCAGCTTCTGCGATGAAACCATACGGAAGCCAAGGAACAGAGGATAAGGGAAAAGGGCAATTATGTTCTCACCAATCCCGATGACATCGTACTTCGATGATTCAGAAGAAACATATGAGGACGCTGCACCATTACAGACTGGCATGCGGGAATGCAGGAGAGTAATAAAGCTAGGAGAATTTTGTTCCTTATTCATGCAACGATGAGTAGATTTTGACATTACTAGCGAGGAGAATCGAGTTCATGAATGGGCCTTGTCGGCATTCGAAGATAACTTGTAAGTCAAAAGTTAAATTAAATTAAGATAGTTCAAATCAAATCCCTAATAAAATACTTATTATGACAGAATTCAATAATGTTTCATGACACAAACATGGACTATGTTTTTTGGGGGTACGATGATACACGGATGACGCGGGTGGCAATGGAGAGTTTGGCAACAAACATATCTGTTAATAGACTTGTGATAGATGTCTGGGCAACGGTGCTTAACTATGAGGAACGTTATAGGAATCGCGATTCACCAAGGCGATATTTCTTCACCACCAACATTGTGGTCAACATAACTCCTTCATACATTATTTTATTTTATTCATGATAGCTATCAATACAACAGATATAATGAGAACAAACAACAAACAAAAACTATATAGGGTGACATGTACGCAAGCAGTCGGTCGATAAACTTGAGCAAAATATATAGGTTGTTCAGACGGAACTTGGTTGCAGCAAAACAATACGGAGGTTATCCGAATGAAGGATATTGATTTGGGAAGAGACTGAACAAAGTTTAGTGTTTGCTTGATAAAATTATATTACTTGAATACAATTACTTATCACAATAAAACCTTAGGTATTTTTCCCAGTGATGAAGTCTGACCACTTTTATGTGGTGGTATTCAACCTCAAAAGTCTTGAGTCGATAATCATCGACAACAAACATGCCAAACCAATGGATGATGATGATCTAATGAAGAGTTACGGATACGCAACTGACATCCTGGTAAGTCATTTAACATATAAGTAGTTAACTACCTACCGTTATTACCATAAAGTACTAACAATAATTAGTTTACACGAACAAACTGCAACAAATGTTGATGATTAAACATCTCAACACGACCGGCCATCCGGTTGGAGGAATCCTCGAGGAAGTTGGTCAAGAAAGATTGCAGATGGACCGGAAAATACACCACAACTATCAGGACAACGGAGTGTTTGCGATGAGGGTTATGGAAACATTCATGGGGGATATAAAGAACTGGTAAACAGGTTTTGATCCATCGAAAAAGAAGAAGGAACAACAACTGATAGACTTGAAGATGAAGTATGTATCGAAGATTCTACTTAGCAACTGCAACAAGAAGAAATCTTATGTTTAAGGAGAGGTGGCAAAGTTCTTCACAATCCCAGCTAATGTTCGGGCAAGCATTCTTAAGCATGCCAAAGTGGATAAATGGGAGAGAATTATGATTTAGATATCATTTCTCATCTTGTTATCACTTTAACTTTTAAGTATCACATTTGAGTTTTTAAACTACTTTATCAGTTTTAGATACGTAGTTCAAGTTTAAAGACAGTATGAGGTAATCATCAAATATTATTCTCGCGACAATTTAGTATTTTGGAGGTATAAGACAGTTTTTTGTTTTAAATTCTGCCTAGTATATCGTATTTGAACATTGAGACAATTATGGAATGAATCTATTTTCAATATGAATTATTAGCTACAGAAAAAAAAGGTGCAATCCATCGTTAGGGGTGGAGTGGATTTGGAAAATTATATGGTTGGTTATCCTGATATCCAAGATTACATATTCATGAAATACCATTCATGAATCATATTACATGATTCGATATTCACATCACATAAATGGAGTCTCTCTCCAAAGCTAACAATTTCTCCACACCCTTTATTGAATGGGAAAAAAAATCCCTGTTGACATAAACAACAAATAATAGACTATATTTTTGCTTCATGCTTAACCCTTTCATAAAATACATAACTAGTCACAACTAAACATAAACAACAACAAAAATTATATATCTGCCTTTACAGTTTCTAAGAAAACTAAGACTGGCTTCAAGATTAATGAATAAACAAACATGCACTTCAAGTCATTTAACAAAAAGACAAAATTTTAACAATACCCAAAGATTATAAACTTGTTCACACCCATTTTCAACGAAAATATTAACAAAAACACACTACATGTTCAAGTTGTTCACACCCATTTGCAAGACATTTATCAATACTCTAAATTTTTGAACAAGGATGATTACAATGGTATCTTACAACCTTTTTCTAGATAGCATAAAAACATCAAACCAACTAAACCCTTTTCACATCTGGAATTTAACAACAATTAACAAAACGCAAAAAAAAAAGCCCCAATAGCATCCGACTAGACCACAATTTTACGAAATACACACCCCAAAACATTCATGGTCGAACATACTTGAACAGAACATCGTTCTTCAAACTGGCAAGGAAAGCACTGAATAGCATCACAAGTACATGCATGTTGAATACACTTGTAATGGTATTTCAGAGTCTGATTCTCCATGGTTGCTAACATCATATCTTCCACAACTTTCTCATACTTGATCAACAACTCCTTTTACTTTCGACGACATATCTTCAATGATTCTTCAAGATCACTGATTTCAAAAACAAACTTTAGATGATAACAGACCATAATCCTCGCATACGATTTCGGACAGATGTTATTAGCCGACTTAACACTTGAAGATGATGATGAAATACTCATCTTTAAAAGAAAGGGTTTTCAAGGAAGAGGATGATTGAAAAGTCAAGAAATAAAAAGCCATCTTGGAGAATGGGATATAAATAAAAGACTCTACCATCCACAGGTCAAATCAGATGCATGCCACTTGATGATTAAAACAAATAAAATCCACAATTATCTAACGCAATCATTACTCAAAGTCTAAATTAAATTAAATATTTTAAAAAGTAAAAGCAAAACACATCAATACACAAACACATGGACAAATGGCAACAAAAGAACAAATGAAAAAAAGAATACTGTTAAATGTGAAACTTCACTGCATCCTAATTTGATTAATACCTGTCTCTTTCAACCAACATTAGCAACAAACTCTGTCTTTAAAAACCCAAAATTGAAGCATAATAGGAATCCAGCAGGAAAAAACACTGACTCATTGTCCAAAAAAAACCAATGAACAACTACCAAAAACAAATAAAAACCATTGACTCAAATACCACACATCGGACAATTCCTTGAATCATGCCTCACCATTTCTTGACATGTACGACAAAGTCGTTTGGATTTATTGGCCTCTTCCGTTGTTCTCTGTAACACCCCTAAAATTTGAAAATACCAGACAATTTAAAACTTCCAAAAATCCCTTAATTACACAACTTGAAACATGAAGATCTAAAGTTACGAGGGAAGAAACACAACAACATGTATCAGAGTTCTAATGGAACTAACTAGTCCCACAAACGGGAACAAAGTCTGACGTGTGTTACTACAAACACCGAGTCCGCTATCTTCTCGAAACCAGATGACGCCACTAAAGCCATCCTACCGGAACTTCTACCCAGCTACACTCGCCACTCAGATCCATCTAAGACCTGATATGCATGTCGATAAGAAAAAGTGTTAGGCTTAACGCCTAGTGAGTTAAAGCAGTTTAATCACATATAAATCATAAGACATTCTAAAACCAATAACTCACTCTAAAAGCATCCATTCTTGAAACATAAGATATAAAAGGTTTTATTTCAAATCACGTTTCTACCCATGCCAAACACACCTTTTTAAATAAATAAACACCTTTCAATTTCTCCCAAAACGCACCCATGAAGTATTTCATCAAAATCGATTTATATAAATAAATGGTTCGTTTCAACACCGAAAGTATGGGTAAGGGAATACACGAAACCTTTCGGTGATGGGTGAGACCCGAATTCCATCGAATGTGGCGGAACACAAAGTTAAGCCACTTATCAGCGTTCATGAGATTCATTACGGGTCATGGATCCCTGTATACGGCTCCATTGAGCAACCACCGCAAGGTACCCAAATGACCCTAGTCTATTCGACCTCTAGATGAGTGTCACCACAAAAGTCACAAGTCCCCGTATCTGGCTCACCATGGGAACCACCGCAAGACTTAGCTCCGTATAGGCTCTGTAGAGCACCACCGCAAGCTTACATAACAACATGACTTGGGGACCACTCACTAGACTCAAATATGGACATCAAAAACTCCATGATGAACATAACGACTCATATGCCTATGGATCCGATGCATTACAATCTAAAACATTACATGACCCAAATGAATGACTACGCACTCACACATGTAATAATCAACAATTATGCAATAATCACATTTTTCATATAAACTCCACATTGAGCCATTTAAACCGGACGACGTCCCAAAACTCATTTGAGCAATAAACTAGAAATAAGGTATCATAAGACGTTGGCAAAGTAGTAGTAAACCCATTATGGATGCATGATCCAAAACTCAACTTTTCTAAAAATGACATCTTCCAAAGTATGGTTGGCTGAAGGCCAAATCGTAAGGCATACAATTAACCAATATTCATAAGGTCAAGAATGACCGTTCCCAATAACACAAGTAAAAGCCATTAAGTCCCAACATTCAAAACTCATTGTTTTGGTAAAATCTCCAAATGAACTGTAATCAAATAAGTATCCATAACTTTCCAACTCTTGAAATGAATCCATCAAAACCCATTTAGAACCCCAGATTGCACATTTAGAAAGCAACGAATTATGTTATCCAAATCCTTCAAAATCCCATAAAATGTTTACTAATGGATCGACATCCACTTTGGTGGCCAAAACGCCCAATATCACTTTATAAATTATTTATAAACATTTAATACCCAAATGCTCAAGAATCCCAAAACCATAAAAACCCATTTGTATATCAAGTGAGTACATAATTGTATGTTTAAAACCCAAAACATTTATATTTTTACATGTATATAGTTTTGTAAAGCAACTAGAACTCACCTTACTAGATTTAGACTAAATATAGGTTTTACCCACAAAGCTTGAACTTCTAGAATGAGATCATGAGTCCCTTCACTAGCTCCAAGTTTCCACCACAAACCTTAGTTACCAAATACTCCTAAGTTAAACCAAGGCTCAACAAAAGGAAAGAAGATGGGAACCACAAAACCCTAATTTCTTAGGTGAAGGAAATAAGGAAAATTACCTTAACCACAACTTGAGCCCACCAACCAAGTACTTCTAGGATCACAAATATGACTTCAATCTTCAATCCCCCAAAAGAATGGAAGTGAGTTGGATGAAACCCTAGAAATTTAGGGAGATGAGGAAGAAAACTCAAATCATGAATCCACACTCGAAGCCTTGCAATAAATATCCCAAACACAACACTTGAGACCTAAAAGATGATTCCACTAACATTAGATGAAGATTAGATGAAGGAAAAGGTTTGGAAGAGATGAAATCGCCCCTAGCCTCCCAAAATCGTCTCCAAAACGAGTGGTAGAAGAAAATTGGGGTTAGAATAGGTCAAATTCGAGTTTTATACAAACAGACACCGGGGGCGACTATGCCCTGAGGCAATATCGCGGGGCAATGTCGCTGAACCACCCCCGCTCACGGTACAGTCCAGGCGACTGTGACAGGCGATTGTGCCCTTGTCACAGTCGCAAGTCACTCTTGCGCCCTACGTATTGTGTCCACTCGGATACTCCGCGACCTTGACAAGCGACTATGACCTTTGTCATAGTCACGGGCACTCTCGCTCAGGCTCTCCGAGGCTCGTTTTCCATTCGTCTTGCAGTCCTGAACAATCGAGCCGTGGATTTAGGGTTAATCTAAGTAACCTCAACCTTTCCAAGACTACGTCACGATGGAGGAGGGTCGTTTTCTTAACACCGCCTACTTGGATTTTACGGGTGTTACATTCTCTCACGAACACCCACCAAGCGTTTCCCAGTACTGCAACCTTTGTTCCTAATGCAAGAAGGTGGGAGGATTTCAACTTCATCTGGATTGGAAACACCAATGATATCTTCAATTATTTCATTCTTACGATCAACCGCAGATTTGACAGGCAAATTACCGTCAATCTCATCATTCGAAGCTATCAACATCTCCACAAATTTCTCTAGCAAGGACTTCTCTGTCCTAAAACGTTCGACTATTCGCTCAACCATTATAAACGCTTTTCCTATCAACCTCTCCACTCAACATCAATTTCCGCACATCGAACACGAGCAGGAAGCCATTTGGGGGGGGGGGATTAGATCTCTTCTCCATAGACTCATTATATAAATATCAGGAATCCGATTATACTCATCCTCAATCATTACCTTCAACGCATGTCGACAAAGAATCTCGTTACGTACATATAAATTGCAACTAAATTTGATAGTTCCCTCCACCTTACCTTGTACAACCTACACAACCAATATTCAAAGCATACAATTTTTATAAATAATATCGAAAAACCAGTGAAAAATTAAGAAATTAACAACGCATCAATATAATACCTTATACTTCGCTTTCACCTCGGCATCTTTATTCTTGTGTGTAATAGTGAGAATTGTTTTCCCATTAACTCTCTCAATGTCAACCAACCCACAATAATGTAAGTCCTTGTTCAACTCCTTCTGAAACTCAAAAAAAATAGTCTGTGTGTAAACACTTGATGCATGCGCCTCAATGTTCCTAGGTGACAACATTCGCGGAACAGTGTATTTCGTCTTCACTTCCTCCACACAGTGTGTCTTCCTTTGAGACTCAATAGCCATGTCAAAGACTTCAAAAACATAACGAGGTCATTCCAAAATGCATGATAAACATTGAAAAAAGCGTTTATACTCTCAGACCTCGATGTGGTTTTCATCAACCCAGACATCGACTTATCTTTAAAAAAGCAGGAATCCACGACTCCCTAATGTCATACAACTCATTAAACCATGAGTCACCACATAATCCGTACATATCCATCGCTTCATGCCATCACGACTCAAATTCACGGGGGTCCAGATTGACATTCCAAACAAGCTTGTTGAAATCAAAAATAAAGTTCGTTTGTTTCACTAGATACATGCTTATCTACAAACAATAAAAACCATCAACACAGGAATGAACATAAAAGTTGACATTTATGAATGACAAAAAAAAGAACTAAATGTTAACTTACCTTAGCTTTCACTTTCTTAGTGATGTGCCACATGCACAAACGATGAACGCTACTAGGAAACGTAACAGGTATTGTTTATTTCATTGTGGCACATTGATCAGTAATCACGAATGCCGATTCACTACCATGTGCTTTCCTAAAGACTTGCAGCACCCATGTATAATTAACCATTGTCTCTCCACGCATCAATGCAACGCCTACAACTACTGATCGTTTATGATTATCAACAGCGACAAACGGTACAAACACCATGGCATACCTTTGAATAAATTAGAATAACAACATGAGACAGAAAAAAATAATCCGATCAACAAAATGACAAAAGAAAATATATAAAATACATACTTATTTGTACAAAAGGTTGCATCAGATGATATTAAGTCCCCAAACTCACGATAATTCAATCTCGCAATTTCATTCGCCCAAAATATTGTTATTAAATCCTTTTTATTACACTTAAACTCAAAAAAAAAACTATGGACAAGCTTTCTGCCTACCAACCATGGTGTTGATCAACATTTGAGCATCCTTATTACCAACAAACGTCACCATGTCACGCTTAAAATTCTGAAAGTCTCTAATCGTCCCTCCCGATTCACTTAAACAACCTTTCATAGCATTACGCATCCTATGAGATTTGGCAATACCTACTTTGGAACTAGTAACATTAAAAACACTCATTTGGTTTGTAAAAGTAAGACTGTGTTTCGCACAGGATAAAGACATCTCATTCCGATCAAAAGGTAAATGGTTATGCTTTGTAATAAACTTGTGTACCTCAAAATGGGATCTATCCTTCTCGTAATGAATTTTAAAACAAGCTAGACACCCACACCTCTTAAGATTGGAATTTCTTTGACGTCTCTCACCAGCTTTCACCCCCAACGAATCGTACAATTTCTCGGAAGGAATACCCTGCTTACTACAAACAAAAAAAACGCGCAGTAATTTGACCATCAACATCTTTTTTCTTATTATACAATCGAATATCAAACCCTACTTCCTCAGCGTATTTCCTATAAACTTTCTCAGTCATCTCCACGAACGGAAAGAAATCACCAACTTTAGGCGTAATAGATTCATCAACATAAGGTATGTAATACTTCGTCCCACCAGGATATTCTTCAATAAGGGGAGACTCTTCATCTACAAACATAACCGCAAAATATATTTGTCACACGTATGAAATAACATAAAAGAAACAAAAGAAATCAGCAATTCGAAATTAGCATCGGATGAAACTCAACATCATACACATACTACAATACAAACCATTCATCTAACAACTTAATAATAGCATGATATCCACTGTCAAACAAAACCAATACAAACAAATATTACATGAAAATCCTTCATATACATTATCACGATTCATATACAACATCCTTATGACAAACGTATACATAATATATAACGATGAACATTTGACAAACAATTTCCCTCAGTCTTATTCAGTACATTACACAGATTAATCTTGAAAGGTTGATGACATATTCATAAAAAGTAATACATGATTCAGTGTTCACACCAAAATACTTTTCATGAAAACTAATACATGATTCAGTATTCAAACCAAAGTCTGATGCAACGGGAAAAGTGCGGAACGGATCGACAAGCGTCAAATCCAAAGGATAAATGAGTCTACAAGCGTAGAACCCGGAAAATAAGAGAGAACTATTAAACTTAGTTACATTTTCGAGAATAATAAGGATTAAAAGTAAAAGTACTAAAGCCAGGATTCGCCTGTCTTTTCACTAACAATTGCAGATCGACAACCGACTACCAAAGCGGGTTTAGTAGAGATGAATGTGGCCTTATCCACAACACTCGCTAATCTGACAACGGCTGTCAACAAACTTCAATCCAATTTCATCAATGACAATCGTCGGAGAAGAGACAGGTTTGAAGAACCAATTTGGGAGCCACACAATGGAAACAAACACAATTACCTTATGAAAGCAGACATTTCGTCCTTCTATGGAACCAAAGGAGTAGAAGAATTCATAGATTGGCAAATCGAAGTCGACCAATTCTTTGACGTTATGGAGGTTTCCAAAGACAAACAGGCCAATTTGGTTATTTTCCATCTAAAGAGTGTCGCCGCTATTTGGTGGGATAAATTGATTGTGCAAAGACAATGACAACGAAAGAGACCAGTTCAATCTTGGAGGAGAATGAAGCACCTTATGATGGAACGATACTTACTGGAATATTATGAACGGATCCTTAACAAACTCTATCCCAAACCTGACAACAATAACGATTCTATTATGTATCTTGTTTCTTCCCTCGTCAAACAACCACCTTTTCCGAAAAAGATGAAGTCTTGCCGGGCAAAATCGAAGGTAAAGATCTCGTCATAAAAGAAATCTGTAACGAGCCAAAAAAGTGGACAATTGATTCTAAAATCGAAGAAATCAAAAGTGAACCAGTTGAGGACATTCCCGAGCCAACAGAACCATTGTCGCACGAAGTCAAGAAATATGATCCAAAAGGTGATGTTTCCATTATTCCCGCACCCAAGGCTCTAGATCAGATTCAAACAATTCCATATAAAGTTCTTGTCGTCGTCTATCCTTTCGAGTTTGATAAAATATCGCTCGTATGGAGACGATCACGACAACCTCCGTTGGGATTTGAAGACTGGTCAATTTTTTTGAAACTTGGAGGCCAAGTTGATAATCCAAACGTTTTGAAGAAACAGATGTTCTACGAGTCAAATGAAGTTGTTTTTCAAGTGAACTCGAGGGCGAGTTCTTTTCAAGTGAGGGTGACTGATACGGGGAGAATTCGAGAGCTATCGAGGTGTTTCTTCTATCTCTGGAAAAGAAGAAAACGAGCTAAAAGAAGGCTCGGAATTTGGCATCGAAAAAGGAGCAAACAGCCCCTACCGGTAGTTACATCGAGACCTAAGTCCCGGTACAAGTACCGGTGGCTACTGGAATGTGCAGCGCCAACACCAGAGCCCACATATAGTTTCACCGAGAGTTAAGTCTTGGGACAACTCTCGAAAACATATTTCCTTATTTTTAATTATTTAAAACATAGGATAGTTATTGTTAGCTTTAATTATTAGTAGGATTATTATTTAGTTTTCTTTTTATTAGTTATTTAATTACTTTCATAGTTGGTTTAGGATTAGGATTAGATTTGAATAGTTATCTCTTAGTTATCATAAAACTCTAAATATAATTTTATTGATCACTAATAAACTCTCTGATTAACAAAGAAAACAATAAACCTTATCTATAGCTAAACTAATCAAGCGATAACTATGGAAATTAAATATATCCCAATTATAAACCAACTATAAAAGTAATTAAATAATTAATAAAAAGGAAACTATATAATAATCCTAATAATAATTAAAGCTAACAATAATTATCCTAAGTTTAAATAATTAAAATAAGAAAATATGTTTTTGAGAGTTGTCTCGAGACTTAAGTCTCGGTGAAACTCTCTGTGAGCTCTGTTGATGGCGTTACACATTCCAGTAGCCACTGGGATTTAGGTCTCGGTGTAACTACCGGTAGGGGATGTTTGCTCCTTTTTCGATGCCAAATTCTGAGCCTTCTTTGAGCTCATTTTCTTCTTTTCCACAGATAGAAGAAACACCTTGATAGCTCTCGAATTCTCCCTGTATCAGTCACCCTCACTTGAAAAGAACTCGCCCTCGAGTTCACTTGAAAAACAACTTTATTTGACTCGTAGAACATTTGTTTCTTCACAACGCTTGGATTCACAACTCGGCCTTCGAAATTTAAAAATTTTGATGAGTCTTCAAATCCTAAAGGTGATTGTCGTGGTTGCTTCCATACAAGCGATACTTTATCAAACTCTTAAGGGTAAAATATTAAAGTAGCTTTATCGGGAATTGTTTCGGTTTGAACCGAAGCATTGGGTGCGGGAATGATGGAAGCATCATCTTCGGGATTAATCTTCTTGACTTCTGGCAACAAAGATTTCGTTGGCTCGGAAATGTCCTCAACTAGTTCACTTTTGATCTCTTCGATTTCAGAATATATTGCCAACTTTTTAGGCTTGTTACTGATTTCTTTTATGACGAGGAGATCTTTACCTTCGATTTTGCCAGGCAAGACTTCATCTTTTACGGGTGGCTTTTTTGGAATAGGTGGTTGTTTGACGAGGGAAGAAACAGGATACATAATAGAGTCGTTGTTGTTGTCATGTTTTGGATAGAGTTTGTTAAGGATCCGTTCATAATCTTTCGGTAAGAATCATTCCATAATAAGCTACTTCATTCTCCTCCAAGATCGAACTGGTATCTTTCATTATCGTTGTCTTTGCACGATCAATTTATCCTACCAAATAGCGGCGACGGTCTTTAAATGGAAAGCAACCAACTTGGTCTGTTTGTCTTTGGGAACCTCCATAACGTCAAAGAATTGGTCGACTTCGATTTGCCAATCTAAGAATTATTCTACTCCTTTGGTTCCATAGAAGGACGGAATGTCTGCTTTCATACGGTAATCGTGTATGTTTTCATTGTGTGGCTCCCAAATCGGTTCTTCAAACCTGTCTCTTCTCCGACGATTGTCGTTGACGAAATTGGATTGAAGTCTATTGACAGCCACTGTCAGATTAGCGAGTGTTGTGGATAAGGCCACATTCATCTCTACTAAACCCGCTTTGGTAGTCGACTGTCGATTTGTAATTGTTAGTGAAAAGACAGACGAATCTTGCTCTAATACCAACTAACGCAGCGAGAAAAGTGTGGAACGGATCGACAAGCGTCAAATCCAAAGGATAAACGAGTCTACAAGCGTAGAACCAGGAAAATAAGAGAAAACTCTTATAACTAGAGATAAAACTCTAAAAGATAACTTTATTGATCAATAATAAACTATGAATATTAAAGAAAACATTCAACCCTATTTATAGTTTTAAGATAACTAAGAGATAACTATTCAAATCTAATCCTAATCCTAAACCAACTATGAAAGTAATTAAATAACTAATAAAAAGGAAACTAAATAATAATCCTACTAATAATTAAAGCTAACAATAATTATCCTAAGTTTTAAATAATAAAAAATAAGGAAATATGTTTTCAAGAGTTGTCCCGGGACTTAACTCTCGGTGAAACTCTCTGTGGGCTTTGTTGTTGGCGCTGCACATTCCAGTAGCCACCGCTACTTGTACCGGGACTTAGGTCTCGATGTAACTACCGGTAGGGGTTGTTTGCTCCTTTTTCGATGCCAAATTACGATCCTTCTTTGAGCTCGTTTTCTTATTTTCCATAGATAAAAGAAACACCTCGATAGCTCTCGAATTCTCCATGTATCAAAGTCTTCTTCAATACATTACACAGAAACATTTAGACAACCTATATAAACAGTAATATACATGAAAACTCATGAGCGAAGAAAATAAAAAAGAAATCCCAACCTTCATCATCAACAACCTCATCAGGTACAAAACAATCTTCTACACGAAAAACCTCGACTGATTTTGAAACTCCATCCACCACTTCGACAGTGTTACATTGCAGTGAATCAAAAGCCAAAACAACCTCTTTGCTCTTGGAGATCAATGCTATCAACGATCCTACCACTTCGTCGAGTGCATCGTCGAATTTATCTTCACCAACAACCAAGGTTCTAAATGGCGTGAGGTGTGGCGTGGCGGCGAGACAAAGCCTCAAGCCTTAGGAGCCACGGCGAAGCCATCGCGTTTTCAAGGCGTGACTTATGGCGTCAAATTTCTATTTCATATATAATATTATATATAAAAACGTATGTTTTGTAGTGTTACTTAGTGAGTCAATAGTAATAGGGAAATTAAATTAGGCTGTATATATAAAGAACTTACAAATAAGACATTAAAAACGTAAAGAAAATAAAATATCTCATTACAGTAACCGCGCATTAGGCCATGGCGTGCCATGGGCTTCACGTGGCGTGACACACAAGCCTTGGTGCCATGGCGCACCATGGCGGCTGTGCGGAGAGTTTTTTAGAACATTACCAACAACAAGACCAGGCGACCGGTAGTCGTCAATTTGTTTCAAACTGTTGCCTTCGTTGCAATCTCTGACCACCTCAATCTGTCTATCCATTGAAAACGCAATTCACTATCAATAAACTTCCTCCAAACCTAAACCTATATTGGACTTTGAATACAATATTTACAAAAAAAAATATTCATATGAATCTTTGAATATGGAAACTCAATCAAATCCACGACCCTGATGAATAGGTCAATCATGAAACTTGATAATTAAAAAAAATCATAGATATAACTGTTTACAAAAACATACCATGAATAGCTGATACTAATCGCTTATTTTAAGGAAACGATTACAACAATTAATAATTAAAAAATATATAAATAAACAATTTTGTAAAAGACAAAAATTCCCCTACGCATTTATAATTAACAAGAAATTAAATTAAAACAATCTAGATCAAATGGACGACTATGATGTGGGTTGTAGGAGTTGCAACCTTTTGGAGGGTTGCAAAATAACCGCTCTCTCTCTCTCTCTCTCTCTCTCTCTCTCTCTCTCTCTCTCTCTCTCTCTCTCTCTCTCTATATATATATATATATATATATATATATATATATATATATATATATATATATATATATATATATGAATGATGACAGAGGTTCAGGAGAAAACCTCAAAAAAGCGAAAAACTGAAGAGCACTCTGGTAGCCTTTAATCTGGACGGTATACATACAGGTAAACTATGTTGTTTTTTGGTTTTAATGCACAAGTGCATTATACACTTGTGCATATGCACGTGTGCATGTTACAAATTACTTGTATGCACAAGTGCATACCGTCCAGATGAAGGACTACCAGGGTGTTCTTCAGTTTTCCGTTTTTTGAGGTTTTCCCCTGAACTTGACCCTAGGAATGATCATGCAAGAAGTTCAACATTTTGCAAGAAGGCGAGAAGTCTCAATATCCTATATGATTACAAGTCATTTGGGTGTGTTTAACCATATATGATTAAGTGTCTATATATTATCAATGTAACGTGTTTAATTATATATGATTAACCTTGTGTATCATATATGATATCAAACTTCTCGCCTTCTCGCAAAATGTTTAACTTCTCGTTTGAACCTGACCCCCTATATATATATATACTTGCATGTTTTTTGGAAATTGTTTGGTTCCTCTATATACTTGTTTGTCCATTCTTAATCTTTTTCTAATTCTGAAGTTCTTTAATTATTTTAATTGGTCAAGAATGTTTTGGTTTCTCAGACAACCTCTATGTTGGACGTGACAATAAGTTGACTTATATTTTGAGATTATTGAAAAATATTCACTTAATAAACCATAAACTACCTTATAAGTTGTCTTTTAAAAACGCTATTTGAAGCCGAATTCAATAAGTTACAGTGTTTGTTCTACTTTTTTTCCTAGTTATGCTCCTTTATTTTTATCAATTAATTTTGTTAACATGTTATTTTGTATTGCCATCTAGTTTATCAATTAGTTTTGACCAAACATAACATGACTAAATTAGCAGGTAACAACAAGCTCATTCGCCAACAAGTAGCTTTTCGCCTAAATTAGACACTAGTTTTCCAAACATAATCTACAAATCTAAATCTCTGCAATTGAGGTGCTCAAAACCCCGACCAACCTAGCCAACCCAACCCTGAGGTAACCTGACACTTAGTCAATATAAAATTAGACCAAACCACATCTATTGAATTGGAGTTGGGTCAATACCAATGAAACCCGACCCAACCCGATAACATGATGAGCCGATGTATGCCTTTTAGAGTTTTAGCAAAACTCTTCAAAAAAAAATTAGACCCCTTACCATTTCTGCCCTAATTTTAAAGTAAACACAACAAAGAACATGGGGTGTTCTTTGATAGTTTCATTATGCAAACATCATTCAACGCACAAACAACATACATCCAAGGTACGAGGTAGAGGTATTCTTCTCTTCTTCTATTTAAATAAGTATAGAAGAAAGAATATGATTGAGTGGAAAAACTTGATTATATTATTACGTGTAGGTGGATATATATATATATATATACATCTTAAGAGAATCGTAACCTACAAAACTAAATTGTAATTTACAAGATATTTACAATCAAGTCATTATGAGAGAATTTGTAATTAGTGTAAGGATTGATTGTGAGTATCTCTACATGCCTCTGCAAGATGGACGATCGAGTAGTGAGACCAATCTTGGACATGAGTTCTTTGAATCGTGTTCTTGCAAGTGGTTTAGTAAGAGCATCAATTAGTTCATCATTGCCGGAAATGTAGGAAACACGCAACTTTCGACTTTAGACATTATCACGAACAAAATGATAGTCAAGAGCTAGATGCTTCATTTTTTAGCAAAACTTAGGATTGGCGGCAACATATGTAGCACCCATATTATCACAATATATTACCGGTGTTGTGATGGGTAGATTTACAAGCTCATGAAGTAAGGTTTGGATCCATAATAGCTCTGTTGTAGTTGCAGCAACAGCTCGATATTCGGCTTCTGTCGACAAACGAGCAAGACTGCGTTGCTTACGTGAACTCCAAGAAATTGGATTTTGACCTAAGTAAACAATGTAGCCAATGGCTGAAATGTAATCATCTTTATCACCGGTTCAAGAAGCATCTATGAAGGCATGAAGAGTAGTGGGAAAATCATGACATATAGTAGACCTTGTGTAGATGTGCCCACTAGGTAGTGTAAGATTCGTTTGAGAGTTGCCCAATGTTCATTAGTCGGCTTATGCATGTATTGAGATAACCCGTTCACAACAAAAGAAACATCTAGTCTGGTTAGTGATAAGTATTGTAGACTTCCCACAATTTCCATGTATGCGATGGGGTTGGCCAAGGGGGTTCTGTTATGCAGGGTTAGGGTAGGATGAGAATCCATGGGGGGGGGGGGGGGGGTAGGAACAGGTTTAGCGGCTTCCATGTGAGTACGTGTGAGGAGGTCTTGTATGTATTTATGTTGGCTAAGAAAAAGACCATGAGGGTGAGGTAAGACTTCCACACCAAGGAAATAAGAAAGTGTGTCAAGATCCTTAAATGAGAAACGATTGGAGAAATAAAGGAGTTTATAAGAGTGAGATTTGATCCAGTGATGATGATATCATCAACATAAACAAGATGGAAGATGTGATCATTTTGTGGCATAACGTAAAAAGTGAGGCGTCGAAAATCGAGTTTTTGACACCACAACCGAGCAGATAGGATTGAATTCATTGTACCAAGCTCGTGGATCTTGTTTGAGACCATAGAGAGCTTGACGTAGTTTGCATACATGATTAGGATGAGTTTGACTAATGAAATCAGGTGGTTGAACCATAAAGACATCCTCCATTAGAGAGCCTTGAAGAAAGACATTGTTAATGTCAACTTAATGAAGAGACCAACTATATGTGATAGCTAGAGAGAGAATCATTCGAATTGTGGTCGGCTTAACCACGGGTATAAAGGTTTCGGTATAATTAATACCGGGTCTTTGGTGGAATCCTTTAGCAACTAGACGGGCTTTATAATGCTCGATAGAGCCATCGGGATTATATTTGATACGAAATACTCATTTCTATCCAATAAGGTTTTGAGATGGAGAAAATGGAACAAGATCCCATGTGTGATTTTTTAGTAAAGTATTGTACTCATCTTGCATAGCTTCACGCCATACCAGATTTTTCAATGATTGTGTTATTGTGGTAGGCTCGGTGGAAATGGGTTGGAAAGAGATGTGGAGATTCATTTTATGAATAGGCTTACAAATGTTGTTTTCAAGTCTTGTGATGGGAGGTCGTGGTCGGGGAGGAGATGGAGGATGAGGAGGTGATGAAGGAGTAGAAGAGGGCGAAGGTGTCCTGGAGGAAGAATTAGTTTCACTTGATGGGGGAATAAAGGATGTAGATGTATTTTTGTGGAGATTGCATGGGTGATGTAGTGGGTAAGATAGGAAGTTGGATAACACACCATTCTTCTGCATCATTAGATGTGTGTAGAGATGCGGTAAAGGAGGAGGTGAAGAAGGGGAACTCATGTTCGATGAATTTAACATGACGAGAGACATATATCTTGTTAAAGGTGGGATCAAGACAATAATAAGCACTTTAGGTGGCAGAATAACCAACAAAAATACAAAGAGAAGAGCGAGGATCAAGTTTATTTGTGGTATAGGGACGGAGCCAATGGTAGCAAAGACACCTAAAACTATGCAATTTAAAATAGTTGGGTGTGTAACTATGAAGTTTATGACGGGGAGATTGAAGATTAAGTGTAGGAGTTGGCATACAATTAGAGGTGATCATTTGCGAGTTTGGGTACAACGAGCCTAATATAACAAACCCAAGCCTGTTTTTGCGGGCTTATAGACTTGCCCGTACCCGCCTTATAGACGGGTCGGCCTTGGCCACGGGCTCGCGAGCTTATTCTTTTTACATTTGAAAACCAAAATTTATATAAAATCATAATTTATGTAAAAATCATTTAAATTACGTAAGTTCTTTCGAACATAAAATAAGACGTAGAAGATATTAGTGGTACATAGCGTATAAAAAAAATAGTTTCACAATATATGGAGCATGGACATTTTCTCTCTCATGATTTATCAACTTTCAAAGTTCGGGTTTTTTCAATAACAAAATATTTATCCACATAATATTTCAAGACCGAAATTCGAGACATACTATATAACATAATACATATTATATATATTTGGGTGGCGGTCGATACTCAGTAGAAGGAATCCAATCAAAAACCACTTTTAAATATTTTTAATAAAAACATTAAATTATTAAAAGTAAATTACACTCTATGTCCCTGTAGTTAGCTCAAAATCTGGACATGGCCCCTATTTTGAAATAAGTACACGTGGTTTACATTTCGTTTCATGCCAAGTCCCAATCGCTAACACCATTAAAAACCACCTGTTAACTCAAGGGCAATTTGGTCAATTTAGTATTTAATTAAAATTACTTTAAAAACACCACTTATATGTTGCCATGTGTCTACCCTTTCTCTCTTATTTGACCGTTTCTTTTTTACTTTCTCTCCCTTCTTTCTTCTTTTTCCCTGATGGTTTTTATATATACACACAACACACTTTAGATATATATATATATATATATATATATAGAGAGAGAGAGAGAGAGAGAGTGTGTGTGTGTGTGTTTGTAATAACCTGAAATTTTCAAATGAAATATTTTATAAGTTCAAGGGTGGTGTGGCAAAAGCATTCTATCTTGGAGAACCATTAGTGAATTGTGGTCCATTTGGGGTCTACACAAACCCATTTCATTTCGTTTCTTCATCAGGTGAGAGAGAAAGAAATAGAGAGAGAAAGAGAGGATATTTTCTTGGAGAAAAAGAAAAAGGGTTTCCATGGAGATTTGAGAAGAATTTGGTGGAATTTATGGAAGGGAAGAATTATGGTATATTTTAATCAGGTAAATTATTATTCTCTTCTTCATCTTTATCTTCTCCATGGTTATAACTTAAGTTTTCATTCTAGAAATGGGTTGATTTTATGGGTTTTCTTAGTCAATGATGATTTTCATGTCAAAGTTCTTCTATGGTATCTATTTTGGACGATGGATATAGATTTAAAAAGTTGTTTGTTATGAAAATCCGTCAACCTTTGACATAATCATCAAGAGTAGAGAGTTTCCAAATCTAAATGTTTGATTCATAATATTTAGGATGAAATCAAGAGTTTAGTCGTCTTATATGGGTGTTTTTGGGGTTTAAAACCTTGATTTCGTGAGTTTAATGCTCTAAATGTTTATTTACGTTGGATATTGATACTATTTTGGGATTTGAGCTAAAATCGGAGGTTAATGACGGAATTGGATCTGGGTAACAGCGCCAGTGGCCGGCGCGAATTGTGCCACGACCCTAAGTCGCGTGGCACATCGCGTGGGTGCAACTAGTGAGTTTTGCGGGTTATATCGCGACCCAAGCCGCATTCCTGGTCGCGCAATCCACATGTTCGATTGTTTTTATTTCATAATGGAAATTAGAAGTTGGGATCTTTGGGGATGTATTTAGGATCATTTCAAGTAAATTTTAAGGTATTAATTGGAACACGTCATAAATTAGAGAGTTTAGAGAGTTCACTGGTCAACGTTTCCTTTAGAGGTTCCGGACCGAATTATAAGAGAGTATACACGAGAATTAAGCTAAGGACACCAGGTTAGTTTTTCTGAACTAAAGCCTCTCATGTCGATTAAGTTATGTTTTTATGTATGTGAATTTATATGCCAGCTTCGAAATGATATTGCTTTAATATTTACTTACGAGATTTATTTAAATGTTAAAGATGATTTTTATTATTGTTGCCAAAGTGGAAATGTATGCATATATGGTCCTAAGTATGTAGGCTCAAAGTCGGGGGGTGTGGCCCGCCTGTGCTCATACCGGGGGGTGTGTTTCGTTTATGCCGTTGGGGGTGTGTCCCAACAAAGGCAGTGTGAGTCACAGACACGCTGTCACCTTAGGGTGACGGTAGTGTGAGCGGAGAAGTTTGCTGAAAGTTAAAGGTTTTCCTTGAAGCTGAAAATGGTTTATTTATGATAAATCCTTGAATGTTTGTTGAGTTAAAAACTTTTGCAAGAGGGGACTCACTAGACCTTTCGGTCTAACCATCGCTCTTTTCAAATCTAAAACCCTTTTCAGGTAAAGAGTGGCAGTAGGAGGAGCGGATAAGTATATAAGAGAAGATACGAGCTAGAGCTGAATTAGAGGACCTCCATTGTAGATTTTTGTCAATGTATTCTCAGTTGTGTACTAGGTTGTCTTTCCACAAACCTTGTATTTTAGATGTTGTATTGGGCCGCTTGGCATTATTATTTAATAAAGTTGGTTATGTCTCTTGTCGTGTGAGTTGGGTCGTTATAATTGGTATCAGAGCCATAGTTTAAGGGATTTAGGTAACTGAATAAGCCAAAACTTAAACTGTGGAGTAAGGAAACACAACTGAGAAATAGGAAAGCCTTTAGGAAGCACTGCACAAGGACATATTTGATCGGGTGGTGAGGACTACCATGTAAGGTAAATTTAGAATTACATCTGGCCAATGTAATTGTGAATCTACAGGTACATGTGTGTGTTTATCTTACCTTATGACCTAGGAACTGTTGGTATAGACGACGTTTATAGGTGTTATATCTGTGTTAAATTAGAGAATATTTATGTGGTAAAACTTAGATCTTTGAGAAGTTGTTATTGAGTATCAGCGATTTAGCGTGAGGTGGAAACTTCGATACTCAAATAGGAAGTAGGACGGTTGAGGAGCATACTCATAATTTTTTGGTGAAACCTTCATTTACAAAGTTGTCTTGGTGGATTGAATTCCTTAGGAGGAGAACTACATTAAGGGTTTGAAAACTCCCGCCGGAAGGTGAGCAACATCGAAGAATCTCTTGACTTTTCAGTCAGTAGTGTATGCAGAAAGGATTGTTTTGATTATGACGGAATCGTCAATTCGGAGAACGGAGTAAGGATAAGAACTTGAAATCACTATTTAATGATCGGTTTATAAACATTATTTTATGGGTAACCGAGCATGGCGAAAGACCTGTACCAAGATTTTGCTGCGAGTGTGAGAAAAAAAAACTCACTCATGAGTCAATAATAGTGAGTAGTAGAAAGTTGATGACAAATTGTGATCCGGTGAGATAAAATCGCCCTAAATCGTTAGACGAGTTTCATGCATCATGTTGTTTTAAAATGGGCTTCACAAGTTACCCCAAACTGTATTCAAAACTGCATGTAGTGAGAGCATGTTGAGTTTCATGTTTTACTAAATAAAATGATACATACAAACATGTGGTCTATGTTTTAAAATGCATGAGTGTGTTTCCGTTGTAAATGGAAAGCGTTTTATTTTCATTACAATATATATATATATATATATATATTCATCTTGTTGGCCTAACTTTATGATGGAAGTATGAAATCATGTTGTTGCATCGCCTCTGTTATTGAAACTTAAATGATGATGTTGTCATTGCATCGATTGGTGTGAAAGTTGTTGGCTCAGCCGTGTGGGTGAAATCCCCAAGAATGTTAATAAACCTGAATGTGGAAAAGATTTTATTGTGAGTACATTGTTTATTGTCGACAACATTTCGGACCGACATGTCTATGTTTCACCTCTTAGTCAAATACAAGTTGGTTTTCTTCATGATTATCCATGTTGCAGACAATGTTGTGTTTGCATGCACGAGTTTGTTACACAATTGATTATTTCTTTAAATCCTTATAAGGACCAAACAAATTTTTTTAATCTGTGTTAACATGCATGAATGTTATGAACTCGTCGGGCTTTTGGGTTTAACCTTCGATTAAGAGGAAATCACAATCAAGAATAGGTCTCAAGAGTAACAAATTGTCGCTTGGAACTTTAGGGTCGAGTTATGACCTTACCTTCGATTTGAGAATGGTTGGTGCATGTCGAAAATATGAGGTATTATATTCGGCTTGGCTAATGTTGGCTAGAATTTAATTTTGTCTCTGTGTTGTCGAGATGCGTTTGGTAGTGAGTGTTACAGTTGGGGATAACTAGTAAGTACATGACACTTTAAGTAAAGTCATGTGTTAGCATTTTAAAATGTTATCCGTAAGAAAGTAAAAGGGATTATACATCAAAGTCGTGCAAGAATGCTATGGTAGACTTGTTAGTTAGCATATGAGACGATGAGGTATTACAACATTGCCAAGTGACGACTTGGGGTTGTTACTGTCGGGTACGATACGATAGAGGTTGCAAGTTTGAATAATTATAATTAATTCAAATGTAGTGTTGTGATTAGATAATGGCGTAATTGGTCGTTTGGGGCAACATGTATATTTGTCGTTACGCTAAACCACCTCGTGTGGGTGTTTTGAAAGCGAAAGATCACTAGGTTGAGCAGATGATTTCTTATGATGTTTTGGTGATCCGTATCGATATGAATTATTTAGCATAATTGAAGTGGGTGTACATGGATCATAATGGTCTACCAGAGAGGGTGCCTTATCTTTCTAGACTATTTGAACCTGTTTCTTGGAGATCACGATGAGCTGGCAAGAATTCCATAATTTTTAAGTGAATTAACTAATTATGATTTAGTGGTTCACCTAAAAAAAAGGTCGTATTATGATTTTATTTCAATTATATTGGTAATATGGTTGGTGTGAATAAGGCGGTGTATATTGTATATGTGAAATGGCCGTGAAGATTTTGTTGGTAGTGTGATATTGTGGTGTGGTGGAATACTGAACAAATTAGTGGGTTTTTTTTATGCCAAGGTAGACGTGGAAGTCATTGATTTGATACAGAGTCCTATCGTTATGTTAAACGATGGCATGATGTGTTTTTTTATTGGTAAGGTGTGATGTGTTAAAAAAAATGATTTAAAATGTTGGGATTACTAGGCAGTTATACGCTTATGTTGGACTGAGAAGCAGATTTTTTTTGGTGGAATCCAGTGACTTCATACTTGCACCATGTTGGTCGGATTGTAACCATGGATGAGTTTATTTAGTTCCGGTTGGACATTGATAAAAATGCCAAATTTGGTTGGTTGGGGTGTACTTAGTAGTGGATTTAAGGGTTTTAATTAAAATGTGGAAATATTCCTTTGTGTGTAAAGGGATACCAGTGGTTCGGTTAACTTCGTTAAAAAAAAAGGTTTTGAGAAATGTTGGATCATGGAGCATTGAGTATTGTATCGCGATAATCATGTGTGCTAGAATAGTTGAGTACCTTGACTGAGGGTTTGGTGGAACCGTTCGACTAGATTTAGTTTTGCAAACGTAATGTGTGGTTATGGTGTTTGAATTTGGTGAAAACTTGGTCAGTGTTATCGGGTTAGGGATCGGTATTTCATGTTGGGCTAAGCAAACAAATATGGTATGTGGGAATGAGAGGGAAAGATGGAAAGTTAGGATCTTGGTGAGTAATATCGAAAGTGAAAAATGTTTTTCGTCGGTTGTCGAGCGTTTATAAACTCCTCGACATGGTATGGGAAAGGCGAGAATGCAAGTTCTCGTAAGATGTTGGCAAAATAATTCGAGTGATTGTTTTAAAGTTTGCAATTATTGACAAGTCTTACGTTGAAAGTGCATGTTTTATGTCTCGAAAGGGAAGTGGAAGATTATGGTCGGATAGTGCTCTGAATGAAAGGTCGTTAAATTTAAACTTAGTATTATTGTGGAGAATATTCTGAGTGAGCTTGATGTTCGATGTTAAGCTGATTGGAATAGTTTGTTGTGAGTATAAGCGCTCCGCTCCTTCATGTGAAGCAAGCGAAAACGAACATTTTGATTGTATGGGGAAATTCTACAATGTTAGATGTTATCATATGAAAATGGAACTGTATTGCGAGCGACTTTGCGACAAAGTTTCTAAAATATTTGGGAGACCGTGCTGCAAATTGGGTATCCATGGATCGATTTTCTGAATCTATCCGTGTTGCCAATTGAAAAGATATATTTAGTGCAAAAAAAAATTGATTAAATTGTAATTGATGAATTTGGGTCAAGGCATTAATGACATGACCGATGAGGTCGGATCCCAAATGATCGACATACTTCTTGTGTTGGAGTCTCATACCAAGTGGAGTACCTCGTGTCATTCTTACACAATCGATTAGGGTGAAGGAACCATTCAGACACTTGAAGAACATGTTGAGAGCATGTGTCATTGACTTTAGTAGTACATGGAAGAGCATTTTCCTTCGATTAAATTTACACATATCAAAAATTATCATGAAAGCATTCCAATTGCTTTGTATGGAGTACCGTGGGGAAGAGAGAGTGTAGGTTGTTGATATGTCAGAATGGAGTGAAGGAAAAACAATTGAGATAAACCAACTAATGACAGCTAAATTCGGTCAAATTAGTGAAGGACATAAGGTAGCCCTAGATTGACAAAGGAGTTGCGTGGATAAGTGTTGGAAGCCAATAAAGCTCAAAGTGGGAACAATTTGATCTTAAAGATATTGTATTATGTGGGAAATGTAGTAGAGAAAGAAATATGGGTCTACAATGTTTTGGATTAAGTGCCATTATTGAACAATGTTTAATGCAAGCGAATAGTTGAGAAGTTAAATTTTGTTGATAAATTGAAAATGACTTAAAGGTCGAGAAGCAAAGGATGTGGACTTGTAAAAATTCAATGGGGTTACCATCAAGGTCAAGAAGCATTGGTTCTTGTTATCCTAAAGTAATTCCAGGACGGAATTCTGTTAAGGGGGAGAGGTTGTAATAACCTGAAATTTTCAAATGAAATATTTTATAAGTTCAAGGGTGCTGTGGCAAAAGCATTCTATCTTGGAGAACCATTAGTGAAATTGTGGTCCATTTGGGGTCTCCACAAACCCATTTCATTTCGTTTCTTCATCAGGTGAGAGGGAAATAAATAGAGAGAGAAAGAGAGGATATTTTCTTGGAGAAAAAGAAAAAGGGTTTCCATGGAGATTTGAGAAGAATTTGGTGGAATTTATGGAAGGGAAGAATTATGGTATACTTTAATCAGGTAAATTATTATTCTCTTCTTCATCTTTATCTTCTCCATGGTTATAACTTAAGTTCATTCTAGAAATGGGTTGATTTTATGGGTTTTCTTAGTCAATGATGATTTTCATGTCAAAGTTCTTCTATGGTATCTATTTTGGACGATGAATATAGATTTAAAAAGTTGTTTGTTATGAAAATCCGTCAACCTTTGAGATAATCATCAAGAGTAGAGAGTTTCCAAATCTAAATGTTTGATTCATAATATTTAGGATGAAATCAAGAGTTTAGTCGTCTTATATGGGTGTTTTTGGGGTTTAAAACCTTGATTTCGTGAGTTTAATGCTCTAAATGTTTATTTACGTTGGATATTGATACTATTTTGGGATTTGAGCTAAAATCGGAGGTTAATGACGGAATTGGACCTGGGTAACAGCGCCAGTGGCCGACGCGACTTGTGCCACGACCCTAAGTCGCGTGGCACATCGCGTGGGTGCAACTAGTGAGTTTTGTGGGTTATATCGCGACCCAAGCCGCATTCCTGGTCGCGCAATCCACATGTTCGATTGTTTTTATTTCATAATGGAAATTAGAAGTTGGGATCTTTGGGGATGTATTTAGGATCATTTCAAGTAAATTTTAAGGGATTAATTGGAACCCGTCATAAATTAGAGAGTTTAGAGAGTTCACCGGTCAATGTTTCCTTTATAGGTTCCGGACCGAATTATAAGAGAGTATACGCGAGAATTAAGCTAAGGACGCCAGGTGAGTTTTTCTGAACTAAAGCCTCTCATGTCTATTAAATTATGTTTTTATGTATGTGAATTTATATGCCAGCTTCGAAATGATATTGCTTTAATATTTACTTACGAGATTTATTTAAATGTTAAAGATGATTTTTATTATTGTTGTCAAAGTGGAAATGTATGCATAAATGGTCCTAAGTGTGTAGGCTCAAAGTCGGGGGGTGTGGCCCGCCTATGCTCATACGGGGGGGTGTTTCGTTTATACCATTGGGGGTGTGTCCCAACAAAGGTAGTGTGAGTCACAGACACGCTGTGACCTTAGGGTGGCAGTAGTGTAAGCGGAGAAGTTTGCTGAAAGTTAAAGGTTTTCCTTGAAGCTGAAAATGGTTTATTTTATGATAAATCCTTGAATGTTTGTTGAGTTAAAAACTGTTGCAAGAGGGGACTCACTAGACCTTTCGGTCTAACCATCGCTCTTTTCAAATCTAAAACCCTTTTCAGGTAAAGGGTGGCAGTAGGAGGAGCGGATAAGTATATAAGAAAAGATACGAGCTGGAGCTGAATTAGAGGACCTCCATTGTAGATTCTTGTCAATGTATTCTCAGTTGTGTACTAGGTTGTCTTTCCACAAACCTTGTATTTTAGATGTTGTATTGGGCCGCTTGGCATTATTATTTAATAAAGTTGGTTATGTCTCTTGTCGTGTGAGTTGGGTCGTTACAGAGAGGATCAAACGAGAACAGTAGCTATTTAAAAGAACACGAGAACTAACAAAATCATTAGTGATTTTACATTAACGTGCAAAAAAGCCACGCGGACCTGAAGTCGCGGCCAAAGTCCTTTTTTCGTGTATTCATGTAAAATCACTAATGATTTTGTTAGTTCTCGTATTCTTTTAAATAGGTATTGTTCTCGTTTGAACCCGACTATATATATATATATATCTTACGCCTAAAAATAAGATATATGAATCCTGCATCCCACAATCCCACCCATCCTCTCGGCATACCATACGATCACACCATCTGACCTCTGTCATCGTTTCCCTCACCGTTTGCGTCTCCCCTCCGGTTTATAACCCTCCTGCACAGTCTCATCCATCCCTCTCTTATCTCTCTCGGCTTCATCTTCAACCTACAACCTGCACATTTCCCTCTCATCCTTCTTCGCAGACCTGCACAACCCACACAACCCAACCAAGGTTCATCTTCACTGTGACCTCTCCCAACTGCCCATAAATTACACACTTGGGTTTAATATCTTCACACTAAACCCATACTATAAATACACATACAAATATATATACATATTAAACCTACATATCTCTTTTTGTGAGTGAGTTATTTCTTGAAGTTGTTGGTGGGTTTTTCTCATTTGTTGTGTGTGGGTATGTTGAGTGTATATACGTTACTTGCCTCCTCACGCACACACATATAGAGAGAGAGGTGCACATTTTAGAAAATAATTTTATCTGAGTTCATGACTTGACTTATGTGCGCAGGTGATTTTTTGGGGGGATAAGGAGTTGCAAGTGTGTGTTTTTTTTGCGTCTGATGTGTGCGCTTGATATGTGTGTGTATGATTTATTTGTGTGTGGTATGTGTGATGTTAGTGTATTTTATTGTATCCAACATTTAATGAGAAAAGTCAAGTCTAGCAAAGTCAACAAGGTCAAAGTTTCTAAGTCAAAGTCTTAGTCAATCTTGTAGCTTGTTGTTTAATCTTGTGGCTTTAGTTCCTTGTATAAATAGCTTGTAGCTTTGTTAATCTTGTAATAACAACAACTAGAACTAAGCATTGTAATATCTGTGTGAGATCAATGATAAAAGAAATTTCTCTCTCTAAATATATATTGTCAAATCTTGATCTTGAGATTGCTTGATTGATTGGGAAATACACTTTCAATTGGTATCAGAGCAAACAAGAAGTAGCAGATTCGGATCAGATTTGATATTTTTTTTAAATATTTTTGGCGGACTGAAAATCACTGTTTGATCTTAGTTTTTCATGTTTTTGCACAATTAAATCAAGAAATTGATTTGATTGTGTACGTTTTATCAATAGGATCAACTTTCGTTCATATCACATAGGCTAATTTCGACTTTAGATTGATCAATTTGATCAAAATGTTGATTTCGTGAATAGTGAAAGTCGAACACTGTATTTCGAATCAATCACTGTAATTTTCGATTTCTTTTGTAATTTCAGTGTTGTAATCTTGTTTCGCATTGTATTTTGGACTAATTGTGTATTTTTCAGATTCAGAAATCAAGTTTTACTTGATTTTTGATCGATCAGGCTTAGAACACGCAAGGAAAACTCAAGAACGCGCAAGATCTGAAAAACGCGCAAGTTCATCGCAAGAACGCGCAAGATCTGCAGAACGCGCAAGTTGAAGAATTCGGTCTCAAACGCGCAAGGCGTTATTAGCGAGTTCTTAGAACACGCAAGTCAAAGTCTGCGTGTTTTACTCTTTGTTCTGCGAGTTTCCGCGAAGATATCATCTGCGAGTTTACTTGCGAGTTTGCTAAAACGCGCAAGTAAGCCTCTGCGAGTTTCAGAAACGCGCACGGTACGGTCTGCGAGTTCTTCAGGAACAGTGTTTTGCGAATTTCAGCGGTCTGCGAGTTTATTCGGTCTGCGAGTTTCAAGCTATTAAGTGATCTGTGAGTTTCTAGCTATTCAGTAGTCTGCGAGTTTTGTTACTTCGTCAATTTTTGCTAGCTGTTTCAAATTTGATCAGTTTTGGATCTTACACACCAAGTGTAATCTGCACTTCTTGAACGATCATTTCATATCAAGCTTATATATCTTTCAAGATGCCAAAGACAAATGAGAGAGGAAATACAATACTGTCAGCCAGAGACATGGCAGTATTATACATGCCTGAGATACCTGTTCTAGAAGCAGAAAGAGACAAACTGAAAAATCAGAATTCAAAGCTTCTTAAGCAGATTCAGGAGTTGAAATTAAATTTATCAAATTCTGATAAAACTCCTGTATTGTACAAAATGTACTGATCATGCTAAATCCGATTGTGCAGGTATCATCAGTGCAACAGAGAAGGAGATTAAAGAGAAAGAGGAAATGATTGAAATAAAAGGAAATACTATTCAAGCTTGTGAAAAATAAATCAAGCTGAAAGACTGAAGATTGTTAAAGCTTCAAGTCCAAGACTGTCAGAGATAAAGTTTGAAGAATCAAGCGCTGAAGACTAATGTCAAAAGAATTTTAAATCTTGAATACAAAGGGGGAGATTGTTAGTGTATTTTATTGTATCCAAGATTTAATGAGAAAAGTCAAGTCAAGATAAGTCAACAAGGTCAAAGTTAGTTTAAGTCAATCTTGTAGTTTGTTGTTTTGTCTTTAATAGACTTGTTGTATAAATACCTTAGGTGCTTTGTAATCATGTAACTAGAACCAAGTATCATACGTATAACTTTCATATCAATATACTTGTGACTGTTTCTCTCTCTACTCTCTCTCTAAGTTCTTAGATTGTCAAATCTTTCATTGATTGTGCTTGATTGAATTGGGATCATACATTTTCAATGATTTTGAGCCTTATGAAACACAATCATTGTGCTAAATTCTTTCATACACAAGCACGAGCACACAGAAAATTGTTTTTCTATCAGAACATTCATAGATAAACCTTGTGTTTTTCAATGATTAAATGTAAGTCCTGGGGAGTCATCATCAAACCAGCTCCTTAAATTGTACATTCGTTGTACACAGTAACTCCGTGTTACTGACAGGCACTTCTAACTGTTTCATTTGTTGAATCAGGGTTACAACGTTCATTATATCTGAATTTGAAAAGATTCAGGTATATACAGTTCATGATTCAGCTATTCAGATCAAAGGGCAGAGAATGTCAAATGTATCTCAAAGGGGGAGAATATTTGTAAAAGGGGGAGATTCAAAGAAAGTGCTGAAATTGAGAAAGTTTTGATGATTATGATGTTCACAATCATCAAAAAGGGGGACATTTACAAAGATCAATTTCAAAATCATCAAAGGAGATATCAAAAGGTGAAGATAATTCTGAAAGATTAAATCAGATGAATGTTTTGTCAAAGAATTCTGAAGATGATTTTCTGAAGAAAGATGATTCGAGAAAGTTTGTTTTTCTGAAGACTAATCAGAGATTACAGTGATGAAGATACATGATTTTCAAAGATCCCTCGAAGTTCTAAAGTTTTTCAAAGGATTCAAAGCTTTGTTCAAGACTTGTTGACTTTCCAAAAATGCAAAGTGCAAAAGACTTTTCAAGATTCTTCAAAGACTGAAAGACTGAAGATTGTTAGAGCTTCAAAGTCCAAGACTGTCAGAGACAAAAGTTGAAGAATCAAGCGCTGAAGACTAATGTCAATTTTTTTTAAATCTTGAATACAAAGGGGGAGATTGTTAGTGTATTTTATTGTATCCAAGATTTAATGAGAAAAGTCAAGTCTAGCAAAGTCAACAAGGTCAAAGTTTCTAAGTCAAAGTCTTAGTCAATCTTGTAGCTTGTTCTGACAGAAAGAGGAAATGATTGAAATAAAAGGAAATACTATTCAACCTTCTGAAAAAGAAATCAAGCTGAAAGACAGAAAGATTACGAAACTTCAAAGCCAACTGAAGATGACTGAACAGAAATCATCAGAATTGCAAGATGAATCAGTCAAGCTTCAACTCAAGTTTAAGGCTTTTAAAGACAAAATATCTCCTTGGAAATCAAAAATGAAAATTTGATAAAAAGCATCCAAGCAGATAAAGAAAAATCAAATCTGGAGAAATCTTCAACTCAACAGTCATCTGAATTTTCAAAGAAAACTTTACAAGAGAAAAAGGATTTGGAGCTGAGATGCATTAAACTTTCCAAGCAAGTGTCTGATTTTGAAAAGATTCTAATTACTGAAAGAGACAGATTTGCTAAGGAAAGAAAAGTTCTTGAAAATAAAATTATTGAACTTCCCAATCAGATTTCTACTTTACAAGACTTGCTTGAAAAAGAAAGACAATTTTTTAAAGAAAAGAAGCAGTCTTATGAGCTTGAAAAGAGAAATGCTGAAAAGAGAAATACTGGGTTTTTCAAAGATATTTCTGAAAAGAACAAGAACTTGGAAAAAGATTTTGAGCTTGAACGTTCACATTTTGAATCTGAGATATCAAAGCTCCAATCCAAAATAACTGCTCTGTCATCAGATTATCAAAAAGAAAAGAAGGCCAAATCTGATTTGAAACAAAAGTTTGACACACTTTCAGATGAAAGAACCATTTTGACTATAAAGATAAATGACTTAGAAGCTGCAAACGTTAATTTTTCAGAATAGATTACAGCTGATGTGATTAGTCAATCTCCTGTTGATAATTCAACAGAATCAGTCTGTTCTTTCAAAACAGCTTCGAGTTCCATTCATAAAAATGTTTTCAACAAGAACAGTGTCAAACCTAAAATTGTCAAATCAAGTCAGATTCGACCATCAAATCTATTTTATGACAAATATGTTGATGGACCAGCGAGCTTCTATGTTAAATCTCTTGGAAAGCAATCGAAGAAAAATCAGATGGTCTGGCGAGTGAAGACTCCTGATGAAGAGAAGAAGGACAAAGCATTCAAATCCACAACCAATGCTAAAAAGAACAGAACACATAAAGGTAAATCTTTTGGTAATCCTAATATGTTTTACTCTACTAATCATTTGATCAGGATTGCTCAGAAGAAAATCTGTTGTTCTTACTGTGGAGAGAATGACTTCATTCGAAAAGAATCTGCTCATAACTGGTACGGTTCTTACAGAATAACTTCTCAGAATTCTGGATTTAAAAGATATACATCTAATGAGAAGTGGATTCCTAAATCTAACATACCAGGACCCAAATACCAATGGGTACCAAAGCCTGATAAATCTGTTTCGCAGGTACCACAGGTATAGGGGGAGCAAGATTTTTGACTTCTAAGTACTACAACTTAGAACTCGGACTTCAATGTCAAAGACAATGGCTCTTGAATAATTCAGTTCAAGACCCGGACTTCAAAGTTAAAATATTTTGACTTCTAGACAAAACAGTCTAGGACTCGTTCTTCAAAGTTCAAAGAACGTTGGCTTTTGAACAAAACAGTTCAAAACCCGGACTTAAGTGTCAAGACTGTGGCTTCTGATTACATGACAGATCAGGACCCATTCTTTAATGTTTAAAGATATGGATATTTTGCAAATATCCAGGGGGAGCTTAAAAGAAAACAAATCATGATATACTGATTTGAGGGGGAGCTTAAAGGTAAATATCTGCTGATCTAGATCTTTGATTGTTTGAAAGAAGAACAACTTTCAAGCATGAAAAACATTTTCTTAAATGTTTAAACCACTTCTCTATTCTCAAAAGATTTCATGAATTACGAAGTGTGCTTTTAAATGTTTTTCATATTGAGCTTTAATGTTTAACTGACCATGTGTTTCCAAAGATCAATACTCGCGTATTATCTTGTCTATATACTGTAAAGTATTCACACACATCGGTTCAGTACTTCATTTGATTTTGTTATTACCATGTCTCTAAACGAAACAATTTTCGATGGTAATACTCCCGTTTGCTTTCAAATGTTGTTGAGCATCAATCATCATTTCTAATCTTATGCTATCATTGCAAAATTGTTTATATTTGTTCATATAAACAAAATATCCAATTCTTTGATACCCTATCCATTTTATTTGATCTGATTGACACATTGTCAGATTCTCAAAACAATTCTCTTGATTTCATTTCATTCATTCAATATCCTTGTTTTGAGAGATCTTCATTGTTCAAATGCTCAAATTCCATTCATATTTTTAAAATGAGCATACATTTTGACAATGTCATCATATTTTGTATTTAACCATTCAAAATAAATTGTTGAACAACCATTCTTTTAGGTCAAATTACATGGGATTCATGTGTAAGCTTATAAGAACTTCCATGGATTCACGTTAACCAGTGTTTCCTACCCCGAAAGTTATCCACGAGTGATTGAGGGGTGAGGAGTCAAAATCAAATAGTGGGGGAGATCACTCATCCGGTTGAGTTTTTCTCATTGTGTGGAGCGGAAAAATGTAAATGAGAGTTTGGTTAGAAGTGAGCAAAATGTTAAAAAGAAAGAGGGTGTGAGAACAGAGTTAAAAGAATATCAAAACTCTGCACCAACCACTTTCTGAGCCGGGCAGCCACATCTACTGATTGGTTCACATTTGTTAGTGCATTATTGTATCCAAGATTTAATAGGAAAAATCAAGTCAAGATGCCTACTGTTGATGATAAGGGAAATACTGTACTATCAGCCAGAGATTGTGCTATCTTGTATATGCCTGAGATACCTGTTCTAGAAGCAGAAAGAGACAAACTGAAAAATCAGAATACAAAGCTTCAAAAGCATATTCAGGAGTTGAAATTAAATTTGTCAAGATAAGTCAACAAAGTCAAAGTATGTTTAGTCAATATGAGGTTACTTAGTTGTTAAGCATGTGATAGCATCCTTGGTATAAATACCTTAGGTGCTTTGTAATCTTGTAACAACAACAATAGCTAGATAGATTGTAATATCATTGTGAGATAAATGACATGAACACGTTTCTCTCTCTACTCTCTCTCCTCTCTCTCTAGACTTTGAATGTCAAATCTTGTTTAGATTAGTAGAATTGCTTGCTTGTGATTGGGAATTTACAATATCAATTGGTATTAGAGCAAACCAAATCAATTCAGAAAAGATCAGATCACAAATTGATTTCAATTTTCGAATTCTTGAATTTCACGAACTCATTTCTTTTCTTGAAAATCACTGTTTGATCAAAATATTGTCGAATTTGTTGTTCTTTGATTGTTAAATCGATTTTAGTATGATCGATTAGTGTAATTGAATGTTTTGTATTCACAATTGTACACGATTTGATCACCAGATTGTTTGAATTTTAAGTTTCTGTGAGTTTCTTGAAAACACGAACATAAAGTCTGTTATAAGATCAATGCACTGTAATTTCATGTTTTTAGTGATCTTAGATTGATACAAAAGTGCTTAGTTTTGATTTTCGAACATACTGATCTATTTTGAGAATCAATTGCAGGTTTAAATCGTTTTTAGATCGATCGTGTGAAAAATCATGAAGAACGCGCACGATTTGAAAAACGCGCAAGTTCTTCCTTAGAACGCGCAAGCTTCATCATCCAAGAACACGCAAGATTCAAGTTGAAGAACGCGTAAGCAAAGCCTGCGTGTTCTAAGAAGTGTCTGAAGAACGCGCAAGCAAAGCGTGAGAGTTTAGGTAAAACGCGCTAACAGAGGCAACCGAGTTTCATAAACGCGCAAGGCGTTACCTGCGAGTTTGAGTGAAATGCGCAAACTGCATCTTGCGCGAGCCATGAAACGCGCAAACCGTGTCTTGCGCGAAACATTAAACACGCAAACTGCATCTTGCGCGAGCCGTGTAACACGCAAACCGTGTCTTGCGCAAGTGCTGAAACGCGCAAACCTAGCTTTGCGTGAGTGCTGAAACGCGCAAACGTCTTAAACACGCAAACGTCATAAAACGCGCACGTAGCGACTAGCGAGTTTCAGAAACGCGCAAGTGCCTACTAGCGAGTTTCAGTGTGAATAGTGCTTTGCGCTTCCAGTGACTTGCGAGTTTTGAGCTTTGCGTCTCTAGTGTCTGGTGAGTTTCATCCTTTGCGCGACCAACGTCAAACGCGTTTTGTTGTGAACAGTGACTAGCGCGTATAGTGACTTGCGAGTTTCAAGTCTTAAATTTTTTTTTGAAAATTAAATTTTTTTTGTGATCCAAGTTTGACTTTTTAGTCAACATTTCTGATTTGTTTGGGAACGATCATTCACTTCAAGCTAATCTGTCAAGATGCCTACTGTTGATGATAAGGGAAATACTGTACTATCAGCCAGAGATTGTGCTATCTTGTATATGCCTGAGATACCTGTTCTAGAAGCAGAAAGAGACAAACTGAAAAATCAGAATACAAAGCTTCAAAAGCATATTCAGGAGTTGAAATTAAATTTGTCAAATTCTGATAAAACTCCTGACTGTAAAAAGTGTACTAATATGGATAAATCTCATTTTGCAGGTATTCTCAGTGAGAAAGAGAAAGAGATTAAAGATAGAGAGAAAATGATGGGAATAAAAGACAATACCATTCAGTCTCTTGAAGAAGTAATCAAGATGAAGGAATCTTACATTGAAAGTCTTCTAAGCCAATTGAAGAGAACTGAACAAAGATCATCAGAGCTACAAGATGAATCAGTTAAACTTCAACAAAAGTATATGGCTTCTGAAGAAACTGCATATGAATTGAAAGTGAAAAATGCTGACCTGATAAAAAGCATAAAAGAAGATAAAGTTCAAGCAAATCTTCAAAGCCAACTGAAGATGACTGAACAGAAAGCATCGGATTTGCAAGATGAATCAGTCAAGCTTCAAAACAAGTTTTAAGGCTTTCGAAGAAAAGATATCTGTTCTAGAGAAGAAGAATGTTGAATTGAAAAAAAGTCTTCAAGCAGAAAAAGAAAAATCATGTGTGAAGACATCTTCTACTCAACAGATGTCTGAACTTTCTAAGAAAACTTTACAAGAGAAGAAGGATCTTGAGCTGAGATGCATTAAACTTTCCAAGCAAGTGTCTGATTTTGAAAAGATTCTAATTACTGAAAGAGACACATTTGCTAAGGAAAGAAAAGTTCTTGAAGATAAAACACTGAATTTCCCAAACATATCTCAATTTTACAAGACTTATTAGAAAAAGAAAGACAAATTTTTAAAGAAAAGTAAAAGTCTTTTGAATCTGAAAAGAAAAATTCAAAAAAGAGAAATGTTGGAATCTTCAATGAAATTTCTGATAAATCCAAGAACTTACAAAAAGATTTTGAGCAAGAACGCTCATATTTTGAAACTGAAATATCCAAGCTCATATCCAACATCTATGTTCTATCATCAGATATTCTTAAAGAACAGAAGGCAAGATCTGATTTGAAAATAAAGTTTGACACACTTTCAGATGAAAGAAACATTTTAACTAAAAAGATAAATGACTTAGAAGCTGCAAACATTGAATTGTCAGATAAAGTAACAGCTGAAGTGATTAGTCAATCACCTGTTGATAATTCAACAGAATCATTCTGTTCTTTTAAAACTGCTTCAAGTTCAATTCATAATAAAAATGTTTTCAAAAACAAAAGTGTCAAACCAAATATTGTCAACTCAAATCAGATCAGACCATCTAATCTATTTTATGATAAATCTGTTGATGGTTCAGCGAGCTTCTATGTTAAAACTCTTGGAAAGTCTTCTAAGAAAAATCAGATGGTCTGGGGAGTGAAGAGTTCTTCAGATGATGAGAAGATGAAGGACAAAGCATTCAACTCCACATCCAAAGCCAAAAAGAACAGAACACATAAAGGTAAATCTTTTGGTAATCCTGATATATATTTCTCTACTAATCATTTGATCAGGATTGCACAGAAGAAAATATGTTGTTCTTACTGTGGAGAGAATGACTTCGTTCTGAAACAATCTACTCACAACTGGTACGGTTCTTATAGAATAACTTCTTAGAATTATGGATTTAAAAGATATACATCTATTGAGAAATGGATTCTTAAATCTAACATACTAGGACCCAAATACCAGTGGGTACCAAAACCTGTTAAATCTGTTTCGCAGGTACCACAGGTATAGGGGGAGCAAGATGTTTGACTTCTGATCATGTACAGATCAGGACTCGTACTTCAAAGTACAAAATTTTGACTTCTAAGTACTACAACTTAGAACTCGGACTTCAATGTCAAAGACATTGGCTTCTAAACACTTCAGTTTAGAACCCGAACTTTAATGTAAAGAATTGTGGCTTCTGATCACATGACAGATCAGGACCCGTTCTTCAATGTTCAGATAAGGATATTATGAAAAATATCCAGAGGGAGCTTATCTGACCTAAATCATTCTATAATGATTTGAGGGGGAGTTTAAAAGTAAGTATCTTCTAATCCTAGATCTCTGATTGTTTGAAAGAAGAACAACTTTCAAGCATGAAAAACAATTTCTTAAATGTTCAAACCACTTCTCTATTCTCAAAAGATTTCATGAATTAAAAAGTGTGATTTTAAATGTTTTTCAATATTGAGCTTTAATGTTTAACTGGCCGTGTGTTTCTAAAGATCAATACTCGTGTATTATCTTTCCTATATACTGTAAAGTATTCACACACATCGGTTCAGTACTTCATTTTAATTTGTTATCACCATGTCTCTAAACGAATCGATTTTTCGATGGTAATACCCCCGTTTGTATCTCACTGTTGTTGAGCAACAATCATCATTTCAACTTCAGCGTTCATTGCTAAATTGTTTATATTTGTTCATATAAACAAAATATCTAGTTCTTTGATACCCTAACCATTTCATTTGATCTGATTGATACATTGTCAGATTCTCAAAACAATTCTCTTGATTTCATTTCATTCATTCAATATTCTTGTTTTGAGAGATCTTCATTGTTCAAATGCTCAAATTTCATTCTTAATTTTAAATGAGCATACATTCTGACAATATTATCATTTTGAGCTTAACTGTCCAAGTTAAACTGTTGAGCAACCATTCTTTTTAGGACTTACATGGGATTCAAGTGTGAGCTTAAACACAACATCCACGGATTCACGCAAACCAGTGTTTCCTACCCAGGAAGTTATCCTTGAGTGAATGAGGGGTGAGGGGTCAAAATCAAAGAGTGGGGGAGATAACTCATCCGGTTGAGTTTTTCTCATTGTATGGAGCGGTAAAATGGAAATGAGAGTTTGGTTAGAAGTGAGCATAATGATAAAAAGAAAGAGGGTGTGAGAACAGAGTTAAAAGAATATCAGAACTCTGCACCAACCACTTTCTGAGTCGGGCAGCCACAAAATCTGATTGGTTCACATTCTTTGGTGACCATCATTGAAAAAGGCAGTGAGCCCATGCCAACTCTTGCATTAACCCCACCAACCACTCGTTTCTTTCTTAACAAAGAAATGTTTCATTTTCTTTGGGGTTGCAGCATGTCTTCTATCTAGTCTTCACTCGGAAGATTTAGATATTGAAAAAGAAGGAACGTTGCCCCACCTTCGCACCTCTTTCATGCACATTGAGTTCGTGTAATACTTGTTGTTGTCTCAACAGTTTACACAATTTGAGCCTTATGAAACACAATCATTGTGCTAAATTCTTTCATACACAAGCACGAGCACACAGAAAATTTATTTTTCTGTCAGAACATTCATAGATAAACCTTGTGTTTTTCAATGATTGAATGGAAGTCCTGGGGAGTCATCATCAAACCAGCTCCTTAAATTGTACATTCGTTGTACACTGTAACTCCGTGTTACTGACAGGCACTTCTAACTGTTTCATTTGTTGAATCAAGGTTACCAAGTTCATTATAACTTAATTTGAAAAGATTCGTGTATATACAGTTCATGATTCAGATACTCAGATCAAAGGATGGAAACTGTCAAATTATCATAAAGGTGGAGATTGTTAGTTGAATACAAAGGGGGTGATCAAAGATAATGTTGAAGTTGAAGATGTTTTGATGATCATGAAGCTCACAATCATCAAAAAGGGGGAGACATGTACAAAGATCAATTTCAAACAAAGACTTGGAGAGAAATGCTTCAAAAGTCTTTCTGATGAAAATGGTGAAGATAATTCTGATAGTCACAGCCAGATGAAAGTTTTAAAAGATTGTGAAGAAGATTCGTGAAAGTTTGTTTTTCCGAAGACAGTCAAGAGATCACAATGATGGAGATACATACAGGTTTTCAAAGATTCCTCAAAGTTTCAAAGAGTTTCAAAGTTTCATTCAAGACATGTTGTTTTTCAAAGAGGCAAAGTGCAAAAGACTTTTCAAGATTCTTCAAAGACTGAAGACTGTTAAAACTTCAAAGTTCAAAGACGTCAGAATTAAAGATTGAAGAATCAAGCATTGAAGACGATTGTCAAAATTTTATTAAATCTTGAATACAAAGGGGGAGAATGTTAGTGAATTATTGTATCCAAGATTTAATAGGAAAAATCAAGTCAAGATAAGTCAACAAAGTCAAAGTATGTTTAGTCAATATGAGGTTACTTAGTTGTTAAGCATGTGATAGCATCCTTGGTATAAATACCTTAGGTGCTTTGTAATCTTGTAACAACAACAATAGCTAGATAGATTGTAATATCATTGTGAGATAAATGACATGAACACGTTTCTCTCTCTACTCTCTCTCTAGACTTTGAATGTCAAATCTTGTTTAGATTGATAGAATTGCTTGATTGTGATTGGGAATTTACAATATCAACATTCTTTGGTGACCATCATTGAAACAGGCAGTGAGCCCATGCCAACTCTTGCAATTACCCCACCAACCACTCGTTTCTTTCTTAACAAAGAAATGTTTCATTTTCTTTGGGGACGCAGCATATCTGCTATCTGATCTTCACTCGGAAGATTTAGATATTGAAAAAGAAGGAACGTTGCCCCACCTTCGCACCTCTTTCATGCACATTGAGTTCGTGTAATACTTGTTGTTGTCTCAACAGTTTACACAATTTGAGCCTTATGAAACACAATCATTGTGCTAAATTCTTTCATACACAAGCACGAGCACACAGAAAATTTATTTTTCTGTCAGAACATTCATAGATAAACCTTGTGTTTTTCAATGATTGAATGGAAGTCCTGGGGAGTCATCATCAAACCAGCTCCTTAAATTGTACATTCGTTGTACACTGTAACTCCGTGTTACTGACAGGCACTTCTAACTGTTTCATTTGTTGAATCAAGGTTACCAAGTTCATTATAACTTAATTTGAAAAGATTCGTGTATATACAGTTCATGATTCAGATACTCAGATCAAAGGATGGAAACTGTCAAATTATCATAAAGGAGGAGATTGTTAGTTGAATACAAAGGGGGTGATCAAAGATAATGTTGAAGTTGAAGATGTTTTGATGATCATGAAGCTCACAATCATCAAAAAGGGGGAGACATTTACAAAGATCAATTTCAAACAAAGACTTGGAGAGAAATGCTTCAAAAGTCTTTCTGATGAAAATGGTGAAGATAATTCTGATAGTCACAGCCAGATGAAAGTTTTAAAAGATTCTGAAGAAGATTCGTGAAAGTTTGTTTTTTCGAAGACAGTCAAGAGATCACAATGATGGAGATACATACAAGTTTTCAAAGATTCCTCAAAGTTTCAAAGAGTTTCAAAGTTTCATTCAAGACATGTTGTTTTTCAAAGAGGCAAAGTGCAAAAGACTTTTCAAGATTCTTCAAAGACTAAAAGACTGAAGATTGTTAAAACTTCAAAGTTCAAAGACGTCAGAATTAAAGATTGAAGAATCAAGCATTGAAGACGATTGTCAAAATTTTATTAAATCTTGAATACAAAGGGGGAGAATGTTAGTGCATTATTGTATCCAAGATTTAATAGGAAAAATCAAGTCAAGATAAGTCAACAAAGTCAAAGTATGTTTAGTCAATATGAGGTTACTTAGTTGTTAAGCATGTGATAGCATCCTTGGTATAAATACCTTAGGTGCTTTGTAATCTTATAACAACAACAATAGCTAGATAGATTGTAATATCATTGTGAGATAAATGACATGAACACGTTTCTCTCTCTACTCTCTCTCTAGACTTTGAATGTCAAATCTTGTTTAGATTGGTAGAATTGCTTGATTGTGATTGGGAATTTACAATATCAACATTTTTTAGTGACCATCATTGAAACAGGCAGTGAGCCCATGCCAACTCTTGCAATTACCCCACCAACCACTCGTTTCTTTCTTAACAAAAAAATGTTTCATTTTCTTTGGGGACGCGGCATATCTGCTATCTGATCTTCACTCGGAAGATTTAGATATTGAAAAAGAAGGAACGTTGCCCCACCTTCGCACCTCTTTCATGCACATTGAGTTCGTGTAATACTTGTTGTTGTCTCAACAGTTTACACAATTTGAGCCTTATGAAACACAATCATTGTGCTAAATTCTTTCATACACAAGCACGAGCACACATAATTTTTTTTTCTGTCAGAACATTCATAGATAAACCTTGTGTTTTTCAATGATTGAATGGAAGTCCTGGAGAGTCATCATCAAACCAGCTCCTTAAATTGTACATTCGTTGTACACAGTAACTCCGTGTTACTGACAGACATTCCTAACTGTTTCATTTGTTGAATCAGGGTTACCAAGTTCATTATATCTGAATTTGAAAAGATTCGAGTATATACAGTTCATGATTCAGCTATTCAGATCAAAGGGCAGAGAATGTCAAATGTATCTCAAAGGGGGAGAATATTTGTAAAAGGGGGAGATTCAAAGAAAGGGCTGAAATTGAGAAAGTTTTGATGATTATGATGTTCACAATCATCAAAAAGGGGGAGAAATCTACAGAGATAAATTTCAAAGAATTTCAGAGTTATAATGTCAAAAAGTGGAAGAAATTTCTGAAAGATTCAAATTTCAAAGTTGATTTGTAGAAAAGAGACTTTCTAAAGATGATTTTGAAAGTCCAAGCCAGATGAAAAGAAATCATTCTGAGATTATTCAAAGTCAAATTAGAAGATTCGTGAAAGTTCGTTTTTCCAAAGACGGTCAAGAGATCAGAGTGATGAAGATAAAGTTTTTGAAAGATTCCTCGAAGTTTCTCAAAGGCAAAAGATTTCAAAGAAGTTTAAAGAAGTTTCAAAGATGAAGTTTTCATAGTATTGTTTCAAGACTTTAAATGATTCGTTTTGAAGACTTGTTGACTTTCCGAGATGCAAAATATAAAAGACTTTTCAAGATTCTTCAAAGACTGAAAGACTGAAGATTGTTAAAGCTTCAAGTCCAAGACTGTCAGAGATAAAGTTTGAAGAATCAAGCGCTGAAGACTAATGTCAATTTTTTTTAAATCTTGAATACAAAGGGGGAGATTGTAGGTTATTTTATTGTATCCACGATTTAATGAGAAAAGTCAAGTCAAGATAAGTCAACAAGGTCAAAGTTAGTTTAAGTCAATCTTGTAGTTTGTTGTTTTGTCTTTAATAGACTTGTGGTAAATACCTTAGGTGCTTTATAATCATGTAACTAGAACCAAGTATCATACGTATAACTTTCATATCAATATACTTGTGACTGTTTCTCTCTCTACTCTCTCTCTAAGTTCTTAGATTGTCAAATCTTTCATTGATTGTGCTTGATTGAATTGGGATCATACATTTTCACATTCTAAAAAGATTTTTTTAATTAAATACATAAATTGACCAAATTACTCTTGAGTTAACAGTTGGTTTTTAACGGTGTTTGCGATAGGGACTTGACATGAAACGAAATGCAAACCACATGGATCCCTGGTGTACTTATTTCAAAATAGGGACCATATCCAAATTTTGAGCTAACCACAGGGACCTAGAGTGTAATTTACTCAATTATTAATTTATATATATAGTGAATTATACTGGTGTTCTCTATGGTTTGTTCAAATTTTGGATTTGGTCCCCTAAAACAAACAATCTATAATGATGGTCTATAACTTTTCATTTTCATAACACTCATGGTCCCTCCACTTAACAAAATTAGGTAGCAACTATTATGAAGGACTAATCGATCTTTAAACAAACTGTAGGGACCAAAAGTGTAATATGCTAAAAAACTTGATGTAATTCACGTTTTTTTTATTTTTTATGAAAAATATTTTATATATTTAATCATAAATCTAATTTATTAAAATAAAAAGTATATATTAAATAAAAAAATATATTTATTTAAAAACTATTAAATTTACAAAAAAAATTAGCGTTAAAAAAACCTCGAGTTTAGAAAAACAAATGAAATCAAGATAAATTCACATATCTTTAAGGAATTGAAATATGCAAGCAAATATTGAAAATTAAGTTAGGCTAACGTGAGATTATTAATATATAGTTAAACTATAAATAATTAAAATAACATCAAAATAAAAATTATAAATTAAGATTAAAAAAACACTGATTTTTCAAACAATTAAGAAAATCTATTCCTACAACCAAATTAGGTTTATATGACACAAAAAAAAACGTCCTAAACACCCATCTTTTTATAGGAGATTTGTTTTTATAAGAAACATTTTTAAGTAGTGTCATATAAAATTGCTAATGCGACGTTTTGTATTATAAATGTCCTAAAAACTTGTTAGGACGCCTAAAAGCGTCTTATAAACTTATTGTAACACCTTTAGATAAAACGTTTTATTCTTTTATCCTATAAATTAAGTTTTATAAAGTAGTCTATTATGGTGCTTAATTTTTTCGGCGTCATATAAACCTAATTTTGTTATAGTGATAAATTTTCTTAATTATTTGAATGATCAGTGCTTTTTTAATCGTAATTTATAATTTTTATTTTGTTGTTATTTTAATTATTTGTTATTTGACTATATGTTAATAATCTCACGTTAACTGAAATTCCCAACTTAAAATATATGGGAATTTATCTTGATTTCATTTGTTTTTCTAAGGTTGAGTTTTTTTAACGCTAATTGTAACACCCGGTTTTTCGTAAGCAAGTTTCCGTCCTCCGTTGGTAATCTCTCTGCTTTCCGCCCACCTTTTTGGATGGAAAGTATTGCGCTTTCGAACCCTGAGTCGACCCATGCGAGAATCTCGAGTTTTGACCTTTTTTCTGGCCTCGGTACGAGTGGCGCGATTGTGACTCGCGACAATGACATGTGTCACTATCGCGTGGCACAATCGCCGGGGGTGTACCACCTGCGGTACATTCTCCGCGATAGTGCCCTCGCGATAGTGACAATGTCACTATCGCGTGGCAAGGTCGCGCGTGACGTCTGGTTCCCTAAATGTCCGGATTTCTCACCATTTCTTCTCATTTCTCACTTCTATCTTCTCTCTTTTCTCACCCAAATCCCAAAACCGAACCCTAACCTATTTTGGGGGTTTTTCCTCCTCAAATCACATGATTCTTCACCATCTAGCTCGTTGAGTCAATGAACCGCAAAAACCTTCATCTTCATCTTCCTCGTCAAGTTCAACGGTTGGGAGCTCAGGTTGAAGAGTTGGATTGGGTGTTCTCGGAAAGTCTCATCATCTTAAATGGTAAGCTTCCTTGATTTAGTGTTATAAATGCTCCAGTGATATTTCCCTAGTGTTTGGTTTCTCAAATCTCGAATTTGATAAGTTTTGGAGAAACTAGGGTTTTGATCTCGTTTGGAGTTTTTAGTATAATGTTGGGGGAATGATTCTAAATGGTTGAATATGAGTATTTATGGTTTGGATTGTATGGATCTAGGTTTTGGAAGCTTAAGTGGCCTTCAAAAGAGCTCGTTGGGTGAAATCTAAATTTAGCCTAAATCTAGCGAGGTGAGTTCAAGTTGATTTGTGAAAATGGTGTACATGCCAAAATGGTTATTTTAAAGTGTTTTGCATCTTACATGAAATTGTTAACTGCTGATCAGTTTGGGTATTTTGAAAGTGTTTAACTTTATAAACTCATATAGCACACATTCTTATGATTTTTGGGCATCTTGATAATGGGTCATAAATGGGTGTGTTTGGTAACTTATTGCATAAATGAGATTATTTGGTTAAAAGGCGTTTTTAGTGTTGTTGGGTAAAAGGTTCAATTTTGTGTTATGGAACGTTTTGAAAAGGATAAAGAGCATAAGTCTATTTGGAAAACCTTTTGTCCCAACTTTAACCGTGTTGGAGACCATTCAAGTATTTTGGAGCGTGTGATTTCACGGTATGGGTCGAGTACGTTTATTATTTGAACAGGGGTTAATCATTGGTCAAAAACGGGTTTTGAGTCTTTCGACTCGATGTCGTTCTAAAGGAGTTTTGAGGACACTTGTCCGGTTTTATATGGCTCAATGTAGAGTCCAGTCATGACGTACGTATTAATGCGCTGTGTTGCGTATTGAGGTTGATTACGGGCTCGAGTGCTTGGGTCATTCATGTGTAGTCCGGTAAGGTTAGACTGTGTTGCATTGGATCCATAGGCACGTAAGTCTGTTGGGATGGTCAATTGGGTATTGCGGGGTTGAACCCCGGTACCCATGTTTTATGACCGGTAACTTTACAAGTGATCGCTAGGAGGGTTGAGTCTGTAGTGCTATCGGGGAGTGAGCGCTAGGACCTCCGCCGCTTGAAGTAATGCCTGGGAGGTAGTCTTTGAGTGTGTCGGGCCTTCGGGATGGAGTTCTTCGGAATGATCCATCAAGGTCAACTGACTTGGGGTGACACTTGGTAAAGAAGTCGTAGGGACACTTGGGTTGCGATGTCGTGAGGTGTCATGCGATTAACGTTGAATGGGTGGTATACTTTTGTGTTTCCTCCGCTCTCAACGGATACGGGTCTCCCCCGTTGTCGGCTATTTGTACTTTAAATTAAGGACGTCTTATTTTATTGTCATGGGTTCCTTACGGTCGCGTGAGTATTGGACCTAGCGTCCATGTTTTCGGACATACAATATATGTGATTTTGATAACGATTCATGGGTCGAGCATTATGTCCCGCCCGTGTTTTGGGTGCTTTGGGTTATGAATTGCCATTCATGTTTTACCAATTAAGTGTTGAACTATGATCCCGTTTGGGTGAGTTATGCGTTGCACATTTTATAAGAACGTGTGTTTTGGGAGCATTGTCTTTAAAAGTGCATAGTATGGGAAAATGTATCGTTTCCATTTTTAAGTATAATATTTCGAAGGACCTTGCTTTAAACTGAATTATTTTCTTTTAAAGTTATATTCTTTATGTTAAAACTCTTGAGCTCACTAGGCGTTAAGCTTAACCTTTTTATTTGTCGACATGTGCATCAGATTTCAAGTTTGGGAGTTGGTTCTAGCAGTCCTATGAAGAGTAGAGTCTTAACTAGATCCGAAAGTAAGTATTCGGCGAAGTCTTCCGCTTTATGGAGATAGTGACTATGCATGGGTATTAGTAGCACTCGTCCTATATAGTCCGCATGTATAAGATAGTATATGTGTATGGTAGTTGAATCTAATTTCGTGGTTGTAGAGGATTCATTTATGGATGTAATTATAAAAATTTTAAATAAGTTGCTATTTCCAGATTTGAGGGTGTTACACTAATCTTTTTTGTAATTTTAATAGATTTCAAATAAATATAATTTTTGTGACCGGATATATAAAAAAGATTTAATAAAAAATTAAAAAAATGTGAATTACATCAAAATTTTGAGCATATTACATTTTTGGTCCCTATAGTTTGTTTAAAGATTGACTAGTCCTTCATAACGGTTGTTAACTAATTTTGTTAAGTGGAGGGACCATGGATGTTATGAAAAAGAAAAGTTAAGGACTATCAATGTAGATAGTTTATTTTAGGGATCAAATCCAAAGTTTAAACAAACCACAGGGACCACTAGTGTAATTCACTATTATATATAAAATTTAATTAGTTATAATAATATAACGGGCTGAGCGGGCTTGTCCGAATTTTTTTTCTTTGCCCAAGCCCACCCATTAATTTTAGTTGTCCAACTCGAGCCCACCCATTTTTTCGAGAATGATTGTCCAAGCCCGCTTTTCTAACGGACTGAGCAAGTCGAGTCTAACGGGTCGTACCACCCGTGAACAACTCTACATACGATTTATGATGTAACAAGCAGTAGCAAAAACAAGAGACCGATATGTACGTGGCATAGAAGAGTGAGTGAGAAGAGCAAGACCGCTTTCAACAATGTAACAATGATGGCGCTCCGAGTAGCCATTGTGCTCGGGCGTATGAGGCGGGGAAGTTAGATGAGTGATGCCATGAGATTCAAGAGCAGGATTTAAACCAATATATTCACCACCATTATCATTAAAGATAGTAACGATGGATCATTAGAATAAATTTTCAACTTTGAGATTGAATTTAATAAAAATCGTAGTGGCCTCATTTTTGTGTTTGAGTGGATAAAACCACACATATATGAAATAATGATCAACAAATACTATGTAGTATTTGTAGCCATCATAAGAGAGAGTGGGGGAAGTCCAAACATCACTCTAAAGAATATGAAGAGGACCTTTAGATTGTAAGGTGTTATGAGAGAATGATAATTTATGGCTTTTATTACAATCACAAGAATTGCAATGAAAAGCAACAGAGTTAGGAATATCTAAATTGAAATAGTTGCTTATATGACGTAAAATAGAATATAATGGATGGCCTAATCGATGGTGTCAATCGGTAGTGGATGCCATTTTGACAGAGTGATTGATGGGACGAGTAGGTTGTCATTCATAATTACCCGATTTAGTTTGCCCTTGGATAAGGGGTGCCCCCGTGCGAAGATCCTTCACAAGATAAGATGTAGGTGAGAATGTAATTAAAGCTTTATTATCTTGGCAAAATTTAGATATTGAGATAATATTACGAGAAATGGATGGCACATGTAATATATGATTAAGATGAAGTTTAGAAGTAGGAGTAAGAAGATGTTGGACCGATGTTTGAGATGGCTAGACCCGAACCATCCCCAGTAATGAGTTCTTCCCTACCATTGCAAGGGGAGCAGCATAGGCATGTGGAAAAGAAGAAGGCGAGATTGGAGGATAAGAGGAGGGTGATGGTGGAGTTGCATTTGGGAATTGAGTGTAGAAGATAGTGCATTGCAAGACATAATGTCCAAATATGCGACACCATTGGCAACACCTTTTGAAAGGCTGGACGGGATGGTTTGGGCCATAAGCAGGGAACATATTTGGGGTGGGTAGTAAGAAGAAAAAAATATGGATCTTAAGCTCTAATACCATATAGAAGAAAGAATATGATTGAGTGGAAAAACTTGATTATATTATTACTTGTAGGTGGATATGTGTATACATTTTAAGAGAATCGTAACCTACAATTGTAAATCGCAACCTACAAAACTAATCATAACTTACAAGATAATGAAATTTTTAATTAGTGTAGGGATTGATTGTGATTATCTCTATCAGTAAGTGGCTCTTCTTTTATTCGATCTTTGATTTGCGAAAGTGGTTCTCCCCCTTCTTCGTTTTATTTATGCTCATTTCTAGTACATGTGTAAGTGGAGATGCCCCGGGGTTAATACTTCACGGTTCACACTGGGTGTTCTTCAATTTGCTTTAGGGTGGAACTCAGAGTTCATATTTTTCTTATGGAGTGAATAGCTCCCCATGTAATTGTTTGCCTTATTTTTATGTTTCCTTTTTATTTCATTTTAAGATTAACATAGTCGTTTAGCTAGAGTAAAAAAATGGATTACCAAAATTTCAATCCAACTAACCCAACCCAACCTAGATCAATCCGCATGGTTTGGGTTGAGTTCGGTTCAAAATTTTCAAACACAAACTTTGAGTTAGACTGTTTAAATGCTTTCAACCCCGACCAAATCCAACCTATGTGAAGCCCTACTCTCCAACATAAAAATTCATTGGGTCATCTTTAATTTTTGTCTGACTTTTTGTTTTTAAATAGAAAATTTTAAATATTGTTTATTCAATTATATTCGTATCTAAATATGACAACGAAACATATTGGGATTTATGATAATTAGCTTGCGTTACAAAAAATAATGTGGAAATCGTGGAAATATAATACTTTTTTTTTCAAAACGACAACATGTACAAGTCACAGTCCGAAACTTATAATCATTGAAATACCTATACAACTTAACGTCTATCAAATATTTATACACAAGTCCTTGACATTTAATTTCAAAATTATAAACCAAATACAGGAATCATTCACACAAAATTTGTATTCAACTTAAATATAGTCTCAATAAGTTAATTGCTCACTCATTTTAGAGAAATAAGAATAAAATAGTTACTAAAGGCATGTTACAACTACCATAGAAACCTTCCTTGTCATGACTTTCTATGTTCGGTTTTTTAACTTCTAGCTTCTTTGTCATAAACCGCACGCTCTCAAAACCTCTCCGTCTTTGTTTTCGTTTTTATTTATTTTACATATTTTTTTATGTAAAAACAATAACAGTTTTTTAGGTTTGATTTGAAATTAAGTAATTGTTTTAAGTATTACTATGTCCACTAATTTAAATAAAAATATTAAATATTAATAAATTGGATATCATATCGTTGAAAAGTTTAGGTAACGTTTTTAAATAGATTTCCCTAATTAATGGATAACGTCTCATTTCTCTTCTCATAAAAGATTATTATAGAGCAGAAATTGTATGTTTTAAACGTATTTCCAATTTATTATGTCCATTTCATTGTTATGGATAAAGAAATCCCTAACACACAAAGAATAAGGGCACATGAAAGGAACAAAAATTATAAGATTCTAAAACATGAACAATAAATAAATAATTCCATAATGGGAATAATACAACTTTGTTTATTTTTTAGTTATTTTCTATTTTATTTATTTGATCGGTTAAAAATAAAATATAAACAAAATCGACCCAATTTTAAAAAAAATGGATCAAATAAATATTAGAAGTAGTTTTACTCTTATTAGAAGTAGTAGTAATAGCATAGACAAAGCTTGAGTCTTTTTCTCATTTAGGGAGCATGTTGTACATTGATACAAGTAGGTATGCGAAGGTAAATGAAGGTGGCTGAAAGTGTGTGTGAATATTGGTGGGTGAAGCTCTGGTCTCTCTTTGAAAAAAAAAAGAAGAAAGTGCTTCTCTTTTTCGAAAACGAGTGCGATCAACTCCATCTGATCAAAAGAGATCAATGGCTCAAAGGTGTTCTCACTTTCTCACTAAAACAATGTTGTTCTCACTGAAACTCAACCCTAATTAGTGTTATTATATTGATTAACAATAAAACTTTTTTTAATTACATTTTCATCCCAATCGTTTATTAAAACTTTTGTTTTCTCCTAACTTTGTTTATTACAAATCTATCCGTATTGTTTCCATTTCATTTTGGTTTCCCCTCTCCCCCAACGGTCGTTATATTCCGGTTTAAGTGCCCCCATATGCCTCTCACATAATGGTAATATGGTCATTTTGCCTTTTTCTCTCTCTTTATTGACCCTTATTTTTCCTCTCTTGCCTCATTTTTCTTCAATCCAGAAACGTTTAAGAAATTTTACCAAATTCAATCCAAACACTATGAGCATATATAACAAATCATGTAAACGCATTTGAAAAATTCAAAATACAAAACCCAAACATTCTAAATAAAACCCTACAATCTAAATCGAAAGCCATTTGACATTAATGGAAAGAACGAAAACCGTTACAAATGTAAATCCCAATAAAATCTTTATAATAAAACAAATTTGAAGGACGAAAACAAGAGTTTTTAAGAAACCGAAAACTATAATCAATTCAAATTTTAATTTAGGCCGTTTTAGTTGTGGGCATTTGGCCTTGATTATTTTGGGCCAAGAAAAATAAACGGATTAAAGAGATGGTCCAAAATTTACTAGATGCGTTTTTATGAAAGATCATAATTTTATGGTGGAGAATTATATAATTATAACTCGTATTTCTTAAATCATGAATTAAATGGATTGGAGGCTTTGGAGCTTTAATAGATTAGTAAGCTTGGGAATTCTAAGATTAAGCTTTTATTGTGAATTTATTAGTTTAAAGTTAGAAACGTGTTAAATTGATGTCGTGGATCATAATTGAATTATTTAAGTGATCAAATACTTCAAGTAATGCTCTAAGTATTAAGTATTTGAGTTTGGATGGTAACTCTGATGATTTAAGTAATGGAGATCTCCAAAATGACTCATTATTCATAAGTAGTATTTGAGAATATCGTTTTGCTATTTTTTGACACTGTAATCAAAATATAAGACAAGATTTTTTGTGGAATTGATTTATGAAGTAAGTTAAGTAATGAAACTTTTTATCATAATTTTCAATCAACTTGTAGTCTATGAAATTTAACTCGATTGATATATTTAGCAGGGATTAGATAAATGTTATTTGTGGGTAGTCAATTAATCGACTCAGTATGTTGTGAAGTATGTAATTATAGTGTTATTATGATGGAATACCCCAAATATGTTATCATGAACTTTTTGGAACGTGAGAAGGAACTTTTAGATATGTGGATCCCATGTGGGTCGTGATAATTTTATGGGGTCCTTGTAAATGTTGTACTATGGTTATTGGATGCTCATGCTACTTGTTAAATGTCATATGATGAATGATTCGAAGCATGCAATTATGTGTTATATGTCAATAAATGCATGAACACGATAGTGTTATGCATAAAATGTTCTGTGGAGTGTCGTGTCTCACACAATAGGAGCAAGATATGACTATGCTGGTCTCATGATGATTATCGTGAGCAAGACAAGTGAGACTTGTCGGGTTTTGCCATAAAAGCAGAACAAGTGGGTCTTGTAGGTTGATAGTGTCAATTAAGTGACTTGATATTGCCATCACTATGCATAGGTGCTAGGTTAAATATATTTTGTGAAATATGCATGCTATCTGAGAAATATGTTTGATATACAATATTTTCTGAAAAATGTTTGAAATAAATGACGTCATTGTTACGTAAAAGCATAACTCTTGTAAGGCCTTCAAACTTACCCGAAACACTTTTAAAACCTATGCATCTCATGTTAGAGATAATAGGGTAATAAAGTCGATCAGGTAACCCGATTTCTTGAGAATCGTATAAGTTCACTTTCCGAATTGATATTTCGACCTTATGCCTAGGTTACACGAAATTCAATATGGGATAAGACTCAAGATCACTATCATTTTTAGGCACAAAAATGAGAGTAAAACTACTGGAAAGTATATAAGTTTGTTCAAATTCGTGAGTTCTAAAACATAAGTATACAGGGTATATATACTAGTCTCATTCGTAAAATAAGGAAATTAACTAAAATGGCAATAATGGCAAATTATTAGCAATAATGGTCAGTTACAACCATTTTAGCTAAGATCACGGGTTGGAAATAACTGAGCAATAAATGTTCAGTAACTGCAGGTTTAGAGATAGCTAATCTAGAGATAGTCGATCAGAGCCTCTAGTCCATAGATAGCCCACCAGAGCCTTTGGTCAAGAGATAGCCACCAGAGCCTTTACAGAGATACCCAACCAGAGCTTCTGGTCCAGATTTTCAGAACTAAGTCTGAAAATTACACCTCTTGATCTTAAGTTCCAAATTGATCAAAACTGAAGTTTTCTTCATTCTAATCAAGTTTTTCCACTACATTCCAAGTCCAAAATTCTGAAGAGCTTTTGGGGTGTTGCCCCAATCCCCCGCGGGGGCGCCACCCCTCGACCCCGCCCGTTGATCGGTCAGTGGGACCACCGCCAGGGGCTCTGTCCCTTGACCCTGCAAGGAGGTGCGACCCCCTTGACCCCCGCCATTTCGTCATGTCTGGGATCAAACTCGTCTTATAACAAGTGTGCACTCCGCACCGCATGACTTGTATTATATCACAGTTTGAAACCCATTAGCACTCGTGTTATATCTAATTACACTTGAATGGTCGATGACCCTAAAATCACCAACATCTTATGCTAGTAATTGACTTGTAGGAGAAGTACGAGAAAATTAATATCTGTAACACCCCAAAAATGGGACTACAAAAAAATATTCCGACTAAACCGGAACATGGTATATAAATATCAAAATATGAGCTCTTCCCAAAAAGGGTCATAGTATGCGCCAAATAAGTTTACAACTCGTAAGTAATTGGGTTGGGGATAACAACCTCCTAATCTAGTCCCATGGAAGAAATAGATTACAATCGAGTGTCGCCTAAAACAACATGATCACATCAGAAGATGACGTCTCAAAATACCCCCAAGTTCTCTCTATCAAAATCGGCTAGACCTTCTTGGCGGTCACGCCACTAGAACCTGAGATACATGCCGACACCAAAACAAGTGTTAGGCCAAAAAGCCTAGTGAGATTAAACATTTAAATTTAGAAATAGTCAATTGTAAGCGGAAGTAAGGGAAGTGAATTCATAATGATAATAATGTAACTCTTTACCATAAACATATACCTCTTGGGTTAACGGGGGAGACCCGCTTACTAACACAAGTGACGGAACACAAGAGTAAACCACTTGACAAGTTAGTAAAACCAATACACATAATAAGTACACGTAAGGGATGTTAGGCTCGGTAACTTTAAACGTACACCCACGAAAAGTCAACTTCAACCACATAGGGTCCTTACGTTGAAATCCTCATCCAATATCGTATACTAGCACGTAGGACTTATAACCCAATCTGATGCCTAAACGTGCCTCGATGTAGAAAACTAGTGTTCCATCATCGGACCAAATGATATAAACAAGTGTGGGTTCATGACGCCCAATGCAACAAATAAGCCAACCAATGCCCTCTCGGCCAACAAATAATGCAATAGTCAATATGTCCATAATTATGTAAAGATCAAGAATCCATAAGTTTCCCCCATAATTCCCAATGTATTCCCACAATAATGCTTGAGTAGCATATCCATAACTCAATCCAAACACCCAAGACTTTATTTACCAAATACAAAGCCAATCTCTCAAAACCCTAGTTTTGGTTGTAAGCATTTAGACATAATAAATGAGATAAATAATTTCCATAAGTCATGTAAAAAGACTACAACATAAGTCTATAATTACATTTATAAACATGACATTGGCACATATAGTCATAATTCTTAATTTAGGTTAATAAACCCAAATATGTGTTTTTGCATAATTATGTCAAAGTATGAACAAGGTTCTAAACAAACATCCCAAGTATAATCTAAGCATAAAATATATTCATCTTAGCTCAAATATAACGGCTCACTTTCAAAAATGTCTAAAATATCAAATAGTTCCTCAAAAATGGGTAAATATGGTCAAATCACCACAATGAGAGTAAAATAGGGACGGACATAGAGTGGTGGCTACGGTGGCACATGCCACCGTATCATTTCTTCGACGAAGGGTAAAATTTTTACGTTCGTGAAAAGTGCAACCGTATCATTTTCGAGTGTGCTACCGTATTTATTTTCGAAACTTCAAAGGTGCACCAAATCCTAATTTGAAAGCCCAATTCTTCACTTCTATTCTAGCCCAAGGTCTGTTAAGTTAATCACTTAATCTGTTCTAGACTTCTAGCCCAAGTTCAATAATTCAATAATTATGTTGATCTACTTATTTACTAATCTAAATTTTGAAATCTGAAAGGTGAAAAGCCCAGCCCAATATATGTTTGATAACTTGATGTTGATAATTGATTTACAAAGCCCAATTGCCCAAAAACCTTAACCGCTTTACGAGTTACCACTTACCAATTTACCATTCAGACTCAGCGAGCGGGAAATCAAAATCACCGTCGATCAAACCCTCCTCCTCGTCGATCGAACTCAGAACTCAGTGACTCAGAAGTGGAAAACTCATAAATTGAAACTCGGTGACTCGGTCTCTCACTCGATCAACTCAGAAAATCACCCTCTGTTTTCTGATTTCTCAAAATCTCATGGGGAATTTTGTTTAGGTATACAATTTCACACTTTCTTAGTTTCTTGCTTACTGCCTTAAATGCCTTTTAGATTTTGCGTGTTGGATCGATCAAACATAACTCATAGAATCATAGATTAACACTTGATTTTTATTTTTTGGTGATTTTCAATAATTTGGATTTTGTATTTTTTGTCTCTGTTTTCTGAATTTACAGTTTACACAATCTAATTGATTACTTGATTTTTGTGTTTTGTCTTTGTTTAGTTATATAATATATGCCTTCATTAGTTGAAATTGGAAATTGGAAATTGGAATTCGGAAATATATTGACAGTTGACTTATATAATTGATTTAGTTATATAATATATTTCTTTGTTTAGTTTTGTCTTTGTTTAGTTATATAATATATTGACTCATTTGTTTAGTTATATAATATATTGACTTATAATTAATTGATCAAGGAAATTGGAATTCAGATTACTTAGTGTTGCTATGGAAAAGTTTTTGAAACGAAAAGCTTCTTCAACCGGTAATACATCCAACAATACGATAGATATTAACGATCTTCCTTGGGATCCATCAGAGAGGCCTAAAATTTTATCTTATAACCCAAATCAAAGAGATGAAATTAGACGGAAATACTTGGTTAAAGGGCCTTGTCAACCACGAGGTCACGAGTTCCCAACCAAAGTTATAGGGGCTAAATCAAGATGTTTTGTTGTTAATTGGTTTGATCAATTTCAATGGTTGGAATACAGTGTAAAAGTAGATAGAGCATATTGTTTGCCTTGTTACTTGTTTAAAGACCAAGGTGGGAATCATGGGACAGATGCTTTTTGTGACGGATGGATTTAATAGTTAGAGTAAAAAGGATAGACTTACACTTCATGAGGGTGAGGTTAATAGTTTTCACCATAAAGCACTTAAAAATGTGAAGATTTGATTAACAAAAACCAATCAATTGTTGCCGCCCTTCATAAGCAAACGGAACTCATGAAGACCGAGTATCACATGCGATTGAATGTTTCGGTTGAAGTTTGTAGATACTTGTTGGAAAATGGTTTATCATTTCGTGGAAACGATGAGTCCGAAAATTCTATGTATAAAGGGCTTTTCTTGGGGACTTTAAAGTTGATTGGAAGGACAAATAGTGATATTGAGAAGGTTATATTACAAAATGCGCCAAAGAACAATCAACTAACATCTCCAAGGATTCAAAAAGATCTTGTTACTTGCTTTGCGGAAGAAGTGTTGATATCCATCATGGGGGAAATTGGAGATGATGTGTTTGCCTTGTTGGTGGATGAGTCTAGTGATGTCTCTAGAAAAGAACAAATGGTCGTGGTTTTGAGGTTTGTTGACATATACGGAATTGTTCAAGAGAGATTTATTGGCGTTGTTCATGTGATGGATACTGTTAGTGCACAGATTTATTGGATTCAAGATTATCAATTTTTGAAGATGGAAATCTGAAGTCAAAGCTGGAAAAGTCGACTCTCAACAAATAGTCTAGGTCCTTTGTAATAAATTGTCAAAGTTTATTTGTGTATTTTCGTTTTTAGTCCTTTTCCTTAAAAATAGGTTTTTGGTTTAATATTAGGAAATTAGGTTTTGTTTTTGTGTTTTGTAAATTGTGAGAAGCAGCCGCACGTAACAATTGAGAGAGAATAGAGTGAGAGTTGCGGCGCTAGAGAGAAACTGAGAAAGAGCTTGATCGAGTATTCAAAGATTGTAATCATTCGTATCGTTTGCTAAATCAATATCAGGTTTGCTTAATCTTATTGTTGTTTTTTATTGTTTTGCTTGATTGAATCGTGAATCACAGGGACACACAAATACATCTGCCTTAAGTCTTAAATCTGCACTTGATGCTTTATTTGCAAAACATGGCTTGAGTTTCACAAAGGTAATTTATTTACTTTATGTCTTAAATATATCATTGAATCTTTGGTTAATCTCCTAAGTCCTAAGTCCTAAATGCTTAAATCTATCTTTGTAATAGGTAAGAGGACAAGGTTATGATGGTGCTAGCAATATGAGTGGCAAGTTTAATGGGTTGAAAGCTTTGATCTTGAATGATAATGAGTCGGCATTCTATATACATTGTTTCGCCCATCAACTTCAGTTAGTAGTTGTAGCGGTTGCAAAAAGACATGACGGTGTTAAGGACTTTTTTGATTTGTTAGCCTTGGTTGTTACTGTGGTGAACTCTTCTTGCAAACGGAAAGATATGCTACGAGAAAGTCACAAAGATAGAATTCAAGAAGAAATTGGAAATGACGAAATTGAGACCGACAAGGGGTTAAACCAAGAGATTTCGCTTGTACGAGCCGGATATACACGATGGAATTCTCATCTTAAAACAATTACGAGTTTGATTTCTTTGTTTCCGGAGGTTAAGAAGGTGCTTGAATACGTCGAAGATGATGGTGATAATGGAGCTACCCGACTTCAAGCAAGTGGTCTTTTATCATACTTCAAGACTTTTGAATTTGTGTTTTATATGCACTTAATATTAACCATTTTAGGGTTAACAAATTCATTGTCTCAAGATCTTCAAAGGAAAGATCAAGACATCTTGGAAGCGGTTGATTTGATAGGAACAACCAAAGCCCAATTGCAAATATTAAGAGAAAATGGGTTTGATCAAGTTTTGGAGAAATGTTACTCTTTTTGTGATAAACATGAGATTGTGAAGTTGGATATGGTGGAAGGTTATGTTAATACAAGAAATATAAGGAAGAGGACGAACATTAGCAATCAACATCATTATAATTATGATATATTCAACACGGTTTTGGATATGCAGATTCAAGAGTTTGGCGATCGTTTTTGTGAGATAAGCACCGACTTGCTTCAAAACATGGCAGCTTTGAATCCACGCAATTCATTTTCTCAGTTTAACAAATCAAGCCTATTGAAGTTGAGTCAGATGTATCTACGTGATTTTGATGACAAGGAAAGGATCATTCTCGAGCACGAACTTAACATCTACTATCATTCTGTTTATAATGATGTTAGATTTGCCAGCTTAAACGGCATTGCTAACCTTGCTAGATTGATGGTGTCAACAAGAAAACATATTTCTCATCCTTTAGTCTACCGATTATTGAAGCTAACACTGGTTTTGCCCGTCGCAACTGCTACGGTTGAAAGTTGTTTTTCGGCGATGAAGCTTGTCAAGACAGATCTACGTAATCGAATTGGTGATGATTTTTTGAATGCGGCTCTCATTTGTGACATAGAAAAGGAAGCACATGCTAAGGTTAAGACCGAAGATGTCATCGATCGTTTCCAAAAGATGAAGACACGTCGAGGACAAATTTAGGAGTTGTTTACATACTTTTTGTAATTAATTTTTGGTATATAACTATATATTGACCGTTTTCAAAAGATGAAGACGCGTCGGGTACAAATTTATAAAAACAGTATTTTTTGTAAATGTATTTTGGGTCTATATTTTATTATATTAATTATGTGGTGTCACCGTATGAAAAAATTTATGCGTTAGTCCCTGGAGTAAAATAGTTAAAGTTAAACATGTAATGGGGTTAGATAAACACATTATGACAAGTTTTACAAAGCATTTAAAACTCACAACCTAGAAAATAAGTAAAAACCCAAAAAAAGAGGGCGATGAGTTTGGATTTTAACCAAAACTTGGAAATCTTGATGTTTAGAAGCTTGAAACAGTTGGAGATGTGAAATTATTGTACTAACAAGTCCCCTATTTGATTTTGGTGAGAAAGCTAGAAAATGGGTAAAAGGTTTAATGGAGAAGATGACAATGGAAGGAGGTTTCAATTTTCTTGCATTCGAATCAAGGCTCATAAATGTAGGTAAAAACCTAGATGATTCAAACCCTAAAATATAAAAGTGAGAGATTGAATGGTTGAAAAAGAAATAAAAGAGAAAAGGGTTAAAACCCCTCTCCCCGGAAGTCTTTCCATGGCTGACCTACTACTACCTAAACTTAACCAAAATATCTTAGTTAATTAAAATCTGTCACGCCCACTAACATTCACATTATTAATAACACAATTAAATAAAGATTTTGATAGCCCAATTATCCATAACTCATTATAAGGCCCAAAATCAATATTTATTAATTTTATTTCTTTCTTTTTCGTTGTCCCAACCCAACATGAGTTAATTAATAAATTTGAATCTAATACAACTTATTTCATTTAATTAGTTTATCAATTTAACTTTTTAAATAAAATAAAATATACTCTACTTCATTAAATTAATACTTTCCACTTAATAAATAGTAACCCTTATGAAATTAATAATTTAGGCTATTTAGATAAATAAATTAATAAGAGGTACCTAAAATTTCGGGTGTTACAATATCCAATAATCAAAACAAACAAAATTGAAGGTGCCACAACATGTGTGATAGTTTTCGAATTTTTTATGTTGTTTTGAAATTATTCAACATCCAAGAAAGTATAACGGTCTCCACGAAGAAATTATAGAGTTTGTATTGCAAGTAAGAAGTGATGGATTTTGATGGATTTTGTGTTATTGAAAGTTTATGGGATGCCATATAGCCGTAGGTCTATTAGGAGCTCACAAATCTTACTTTCCACCTACGTGGGACTTGTTTGGAGCTTACAAATCTTACTTTCCACCTATGTGGGACTTGTTTGTCATAGTGTTGTAGCTCGTAATTCCCAACATAGTTTAAACATCATACGACTTGGGTTATACCTTTCCAATGTTAATAATTTGGATTACATGTATATCTACTTAGCCTGCGTATAACATAAGTTATGTTTGGTCTTGTACGACGCGTCGTCAAGTACATCAAACTTCTAATGATTTTCAAGTATTTTATTGGATTAACATCAACACGGTTGGGTTTTTTTTTCTTTTTTTCTTTTGCCAACCATTGACTTGTATCAAATGGGAGTCCTAATGGCCATATTAGATTCCTCTTGATTGGAACTTCTCAAAAATTTCGTCAAGATAACGTACTTGACTTAAGATAAGCCCGTCAATCATCCCCCAAATCTTATCTCCAATTATTACATAGGCTAGACCGTATTTTTCATGTCAAATATTGTTTTTAGCATTTTTCTTTCGTAGACTTATATTATTTTATTATCACTATTAACAATAACATCGTCAACACACAAACTAAGGGGCTATTTGTTTACCTCTTAATGGTTCCATTAAGAGGCAACCTCTGAATCGTTAAGAGCTAAATCTTGTTTGGCAAAAAAAAGAGTTGTCTCTTAATGGTTCCAAAATTCTCTTAATGATTTAGTATCCTGACGCTCCCTTAACCATTAAGAGCCCTGATTTTATTATGAACAATTAGCAAACAACCAAATTTCATTTTACACAATATCATAAAAACCTCTTAATCATTCAGATCACTTAATCATTCTGCACTAAACCATTCAGCAACTGCCAAACAGCCCCTAAAATGACATAACAATATGTAAATCACCTTTTTTTCATTTCCAACATATGTGACACAATAATCTCAAACGCAACATTTGGAAAATCAATATCTCATTCTCATCCTACAGAACCCTGGTTTAAATACATTATATATCAAACTTTTACGTAAGAATATAATTACACGGACCCAAAATCATCTTTTCAATAAGAGACTGAACTTCAGTTTTGGATCCAAAATAAACATAAACACAACTTTTTCCAACAATTAAATATTATAATTTTATTATTATTATATAAAAAATATAAGAAAAAAGTTTGTTTCCTGTTGGGAAATTGGAATCCATGAGCCAAGAAAAAGGGGCACTTTTCATTTTTCTTTTTAGCATAATTTCGTGGACCGGAACTTGCCATTCCGTCTGGGCCACGGCTTTAGTTGCCATTTTCACCTACTTTTCTTTTCCATTTTCCACAAGATGCATATTGATTCTTGTTTCACCTTTTCATTTTTTTTAAAATGTAATAATAAATAAGAATATAGTTTTATTAGGACTAGTAGGTTTTTTTCAAAGAGATTACAACGATATATAATTATAAAACAAATGCATAAATGCATTAGAGCATCTTTTACAGTTTCTCTAAAATTGAGAAAATAAGGATTTTGGACAACCTTTTGTTACAAGAGATTCTTCAAAACGAAGGAAATATGAAAGAGAATATAATTTTCTCCAAAAAGGATTATAATGAGAGAGAAATTATTTTTTATTATATTCCACCAATAAGGAACTTTGAAATGATATGGTCAGCAGAGAGTTTAATATTTTATTAAATATATATAATATTTTACTAACATAATTAATGATGTAATGTCCAAAACGGAGAATCGGTTAGGGAAGGACCTGCCTTGGTGGTTCCGTGGCACGTGCCACCATATTATTTATTCGACGAAGGGTAAAAAATTTAGGTTCGTGAAAGATGCAACCGTATCGTTTTGGAATGTGTTACCGTATTATTTTGGAAACTTCAAGAATGTGCAATTGTACCTTGTAATCAACCAAAAAAAACTCTTGAAATCAACAAAAAAAAAACTCTTGAAATCAACCAAAAAACCGAAAAAAATCCTTCAAAATCGATAAAAAAAAATTCTCGAAATCAAAGAAAAAACTTTAAAAACCCTTCGAAATAATGGAATTAGGCTAAAAACACATCATACAATATTGAACGTCGGTTAAAAGACGAAGACATATTGATAAAAATCGTGCATTTTGTAATTTCTTTTTTCTATATTATATGGTGCCACCGTATGAAAAAAAATTATGGGTCCGTCCCTGAAATCAGTTGGAGTTGAATGCAAATTTTTAGAGGTTTTGGACTTTGATTCTCTATTTTGGAAATTTTTTGGAGATGCTCTTGCATATCATCTTTCCACAAATCATCCTTGTGGTTATATGTTTATAATAGTTCTGTCTATTTTTTTTTTGAAAATTCAACGGACTGTATTCTTGTGATCGTATTTTTTCAACGGTTTGGATCCCTCTCACTATCTTCAATTATGTTTGAATTGTTAAGTGCCTTATTTGATTCTAATAATGTTAGGAGTGTTTATGTCTTTTTACCTTTAACTTTAATTTTTTTAAGAAAATTAAATAATACATGGACTTTCAAGAACACAAACCCAAACACATAAATCAAGAACATCAACTATCAAGAACATAAACGAGACAAAATAGATATGTATTATGTTGTATTGCATGAGTATACAAGGGTTTTAGTTTGAAACTTATGACTGTTAAGAAAATGATAATTTTGGACAAATATTTTACTGTTTTCAAAATTTTCTTAAAAATAAGAATTAAGAGAAATAGTGTAAAATTCTTTAAATTTAAAAAAATTCCAAAAAATATTATAATGAGAAAAAATAATTTTATATTATATTTTCACCAATAAAATTTTTGAAAATAAAAAAATAATATTTTCTTAAACATATGAAATCTTTTAATAATATAGTTTTGACATATAAACATATATCTTGAAAAATGCGACACCGATGTTATTCAATTTAGTAAGTTGTTAAGAACTTTGTTGAAGGTTTTTCCAATAAAGTTAGACAGAGAAGTTGAGAATCTTTTTTCTATTGAGACATTTTGACAAACACCTATATGTTTTCATATTTTATAACACAATTCCAATAGATTTGTTATTTTAGAAATTTTAAAATAACTTATATTATTATAATATTATCTAATTTATCATCCTAATACGCTTTAAAAAAATAACTTAATATAAAAAGATAAAAATTAAATCTCATTGGTGAGATAAAATAAAATAATATCTCTCATATTTAGAGAATTATAGAGAGTTCTCTATATTTAGAGATTTTTTCATTAGAGCATCTCCAACAGTTTTGCTATAACTTCTCTAAAATAAAGAACAAAAATTGAAAATCTCTAAAAAGAATTACATTCAACTCCAACAGATTTGCTATTTTAGAGATTGTAAAACAATTTATATTATTATAATATTCAATAATTTATCATCCCAATACACTTTTAAAAAAACTTAATATAAAATTAAATGTCATTGGTGGTATGAAATAAAATAATCATTTCTCTCTCCTACCATCAAGTTTTAGAGAATTCTCTAAGAGCATCTCCAACATCATTGCTAAAATAGAAAAAAATTGGTTTTTTCTCTCTAAACCTCTCCAACAGCTTTGCTATCTTGTTTGCTATAATAAAGAAAAGTTGAAAATTTTCCAAGTTTAGAGAATTCTCTAAAATTTGATGGTAGGAGAGAGAAATGATTATTTTATTTAATCCCACCAATGGAATTCAATTTTTATTATTTTATATTAAGATTTTTTTAAAAAGTGTATTGGGATGATAAATAATAGAATATTATAATAATATAAGTTGTTTTAAAATCTCTAAAATAGCAAATCTGTTGGAGATGAATGTAATACTTTTTAGAGATTTTCATTTTTGGTTCTCTATTTTAGAGAAATTATAGCAATGCTGTTGGAGATGCTTTAAACTTGAAAAAATTTCAAGTTTTTTCTATTATAGCAAACAAGATAACAAAACTGTTGGAGAGGTTTAGAGAACAAAAACCTATTTTTTTCTATTTTAGCAAAGTTGTTGGAGATGCTTTATCTATTATAGCAAACAAGATTGCAATGCTGTTGGAGAAGTATAGAAAACAAAAAACTCATTTTTTTCTATTTTAGCAATGCTGTTGGAGATGCTCTAAATTTTAGTTTTAATAGCTCAATTTATGTCTTGATGTATTTTCGTAACTGAATAAGTTTTTATTAGCATCATAATATATTTGTATATAATTAATTGAACTATCCGATCTACCTAAACTCATTTCACTATATGAAGCAAATTTCAAAAATAGCTGAATTTTAGACATTTACATAAAAGATTTTTTTTTACGTAAATACAATCTTAATTAGGTATTTAATTTACTTTGTATTTCCCTATTATTCATTCATTTTATACATTTACCATATTAACATACATAAATCATATATTAACTAAAATACATTAAAATATGTTTTTCTTTTACAAATTATATAATTATGTAACACCTGAAATTTTCGATAAGTAAAGGTCACCCGGACGTTTTGTATCTTGTAAACAGTGGGATTTTTGTTGGGAAAACAATATCTAAAGTCCCTTGGAGTATCGGGAGTGTTGACATTGAAAAAGTTGAGTTTCGGGGCCTCGAAAAGGTCCCGCTACAATGCCCAACGACTATGACAATGTCATAGCCGCACTGTCACAGTCGCAAAGAAGGAACAGAGGTCAAGGGGAGCTTGACGACATTGCCCTGGGCAATGTCGCTGGTCATTGTCGCACCAGTGGCCCAGGCTGCTGTTAAATCGCGAATTTCAGCCTTATTTCTCATTTTTCACTTCTCTAAACTTCCTCCATTCTCTCTCAAAACGTTTCCCCTTCCTTCCCCTCAAACCCTAACTCATTTTAGGTCCAATCCTTGTGTTCTTGAAGTGTTCCATCATCAAGTGGTGAAGATTGGAAGCTAGAGTCAAGAGTTCACCATCTTCTTTTTCAATCTCAAGCTCCATGGTAGAGTTTTCTAGGTTTTCACCAAAACCTAAGTGGTAAGTGTAATAACCGTACTCAAATGTTAAAATTTAGCTTTTGGGGAAATTTTGCAAAAAGATCACTAGTTTAAGGGCCTAGAGAGTAAAAAGGGAATAATTAAGAGTAAACCCTAGGACCTATCTCATTTTGGTCTCTCGCGGCTGAAGGTTTGGAATAGGGAGAGAGTGAGATATGTGGCGATTGAAGAGAAAGAGGGCAAAGGAGCAGATATCAAGCATTCATCGAATTTTCAAGGTAAGTTCTATCTCTGATTAATGTTATTTGGGTAGTAGGATCTGATTAGTGTTGTAAAGTTACTTTTTATGGATAAATTCATGAAAACCTTCACTGGGAGTTTAGTTTGGGGATTTAATTGGAATCGACAATGGTGATGGTTCCATTATCAGATGGTTGTTAATCGACCTAAAGGGGGAAGGGAGTATTAGAGTTAATTAATGGATTCCTATGTGATTTCCCTTCTTCTGTGTCGATTTTGGGCTCAAGAATCACGAAATGTGAACTTTGGTTCGGTGCTGGGTTATCGCAGGGACCGGGGGACCCCGGGCGTTGAGGTGTCGGGAGACCCGGGGTTGGGGACCGGGTGACCCCGGGCATCGAGTGCCGGGCGACCCCGGGAGCATAGTCCCGGTCGACACCGGGGGTTGAGATCCCGATCGACACCGGGGGACTCGGTCGATACCGGGCGTCGGTCGACCCCGGGCGGGGTGGGCCCGGGCGGTCCCGGTCGGGTAAGTGACCCAGTTTTCTCTGGATAATTTTGGGTCTGAGGGTTTCCAAGTTAAATCCAACCTTCATCTAGTAACCTTGATTTATAGAATTCCCTAGTTCGGGATTAGTAGTGAGATTTACCTATGTTACCTTTATGCCTTAGGAATCTGTGGTTGGGCAATATCAAGTGAGAGACTTTGATCAGGACGTCAGGTGAGTTTTCTGAACCAAATGTTGTTATTGTTAAAATGTTTATGAATGTTTGTTTAAAGCTTTGCTTAAATTATGTTGATATATTCATGTTGGATTTATTTAAGCGTGTTTTATAAATTACTGATAATTGAATGTATGCATACATTATTTCGGAAGTTATGACCTAAGTCGGGGATTGTTGCCCGCCTGCTCGTACCGGGGAGTGTGGCCCGTTTATGCCATTGGGGGGGGGGGGTGTCCCAAATTAAGGCAGTGCGAGTCAGACACGCCGTCTTCAACACTAGTGTGGTCAGTAGTGTGAATTACTCATATGTTGATTATAAATATGTTTTGATTTAAAGTTGATGTTTGTAATGTTGCATAAACATTAGAGGGGACTCACTAGACCTTCGGTCTAACCCTCGCTTTTTGAAATTTTAAAAACCTCTTCAAGCAGGCGTGAGTTAGGAAGAACCGATAAGGGTAAAGATAAGGTGTAGTGGGAGTGGATAGAAGACCGCTACATTAGTTTATCTTTTATATTATCTCAGTTGTGTAATAGGTAGCCATTGCAAACCTTGAATTTGATTGTAAGCTTGGGGCCGTTTTGGCATGGATTATTATTGCAATTATATTATTAATTGTCTTGTTTTGGGGTTGTTATAGTTGGTATCAGAGCCATAGTTTAAGGGATCTAGGTGACCGGACGAGCCTAAACATAAACTGGTGAAGTAGAAACACAACTGAGAAATAGGAAGGCCTAGGGAGACGAGCATTAGGGTGGTAAGGACTAGCATGTAAGGTAAATTTGGAATTACATCTGGCCAATGTAACTGCGAATTTACAGGTACATGTGGGTGCTTATTTTGCCATATTGCGATGGACCTGTTGTAAGGATATTGCTGGTCTAGCGTGTTGTGTGGGCTCGCTTATAGTTTTATGGTTATTACCGCTTAGGATGAGTATGGTGCGGGATGTAGATATTTCGTCTTGAGGAAGAACCCCTTGGGTCACGATTGGAGGTGAGTTTTTCACTTCATGGGAGTCTCCGGTTTGGTAGTTTGTTATGTCGATCAGTGGGAATCAGGAGAGTGTTAACCCAAAAATCAAAGGATAGAAATGAGGTTGTGAAGCTGTAGTTAATCGAAGGGTGGTTGAGAGACGATATCAGTGCTGACTGATAACAAGAAGTAAGGATCAGATGGAAGTGAGCTATTGTTGGTAAGTTTGTTTGGGGTTAAAGGGAGGATATATGATTTGCGATTTAATAGTCGCGATGGTAACCGGTAGTCGGACATTCAAGGAGGTTGTGAAGCATTGGTATCGGTGATTGTGGTAAATGGGAGGTCTTGACTGGTTGGTCGAAAGTAGGGAGTTTAGAATAAATTATAGTGAGTGTAATCAGTTGACCTTGTTAGAGTAAATAGCCTTCAATGTGAAGTGAGTCTCATGTATTGTGTTCAAACAAATTGCCGGAGTCCTTCATATAATTCATATGATATATTTTGGCGTGTGTGTGCTTCGTAAGGTATTCGTTTTAAAAATGTATCGATGTGTGTAAACATGTGTTTGTATTGAAAGGACAAGTTTATAGCATTGGGTGATAAATTTCGATTTTTGGGTGGTGGGAGAATTATTTTATTCATTTTATAAATGAGTTGACTTTTGTTATGGAAGTCATAACAACATTTGATCGTAAGATTTTATAATCAGAGCCGATTAACTCGCTCAGTATATATAATTTCGTCGTATTCTTTCAATCGCATGAGTAAAACTCTTTGAAAGTAATTTTTTCATCTGAGACAACATCGATATTGGTCAGAAAAGATTTATTTTAACGAGAGGATTAGGTGTGGACAATCCTTGAAATCGTTGTGCATGACTATTTAAATAAGGTGGTGTTGTATTGCAGGCGCTCCGGCTCACATTATACTATAGTACTTGCTAAATTTCTCAAATATGTCAAAAGTTTTTTTTATTAATGGCATTGTCACACGTGAAGGCTATGATCTCTTTAGGTCGTGAGGATGTTTCATCTGAGGATGGATAGGGTTTGTAGAGTGTAAGTGAGTACTCCGAGTCGGGGATAGTCAAACCTTGACCTTGGTGTTTCCTTTGAGGAGGATTAGTGCATAACGAAGGTTTCGGACTTTCGGACGTTGTCTTTAGGAGCGTTCATTCGGTAGTGGCCTACCCTCTTGTTCGGTAGGTGGAGAAGTGGTTGTCGACGGGTATTTACGTCTGGGTGGAATTCGAAGCCGTCAAGATATTCCTTTTAACGACATATTGATAAGTAGTGTTGGGGACGTTGATGAAAGATTATCAACGCCGAGATGGAGTTCTGAAGTGGCCTGGTAATGTGGTTTCATAGCAGATGGGCCTTGTGCTTTCAGTGTGTGAAGATGGTGGGGACAAAGTAGGATTATGATGTGTAGGTGAAAGTAGGTTCCTTTGGGAATCTCTGTTGGTCGGAGACATTAGTGGGGAATCACCATGTCATTTAGTAATGACGAAGCCAGAGACCATTGTGATGTCATTATCTGAAAGTATCCCTGGTGTTTATTGTTGGGTGTTTGGGGGAAGGCAAGAAATGGTTCGGGAAGGTGTATGCCTGACATGGTGTAGGACCACCTCGTGTGGGTATAGCGAAATCGGATGACCACTAGTCGGGTAAGGCAAATACCTTTGAGGTCCTAATGGTTTGTGTAGAGTAAAGTATTTATAGCATAACTGCAGTCATTGCGCTTCGAGCTTTTAGGAGGCAATGTAGTATGCCTAATCTTATAGTATACCTGAATTCGCTTTTGGAAGATCGCGATGAGCCGAGCGGGAACGAGATCAGGTGGAGGGGGTTAATGATCATGATCTTGTGGAATATCCTGATTCGAGAAAGACAAGGTCGTGAAACGACTTTATCTCGAATAGTGTGTCATGTTTGACTTAAAGAGGATGGTAGTTGGTATGCATATCGAAAGAGTGCGAAGATTTTGAGGGTATCGTGATGATGTGATAGGGTATTGGATGCGTGGATGAGTTGGTATGGTTTATTGTTAGAATGATAGTTGGTGGCTGACTAAAGAGGGACCTTAAGTCTTTAGGACCCGAAGGATGGTTGAGCGAGTTTGTCTTATCTCGCTAAAACATCGGTGGTGGAGGTGTCGAACGTTTTAATTCGCGATGTTTTGTAGTTAATGTGAAGATCTATGGAGTGGTCGGAGTAGTCCTTAAGTATGAAGGAATTATAGTGGATAAACCAACCCCGTTTGGGGAGTGAAAAGTGTGTGGTGCCTTCGAGCATTGAGTCTTTTGAAAGGATCTAGTTGAATGCTCGAATGAGGATTGTGGGAAATCGATGGGCTATACAAGTGTGCCTTTGGCATTTTGGGATTGTCGGAGAAAGTGAGTATCTGGGAGTAAAAGTCGGCTGGCGACACAGAAATATAGTGTATGTGCTTCAGATTGGCCGCTGATGGGTTTGCAAAATTCTAGAGAGGGTGTGAGAAGGAGGTTATAGAGTGTGTTGTGGATCTGGTGTCGAGGAATCTAGATCGTGCGGTTGGTCTAGAGCCTGCACCTGTTAGTGAGCCAGTATTTGGAAGCATGTTTGTGTTTTCGGAATGTAAGTAGGAAGGTGGTTGGATGTGGTGCTTGGAGTGAAAGACCTTTGAGTTAGTCTTGGTATGCATGGAAAAGGTTCCATGTAAACCTGTCTTCCAATGTTAAACTAAATGGAACATTTTAGTATGAGTTTAGTCACTCTGTGTTTCAAATGAATAAAGATTGAATTCATTGCTTTTATGTTCGGATAATTGTTGGATGTGATGAGAATTTGAAAAGCGAAAGGATAGCCGGTGTTGTGAATTCTTTGACCATGGACGGTCGTGGGGATGAGATGTGTTGACAATCGAGTGTAGTTCCGAAATTGGGCGAACTTCGAAAGAAGGTGCTGGAAGGAGCGCATAAGTCTCGATATTCTGTTTATCCGGGAACCAATAAGATGTATCGAGATCATAAGCAAAGTTATTGGTGGATAGGTTTGAAGAAGGATATCGCTTATTTCGTCGAACGATGTTTGACGTGTTTAAAAGTGAAGGCGGAGCATCAAAGACCTTACGACGAGTTGCAACCGTTGGAAATACCGGTTTGGAAGTGGGATGAGATCGCAATGGACTTTGTCACGGGACTTCCACGATCGCCTAAAGGGCACGATGCCATTTGGGTGATAGTGGATCGAATTACAAAGTCAGCTCATTTTCTACCAATCAAAGAAACGTACTCGATGGAGAAATTGGCTAAATTATATATAGACGAAATAGTATCTAGGCATGGGGTGCCTACGTCTATAGACTCAGATCGAGATGGTCGGTTTACGTCAGCTTTTGGAGAAGTCTGCAAAGGGAGTTTGGTTCACAACTCAAGTTGAGTACAACGTATCACCCTCAGACGGATGGCCAGAGTGAGAGGACCATCCAAACATTGGAAGACATGCTTCGAGCGTGTGTTATCGATTTCAAAGTTCGTGGGAATCTCATCTGCCATTGATAGAATTTTCTTATAACAATAGTTACCATGCTAGTATTCGAGCCGCTCCATTCGAAGCGTTATACGGACGTAAGTGTAGAACACCTTTATGTTGGAACGAGGTGGGTGAAAGACAGCTAGCCGGACCGGAAATCGTGCAAGAGACAGCTGATAAGGTCAACCAGATTCGAGAAAGGTTAAAGGTAGCTCAAGATCGTTAGAAGATGTACGCAAATAAGCGTCGGAAGCCGATAGAGTTTCAAGTGGGGGACAAGGTGATGATAAAAGTCTCGCCTTGGAAGGGGGTAGTTCGTTTCGGCAAGAAAGGCAAGTTGAGACCGAGGTTTGTTGGACCGTTCGCTATCGTGGAGCGCGTTGGGGAGGTATCGTACAAATTGGATCTACCCGTGGAGTTGCGAGGGATTCACCCCACATTCCATGTATCTAACTTGAAGAAGTGTCTAGCGGAAGTGGATGTGGTGGTGCCATTGGACGATAATCGAATAGATGAGAAACTAAGTTCTATTGAGGAACCGGTGGCCATTCTAGACCGTAAAGTGAAGAAACTGAGGAATAAGAAAATCCAACTGGTGAAGGTTCAATGGCAATTTCACAAGGGACAGGAAGCGACTTGGGAGTTAGAGTCAAATATGAGGACTCAATACCCCAGTTTGTTCAGCAAGTGAATTCCGGGGACGAAATTCTTTTGAGGGGGGGGGGGGATATTGTAATAACCGTACTCAAATGTTAAAATTTAGCTTTTGGGGAAATTTTGCAAAAAGATCATTAGTTTAAGGGCCTAGAGAGTAAAAAGGGAATAATTAAGAGTTAACCCTAGGACCTATCTCATTTTGGTCTCTGGCGGCTGAAGGTTTGGAATAGGGAGAGAGTGAGATCTGTGGCGATTGAAGAGAAAGAGGGCAAAGGAGCAGATATCAAGCATTCATCAAATTTTCAAGGTAAGTTCTATCTCTGATTAATGTTATTTGGGTAGTAGGATCTGATTAGTATTGTAAAGTTACTTTTTATGGAGAAATTCATGAAAACCTTCACTGGGAGTTTAGTTTTGGGATTTAATTGGAATCGACAATGGTGATGGTTCTATTATCAGATGGTTGTTAATCGACTTAAGGGGGGAAGGGAAGATTAGAGTTAATTAATGGATTGCTATGTGATTTCCATTCTTCTGTGTCGATTTTGGGCTCAAGAATCGCGAAATGCGAACTTTGGTTCGGTGCTGGGTTATCTCAGGGACCGGGGGACCCCGGGCGTTAAGGTGTCGGGCGACCCCGGGTTGGGGACCGGGTGACCCCGGGCATCGAGTGTCGGGCGACCCCGGGAGCATTGTCCCGGTCGACACCGGGGGACTCGGTCGATACCGGGCGCCGGTCGACCCCAGGCGGGGTGGGTCCGAGTGGGCCCGGTCGGGTAAGTGACCCAGTTTTCTCTGGATAATTTTGGGTATGAGGGTTTCCAAGTTAAATCCAACCTTCCTCTAGTAACCTTGATTTATAGAATTCCCTAGTTCGGGATTAGTAGTGAGATTTACCTATGTTACCTTTATGCCTTAGGAATCTGTGGTTGGGTAATATCAAGTGAGAGACTTTGATCAGGACGTCAGGTGAGTTTTATGAACCAAATGATGTTATTGTTAAAATGTTTATAAAGGTTTGTTTAAAGCTTTGCTTAAATTATGTTGATATATTCATGTTGGATTTATTTAAGCGTGTTTTATAAATTCCTGATAATTTAATGTATGCATACATTATTTCGGAAGTTATGACCTAAGTCGGAGTCGGGGAGTGTGGCCCGCCTGCTCGTACCGGGGAATGTGGATCTGTTAGGGCCATTTTCTATGTTAAATAGAAGTTCAGGGTAGTTTGTGACAAGTTGCTATTGTTGTAAGCTTGTTGGGCCTTAAAGCTCATAAGCCCATTAGGCTTGCGAGCCCGAGTATTTAAAGTTATTTCTGTTTCATTTATCAGTTTAGAGATTCATTATTCAGTTTACTAGTTGTTAGGTTTACATACTATTATCAGAAATTCTCTCTGTAAACCTTAGCCCTTTGAAGTTTATATTAATCATATAACTAGTTGCTGTGGCCAATATATTGTTCATCATTGTTCTTATATCTGTTGATTGCACTGAAACTGGGATCTACAATTGGTATCAGAGCAGATAGGCAAAAGGTTTGATCCAGAAAAAGGTTTGTCTAAAACCCTATATTAATGTGTTAATCGCGTATATGTGTTTTAGTTGATTATTAATGTTGTTTATCGATCGAAACTGTTTCTGAAGTTGGTTTGGCTTCGATCGAATCTGGTAAATTTCTGGAAATTTTGTATTCGGTCTTGGTCATTAAGTCCTTTGATCGCATTGCTTCTGAGTAGTGATTATTCGGTCTTAGTGAGTTTGGCTGTTGCTTGATTTGTTAATTCCTTCGATCAAAGGATCGAAGGATCTGTGTTTGCATTCGATCGAACCCAGAAATTCTTCGGGTTCTTCGGATTCTTCGTGTTCTTCGGGGTTGTTTGTGTTTATCTTTAGTTAAGTCTTTCGACCGGACCAAATAAGACTTCCTCTTTCGACCGGACACTTGTGCTCCGGTCAAACCCCTTCGACCGAACAAAGTGTCCCCGGTCTTATCCCTTCGACCGAATAAAGGTGATCCGTTTTTTTTTTGTCCTTTTCGACCGAATAAGGGTCCTCCGGTCTTAACATTCGACCGGATTCGTGTGACCCCGGTCGTATCATTCGACCGGATAAGTGTATCCCCGGACGTGTCCTTCGACCGGATAACTGCTTCCTCCGGGCATACCTTCGACCGGATATTTGTGTGACCTGATTTTCTGTTTAAATCAAGTGTTTCTGTGTTTCTTCTATTTTATTGTATTTGGATCATTCTGCTTGCCTAACGATCATTACAGTGCTCTTAAGCTAAGAAGTAAAAATGAACTCAAGGGATGCTCTAGCCATCGGTTCTGACCAAAAGCCCCCGGTGCTCTTTCGGGGAGAGTACCCTCAGTGGCATGACCGATTTATGAACTTCATAGAAGCAAAATCCAACTATGAAGACATATACAAATGCCTGACTGAGGGTCCACAAGATTGGCCAATGAAAGTGGTACCGGCAAACCCAACTGAAGGTTGGCCAGAGCGCCAGATCCGGAAAACTGTTGGTGATTTTACTAACAGAGAAAAGGAATTGTACGAGGCAGAAAAGCTGGCAAAATCATATCTTCTTCAAAGTCTACCGAATGACATCTATGCTTGTATAGATAGTTTCAAAGACTCGTCGAAAAAGATGTGGGACCAAATAGAGAAGATGATGATGGGAAGCCACATCAATAACCAGCTAAAAGTGACAAACTGTATCACCAGATATGATGGGTTTAAAGCACGAAAGGGTGAAACGCTGACGGAAACCTACGAAAGGTTTAATATGCTTCTAAATTGTTGGGAACTGAATAATTCATCAAGTATGGTTAATGCTGCTAGTTCAGAGTTAATACTGCTAGAAGACTTAAAGGTTAGTACTGCTGAGTGTTACTACTGCTAGTAGTTAATACTGCTGGTCAAAGTTAGTGCTGCTTAAACAAAGTTAGTACTGCTTAGCTAGTTAGTACTGCTAGTGGTTAGTACTGCTTAGTAGTTAATGCTGCTAGAAGGAAGTTAATGCTGCTGAAAATTAATACTGCTTATATGATGAAGATTCGTATGAAAGGATATACATGGAAGCTTATAGATATACATAGAAGATATACTGAAGATATTTTATTCATTGTAATTATCTTTGTATTCAGTATATATATATAGTATTGTTTAGAATAGGATGATAATTTTTAACTTTAAGTTTTCATTATTTTTAGAGAAAAACAACCTCAAGGCATAGATCCTAATTCTAGAGAAGTAGAATTCGTATTGGTGAGCCTGTTCATCAATATTGAGGTTGAGTGAGTAATCTTGTAACTTCAAAGCATCAAATAAAAGCTTACAGTTTGTTATTCATATTTACTGTGTTGATTTACTGTTTCATTGAATATCAAAGTGTTATTCCGCAAACTTCTTTGATATTGTTTCTGAGAATTAATTCTTGTTGAGAATTCGATCCTGACAAGTGGTATCAGAGCCTGATTTCTCAGAAACAACTATTCATCATGGAAAATCTTACAGAATCAAGCAGTACTTTGGTCTCAAAAGTTCCAATGCTTAGATCCAATGAATTTGACATGTGGAAGATCAGAATCAAGCAATATATTCTCCTCACAGATTACTCTATGTGGGACATCATTGAGAATGGCCCATCTGATGGAGGAAAAATTGGTGAAGATGGCAAAAGAACTCCTCCAAAGACAGATGCAGACAGGAAATCAAGACAGACAGAGATGAAAGCCTTGAGCACACTGCTCTTGGCCATTCCAAATGAGTATCAACACCAATTCTGCAATTGCACTGATGCACAGATGCTCTGGAATGCTCTAGAGAAGAGATTCTCAGGTACCAAAAGTACCAAGAGAAATCAAAAGGCAATCTTAAAGCAACAGTATGAAAACTTCATCTCAACTAAGAATGAGTCCATGACTCAAACTTTTGACAGGTTTAATAAACTAATTGGTGAACTAGCTACTATGGGAGTACAGATTGATCAAGATGATGTGAACAGAAAGTTATTAAGGTCCCTCGGAGATGAATGGACCATGTACACTGTGTCATTCAGACAGAATGATCAGTTGGAAGAAAAAGAACTTGATGATCTGTACAATGATCTTAGAGTATTTGAAGCTGAGGTGGAGGCAAAGAAGAAGCCTTCTGGATATATTCATAATGCTGCACTCCTATCAGCATCAATTGATTCTACTGCTAACCCTGAATCAGTTAATGCTGCTAATGGAACAAACCAAGAGAAAGGCTCTGAAACTGTGTTTGAGGCCTTTCTGGCAAGTCATGGAAACTCTTCTCTCATTAATGATGACTTGGAACAACTCAATCCAGATGATCTTGAAGAGATGGATATTAAATGGCAAATGGCCATGCTCTCCATGAGAGTTAAAAAGTTCATAAAAAGAACTGGGAGGAACAACTTCTCCCAAAGAAGAGAAGATGGAGCAGGGTTTGATAAATCAAAGGTGGAATGCTACAAATGCCATCAAAAGGGACATTTTGCTAGAGAATGCAGAAGTGGAATGTCTCACAACAACAACCATCAACAAGCTCAATCTGGAAGCTTCAACAGAAACTCTGCACAAGCCCTTGTATCTCAACAAGGTATGGGGTTTGATTGGAGTGATCAAGCTGAAGAGGCTATTCAGAATCAAGCTCTAATGGCTAAAGTATCTGATCTCCCATCTGAGGTAAGTTCTAATCTCTGTTCTAAAACTTGCATAGACACTGTTAAAAGGTACAGGGATCACAATCAGAAGATGAGTGATGACCTTAAGAGATTAGAAAAAGATATCAAAGACTATGTAAGGATTGTAGAGAGATTTGAAGATCAGATCAAAGGTTTTCAAGCCAATGAACTCCAACACTCATATGACACCAATTACTGGCAGTGGGAGAAAAAGGATTTAGAACTTAAACTGACCAAATCTAAAGAGGAGAGTGAAAAACTGAAAGAGGAGCTAACCAAGGTTAAGCTTGATGTAGAAAAGTTTTCCAATGCTTCTAAAGCAATGGACTCTTTACTACAAAATCAGATTCATGATAAGCTAAGAAGAGGAATTGGGTACAATGCAACACCTCCACCATATAACAACAATTACATTCCTCCTACTTCAGACCTGTTAGACACCAAAGATAGGAAGGACTTGCCTGAGGGAGCCACTGAAATAGATCCCTTAGATGAGGTAGTTGTTGAAGATAAGACTGAGAAAGAGGTTGGCAAGAGTAAGGAGAACAAGGTGAGTGGTGAGATTCCTCTAGAGAATAACATTATCACCAATGATGATTGTGGAAGGGCTTGGATCAAATCCAAGGACATAGAGAAGACAGAGGGAAAGTCTGGTAAGGTCCATTACAAACAGACCACAGTTGTGAATCCAGGTCCTTGCAAACAGTGTGCATGTAAGAAGAATGAGCCCCAAAAACAGGACAAAAAGAGGGGAAATCAAAGAAACTGGAATAATCAGTGGGCACAAAAACAAGGGGTTGATCTGAGTAAAATCAATAGACCAAAACCTTGTTTTATCTGTGGCAAATTGAATCATCTTGCAAAATTCTGTTATTTCAATCCTATGAAACAAAGGATGAATTTCCAAAGATCCATGCAAAAACCCTTTGGTTATAAGAAAATTGAAAAGAAACATGTGGCTAAGAAAACTGTTAAAACTAAAAGCCACATGAAGAAAAAGTCTGTTAAAGAAAGTGTCAATATGTGGATTCCTAAAAGCACTAAAACTGTTAGTACTGCTACCACAAATAGTGTTGCTGACAATGATAGTGCTGCTAGAAGTAATACTACTGCTAACAATGTTAATGCTGCTAACAAGGTTAGTACTGCTAAATCTGTTAGTACTGCTAACTCTGTTAGTACTTCTAAGGTTAGTACTGCTTCTAGTGTTGGTTTTGCTAAGCCAATAACATTGACAAAGTACTCTAATAAAGAGTGCTCTGAGTTTAAAAACCTCATTAAAAAGGAATGTAAATACTTTGATGAGAAAGGAAGACCCAAGACAACTGTTGCTTGGGTCCCCTATCATACTAATTGATTTATCTAATGTGCAGGGCAACCAACAGCTCAAGGGAAAGAGCATTTGGCATGTTGATAGTGGTTGCTCTAGGCACATGACAGGCAACATGTCATGTCTTCAGGATTTCAAACATATCAATGGAGGACATGTTGCATTTGGAGACAATCTTACTGGTGGTAAGATAAGTGGAAAAGGTAATGTCACCAAAGGTAAGATGACATTTGAGGACGTCTACTATGTTGATCAATTAAAGTACAACCTGTTAAGTGTATCACAGGTTTGTGACAAACAACATAGTATATTATTTACTAATACTGAGTGTATGATCCTTGCTCCAGGGTTCAAAGTAGTTGATGAAAGCATGATACTACTTAGAACTCCAAGGAAGGACAATGTTTACTGTCTTGATTTGAACAATGTTGATAGTGATTCATCTTTAAATTGTCTTGTTTCAAAAGCTTCTGTAGATGAATCCTCCCTTTGGCACAGAAGGACGCGTCACATGAATTTCAAGACTATGAACAATCTTGTTAAAAATAACCTTGTAAGAGGTTTACCCTCAAAAGTCTTTTCATGTGATGATCATTGTGTTGCTTGTCTTAAAGGCAAACAACACAAAACTTCTCATAAGACCAAAGAGTTAAATTCTGTTTCTTCTTGTCTCCAGTTATTGCATATGGATCTGTTTGGTCCTACAAATGTTATGAGTATAGGCAAGAAATCTTACTGCTTAGTTATTGTTGATGATTACTCCAGATTTACTTGGGTATATTTTCTAAGGACTAAGGATGAAACAAGTGATCTTATCAAATCCTTTATTCTAAGAATTGAAAACCAAACTAATCAAAGAGTAAAAGTCATTAGATCAGATAATGGAACTGAGTTTAAAAATCATGATCTAAACACCTTCTGTGAAGAAAAAGGTATTGAGAGGCAATATAGTGCTCCTAGAACTCCTCAACAGAATGGTGTTGCTGAAAGGAGAAATAGGACACTAATAGAGGCTGCTAGATCTCTGTTGGCTGATTCAAAATTACCTATTACCTTCTGGGCTGAAGCAGTTAATACTGCTTGTTATGTCCAAAACAGAGTTCTAGTGGTCAAGCAAAAGAACAAGACCCCATATGAACTTTTAAATAAAAGAAAACCTTTTATTGGTTTCTTCAAACCTTTTGGGTGTCCTTGTACAATTCTAAATACCAAATCTCACTTAGGTAAGTTTGATAGCAAAGCAGATGATGGATTTCTTGTGGGATATTCATCTCAGAGTAAGGCCTACAGAGTATTTAACTCTTCTTCTAGAATAATTGAAGAAAGTGACAATGTCAAATGCAATGAGAGCACACCAAATCCTGTTGGATCTGGACCTCAGTGGCTATTTGACATTGATTCACTAACTAATTCTTTTGGTTTCAGTAGTGATGATTCTACAGGAACAGGATGTGGAGGATCAGGGATCACACAAGTCTCAGAAAGCATATCCAAATCTGTGATATTTCCCATATCCATAGTGCATTCTGGTGAAGACTGTGAAAAGGAATCATCTACTGGACCAAATCAGAGTGAAGAAGAAACTAGAGATGAGGAGACTCAAGAAAATAAAGAATCAGAAGTGGCATCTGAAAACACTTCAGTTGAGTTGCATGACTCTAATCTAGAGGCTGGACTGAATGAAGAACCTAGTCATAACACCAGAGTTCAAAAGAATCATCCTCCACAGCTGGTAATAGGAGATATCTCTTCTCCTATGATGACTAGACATCAAAGCAGGCTTCAAGAAATGCAAGATCAACAGCATACAGTCCTTTCTTGCTTTTTATCCCAGCTTGAGCCTAAAAAGGCACATGATGCTATGAACGAATCTAGCTGGATAGAAGCAATGCAAGAAGAACTGTTACAGTTCAAGCTACAAGATGTATGGGATCTAGTAGACCTTCCTAAAGGTCACAGAGCAATTGGCACAAAGTGGATTTTCAGAAACAAGAGAGATGAAAGAGGTATTGTCATAAGGAACAAAGCAAGGCTGGTGGCTCAAGGCTATACTCAAGAAGAGGGTATAGATTATGAAGAAGTTTTTGCACCTGTGGCTAGGATAGAAGCAATCAGACTATTCCTAGCCTATGCCTCCTACATGAACTTCAAAGTCTATCAAATGGATGTAAAAAGTGCTTTTCTCTATGGATCAATTGAAGAAGAAGTATATGTCTGTCAACCACCAGGGTTTGAAAACCCAAGCTATCCAGACAGAGTATACAAATTAAAGAAAGCACTTTATGGACTACATCAAGCCCCAAGAGCATGGTATGACACCATGTCATCCTATCTCTTGGAAAATGACTTTGAAAGAGGAGTCATTGATAAGACTCTATTTATCAAAAGAAAGAAGAAGGATATCTTGCTGGTCCAAATATATGTTGATGACATTATTTTTGGTTCTACAAGAAACAACATGTGCAAGGAGTTTGAGGATTTAATGCATCAAAGGTTCAAAATGAGTTCCATGGGGGAACTTACTTTCTTCCTTGGACTCCAAGTTCAACAGAAGTCAGATGGCATTTTCATATGTCAATCCAAGTATGTGCAGGATATTCTAACCAAGTTTGGTTTCTCAGAATCAAAACCTGCCAGCACACCTATGGAAACACACAAGCAGATCACAGCAGATCTTGAGGGGGAGGACATGGATGTGCATTATTATAGATCCATGATTGGCTCTCTCATGTATCTCACAGCATCAAGGCCAGATATAATGTTTCCAGTCTGTGTATGTGCAAGATTTCAAGTTAGGCCAAAGCATTCTCACTTTCAAGCTGTTAAGAGGATATTCAGATATCTCAAAGGCCAACCCAGATTGGGACTTTGGTATCCTCATAACTCACCTTTTGACCTAATAGCATACTCAGACAGTGATCTAGGTGGGGGAAACTTGGACAGAAAATCTACTTCTGGAGGATGTCAGTTTTTGGGTGCTAGACTAGTCTCATGGCAGTGCAAGAAACAAACCACAGTATCCACATCTACAACAGAGGCAGAGTACATAGCAGCTGCAAGTTGCTGCTCTCAAGTCTTATGGATTCAGAATCAAATGTTGGATTATGGGGTAACCTTTCTACACACTCCAATCTTTATTGACAACAGCAGTGCTATTAGCATTGTAAATAATCCAGTCAAGCACTCAAAGACAAAGCACATTGAAATCAGGTATCACTTTATAAGAGATTGTAATGAAAAGAAACTTATTCAAGTAGTCAAAGTCCACACTGATAATCAGTTTGCTGATCTATTCACTAAAGCTTTTGATGTGGGTAGATTCACTTTCTTGGTCACAAGTGTGGGAATGATAAACTCTGAATAATCTTCTTCTCAAAAAGTGGTTTTATACCTGTATATTTTTATTCTTGGTGTTACTAATCTTCTTTTTCAGGATATGCATAGCAGTACTCAGTGTTTAGCAAGTTTAAAAGGAGTAAGTATAGTTAATACTGCTAGTAGTTAATGCTGCTTTCAGTTAATACTGCTAGTGGTTAATACTGCTTTCAGTTAATACTGCTAGTGGTTAATACTGCTTTCAGTTAATACTGCTAGTAGTTAATACTGCTTTCAGTTAATATTGCTAGTGGTTAATACTGCTTTCAGTTAATACTGCTAGTAGTTAATACTGCTTTCAGTTAATACTGCTAGTGGTTAATACTGCTTTCAGTTAATACTGCTAGTAGTTAATGCTGCTTTCAGTTAATACTGCTAGTTAGTTAATACTGCTAGTTAGTTAACACTGCTAGCCGTTACTACTGCTAGTAGTTAATACTGCTCTAGGTTAATACTGCTTATATTCCGAATACTATAAATACTCTTTGCCCGCCTAAAAGTTCATAACGACTCTTTGCATACTGTTCCCTTGCGCTCTAAACCCTTTCTCTCTCAAAGTTCAAAGTTTTCAGGCAAGAATCTTCAAGGTCAATGGCATCAATGGCGTTCATTGACGAGCACAATGAAATCGCAATGCTCCAAAAGCCAAAACAAGCAGAAGGCTTTCATCAGATTGTGGATTTCCTCAAGTCAAGCCACATTGCTCATGCTCTTACTGTATCCCCTACAATCTACATTGAGCATCAAAGGCAGTTCTGGGCCAATGCAACCATTGTTGTGGAAAATGGTGTGCAAATGATCAAGACAAGAATCTGTGATCAACCACTAACAGTTACTGAAGAGGTTATACGCATCAGTCTACGTCTAGACGATGCCTCTGGTATAACTTCTATCCCAAATGATGAACTGTTTTCAAATCTTACAAGAATGGGGTATGGAGGCCCATTGGGTGTTTTCAAGTTTTCTAAAGCAAAATTCTCTCCCCAATGGCGTTTCTTTGTCCATACTCTAATGCATTGTATATCCAAAAAGACTACTGGATGGAGTGAGTTCAGCAGCACTATTGCTTATGCTTTGGTGTGCTTGGCCACTACCAGACGGTACAATTTTTCACAAATGATTTTCAATGATCTTGTCTCAAACATGGGAAACAAAAAGAGCTTCTTTATGTATCCCAGGTTTGTTCAAGAAGTTATTACTCATCAATTGACGGATATACCTCAACCTGTTGGGGTATATGTACCTAAACCCCCCAAAGGCAAGGTTTTCTCAAATATGAGAAGATCTGCTGGGGACTCTGAAGGAGTTGACACCCCATTGTTCTCTACAATGATGGTGGTGTCCCAAACCAATGAAGGTATGGTAGCAGGGTCAAGGCCCTCATTAGACCAACCCACTGCTAGCCAATCCCAACCTTCCATCTCTCAAATTTTCCCTCAGTCCTTTGCTGCTAAACCCACTCCCATAATATCCAAGACCTATGTCAAGAGAAAGGTACACAAGGCTCCTTCCCTTGTTGTACCTACTATTAACCAAGAGCCTCAAAGCCCTCTATTGGAGCATTCTCCAATAGAGAATATCCAAAGGGAATCCACTAGGGTGTCTCCCAACCCAAAGGAGGTGCTCTCTGAGAAGGAGGTAGAGCATATGGGTGATGAGGCTGCCACTACTCCTGCTAGCACAGAGGAGGACAGTGGTAACATCAATAAGACCTCCCCCATGGCAACATTGAATGAGCAATCATTTGAAGGACCCTGGTGCCAAGAAACCACAGGGGTGGATAGTGCTTCTGCTAGGCAGAAGACATCTACTAATAAAAGATCCTATGATCCTTCAATAGGGGGTAACACTCCTGGAGAAGGTGAGGACAGATATAACTATGATGAATTGATGGAGACCATGGGAAACATCAACCAGGATGTCATCAAGCAAGGAAAAGAAATAGAGGAGATGAAGCTGATTATTCTATCTCAACAAGTTCAGATCACCAAACTGAAGAAAATGGTGACAAGATTGTTACAGAAAAGGAGAAGGAAGCAGTTTGTGCTCAAGAGGAGGACAAATGTTCAAGATGATTTCAACAAGGGGGAGAATTCAGAGGCTGAAGCAGAAAAAGAAAGTATTTCTGAGATGGGATTTGATGTTAAGGGGGAGAAAGCTGCAGAAAAAGAAGCACAAGAAGTAGAAACAGATAATGTTCAAGCAGTAACAGGGCTATCTGTTGAAGAATTGGAAATAGCTGAAACCTTAGTAAAAGCAAAGAATGACACTCCTAAGGCTACTCAAAAGGCTAAGGGAGTGGTCATCAATGAAGGAGACCTTGAAAAGAAGACACAAGAAAGAAGTGAGGCAGGGTTGAAGGATACAAAGGGTAAAGCTAAGATGATTGAACCTGAACAACCTGCAAAGAAGAAAATTCAGATAGAACTGGATGAAGAAGTGGCAAAGCAGCTTCAGGCAGAAATGGAAAGGGAGGAACAACTTCAATCTGAGAAGGATAGAGAGCTTGCACTGAATATGGCCAGAAAACTAAATGAAGAGTATCAGAAGAGCATGAAAACAGCAGCTCAGGCCAAGCAAGTACAAGTAAAAAGAATGCCATTCAAAAAGCAGAAAAGACAACCCTCCAAGACCTTTTTGGCCAATCAGGAAAGAAGAAAGATGATAAACTTCCTGAAAGGGGCAATTGGTGTTAAGGGGGAGATGTTTACTCATATGGCATACTCTCAGGTTGAAGAGCTATACAGGAAGGAAATGACAAAGCTCCAAGGGGATTCATCTCAAAGGGAAGAAGCAGAAAGAAGGATGAAAGAGAGACATGATCTCAACATCCAACAACCATTCCCTGAGAAAACCACACCTTCCAAAGAAGAAGCAGAAGAGAAGAAGGAAGAACCTGGAAATGTTGGTAGAGAAGCCAAGTCTGGAAAAAGAGTGAAAACAATTGCTCCAAAAAGGCAGTTGAAAAGGCCTAGGGTGGAAGAAACTGAAAAGAAAGCAGAACCTTCAGTCACATCCCCAACAGAGCCAGTACAGAGTCCAGAGCAGGTCACTAAGCAAACTGATGAAAGTATGGATCCGTACATGACAATAGTGGAACCTTTGAAAGCTGTTCCAATCTCTATGCAAGCTCCAGAGATCATCTTCTGGGATATTCTGAGAGACAATGGAAAGAATTTCTTCAGAATCAAGAGAGCTGATGGTTCATTTGAAGCTTATTCAACATGGGGGAAAGTCATCAGAAGTTGTTCAAGAGCTGATATGGAAGAACTATATAAAGTTGGGATGAAACTTTATGAACCTGTGTTGAAAGGTACTGAAGAGAATCTTCTCAAAGTGACATTGGAATACTTGTGCATGATGTTTGAGCCTGCAAGAGTGCACCATAGGATTAAAGATCATATGCATGAGTTCATATTCAAGAAGATTGACAAATGGATACTGTTTGAAAACTGTGGAGTATACATGATTACTATTGACAATTGTTATCATGAATACTACCTGGTGGACAAAATATATGAGCATAGCAAGGAGAAGTTAGAAGGGATGCTTAAAGCTACACTGGTTTGTACAAAGGATTCAGATATGGCCAAGATTGTGGTGAGAAGAACTGTAAATCAAAGTTTGGGCCTAGATCCAAATTTGGGAAATTGAATCAGAGGTGTTGAAAGCATCTTGAAGAAGATCTGAAGAACTTGACTTCTTTTCCTAAAAGTCAAGTTAGGGGGAGATTGTTGGGAACTGAAGAATTCATCAAGTATGGTTAATGCTGCTAGTTCAGAGTTAATACTGCTAGAAGACTTAAAGGTTAGTACTGCTGAGTGTTACTACTGCTAGTAGTTAATACTGCTGGTCAAAGTTAGTGCTGCTTAAACAAAGTTAGTACTGCTTAGCTAGTTAGTACTGCTAGTGGTTAGTACTGCTTAGTAGTTAATGCTGCTAGAAGGAAGTTAATGCTACTGAAAATTAATACTGCTTATATGATGAAGATTCGTATGAAAGGATATACATGGAAGCTTATAGATATACATAAAAGATATACTGAAGATATTTTATTCATTGTAATTATCTTTGTATTCAGTATATATATATAGTATTGTTTAGAATAGGATGATAATTTTTAACTTTAAGTTTTCATTATTTTTAGAGAAAAACAACCTCAAGGCATAGATCCTAATTCTAGAGAAGTAGAATTCGTATTGGTGAGCCTGTTCATCAATATTGAGGTTGAGTGAGTAATCTTGTAACTTCAAAGCATCAAATAAAAGCTTACAGTTTGTTATTCATATTTACTGTGTTGATTTACTGTTTCATTGAATATCAAAGTGTTATTCCGCAAACTTCTTTGATATTGTTTCTGAGAATTAATTCTTGTTGAGAATTCGATCCTGACATAAATGATCTTCAGAAAAATAAGATCACAAAGACGAACACGGAAAACAACATAAAGTTTATGAACAACTTACAGTCTGAGTGGAAACCGTTCGTCTCCCATATTCGCCACACTCAAACCTTGGAGAAGTTGTACCTTCACGAACTGTATGAAATGCTGCTCCAAGACGAAGAGGAAGTGATGGAACTTATTGGGAAAGCAGAAGAAAAGCCAGCAACTGATCAAATAGCACTCGTATCTGAGAGAAGAGGCCAATCCGTCAGCCGATCATCTGGAAAAGAACATGTGCTGAGTGATTCTGAACCTGAAGATCCCGATAGCGATTCGGATCCAGAACTTGCCAAGATGAAAGAAGCAATGGTGTTTCTCACTCAAGCATTTCAAAAGAGGAAGTTTTTCTCCAAGACTTCCAATAAGCAAAGAGTTTCTACTCATCGTGATCATCGTGATAAGTCTGAAGGTAACAGTCGCTTTGAAGCTGGTAAGAAGCCTGACAAGAGACATGAAGAAAAGCCTAAAGACGAACCGATCAAATGTTACAATTGTGGTCGGTTAGGTCATTTCGCCAGAGATTGTCGCAAGCCAATTGTGCGCAACGCCGACTACTACCGAGCCAAGCTGCTTCTTGCCAAAGAAAAGGAAGCTGGTGAAGCTCTAATGGCTGAAGACGATTACTGGCTACAAGTGTCGGATGAAGAACCCGAGGATGCTGAAGCTCATCTGTGCTTCATGGGCAACCATTCATCACCATCTGATACTGATGAAGACGATAACAATGCTCCTTGCCAGGTATGTACCCCTTTTCATGAAGCTTTACTTGATCAGATGCAACTATCTATGAACAAACTTGACTCTTACAAGCTTCTGTTAAAAGAAAAAGAACAACTTCTCTCTTCTCTGGAAAACCGTGTCACTAAGCAGTCTGACTTTATGGAAAATCAAAGCTTAGAAATTTCTAGCTACATGTGCACTATTTATAATTTAAGAGAAGAAAATGTGAGGTGTTCAACAGAGTCACAAAGTCTAATGACCAAAGTAGATGACCTGACCGATAAGCTCCGTATGTCTGAGTTCGAGAAAATTGATTTGTTAAATCAAAACGTGGCTTACAAAAATGAGAAAATAAGGTTATCCAATCAGCTAGAAGAGCTTGAAAAGAAACTTTATAAATTTGGTCAATCTGATCAAACGTTAAAGCTAATCGCACCAAAAGAACCAAAGTACGGAAATGCGGGTATCGGGTACGATAACCCTGATTATTTAAACAAGGCTTTATCCAAAGTTCCTACTTTATATGCATCTGAATTTTTTGGATTAGACAAAATCTTTCCTGAATATAAGATACATTGGACCACACCCACTGAGGAGGAAGACCTTGAAGATAAGTTGAGAAGAGAAAACTCTGTTCTTTCTAAAAGGACATTTCCGTTTGTTTATGATACTTTAAATGCTTCTTATAATACTGACAAACCCCGTTTCCTGTCATCCGATTTTTTCCATAGTTACTCTCAAGCTGAACTAAATACTAAAACCGTTAAAACTGAGGAGGAACCTCTAGCTCCCAAGGTTTATGTTCCTACTCTGCTTTTAGAAAAGAAACTTGTTCAGCTAGAAGAATCGTATGTACTAGAAAGGGAAAATTTTCAAAAGGAAAAGCAAAGTCTTTTATCTCAAATTGAGTGTCTCAGTTCCAACAAAAAGGAAACTATGTCGGAAGAAGATAAAGAATATTACCAGACAGAAATAAAGAAGTTGCACTCACAACTGGCTGCTATGGCAGCAGATAATCTGAAAGTGCAACTTCACAAGGTTGACCCTCATGCTCAACCTTCCATTCTCCAAAGAGAGTTATCGTCTCTGTCTGAAAACTCTTATCCTTCTTCTGACACATCTTCCTACAAAGCTTTTATGGGTGACTCGTCACCGATCATTTCAAATAAAGGAAAAGAGCCTCAAAGTCTTAAACCAGATCAGTGTTCTGATTGTAAAAATGCTTCCGCATATGATCTGCACTCAACAAACTCTTCAAATGCTCTGAAGTCCTCATGTGGTAAGGTCCTTTCTGATGAGGAACTTGAATTTTCCGCATTCTTGAATTCTGAGGTGTGTTTAGATAACAATTTGAGCCAATTTGATTTTAATCCTTCTCTACCTAGCCATGTTGATTTTCTAAATGAGTCATGTGCGCCTCCGGTCAATTTTCATAAGGGTGAATGTTCTACATCTGCCTCGCAAAAACCTTCTGTGAACATTCCTTCAGAACCTTCCATGTCAAAATCAAAAAGGCGTTCACAGAAGAAGAAAAGGACCGGTCGCTCTCAAATGTCACAATCGTCAATTTTCAAATCCTCTGACTATGGGTTCAACGACATTTCAGATACGTATGGTCGGCGGAAAGAAGTGAAATATGCTTGGGTAGCTAAGAAGTCAAGAGAAAGCTCGGCAACATCAGAATTAGTTGATCCAGTGTTAAAGTCTAGAAAGAACAATAACAATCATGATGTTTTTATTTCTAAACCTCTAGTTGATTGTAATGGAACTTTTCCTTTAAAAGTTTATTCAATTCCGCAATTACTTCAACTGTCGCATGATTGTTTGTGTTGTTCTCATTGTGGATCAAATGATTTTGTTGATAGCCGTTATGCATCTGATTGGTTTGGTTCATATCATATTGCTACTAATAATTCTCATAGTCATGTTTCCCGTGAAAGACAAAGACCCAATTATAAACGGGTCTCTAAGTCGGGTGTTAACCCTAACCCTAAAGGACCCATTTACGAATGGGTACCTAAAAAGAAATAACCTGTTTTGCAGGACGGTCATGTGTGGTATCTAGATTCAGGTTGCTCCAAGCACATGACCGGAAGAAGGGAGCTTCTCACAAACTTCACCGAGAGGTTTTGTGAAAATGTCCGGTTCGGGAATGATCACTCCTCTCCTATCAGGGGTTACGGCGATATTGTCAAAGATAATATCACAATCAAGAAAGTCTCCTATGTCGAAGGTCTCGGTCACAATCTTTTCAGTATCGGTCAATTCTGCGACAAGAATCTCGAGGTTACTTTCAAGGCTAAAAAGTGTAGCGTTCGAACTGAGGATGGTAAAGAAATACTTGCTGGCACGCGACAAACCAACCTCTACACGATCAACCTCTCATCCTTGAAACCCGATAAGGAAGTCTGTTTGTTGTCAAAAGCATCTACTGAACAAAGTTGGCTATGGCATCGTCGTCTCTCGCACTTGAACTTCAAGAACATCAACAAGTTGGTGCTCGGGGGACATGTCAAAGGTATGCCAGATCTCAAGTTTGCAAAAGATCATCTGTGCGCTGCCTGCGAAAAGGGCAAGATGAAAAAGGCGTCTCACAAGCCTAAAGCCGTTCCGAGTACTTCTCGGTCCCTTGAGCTAATCCACATGGACTTATGTGGACCGATGCGCGTTCAAAGCATAAATCACAAGAAGTATGTTCTGGTGATGGTTGACGATTTCTCTCGTTACACTTGGGTCCGATTTCTCCGTTCCAAGGATGAAACTCCCGACTTGATAATCTCTCTTCTGAAAAGTATTCAAGTCAGTCTCAACCAAGTAGTTCAAACCATCAGGACGGACAACGGTACTGAGTTCAAGAATCAGTTACTCACCACTTATCTCACTTCAGTGGGTATCTCGCATACTTTCTCCGCTGCTCGTACTCCTCAGCAGAATGGAGTGGTAGAACGTCGAAACAGAACTCTAGTCGAAGCAGCACGCACGATGTTATCTCATTCCAAGCTACCACTATTTCTTTGGGCAGAAGCTGTTGCTACCGCTTGCTATACTCAAAATCGGTCTATCATTAACAAGCGGTTCAACAAGACTCCGTACGAGATCATCAACAAACGTATTCCGAACATCAACTACTTTCATGCCTTCGGATGCACCTGCTTTGTCTTCAATGATAAGGATGATCTTGGCAAATTCAGTCCCAAAGCGGATGAAGGAGTGTTCATCGGCTACTCTCAGCACGCAAAAGCCTATCGTGTCTACAACAAACGGACGAAGACCGTCGTTGAAAGCGTAAACGTGACTTTTGACGAGGCCCCTGAAATAGTTTCTGAGCATCTCAGTTCAGAACCCGCGCTTACTGGTGTGTTAGCTTCTGGACAATTCCGTTCGGAAGCTACACAATCTCCAGTGGATCCACATCATGCGTCTACGACAAGAGCACATCTTTCTGATTTGGATTTACTGTTTGAATTCTTTTATAATGACTTATTTAATGTTCAATCTAATTCTAAGTCATGGGACAGGAATACTGCTCAAGCACCAGAAGTGACACAAGTCACTGGCCCTACCGACTCTGGAGGTCCATCCTCGCCTGGTGCTCCATCCTCTACTGCCAATGATCAAGCTTCCCCAAGCTCAAGTGATAGAAATTCTCTTACTCAAGTTCTTGATGACGGTGCTCCTGAACCAACGCCTGTTTCCGTTCAACTTCATGCACCGACTCCTGTTGAAGGTGCTCTCGAAGCTTCCTCTCCGGCAATCCCGGAGCCTCCCATCGGTTCATCTCCAGCTGAGTCGTCCTCTACTCCTTGTTCAACTCCCACTAAGAAGCTTCCATCTCACAGTCCATCATCCCTCGAGGCAGTTCAGGATTTACCCCCAGGTGGTCATGTGGATTCCGATACCTCCCATCAGACATATCAACCTCATCCACACATCATCAAGTGGACTCGAGCACACCCCCTTCATCAGATCATTGGTGATCCCTCCACACCAGTTCAAACTAGATCCACCACCGCTAATGAATGTTTATTTTCCTCGTTCCTCAGCCGTATCGAACCTTCCACTGTCTCTGAAGCACTGAATGATCCGGACTGGGTAATTGCTATGCAAGAGGAACTCAACCAATTTGAGACCCTCAAAGTATGGCGCCTAGTTCCCCGACCTAAGAACAAGACAGTGATAGGGACTAAATGGATTTTTAAGAACAAGAAGGACGAAAACGGCATCATTGTTCGGAACAAAGCGCGTCTAGTGGCTAAAGGATATCGCCAGCAAGAAGGAATTGATTACGATGAGACGTTTGCACCGGTTGCCCGCATTGAAGCGATCCGCATGTTCCTCGCCTACGCCGCTCACAAGAATTTCATCGTCTTTCAAATGGACGTGAAATCTGCGTTTCTCAACGGCGTGCTCAAGGAGGAAGTATATGTCTCGCAACCCGAAGGTTTCGTGAGTACTGAAAATCCCCGTTACGTCTATTTTCTCGACAAGGCCCTCTACGGTCTTAAGCAAGCGCCACGAGCCTGGTATGATGCACTCTCATCCTTCTTAGTCACGTCTGGCTTCTCTAAAGGTAAAATTGATACTACTTTATTTATTAAAAGAGAGAAGAACGATATCATTCTTGTACAAATTTATGTTGATGATATAATCTTTGGCTCCACGAACCCCAAGTATTGTCAGAACTTTTCTGCCTTAATGAGTAAACATTTTCAAATGAGCATGATGGGGCAAATGAATTTTTTTCTGGGTCTTCAAGTAAAACAATTACAAACAGGAATCTTCATTACTCAATCTAAGTACATCTCGGATATTCTTCGGAAATACCAGATGGAACATTCTTCATCTATGAAAACCCCCATGTCCACTACTCTAAAGCTCCACTCCGATCCTAACGGTAAGGATGTGAATGCTACTATTTATAGAGGTATGATTGGCTCTCTGATGTACTTGACGGCTAGTAGGCCTGACATTATGTTTTCGACATTCTTGTGTGCAAGATTTCAGTCAAAACCTAAAGAGTCTCACTTAGCTGCGGTTAAGCGAATTTTTCGATATTTAAAAGGTACTGCTGATCTTGGTTTGTGGTACCCAAAAGAGACAGGTTTTGAATTGACAGCCTACTCGGATGCTGACCACGCTGGCAACATGCTGGACCGGAAGAGCACGTCGGGTCATGTTCAGTTCTTGGGCGATCGTCTTGTCAGCTGGGCCTCCAAGAAGCAAAACTGCGTGTCCACCTCCACCGCCGAGGCGGAGTATGTAGCAGCCGCCAGTTGCTGCTCGCAAGTCATCTGGATGCGCACCCAGCTCAAAGACTATGGATTTGATTACTCCAGGATTCCCATCTACTGCGACTCGAAGAGCGCTATAGCCATATCAAGCAATCCCGTCCAACACACAAAGACGAAACACATCGATGTGCGCTATCACTTTATAAAAGATCACGTGGAAAAAGGTACAATCGAACTCTATTTTGTTAATTCAGAGCATCAGTTAGCAGACCTATTTACCAAAGCCTTGGACGAAAAACAATTTAATTACCTTGTGTCCAAGCTAGGTATGCTAAATCTGAAAGTTTGATCCGTTCACAGCTCTCTACGAGTTTCATTCAATAACGAATGACTGTGACAACTGCATCAGTGCCTTGTCTCTGGTTGCGATTATTCACACTCCTTGGTTATTGCATTCTACTCGTTCAGCTCTGTGTTCGTTACGAACTTCTGTATCAACAAAGTAGATGTCGTGTTTTTCTTTTCCTATTCTTTTTGTGTTCGTGTGTCTGTGTTTCGTGATTGTGTGTGCAGTTAATTCCTTTGTTCCTTGAAGAGTAAGTTGTTAGTGACGGATCTACAACCCGATATTGTGTTCAGGGGGAGCACGAGCGTCAGATGGTTGGTAAGTTTCACGGGTCCTCCTTTCGAGGGGGAGCAGGTAAGAGGGTTCTGTGTTTGGACCACCTCATGGTAATCATTCGAGGGGGAGCTAGGTCTCATGTCTTCGTTTTTTTTTATTATTTCTCTTTATCTTTAATTTTAATTTTGTTTCTTCTTCTCTCCTTAGGTTTATTTTTTTTCTTCTACCTTTACGTTTTTTTTTGAGTTATTTTTTTTTTATATATATCTCCGAAAATTCCACAAATATTTCTTGTTAGGTTTGGTTTATTTTTGTGTGTTTGGTTTGAGGTGTTTGGTTGATTTGCCTCGGCCCAATGTCTCGGCCCATTGTCCCCCCCCGGTCCAAGACCAGACTCGGCCCAAGCCCAAGCCACCTTCGGGGGTTTATAAACCACGGTCGAATGTAATTCCTCCTCATTCGATCAATTCGTGTTTTCTTCTTCTACATCTCTCTCTCGCCCGGACCTCTCTTTCGACCGAAACCACTTCGACCGAACACCTTCGACTTCTTCCAACTTCCATCGATCAGGTAACTTGTCTTTGGTTTATTAGATGTTCCAATCTGTTAACGAACGTTTCTCCATTGATTCATCGTTTTGGGTGATCTTCGACGTCGTCTACGACATCTGTAAGTTGTCGATTGATCTTCTCCGGGGGCATACTCCGATCTAGGGTTATGCCCCGGTCGAAGATTCCCCCGGTCGAAGACGACTCCGGTCAAATGATACCTCCGGTCGAAGATCTCCTCCGGTCTTAGTGACCTCCGGTCAAAGACCACATCCGATCCAACATCTATCCGGTCTTATGAGACCATCGGTCGAATGCCTCGTCCGGTCTTGCTTTTCTCCGGTCGAAGCCATGGTGTTGGTGCTTATAGTCATACTTGGACTTATGTGTGTTTATGAGGAAGTGGTGCAAGTCTGCGCGCCTTGGTGACTGACCCTAACTCACGAGTAGGGTTTGCTCTTCCAAGTTTTTGGAGTTACTATCTGGCGTGATCTAAATCATCACGGTATAACTCCAAACGGAGAAAATTATGTTTTCCAAACCTGTGTACTAATCGATTACTTCTTCACAGGTACAATGGCTCAAAATCAGCCACCAGCGATTGATCCAATCGCAGATGCAGAACTGATTCCCGAGGATCAGTTCCTTCCACTTACAGCAAATAACTACCATCTCGATGTGACCCAACTCGCCATTCAACATCAGGTCATCATCGAGATACTAAGGGGCCATCCACTCTCCTATGCTCTAACAGAAACAGCCACCGTTCCAATCATATACCTACAGCAATTCTGGCGTTCCCTTCATGCCTTAGAAGCCGATGGCGGTTTCCATCTTGAAGGTCGGATAGATCACACACCAGTGCTTCTCACAAGTGATCTATTCCGCCAATTTCTTCGGTTACCGACCGCCGGATCTGTAGCTGGCCAAGAAGACTTCGACCCGCTTGTCTCAGATGCTACATTGTGCACCGATCTTATCTCGTTGGGATACGGCGCAGAACTCCGCATACCATCAACATTCACCCGCAAACATCTATCGACGTTATGGTACACGTTGTTCACTTATATCAATGGGTGTCTTTCGTCTATAACGAAAGGCATTGATCAGACGAGCGCTCCAATTCTACGCATCTTTCATGCGGTGGCATTCAATCGCCACGTCGACTTTGCCGATCTTCTATGGTTTGAACTCATTCAGAGAGTTCGGTCGACTGCATCTCGGCGGTCAAACTTCGTCCCCTTCATGCGGTTCCTACAGATAATCATCCGGAACTACATGAACCTGTATCCCGAGATACAGCGCCGCTCCACCCACCCGATGTGCCCACAACATCCAACCCGGAAGATTCCTTCCCGTGCTGATCCAGAAGGTGTTGTCGCCCGACAAATCCCAGTCGGGGTACTAGACCATGCTCGTCCCACGGCACTGAGTGTGATAGCTTATAGGCACACACACAACATCCCAGCTCCTATGGTTCGGCCAGGACCGGCAGGACCTGCCCAAGGAGCAAGACCTAAGCGACGTGAGGGTCAGCGTCCACGAACAAGAGGTGGGAGCGTCCGGATAGCTGGGGCTTCCGGACAGGGTGTGTCGAGGGCCATTATCGTGAGGGGAACTGGAGTGGGCAGTGCCGTTGGAACGAGCCAGCCAAGTTCTTCGAGACAACCTTCTCCGCCACCAACAACAGGTACTCAAATGACAGAAGAGGCAACAGTTTCTGAAGCCGTTCAAGCTCAGTCTTCTTCTGTCGCTGCTACTGAAGGAACATCAGCCACTTCAGATACCGAGGAAACCCAAACCGCAACATCGGCATCAAATGAAGAGTCTTCTGACTCTGATGGTGACGATAATCAGCCCCCATCCGGAGAGATAAGGAGAGCGGAGGGAGTATTAGTTGAACATCAAGAGGTGAGCTGTGTGAGGGACAGGCGGAGTAAGCTACATTCTGAGAGTACACGAGTGATGGGACAACCATCTTCGGTTGTATCCCCCCCAGCCACATCTAGCCAGGTAGCCACATCTGCTATCCAGTCTCATGTGTTGGGACTGGGTATTGAAGAAGCCGCCGTGGACCTAGCGGCGCACTTGCACGCCCCACCAAGCCACTCCACCATCTCTCAACAGATGGTGGTTTCACAAACTCACGGGGATTTAGCACATACGCTATCGGGCTCTCACTTGGAGGGTGCCGATATTGAAACAAGAGAACAGCTGCCCCCGTTCTCGCCTTCTTTGCATGCACGGAGTCTAGATCCATTTGTATTACACGCCATTCCTAGGACACATATTCCGTTTTCGGCTATCGCCGGTAGCCTAAGTGGCCCGGCCGGAACATCCATAGTAAACCCACCTTCGGGTAGGTTACGAGGATTAGATGGAAGTCCTACCACGGCTATCATCACGCCAACCGTGCACGTAGGCGGCTCGAATTCTACAGTCGTAGCTACAACGGGAAGTCTAAGTGACCCCGGCGTTACCCACACTGAGTTTGTCTCAAGGGAATACATGGACGGCGCCCTAAAGGCTGTCCAATCTATGATGACGGAGGAGTTGGACAACATCAAACGCATGGTCAAAGGCAAAGGTCCTGCGATTGAGCCGGAGACCACATCTACTCCATCTTCTCTATCAGCTGCGGATATGTCCATACCTGAACTGAAATCTATCCTTCTCGCCAAACTTATAGCCCAATCTCTAACCGAACCCACCCAGGATGCCGATTTGTTATCCTTACTTTCTCAAGCATCTACACCGACCCCACCTACACCCCAACCTATCGTTTCTGTCGAAGCCTTCCAGATCCAACAAGCTATGCTTCAGTCACTTCAGCAAACCGTAGCTGTTTTGACTGAATGCCTTTCGGTAGTGGAAGATACCTGCCGTGGCCAGGCAGAACGGCTCAAGCGCCGACATGATGATCAGGATGATCCTGATCACCATGAGGGGGAGAAGCGCCAACGTCGATCTGAGCCGGAGTCTCATGTAGTGGAGTCGGAACAGGTTGAACAGGGTACGGGTTCGGGTACAAGAACAGAGGGACAGAGGCAGGAACAGGAACAGCAACGGGAACCAGTGACTGATCTGATACTATATGATTATCCGACGGTTGAAAAGCCTGAGGAATTTGAATTTGATTCTCCGATAGTTCCTGAAGATTGGACGATAATACTAGATTCGTATGAAGTAACAGACACGATAGAAGAATGTGCAAATTCTGAAAGAGCTCTGGTGGTTATGCAAGAAGAAATTGATGAAATACTGCATCCAGAGGATCAGTCTTCTGTCGTGATTCCTCTATTGGCTTATCCTGTTATTTACCCTGAATTTTCTGATACAGTAGTTCCCGAGAGATCTCCTCCAGCTTCACCAGTTAGAGAACCAGTCAATACAACTCCAGCTCGTTCATCCAAGTGGGAAAGAGTCCGAATAAAAGTTCCTTTCCTCGAAGAAAGTCAGAAGAGGATATTTGCCCACTGGATCAGAAAGTATGATGAAGTTGTTATACATGGTCTACAGTCAGTGAAAAACAAAGAAAAACAGCGTGAACTTGTGTTCGTATACCGAAAGTTCCAGCACAAGTACTCCAAGACGAAGCTCAGGATTGTATCAGTTGATAAGATTATACCTGCCTACTTTATGAAGGTCAAGTATACGGACTTTATGGTTACTCGAGAAGATGGTCAACAATATTGCTTTTCTGATGCTGATTTTCCATGCTTGGAGCCACAAGATCTGCTGTATATCTTACGTGACTTAAAGACCAAAACTGTCAGACCCGGAGAAGTCATTGATGCTCTAGAAACAGTGAAAAGATACATGAAGTGTGCAATGAAACTTGCTTCGGTGGAAGATTTTCAGATCGGGTTAGAAAGCAACCAGCCAAAGATTAATCTGCTCAAGCCTGATTTGAAGATTCCGTCTGATATCCAGAATGTACCTGCGTTTACTGTGATAAAGCTTCCAGAGTTTGGCATGACCTATGTGAATGACAAAGGAATTATGCATTTCATTCGTTTCAATCAGATTGCCAGATTCTGCGATGGTACGTTGATGTTGCTGAAAGACAAGTTGAAGCGTGCACTTGATAAAGATGAAAAAGGGGTTCAGTTTTTGGATCCTAAATACAAGGCACTTGTCCTTGAAGCATTGGGTGAAATTGAAGAGCGATTGGAGTACAGAACTCAGATTAGATATTTCGAGATCAGCTTTGGTTTCCGAAAAATCTTCGTTCCTAACTGGCGTGACTATCAACTTCTATTTAAAGGGGGAGATTGTTAGGGCCATTTTCTATGTTAAATAGAAGTTCAGGGTAGTTTGTGACAAGTTGCTATTGTTGTAAGCTTGTTGGGCCTTAAAGCCCATAAGCCCATTAGGCTTGCGAGCCCGAGTATTTAAAGTTATTTCTGTTTCATTTATCAGTTTAGAGATTCATTATTCAGTTTACTAGTTGTTAGGTTTACATACTATTATCAGAAATTCTCTCTGTAAACCTTAGCCCTTTGAAGTTTATATTAATCATATAACTAGTTGCTGTGGCCAATATATTGTTCATCATTGTTCTTATATCTGTTGATTGCACTGAAACTGGGATCTACAGGATCGTTTATGCCATTGGGGGTGTGTCCCAAATTAAGGCAGTGCGAGTCAGACACGCCGTCTTCGACAGTAGTTAGGGGTGAGCAAGGAGTCCCAAATCCCGATACCGAACCGGTACCGTACCGATCCCGGACCGTCCCATGTATTTAGGTACGGTAATTGGTTCCATGTTTTTCCTATAATCGGTAATCGGTTCGGTACTGATGGGGTACTAGTATCGAAATATCGTTAGTATTACCGGTACCGTACCGAACCGGTACCGTACCGATCTAATCGGTATGGTATTCGGTATCGAGTTTTCCACATTTTCGATATCGGGAATTTTCGGTACGGTACCGGTTCGGTACGGTACCGGTTCGGTACGGTAATGGTCCCATGCTCACCCCTAACGGTAGTGTGGTCAGTAGTGTGAATTACTCATATGTTGCTTATAAATATGTTTTGATTTAAAGTTGATGTTTGTAATGTTGCATAAACATTAGAGGGGACTCACTAGACCTTCGGTCTAACCCTCGCTCTTTCAAATTTTAAAAACCTTTTCAGGCAGGCGTGAGCTAGGAAGAACCGATAAGGGTAAAGAGAAGGTGTAGCGGGAGTGGATAGAAGACTGCCACATTAGTTTATCTTTTATATTATCTCAGTTGTGTAATAGGTAGCCGTTGCAAACCTTGAATTTGATTGTAAGCTTGGGGCCATTTTGGCATGGATTATTATTGCAATTATATTATTAATTGTCTTGTTTTGGGGGTTGTTATAGTAAGTTTATCCTCTCCATTTCTAAACCTTATTTTAAGATATAAATGCTTCATTGGTGATATCCTAGTGTTTTATTACTCCAATTTTGGTTTAGAAGATTTTGGAGAAATTTGGGTCAAAAATTAGGGTTTTGGCCAAATGGAGGTTTTGATGTAAAATGTTTGGGGATCGATTCTAAGTGGTTGAACATGTATATTTATGATAGGAAACTTGTTGATCTAAGTTTTGGAAGGATTTGCTTGTGGATTCAAGTCTCTTCAAGGAAGCTCGAGTTGGGATAAAATCTAGATTTAGCCTAAATCTTCCAAGGTGAGTTCAAACTAATTTGTGAAAACGATGTACATGCCAAAATGTTCATTTTAAAGTGTTTTGTGATTTACATGAAATTGTTAACTGCTGATCACCTGATAAGTTTTAGTTACTTGGAAGTGTTTAACTTTATAAACTTATAAAACACCCATCTTCAGGATATTTGGGTATTTTGATAAATGCATCAAAATGAAAATGCTTTGATGACTTATTTACCTTAATAGGGAATACTTGGTGAAAATGCATTTTTATGATTGTTGGTATCACGCGTATTTTTGTATCGTGAAATGTTTTAAAAATACCAACGTGTGAGTCATGGGCGCTTGGTCATTCCCAATCTTGCAAACGTTTTTGAAGTTGTAAACCTTTTGGTTTTGGGAAAAGATGTAACTCAAATATTTTATTGAGTAAACCGGTGATATTGATATTTAAATTATTTATCGTACGAGTGTAAACCTCTTGAGTAATTGCCATTTAAATGTGTGTCATGGGACATTTTGGAAAGAGTAAATGAGATTATAAACTTGTTTGGGAAAATGACTTATCTCAATCTAAAGTATGTTGGAGTTTATTCATGTAGTTGGAGCATGTGTTTGCATAAATGTTGGTCGTTGCATTTTATTGCATTTTGTGGGCTTCAACATATGATATTTTGATTTTGGGCTTAAAGCTCGGTTGTCGTTGGTGTCGGGTCTTGAGGACATTCATCCGACTTTAATAACTTAAAGTGGAGCTTTGGGTTAGGGTTGCATTTATTGCACTTTATTTGGAGAATACATGTTTTGAGTGCGCGTGTCATTCGTTTGGAGTCATGTATTTTAGATTGTAATGCATTTGGATTCATAGGCATGTGAGTCAGTCATATTTAAGGATGAGGAGTCTTGATATTCTCACCTTGGGAATTATGTTGTGTTGGCATCATTGTTGTCCAAGTTGTTTGGCGAAGATGAACCTTTATGGGTTATACTTCGGGACCATGGGTCTTGGGATTGGATGTCTAATTCTTGTGCACGAGGGTTAGACGTCATGAGTTATCAAGTGAGGAGCTGAGGCTCCTATCTTGAATGCTAGGGAGTAGGCACTAGGGGTCGAATGAGTACCCTGAGGACGAAACTCCATTAGAGATCGAACATACAATAAGATCGTGTATCCTTGAGGTGTCGCTCGACGGAGCAGGCAATGGGGGATATAGTGTTTTGGGACTTGAAATAAAGTCCGACTGGAGGTGTAGCTCGGCAGAGCAGTCAATACAGTTACGATCTGAGGTGTAGTTAGACAACGTGGCTAGGTGGTTTAACTTTGTGTTCCGCCACATACCACGGAATCTGGTCTCCCCCGTCACCGGAAGATGTTATTTGGGTATTAAATGGTATTATTTTATTATCCATGTTTTCGGTGACATTTTGTATATTCGGTTTTTATTCGTGATTTATGGGTCGAGTATTATGCCCTCCCGTGTTTGGGTATTTCGAGAAATAAAGTCTTATCCACAATTTTATAAAATGGGGAGTTTAATTACTATTCACGTTTTGGGTGAATTTGGGGTTGAAGTTGTTTTACGAAAGAATGTTCATGTTGGATTGCTTGTTTTTAAAGGTGTGTGTTATTGGAAAATGAGTCGTTTAATATTTATAGTAAATCATTTTGAAAGATAATGATTTAAACTGCATTCTTACCTTTAACAAATATATTTGTTTCATGTTGAAAACTCTTGAAATCACTTAAGCGTTAGTCTAATCTTTTTATTTATCGGCATGTGCATCAGGTTCCGGTGGGGGAAATGGTTATAGCGTTTCTACGAAGTGATGAGTGCTAGATGTATGTGCAAGAGTGAGTGGCTTGGTGAAGTCTTCCACATTAGTGTTGAGAAGAACAACTTGTATTTGGGTTTAGTAACACCCGACCTTGAGTTAGTCTCTATGTAAGATTTCATTTGTTATGTTGATGGAAAATTCTAGAATCGTATTTTAAGTATGGACTTGTCGCATGAAGTTTTATCCATTTCTTGAGGCATATTTATAAAATTTTAAATTAGTTGCTCTTTTCAAATTGAGGGTGTTGCAAATTATGAATATCTGGTCAATACCTTTAAAATGAGTTCAATATTGAATAATTTTTGGATTTAAACATATTATTAAATATCACAAATACATACGAATTATTTCTAATACTTACACTTTATAACCTTTCAATTAAAAATAGCTATAATAAATATAAAATAAATTAAATAACCAATTATAATGGTATAAAGTGTGATTTAAAAATTAAAAATATTTGATTTATGCACATATTATTTTTTTAATTTGAAAAATACGGTTTACATAAATACTTAACTTATCTGTGTAAATTCTGACTATTTTGAGAATTTACTTCAGAAGTTGACTATAAAATAAATTCATTGGATAGATCAACTATTTCAGTCAATTTTCCTTTATTTTTTATAAAAATATAATTTTCGTTCTTAAACATTTCAACATTCATATTTTGTTTTTATTAATTACTCTATAAAAAGGTTAAACTTGAACTCAGAAGTTTTAATGGTTGGAAAAAAGGAGATTGGGAGTTGCAAAGATGTTTAGGAAGTGGACGAAAAGAGTCGGTGGTCGGAGGATAGAATACGTGACGAGCCGATATATATATATATATCATAAATAAATAAAGAATCTATCTAATAAGCTTTTCAATTTCTAACCTTGCCTTCTATAGATTCCCTTTTATTCTCTCTCTCTCTCTCTCACTTTGATACATACAACCATATATACATACATACATACATACATCACTCTCCTCCATCTTTCTTCATGTCCCACTCTTGAATTTGATCGTCAAATCAACAACTCAAAAAAATCAATCGGCTTTCCATGGCTGAACTAACCTTGGATATCAAACCGAGTTTTATCCCCAAAACAATCACTCAATTTCTTGGAGGAATGTCGAGAATCGGTAGCGTACACGAGAAGGTATTGCAGGTTGATGATTTCGTTGACCGATTAGAATCCGAAACGCGGAAAATCGAAGCATTCAAACGAGAACTCCCTCTATGCATGCTCCTCATCAATGATGGTTCGTTTTCATACCTCTTTTTTACTTGTGGATTTCTCATCTGGGTTTTGCTTTCCTCCGCAATTTGATCGATAAAGACCTATTTGTTTTGTCAATTCAGTTGTCTCTAAACATGGGTTTTTGATTTTTGTTTAAATTGACAAATGTTTTTTTTTAATTGTTTGATAATTTTGTTAGATGGGTGTTTTGGGGTGTGACGATCTTGATAGACAATGCATTTTCTTTTTACTTAACTTTTGTACTCGGTTGTTTGATAATTTGGACTACAAGATTGAGATTACAAGATGGGCTCTAACTGTTTGATGATTTGTCTCAATGATCCTGTTTTATATGTGATTTTCTTTCAGCAATTGTTGCATTGAAAGAGGTTTCAATGGTGCTAAAGAAATCATCAAATGCTGAGCCCGTACTTGAAGAATTTATACCACTCAAGAACAGTTGTGATGATGATGATGATGCAAAAGTTGAAATCATCATAAAAAAAGACAGTGGTGATAAAAAGAATTGGTTGAGCTCCACACAGCTTTGGAACACCAATGAGAACACAGTCCAGAAACCAAATGCAACAATTAAAAAGGTAAAACAAGAAGAAAACAAAGTGGTATGTTTAGAGTTGATTAAAATATATATGAAGTTATAATTTGGTTGCAGAGAGGTGAGGAAGAATATCATGGGAAAGCATTTTTCTTCCCTGAAATCAAGAATCCAATGAGGGAAAATGGTTTGCTTACTGAATTCAATGGTGACAGTAGATTGACACCAAATGTTCAATCAAACATACAGACTAGCGGCACCGCCACTGTGCCACCACAGCAGCAGACGTCTAGGAAACAAAGACGATGCTGGTCCACGGAGTTGCATAGACGATTTGTCAATGCCCTGCAACAACTTGGAGGCTCACAAGGTTAGACCTTGAATCTTGATGTCTATTTTGATTCTAAAAAGATCAACTGAATTGGAAAACAATTAAGTTAGTTTGCAGTAAAGAATCTGGTGAGTAAGAATAGTAAATTATCTTTAGAATCTGGTTGTTTTGAGACTTGATTAGTCAATTATGTTATGCTTTCTGATTAACATTTTTGAGTTCCTGAAGTCTATGCAAAATACTGTTAGAAATTGCATTACTTGAATTCTGATCTTCATAAAAGTCTATATAAATCTTCAATTATCATCATTCAAAATCAAGATTCATACAAACCCCTTTTGCCAGCAGCCACCCCTAAGCAGATTCGAGAGCTTATGCACGTAGATGGTCTCACCAACGATGAAGTGAAGAGCCATTTGCAAGTGAGTTTGTTTTCACAATTTTCCCAAAATCACTGTTTTCAGAATTGTTAAAAATTGTCTTTTTTTCCCTGTAATTGTAGAAATACAGGCTTCATACACGAAGGCTTCCATCTTCGAACACAAATCAATCCGGTGTTGTTTTGGATGGCGGTTTATGGATGCCGCCACAAGATCAATACGTTGGATCCTCCAAATGTGGCAATTCTCAATCGGGTTCTCCTGATGGCCCTCTCCCAGATGGCGGCAACACTATGGACGACGAAGAAGATGAGAAATCTGAGAATTATTGCTGGAATGGTAATCTTTAACCAATTTTTGAATTAAATACTACACTGCAGCCTTTATTTATATAAAAAGAAATTATGTAATCTATACACATATAGTAGAATTTTTGCAGGATTAGTTTGATTTTAACTCCATTAAACTTCTGTTAATTTGAAATTTTTAGTCCAATAGAGAACATGAAGAATGGATTATATTATTCTTCTGTGAAATATTGAATCATTCTTTTGTTTGAATGGAATTGGCTGTACTCATTTGTTTAAGGGGCAGGAGATGCTTTTTAGTTAGTAGGAGGTGTGTGTGGATGCTTTGACAAGTCAAGCATGTGATGATTAAATTAAACTTCAAGGGTATTTTTGGATTTATGACTACTTAAATATGTTTTGGTGTATTAAGTTGACCAATGATTCTGTTTACATGTTTACTGGATCTCCTACAAAACTAAGAAAAGAAATACTAAAAAAGAATTCTTGGTTCATGTTAACTTACCTGTTTATCCATATTTATTTTTACAACATTTTGATAGCATCAATTTCTGTTTATAAAATCATTTTATTTGTTGTTATTGTTTCTCAAAGCTGGAACCCTTTTCAATATTGGTGCATTTTTCTTTTGACAATAGTAATTCTTAAATCCATAACAAGAATATGTATTAAATATTATAAAAGTTTTCCTTTCAAAAGAAGGTTCATAGAGGAAGAGCATGATGATGAGAGGTGTACAAGAAAAGAAAGACAAAGGGCAAATGTGTCAACTTTAGGCTTCAAGATGCCCTTCTTGGCTAAAAGTCCAATAGACCACCAAAAGTCCAAAACTGTTTTAATGATACCCCTTAATTTGCTTGGACTTAAAAAATGAGAATATGAAGAATAAAAGCTTACAATAATATTTATTTCATTAAGGTTAATCATAACATCTTTACTTTAAAATATTTCAAGATTTTAATATTATACACTATGAATATCTATTTATTAGTCTTAATAAAATATCAATATATCAATTTTATTTCACAAAAGCATTCATATATATCTTTATATTAAAACATCGAAATTCATATTTTGGTCAAAAGGAGTACAATTTTTTTATAAAATTATTTAAATTAACATCACATATTCATATCGACATCAATTCCGTTCTATTTACAGATAAACAAATATCAATTATAGAAATTAAAGAAGCTTAATATTGTATTGACACAAAAAAACCATTTCTACAACAACCAAGAACAAGAAAGTCATGGAAAAAATAGCATTCTTTCGCATCACGTAATTTATATAATAAAAGATCGTAAAAAGAGAATGATTCAAGATTTAAAGAAAGCAAAGAATCTAAAATAAATAGAAACAAAATTTTCATTCTTTTGTGGAGGAAAATTAAAATAAAATATAAAACCATTATTAACTGGTAGGATCAAAAATCTATGAATCCAAGGAAAATACAAGAAATTAAGCTTCCAAATAAGATGTGAAAATTGAAATGGCCAAAAAAATAATTTTAAAATTGATTCTTTTTACCAAACCAGTCATACCCCACTTAAAAAACACAATATTCTAGGTGTCTTTGTATGACAAAATGGTCCCTTTTTCCAAAGAAAATAATCGAGAGAAGAATCTTTAAGACAATTATGTTACCAATTGGGGCCAATCCCATTGCTTGTTTGGTGTGCAAGGATTGTGCATATAAGGGGAACCTTCAAACAAGAATATAAGATCAGATTATAAGAAATGCGAGAATAAATTTCATGAGTCAATTTTGTGCAATCAAAATTTAATAAATAACGGTGATATTTTTGAAATTATTGGTTTGTTTTGACCATATTAAGGTGTCGTTTGTTTTTTAAGAGGTCTAAAGTTTGAAGTCTTATTTTAGTTATAATTAATAAGAGGTGGTGTGTAAAAATGTCTGAACTATTAAGACTTAAGAGCCATTAAGAGGTTTTTTTTTTAAAAAACAAACAACCCCTTAATGTGCAAGGAAGGGTAAAAAAAGAGGAGGTAGAGTTTATGATATTTAGAATTGGGCAAATTGCATGAAAAAGTAACGTACTTTAATCTGATTTCTGTTTTAGGTAACGTACTTTCAAAACTTCTATTTTGGTACCTGAGATGTGAAATCTTAAACTTTAAGTACCTAGTTACATATAAATGCTTACTAGGATTAGGTTTTTTTGACATGGCGTTATTTATTTATTTTTTTAACGCCAACTAAGAATATAAATTCCATGTCATCATTTTTTAAAATGTAAAATTTATATTTTTTTAATTAAGAAGAAAATTTCATATATTTTTTTTTAATTCTAAAAACTTATCACAATTTTCTTAAAAACTAGGAAAATCAAATTAACGTAATTTTTTTTAAAATCAATAAAATTTGTAATTCTTTTTTTTATTAAAAAAATGACTATAAAATTTATAAAACTATTTAAATGATTGTAATTCTTGTAATATTTTTGTTTTATGATATTTTTTTTAATAAAGAATTATAAGAATTACAATCACCTAAATAATTTTACAAATTTTATGGTCATTTCTTTAATAAAGAAAAAGAATTACAAATTTTATTGTTTTAAAAAAAATTACGTTAATTTGATTTGCTTGGTTTTTAAGAAAATTGTGATAAGTTTAAGAATTAAAATATATATATATATATATGAAATTTTCTTCTTAATTAAAAAATATAAATTTTATATTTTAAAAAAATGATGACATGGAATTTATATTATTAGTTGGCGTTAGAAAAATAAATAAATAATTTCATGTAAAAAAAACTTAATCCTAGTAAGCATTTATATGTAACTCGGTACTTAAAAGTTTGAGATTTCACATCTCATGTACCAAAATAGAAGTTTTAAAAGTACGTTACCTAAAACAGGAATAAGACTAAAATATGTTACCTTTTCATGCAATTTACCCATTAATAAAAGACTATTTTTAAAACTAAAAACTAATTGTCCCCTTAGTTTTAAAACTAAAATACTTAAGGATTGACAAAAATTGAAACTAAACAAGTTATATAAAAAAAATCAAATTTTCGCTTTAATTTAAATATTCAGATTGCTATACTTTTTTTAACTGCATACTAGTTGTGTATTTACTATAACAATGTACACGATCGCATGTAATTGTGCACATGGTCATTGAGCAGTGTTGTCATCATACACACACTATAGGAAAGTGGATCCCAAATGTATCAATCTACTAATCATGTGTACTACAACATGTTGCTCCAATATACATTTTCCATAATAACATTGTGTGTGTATATATATATCTGGCCCGTTCCTGACATTTTGTAGGCCCTAGACGAGTGGTAAAAGGCGGCCATTGATAAATACACTTTTTTCAATATTTTTTTTTTATCACAGTATTTTAGGCAAACTAGTTTTAGATTTTGGTACTAGATAAAAAAATTTAGAGAAGCAGTAAGCAAATAAGCAATACTAAATGAACGACCAACAACCTTTTATATATTTTCGTCTCCAATGTAATTAATTAATATATGTTTGGGCCCTTAATATCATGATGAATTCTTCTTGGATCCTATTATATACTAAAAAAATGTGTTTTTATTTACTAATGTTTTTAAACTACTGCTATATGCTATATAATACATATTAAAAAAAATTGGGCCCCTATTTTTTATGGGCCTTGGGCGTATGCTCGGTCCGCCCTCCCCCAGGGATGACCCTGGTATAGGTGAAAGATTATGTGAAAAGTTCAGGTTAAGGTGAGAAGTAAATCTGAACCGTTGATCACTTTTGATCAAATGCCCTCCCATGAATTGCGGATTAAAAGAGAATTGAATAGGTGAATCTCGGGTGCATCCATTTTGTCATCCAATAGTTAGGAACCCAAAATTGATTAGGACCCGAGAACTACATAGAGCACGCCACGAGTCCCTCTTCAGGTTGAATATTTATCATGAATAACAATTCATAATGATATATGAAAATGTTATTCATCATGAATCACACATTCATGATGAATAACACATCCATATTACTGATAAATATGCTACATGGACGATTCCCATGTTCCTAATCAATTTTAGGTTCCTACTAGAACCTGCCCTCCACACACGCGCGTACACACACACACACACACACACACACATATATATATATATATATATAGAGAGAGAGAGAGAGAGGCCCATTCATTTGCTAACCACGACATTGATGCTAACCGTGTTAACCAATCTCAACCGTAGATTAATGAGATCAATGGTCCACAATAAATTGATTTTCTATTAAAATAAAATATAAGAAACATTTCATAAAAATAAAATGCATGTATGCACAGGGGTATTTTGGTCAAAAAACAATTCATTTTAATTTGGAAACATTCGCCTGCCAAATCAAACCCCCAAATAATTCTGGATTTGATCCCCCAAAATCGCTACCCCAAAATGTTCCTCATTCGCTCTCTCTCTAGAACCCCCAAATTCATTTTAAAACGATTCCAATTGTGAGAGTTATCGTGAGATTTGATCTGGGTTTTTGATGAATTTGAAAACCCAGTAAGGAATTGATCTTCTTTTGATTATTTCAGCTTTTAATTCAACTCCCATATGCTCCTCACTCCCTTTCTCTCTCTAGTCTCTGCGATTGAATTTAGGGTATATTCATGGGATTCGAAATGGGTTTTTGATGATTTGAAAACATTATACTGAACTTGTGTTGTTTGGATTGCTTGGCGAGGTGTTCTCCACAAAAATTGCCCCTAGTACTTCTCCTTTCTCTGCTTTTTTTCTTCAAGTTACTTGTTGATTTTGATTCACCAAAATCCTATCTGTTCGTCACATTTTACTTAGATTGGTACAATTCAAATACAATCAAATCTGATTTCACTTGTTCTTAGAGTTTGAATTATAGTTTGAGATATTAAACAATCCCCAATTTCTGAAAAGAAAAAAAAAAATTTGGTGATCGAATCGAATCCTCAAGACATGGCCTGGGATTTACAAGGCTTTAAATTCCACTAAGATTTCGTTTGCTTCGGAGAACATTTTGGTTTGGAAGATGTTCTTCGAGTACTTTCCGTACATGAAAATAACGTTTGTGATTGCTAATCAAGTAATAATCGAAGCGATGGAAGGGGAGAAGATTGTTCACGTGGTCGATCTAAATGCTGACGAGCCTACTCAGTGGCGTGCACTCCTTCGTGATTTTAGTGCACGTCCCGAAGGCCCTCCACATTTGAGGATTATGGGTGTTCATCAACAGAAAGAGGTTTTGGACCAAATGGCACGCGTATTGATTGAAGAGGCCGAGAAGTTGGATATCCCGTTTCAGTTCAATCCCATTGTGAGTAAACTAGAGAATCTTGATGTCGAGAATGAGACGGTGGTGGCGGCGACAAGGCATTTCCGGTGACTCTTGATAGCTAGTATTAGTTGTAGTTTTTTATTCGTTCAATTTTTTTTGTGAAAAAATCACTTGTTTTTTATTAGTTTTTGGTGCATAAAAGATGAGATGCATAGAGAGGGTTTTTGTATGTAAATGACATCTTTTTGATGATTGATGATATTGCTAATAATGTTAATTTCACCATAGTTTTTGATGATTCAATAAATCTGTTGTTTTCGATCTGAAGTAATCGATTTGGAGAAAACGATTTCAAGAAATTGTTTTACTCACCTAATGATATCTTTGATAGTGTATATGTGCACACTTGCATATAGTGCATATATGTTAGGACTGAAAGTCCTGTGCGTTGAAAGTTGATTAAAGCATTTATAAGGGGGTAAATTGTTATTCTTTGATAGTTGTTTGTTAGTTGGGCCCAAAGCCCATAAAGCCCATTAAGCCTATGCGCTTCATATATAAGGGCTAGTTTAGCTCTTAATTCCGTTTTTTAGAAGTTTTAGGAGTTTAGATCTCATTCATAATTCTCTAGTCAATAGGTTTACATTTACTGATCAAATATTCTCTCTGTAAACCTAAACCCTTTGTTGAATATTAATCATATGACTAGAGGTTGTGGCAATATTAACTGTTCTTAATTGATAGTATTGTTCATGATTGCACTGTATTGGGATCTACAATTGGTATCAGAGCAGAATCGAATTAATTTTATTCGATACGATCAAAAAGGTTTGTCTAAAACTCTTTAATCGCTTATTTGATAATATTCGCGTTTCTGTGTTTATCTGAATATCTGAGTTCATAATCGATTTATGCAAAATCAGAGTTTCTTGGTTTTTGATTTTATTGATTTTTGCATATTGGTCGATTTCTTTCTGGATTGAAATCTTTCTGGAAAAACAGTGTGTTTGGTCTATTTTTTTTTGGTTCGGTCATATATTGGTTGAATTGCTAAGTTTGATTGATTTGTGTTCAATCTGGGTTAGTTTGATTGAATAAATCTTGTTTAAATCTTGATTTTCTGGGTTACATTGATTAATCTGGGTCGTTTAATTGGTTTTTGGTCGACTGAATTTCTGAGTATCGATTAATTGACTTCTTATTCATATCTAAGTCCTGGAATCATACTTTATCAAGTTTCTGAATTCAAGTTAATTGGATTTTGGTCGATTGTTTTTCTGATTATCAATTAATTCAAGTTTCTGGGTTGATCTAAATTGATTTTCTGCAAAAACTCATCTGGGATCTGGGTCGATTTATGTGTGATTGTTATGTTTAATCTGCTTAATCATAAATCGGATTGTGTTTATCTGTTATTGTTATCGACCGGACCATCTTGACCGGACTCTTGACCGGACTCTGGACCGAACCCTTGTGGACCGGTGCCTTATCTTGACCGTTCGAGTTTTTAATCAGTAATAGGTGTTGACCGGGGCACCTCCATCCATATATTTTTTATTGATAATCATTGGATGAATTAATTTGCATGGTGTGAATTTTGAATTGTGGCTCATGATTGCGTATTATTGAACTAATTTGCATGGTGGAACACATTTATATATATATATATATATATATATATATATATTTTCATCACATACATATATTTATTTATATACGCATACATATATCTCACGCATACATATATTCATCACATATATATATATATATATATATATATATATATATATATATATATATATATATATCATTCATCCATCATCTCGACCGGTACCATCTATCTCGCCCGGAGTCTAGCTCCCATGTAACACCCCGATTTTCGAAAGGTATCATTTCGAGTTATTGCAGAAACCGATATATTAAGGAAAAAAAGATATTTGATTTTGGGCTTGAATCCTTGATTTTATAGTCTTGATGGATAAAGGATTAAATTACGAGACCAACGGTTCTTTCCGGAGCTAAAACGGAGCTAAAACGAAGAAGTTATGGCCAAAACAGTGTTCGGTACGTGCTCGGCTATAGTGCCCTGTCACAATCGCCAGAGCCCGAAAACTCTCGGTACAATCTCAGCGATTGTGCCCGGCGATTGTGACATTGTCACTATAGCCTGACACAATCGCCTGGGTGTTTCAGGGTGTTAAAATCGCGATTTTCAGCCCCAAACTTCATTTCTTCATATCTCTCTCATTTCAACTCCGATTTTGGTGATTCAACTTGCTACGGTTTATTTTTTGAGAGATCTTCAAGGATCAAGCAAGATATTGGAAGTTTATTGAAGTATTCTAGAGCATTTTGTGGTGGTAAGCTTCTCATCTCTCCCTATTCATCTTCTTCCCCAAAGTTTTCTAGGGTTTCATCCACCCTTTGTTCTACCTTTCATAGATTGAAGGTTTGTAATCATTTTCGTGAACTAGAAGTGTTTTGGTTGGTGAATTCAAGTTTGGGTTAAGGTAATCTTCTACTCTCTTCGGTTATGGAAGTTAGGGTTTCGGTATTAGTTGAGGTATCCATGTACATGGTTTGGGAAACGATTCTTTGTGGTTGATTATGTATATTTATGGTTGGAACCTTGTGGATCTAGGTTTTGGAAGATTTGGTTTGAAGAACCAAGTTTCTTCAAGGAAAGCTCTAAGTGGGTAAAATCTAGATTTAGTCTAAATCTAGCAAGGTGAGTTTACTAAACTTTTGTTAAAACTGGATACACATCATATTTGTTTAATTGTTGTTATTATCACATATTTGCTCAAAATGGTCATCTTTATGGGTTTAAGTATTTGATGGTATTTCCATGAGATTATGTGAGATATATGTATATGAAGTATCATCCCATGATTTACTCTATGTTGTGTAATTATTTGGGGATTTACATTATGTGTGCCCACAATGGGTATTTGACATGATTAAGGAATATATGTTTGGTATAACATGATGATTTCCATTCGGAATACACTCTTGGTGTTATTGTATCTACAACGTGGTTATGTGGATATTTAAGTCTTATGTTAGACTCGAGCTATTAGTAGGGTGAAATATACTTGGTTGAAAGATACTTAAGGACCTCCTATATGCATTATGTTGGACGAACCAAGGCAAGTTCACTAGGAGGATGTAGTCTCGGGGCGCCACTGTGATGGTATGTGCCCAGTAGACCTCCGTCACTCGGAAAGTTTCCTGTACGGTCTGATCTCCGGGTGGGCCGGGCCTTTGGGGTGTTCCTTGTTAAGGGCATCAAGGTGCATCGACTCTTTGGAGTGGAATTGATTGGTGCTATGGGTCTCCCCGTTGACTCCATACATGTTGAAAACTGGTTAACTGCTGATAAGAATTGTAACTGTTCATGCATGCTATTTATTGTTCAACTCACTAGGCTTTTTGGCCTAACACTTGTTTGGTGTCGATGTGTATCTCAGGTTTTAGCGGCACCGGTTCTAAGCGGGAGTAGTGCTTGGGTGGGAGATTTGGGAATATCGCTTTTGGACTTTCTATTGGTAGAGAATCCTTTAGGTCTATAAATGACACCCTTGATTGTAATCTCTTTTCTGGTTATAGAAATTAGATTAGTTGGTTGTTATTTATTATCCGTTTAATTACGATTGTATTTAAACAGGTTTGTGTATTTTCCCCATTTTTGGGAGGCTCTTGCTTTGGCAATTTTAAATACCGCATGTCCGTTTTTTTCGGATTTTTGTTATCCCTATTTTTAGGGTGTTACAAGTTGGTATCAGAGCTCTAGTTTAAGTAAACTAGGCATGAATGTAAGATGTCTAGACTTAGACTGAGTACGTTAGGCAATGATTTGTGAGATGGGTAGAATTTCTAAGATGGGTTAGTCTTAGAGTCGACGGAAACTATGGTTATCAAGCGTTGTGGCGATGGTAACGAGAACCTTTATGTATTATATGTTCATAATCTCACCTAGCTAATGTTATTATGAGGATATTTATACGTGATGGTGTTTGAAGTGCCGTTACTGTGACAATTGGTAATGTAGTAGTACGTTCTCTTGTACTTGGCTTGCTAATGTTATGATATTTGGTAGACGTGGTAGTACGTTTCCTTCGTGTTCAATTCTGTTAATCTCCTTTTTATCCATCCTCGTATTTGTATGAACGACCTTGGTATGTCGACCGTTGGGGTGGTAAGAAAGTTTCTGAATGGGTAACCATTAGAAAAGTTGATGATTTTATTATTCGTTACTTGGTGTAACGGTAAGTATGGTGATTGCATTAAGTGGACAGTTTCGAGTCGGATTAATTGGTTGGATTAGAACCATAAACTTTTTGAATCGATGTATTCGAGGAGAAATTGTAAGGTGAACCTATGAAGTCCGTGGCTTTGCCTTAAGATGTTGAACATCTGAATGACGATAGTTTAACTAGGGAAATCGAGGAGCGTGACTTCAAGTTGATTTGTGAAAACGGTGTACATGCCAAAATATCCATTTTAAGATGTTTATGTGTTTTACCTGAAATTATCAAATGTTGGGTTAGTTGGTAATCTTTGATTATTGGAAGTATTTACCTTTATAAACTTTGTGTAACACCACATTTTGGATTTTTGGACATTTTGATAAAGGGTCACAAATCAATGTGTTTTAACGTTTTATGGCATAAAACGATCTTTGGTCAAAGAAATATACTTTTGAATGGTTGTCGGTTTTTATGCATCATTCATGAAATGGAATGTTTTATGAAGCATTACTTGCATATTTATGTGAAGTATTTGAAAGTATGTATATAGTCCCATTTTATGATTTCCATTTTTATCAGCAGTTAAACTTGGAAAGACATATTTGAAAATAAATGAGTCTTTAGGACTTCGGTCCGGTTTAATAGCCCAATTGTGAAATATCAAGTATGATGGCGGTTAATGAGCATCAATTGAGAATTACATGTTCTGAGTGCGTTGGTCATTCAATTGGAGCCATGTACTGTTTAGACTGTAATGCAGTGGATTCATATGTATATGAGTCGGTCTTTATTATTTAAAAAGAAAATGGGCTATTATCTATAAGTTACTTATTTTAAAGTGCTTGTGTTTTACATTAAATTGTTAACTATTGATAAGTTTTGGGTTATTTGGATATATTTAACTTTATAAACTTATGTAACACACATCTTTGTGATTTTTGGGCATTTTGAGAAATAATTCATTTTGATATATATTCCTTTTACGATGTAATATATAAATGGAAGTCATTTTATATAATTGCCATTTGGTGCATACGATTTTATAAACCATTGGAAATTGCATATCATTGAACTATGAGTCATTTTGGCAACATGAAGAGAAAGAGTTCATTTGGAAAACATTTTGTTTCAACCAATGAGAAGTTTTGGTTATTTTGAAATGTTTAGTTTTATGAATATGTTGAGACACCCATTTTGGGATCTTTGGGTATTTTGGTAAATAAATGATGTTGAGATGTTTCTTTGATGATTTTACATATATAATTGGAGTTCAATTGACGTAAGGGTCATTTTTTGTATTTAATTTTATGAACCTTTTCAGAAATGCATATTATTGTGTTTTGAGGCATTTTGAAAACATAAGAGTATGAGTTCATTTGAAAAATGGTTTGTCTCAACCAGCGATGAGATTTTGGGTTAATTATCTTTTGGGTCGTGGTGTTTGCATAATTGTGGTCAAACGTATTTCGATGTCTCTACTGGCTTTCATTGGGTATTTATGTAAACTATTGGGTCGTTGACTCGGTTTTAACCAAATGGGGTCTTGAGGAAATTTGTCCGGCTTAAAAACAGTGGTGGAAATTTTATTGGCATCCAGTGGTATTATTTCCCTTTGAGTTTAGTGGAAGCAGTTTAGTTGCACATATCACGTATGCATATTTTATTGGAAATTTCCGTTATGGTATTTCAGTCAATATTTCAGAACGATGAGAGCATGTTTATATTTGGCTTTGAACTCGAAAACGACATAAATTATTTCATGTTTTAACCAGGTGCATACGCATATCAATCTACTAGTTTTGCGAAATAAATGGTCGCATGCAAGTTTTGTTGTGAAATCTTATTTCGTGTCACATTGTGACTAAAAGAGAGAAAACTTTAAGAGTTCGGTATTATGAGCATGTTGTCTCGGGTTTTGCAAACATTTTATTTATACAGTTTGTAATTAAACTAAATTACTCTTGAAATTGCTCAAATCGCATGCATATGTCTTTACTAAATTTTGGGGAATAAACAGATGTACGCGAGTCACGATGGGAAGTTTTATTTCATGACATTTCTGGGTGAATTGCAGAAATTTTGAGGTTCAATTTTGTGGAAATTCCCTTATATAGTTTTGTATGAAAGTCTTGTTATACACTGTTTTAGTACGTAAAACTATCTCTCATTCATTACATAAATTAAACTGTTGGTGTGAGTAACCGTATGAAAGATTTATGGTATTTCGGATAGAACTTTTGCCCAGAACACATTTCAGTTATTGATTTTACTGATAGGAGTTTTCCGCAATGCATGAAATGAATTTCCGGTTGCACGTCGTTGTAATTAAAATTTTGGGTATGTACGTTTTATCGGTGCGACCCAAATTTGAAAGGCGAATAATATATATATATATATATATTTATGTATATATATATATTTATGTATTTACGTTCCTATTGTGTTGCTACATTTGGGAAATGATCGGACGTATATAAGTCTTGTTGGAAATTTTATCTTTCGACGTTTTGTGTTAAAATAAAAGATTTTAAAGTTGAAGTTGTGAAATCCTCTTTTGGGGAGTTGTACAAACTTTTATTGCACATGTTATGGGACGGAAAGTTATTTTCATACGCATAGCATAAATTGATGCATATTAAGACTCTGGTAGTCTGTTTGAAAATTTTGTTACGCATATTTCATTATCGTTTTATTAGCGTAAGTACTGATCAAATGAGTTTTGAAAATGGTTTTATATGCGTGGCATTGGTGATCAATTTTGAAACCTATCGAATGCACGATAGTGTATTTTCACCGCACGTTTAATTGTTATAAAACTTATGTATTTGAGAGTTTTATAAATTTCAAATTGGCATGGTAGTGTGAAAAAACCTTTAACTCATTGGGCTATAGGTGTAAGCCCCCTCGTGTTGGAAGTCGATATTCAGGATTAAAAGAGTCCTCGGAGTTTGAGGCGTTAGACATGTGCTTTCTTCCAGTTAGTTAAGTAACAATCTGTATGCTTCGTTAAACCTACGGATTAATATTGTGTTAAGTTGTTTGGGTATGGTCGGTTTTGGAATTGTGGGAATTTGGTATGACGGCATGCTATATGTCGGTGGTGTACTATATTGTTGGGTATTCGTGAATAATGATGATGTTATGGTTGACTGGTAAGGATGTTGGATTTGGGTGACTACTCCCAAGAGTAGGTGTCAACTTTGAATCGACATTGCTAATCGGAAAGGAAATATTTGGTAGTATGCCCACGTTTGCAGAATGGCCATCTCGAGGTTAGGTGTTGGCGCTTGATTTTGAGGACAATAACTGTTGGTGTGCTTCAATGTATTTCCGTTAGATCTGGTGCATCTGCAGGACGAGCGGTAAACTTAAGGAAATTAGATGTCGATAATTAAGAAATCAATCATTGGTATTTTGATAATTGTCAGGACTTTCGCTGATTTGGAAATCGATGCTTGAGTTCATGGTGGGAGTTTAGTGGTAATGTTTATTGGAGACATTTGGTGAGAATGTCGAGGTAGACTTTAAGTACAAATATTTTATTGAAGAGACCTTGATGCGTCGTATTTAGAAGTAACTAAGGGAAATGTTTGCTTTGGAGTATTCTTGGTGGAAATGACTGGATAAGGCCGTAAGTTACTCTTGAGGTAATACGAGCAATCTAAGGTTGGGAGGAAACCGAGATTTAATGACTAAGAAAATGATTAATCAGGGACTCAATGTTCACCCGGACGTCGGTGAAATATATTGAACGTTGAGACTTAGTTTTGCAACGACATGTTATGAGAAACTCGGTGACAACCTCAACCAGAATGAAATCGAGTCCGTATATGAGGTGAGGTTTCATGAGGGCATTCCTTTTGGATAGGAAATCAATCGATCTTTCTAAGTGCGATGTTGGGTTCTTGGTGGTTCCAGATTTCGAGGACGAAATCTCTTTTAAGGTTGGGAGGATTGTAACACCCCGATTTTCGAAAGGTATCATTTCGAGTTATTGCAGAAACCGATATATTAAGAAAAAATAAGATATTTGATTTTGGGTTTGAATCCTTGATTTTATAGTCTTGATGGATAAAGGATTCAATTACGAGACCAATGGTTCTTTCCGGAGCGAAAATGGAGCTAAAACGAAGAAGTTATGGCGAAAACAGTGTTCGGTACGTGCTCGGCTATAGTGCCCGGCGATTGTGACAGTGTCACAATCGCCTGTCACAATCGCCAGAGCCCGAAAACTCTCGGTACAATATCAGCGATTGTGCCCGGCGATTGTGACATTGTCATTATATCCTGGCACAATCGCCTGGGTGTTTCAGGGTGTTAAAATCGCGATTTTCAGCCCCAAACTTCATTTCTTCATATCTCTCTCATTTCAACTCCGATTTTGGTGATTCAACTTGCTACGGTTTCGTTTTTGAGAGATCTTCAAGGATCAAGTAAGGTATTTGAAGTTTATTGAAGTATTCTAGAGCATTTTGTGGTGGTAAGCTTCTCATCTCTCCATATTCATCTTCTTCCCCAAAGTTTTCTAGGGTTTCATCCACCCTTTGTTCTCCCTTTCATAGATTGAAGGTTTGTAATCATTTTGGTGAACTAGAAGTGTTTTGGTTGGTGAATTCAAGTTTGGGTTAAGGTAATCTTCTATTCTCTTCGGTTATGGAAGTTAGGGTTTCGGTATTAGTTGAGGTATCCATGTACATGGTTTGGGAAACGATTATTTGTGGTTGATTATATATATTTATGGTTGGAACCTTGTGGATCTAGGTTTTGGAAGATTTGGTTTGAAGAACCAAGTTTCTTCAAGGAAAGCTCTAAGTGGGTAAAATCTAGATTTAGTCTAAATCTAGCAAGGTGAGTTTACTAAACTTTTGTTAAAACTGGATACACATCATATTTGTTTAATTGTTGTTATTATCACATATTTGCTCAAAATGGTCATCTTTACGGGTTTAAGTATTTGATGGTATTTCCATGATATTATGTGAGATATATGTATATGAAGTATCATCCCATGATTTACTCTATGTTGTGTAATTATTTGGGGATTTACATTATGTGTGCCCACAATGGGTATTTGACATGATTAAGGAATATATGTTTGGTATAACATGATGATTTTCATTCGGAATACACTCTTGGTGTTATTGTATCTACAACGTGGTTATGTGGATATTTAAGTCTTATGTTAGACTCGAGCTATTAGGAGGGTGAAATATACTTGGTTGAAAGATACCTAAGGACCTCCTATATGCATTATGTTGGACGAACCAAGGCAAGTTTACTAGGAGGATGTAGTCTCGGGGCGCCACTGTGATGGTATGTGCCCAGTAGACCTCCGCCACTCGGAAAGTTTACTGTACGGTCTGATCTCCGGGTGGGCCGGGCCTTTGGGGTGTTCCTTGTTAAGGGCATCAAGGTGCATCGACTCTTTGGAGTGGAATTGATTGGTGCTATGGGTCTCCCCCGTTGACTTCATACATGTTGAAAACTGGTTAACTGCTGATAAGAATTGTAACTGTTCATGCATGCTATTTATTGTTCAACTCACTAGGCTTTTTGGCCTAACACTTGTTTGGTGTCGATGTGTATCTCAGGTTTTAGCGGCACCGGTTCTAAGCAGGCGTAGTGCTTGGGTGGGAGATTTGGGAATATCGCTTTTGGACTTTCTATTGGTAGAGAATCCTTTGGGTCTATAAATGACACCCTTGATTGTAATCTCTTTTCTGGTTATAGAAATTAGATTAGTTGGTTGTTATTTATTATCCGTTTAATTACGATTGTATTTAAACAGGTTTGTGTATTTTCCCCATTTTTGGGAGGCTCTTGCTTTGGCAATTTTAAATACCGCATGTCCGTTTTTTTTCGGATTTTTGTTATCCCTATTTTTAGGGTGTTACATCCCAAGCGACCGGTGTCTCCCAAACCCCGGTCCCCGGTATCTCTCGCCCGGTGCCATCATCTCCCGGACATTCTCCTCGACCGGTACCTCGTCGCCCGGCCCCTCATCGACCGGTGTCTCCCCGACCGGTCCCTTGCGGCTCTCAGTGTCCACGAACCAGCATCTCAATCAAGTTTTTGAGATTTTCGGTCAGTTTTCGAAAATATTTTTGGTTGATTCGGTAGAGATCGTGGACAAACTTTTCCGTTTTTAAATCATTAAGGGTTGTTTACAAAGCTTAAACGATCGTTTTTGATCGTAAAATTTCCACCCATATCAAGTTTTTAAATTCTCGTTCGGTTTTCGAAAAATCTTCGGTTGCTTGGTTCGAGAGTTTGAGAGATTTTTTCGAGATTTAATGAGTTGAGGGAGCTTAAGGGAACATAATCGATCGTTTTTGGTCGAAAACTTTTAACCCATATTGAGCTTTTAACTTGTCGATCGGTTGGTTCGTTTGTGATCGTGGGTTGACCGTTTGAGTTTTAATCTGGTAAGGAGTGATCAGGGAGCTTTAACGATCGTTTTGCATTTATTATTTCTAACCGTTTCGAAGCTTTGCAGGTTGGATCAACGAGGAAGACGACGAATAGTGTTTCCGTTAGTTTGCCGTTAAATGCTTAACATTTTGGTCCTCTTCCGTTAAGTCTTCGTTAGTCCGGTTAGTTTGTTAGTTTGGTTAGTTTTATTTCTTTTTTACTCCTTTTTCCGTTAGTTTTAGTTAAGTCCGTTAGAAGTTTTAATTTTTACACTTTTAGTCCCTCTAGTTAGTAGTTTTAGTATGTGTCATTTTTAGTCATTCTAGTTTTAAGTTTCAGTTTGTGTCATTTTTAGTCCTTCTAGTTTTAAGTTTCAGTTTGTGTCATTTTTAGTCCTTCTAGTTTTAAGTTTCTGTTTGTGTCTATTTCAACCCCCGTACTTCAAGGTTTCAGTCGTTTGTCATTTGTGACCCTACACTTTCAAGTTTCACACTTTGTCACTTTTGGTCCTTGCACTTTAGAGTTTCATCGCTTGTCAAGTTCAGTCCCTGGACTTTAAGCTTTCCAAGTAACAATGAGTTATCTACAAATTTCTCGGTTACAGGACGAAAATGACCGGCTCAAGCGCAGGAATAAAGAACTTGAAATGAAGTTAGAATCTAATTCATTTCACCCTTTGTCTTTTAAACAAATAAACTCTCTTAACCAAGAGATTTCAGATCTTAACAGAGCAGCTGATAAAAAGGACAAGGATCTACATGAAGCTTCAAAGAAAATATCTGAACTTGAACGAAAAGTTGCAGATGTTGAAGCCAAAGAAGAGAAGAATCTGGCGCTTGAGGAAAGAGGAAATATGTTGGAGAGTGAAAATCTCGACCTGAAGAAACGACTTGTTGTTTTTGAACAAGAAAAGGTTCATTTCTCAAATGAAAGGAAAAATCTTGAAAGAAAGATTCTCGAACTTTCAAAGAAAGTTTTTGATGAAAGAAAGGTTTTTGAGCTTCAAAATGCGAAACTTTCTCAGCAAGTTTCTGATTTTGAGAAAGTAATAATCCTGGAAAGAGAGAAGTTTGTCAAGGAGAAGAAGGAAATTGAACAGAAGAACGTTGGATTCTTTAAAGAAATATCCTGCCAAAGAAAGGATGCTGAGGAGGGATTTGAAGAAGAAAGAAGCATATTTGAGGCCGAGATCAAAAAGCTTACTGAGAAGCTATCTGAACTATCTGAAAGTGTGCTGAAAGAGAAGAAAACGAAGTATGAATGCGAGACGAAGATTGACCTTCTTGTCAAAGAGAGAGAGACAGATTTGCTTCAAAGATTAAAGAGCTTGAAAAGACAGCATCAAGTTCAACTCAGAAAACTATTTCTTCCAAGTGGTCAGTTACATCTTTTGATCAGATTCGTAGTACTAACCTTTTCTATGATAGAAATATAGATGGTTCAGGTACACATAGACGAAGAAGGAGATACAAGGAAGAGGAACTGGTCTGGAAGAAGAAACCAGTTGAAGATGAGAAGAAAGATGGGAAGAAAGATGAGCTGAAAGGTAATAAATCATGTGTACATACACACAAAGCCAAAAAGAACAATGCGCGTAAAGGTAAACCTGATCATATCTACTCAAGAGATCAATTAATCAGATTGTCAGGTAAGAAATACTATTGTTCTTATTGTCGTACACATTGTAACGCTCTAAAATTCAGAGTAAATTAAAACCTGGAAATATGGCAACAAGACATCCATATTGATATAAACTTCCCATAAAGGGGATCAGTCCTTAAGACTATATAAAACTCATACGGATATAGAATTTATCAACAAAACTAATCTAAACATAACCGTCTAGACTACAACACTGGACGAACCAAAGTTCACTAAAAGATGGGACTTAAACAATGCCCAACACCAAAATACTAGACATCACAAAATGCCTCGAGTCCGCGCTCGACTCTCAAAGACCCTGTGCAACCCACCGCTAAGGGAAACCTGTTATACACATCATTTGAGAAAAAGTGTTAGGCTTAAAGCCTAGTGAGAACATACAGTTTATACAAAATCAGAGATATAAACATCAGTATTATAAGGAAATCTTTTCATAAAGGTTTAATTTATAAAAGATAACATTTCGCCACAACCGGGCCTTTTCGGTCCAAAACTCATTATACGATGACAAAAGAACCATTTTACCAAGGTTTGTGGTGTAACACAAAGTAGACCACAAATCCGAGTTATGATCTAAACAATTGGAATCCGAGGATACGAACACATAAGTCCGTGCTACAACGTGAGATCTAGCCCCAAGCAAAACCAATGTATACTCCTTCACTAGGATCACTATGAACCATGGCTAGTATCCGGCCTCACATAACCGTACCAAGTTGCCCCCGAGGATCATATGCATCCATAGCTACAAATGGGGAATGTGACATCCCAACAATAAGTCGTTAACGGCCAGAACCTCACAATTTAATGCACATGTAGTTCTTATTTGTTAACGGCCAGAGCCTCACAATTTAATGCACATGTAGCTCTATATTTTCTTTACATGGTAAGCACCAAATAATATCAGTCGACTCAAAACCTAGGGATCCGCTAGTAATGGTACAGACTCGTCACAACAACAAAGGTGACCAACCATAAATAAACATATGGTATAAACACATTTTATAAACAAAATGTCATTTCCAGTTCAACTTCTGGTAAGAATGAAAATCATTTAAAAATGAGTTCTTAAACATTCTTTTCACATATCCACATAATGTGCAAGTAAAACATCATTTTACTTCAATAAGATAAGATCCATTATTTTAGTAAGCACAATGATCGGGAACCCTAAAATCTCCCAAAACTCAAGTTATATCAAATATGTAGAAACTTAAATCTGAAACCATTGAGATATATAGGACTTCCAAAAGGTAACTTTTGATATGTATAAAGTTTAAAATGATAGTAGGAACTCACCAAACAGGTTTATACGAAAACCCGAAAACCAGATAACGACCACGACGAAGAGGTGAAACTTTCTACACCGAAACCCCGAGCAATGCACTTAATACTAGCGATCAACAGAGCTTCAAAGATCGAAGAAACCAAAGAGAAATCTTAGAGAGAGAGAAAGAGATTTGAAGAGAGAGAATGAGATTGAGAAATGAGATCCAAAAAAGATATTTGTGGCTGAAGCCACTTAAGTCGGCCAGGGACTTTCGCGGGTTATGCCGCGACCTCAACTCGCAGCATAACTCGCCCGCTTACACAAAACCAAACCCATCCAGAGGGTTTCGCGGGTTGTGCCGTGACCTCAAGTCGCGGTGCAACTCGCGTAGTTCACTGTGGTTTGTCCAACCCACCAAAAGCCAAACTCAAACTTGGAACCAAACGCGGTGCTAACGACAAAAGCTTAACACTAGAATACCAAGATTACATAACGAAATTCGGGGTGTTACAATCCTCCCAACCTTAGAATGATTTCGTCCTCGAAATCTACTCTTCTCAATGGAACACTGTCCGGAGAGAAGATCGTCTCAAACCCAAAAGCCAGAAACATTAACGAGATCCTAATACCGATATCCACAAGAGCTACCCTTCTTGGGCACAATTCACTCCTAACCGAACGAACACTCAACACTTCAAAGTAACCTTTACTCCCAAGGTTACGGTTGCCTCCCAACCTTAGGTGACAATTACTACCTCCAGGAAATTTGCGACCTCAACTTTCCATCTACCAATTTCTTTCAAACTGCACGGTTCCGAACTCAAAGCCAACAGTCGACGCTAATCTTCCCAAAACTCTCAGATTTCACTGATCCTTTCCTAATATTGATAAAGATATTCTTACAAGGCGCACTAATGCGTCTTTCCGGCAATCGGTTAACACAGATTCTGTTATCTCTCAACTCCGATCCGACTCCAAATCTGGAAATAGCCCTTATTCAATTCTTAATACTTCCATAAATACTTCGTCTACAACCACATTATAAAGATTAACCTCTAAACATACCACTAATCTATACATTCAGACTATAAAGGACGAGCGCTAATAAAACCCACAACAGGAATTTGATGCACATGCTGAAAAATAAAAAGGATTAGGCTTAATGCCTAGAGAGCTCAAGAGTTTTTCATAAGTACAAGAAATTAAATTGATGAACTCCTCTTTAAAACAGAACCTTTCAAATAATGAATTTTAAAACATGGAACAACTCCTTTTCAAAGTTATGCAATTTCAAAGATGGATCCTTCATTTCAACGATGCTTTATAAATTGACACAACTTGTACTAACTCGAAGTATGAAACATTAGTAACACCATCCACATCGTACGTCCGAAAACATGGACACTAGGCCCAATATTCACACGACCAAAAACGAAGGACAACTAAATATCAACATGCAGGAATAACACATTTCATTCAAACCTTAATATATGTGGGGATAACCCAATATTAAAGCCATCATTTACCGTCGACTCCACATAACCAAAGTTGGTAAAAATATGACATTAGTGTTTAAAATACCCCGAGTCTACGACGGAGAGACCCGTACACAAATAGAATAGAAGGACACGCAAGTAGGCCGCCCATACAACTTTCTCGCATGACCTCTAAACGTTTCCATCTTGGGTGGCGAGAACAAATGAATGGGGCCACCCGTGATGTTATTGGATTTCACCACGTATCCCGATCTTAGTTCCCATGCCATACCAGACATTACAACTTCAAACCGTTTATTGCCTCTAGCCATACTTCGTCGAGTTCCACCTCAAGGGCTTACGGACACGGGTGCCTATCCAATCCAGACGAGTTCCAACTCAGTGGCTCGTGCTACCTATTGTCTACTCGCTAGCCAACCCGAGCGGTCACTAAGTGTAACCCAAAACCTCAGGCTTTACAAAACAGACAAACTGTCTATGGATCTACAGCACTGTCTAGCATTACATGACTCCAATTGAAAAAAAACCAAAGCTCCCAAAACATGTAATTCCCAATGGCATGAAATAATCGCCATCATACTCCAAAAATTCCACAACTGTTTTTAAAACGTACAAATGTCCTCAAGTCTCCGTTTAGTCAAAACTGAGCCAACGACCCAACAGTTTACGTAAATACCCAAATGAAAGCCGATATAAATATTGAAACACGTTTGACCAACTATTATGCAAACACGACCAAAAGTATAATTAACTCAAATCTCATCGTTGGTTGAAACAAATTGTTTTCCAAATGAACTCATACCCTTATGTTTTCAAAATGCCTCATAACACAATAATATGCATTTTCTGAAAAGGTTTATAAGATCAATTACACCAAATGACACTTACGTCAATTGAACTCCAATTATATATGTAAAATCATCAAAGAAATACTTCAACATGATTTATTTACCAAAATAACCAAAGATCCCAAAATGGGTGTCTCAACATGTTCATAAAACTAAACATTTCAAAATAACCAAAACTTATCAGCAGTTAACAATTTAATGTAAAACACAAACACTTTAAAATAAACATTTTGGCATGTACACCGTTTTCACAAATCAACTTTAACTCACCAAAAACATGAATAAACTCCATCATACTAAAATCTTTCATTGCGGTTATAAATCCGGACAAATGTCCACACGACTCATTCAGTCAAAACCCGAGCCAAAGGCCCGAAACTTCACGTAAATTTCCAATGAAAGCCCCGCAAACCTTAAAACACATTTATCCGACATTTAACGGTTTTCCCCAAATAATGAAATGTCTTTAAACAATGCTTATGAAAACCTACACTATAAAGACATGCTTTCTCAAAACTTAACACGTATTGGGACCAAAGATTTTTCCAAAGGTTTTATGAATGCAAATATTCTAAGATGCATATGTCATGAAATAGACTTTGTTTGCACAAAATTATCAAAGATGCATAAATCATAATGTAGATTTTACGTGTACAAAATAATCACCCAGAATATGTAAATCACGCTATTTACTTGTTGAAATATTCAAGCTCGACATGAGCAATTTATGATGTTAAAACAATCCAAGCTACCGAATACGAAAACTTAACAAAATACTCGCACCTTGAGAAATACCGAGTAAAACATACGCAATAATTTACGCTATAACCGTGAAAATAGGTTCTTGCACTTCAACATGTGCAACAATTGTTCGTACAACTCCAAAGGGAAAAATCACAATTTTATCTTTAAAATTCTTCCTCTATAACCAAGAGGCGTTGCAGCAAAATAATTTTCAACTCACCCCATATGCAACAATTCATTCCCCAAAGGGCGGTAAAATAACGGGGATGCAAATAAAATTTCAAATCGAGTTTAAAGCTTCACGTTGTAAAGATAAATACATCTGACCAAAATAGAAACTACAACGACAAAAATACCGCTAACTCGCTAAATGCTTTGCGGAAGTTTTAACAGTAAGAGTTAATGATGGAAATACGATCAGAACGAAAGTCCTGTCTTAAAAATAACATAAATCGTTTATGCAATCATTCACCCCCACGTTATACTTAAATCCAATGCACATAGTACCCGACGGTTGGCATTTGTTAACAAAACCCCGAAATTAACGCACACAATGATGCATATGCACATGTTCCTGAAATTATTTACGCGACACAAAAGTCGTAAGATGAGACACCATAATCCAACCGGATTTTCATAAAACTCATTAACTCTAAAATCAAGTGGTGTCCAAATTTCCATTTTTCAACACAAGGTAAGGCGACCATTTTGACAAGTGGTGAGTTAAATTTTGACCATTTTGATGAGACACGACACCCAAAGAACTCATAACTTGCACGCAATGAAATTAAACTCACGCATCTCTAAATATACGCACGCGACAAAAGAATCCGTAAAACAAAACTCCAAGAAATTCAACACAACTCACACAACTAAAATTCTCGAGAAATTCCGACTCAAAATCATGGGAATAACTCTTCCTTTAAAACCATTGACATACGTGGAAGAGATCCAATGTCAAGGTCAAAACTCCACAGCTACTTGCCCATTAACTCAAAAAGCGTTAAAACACAAATATTACGACATCCAAAAATAGCATTTAAACACAAGACGTGAATAAAGAGAGTTTTTGATAACAATTTGTAATCAGGTGCAACAAAACCATTTTAAGCATGCTTATGCTCATAGTTTAAAATATGCTGAGTGCTAAATGTTTTGCCAAAACGTTATAAGGTAATTTACTTTATGGTTGGCGATCAAGAAAAGCAATTTATGCAACCTTATTTTAGAAATAAATTTAATGCATGAATTCGGTCGGCACTCAGATCTTAATACTACGCTTCCCAACATCCCGACGTACTATAATCAACCGGATGCCTTAGGCATCATAGGGCAACCATCCCATTAATTAACTTACAAATCTCTTCGAAATAGAATCGATCTAACAAGATATAGTTCTAATTCCACCAACGAATCTGGCTCAAGATGATTAACTTAATGCGTTCTACGCACTTACTATCATCCCAAAGAGACATTGCTATAAACAACAATCATTCCTTAGCTTACTCGCTTAGAAACTTCGCACTATTCTAACGGTCAACATACCAAGGTAGAGCAGATGAACACAAGCACGAGAAAGGGTAAGGAAGAGTTTAACTGAAACACGCACGAAAGAAACGTACCGTTACGTCTACCAATTGTCATAACATTAGCAAACCAATTACGCTAACGTAAAATATCCTCATAATCACATTAGCTAAGTGAGATTATGAACATATAACACATAAGGGTTCTTGTTACCATCATCACAACGCTTGATTAACATAACCTCCGTCGATTCTAAGACTAACCCATCTTAGAAGTTCTACCCAATCTCCCAATCAGTGCCTATCAAACTCAGTCTAAGTCTAGACATCTTATATTTATGCCTAGTTCGCTTAAAGTAGAGCTCTGATACCAACTTGTAACTCTCTAAAATTCAGAGTAAATTAAAACCTGGAAATATGGCAACAAGACATCCGTATTGATATAAACTTCCCATAAAGGGGATCAGTCCTTAAGACTATATAAAACTCATACGGATATAGAATTTATCAACAAAACTAATCTAAACATAACCGTCTAGACTACAACACTGGACGAACCAAAGTTCACTAAAAGATGGGACTTAAACAATGCCCAACACCAAAATACTAGACATCACAAAATGCCTCGAGTCCGCGCTCGACTCTCAAAGACCCTGTGCAACCCACCGCTAAGGGAAACCTGTTATACACATCATTTGAGAAAAAGTGTTAGGCTTAAAGCCTAGTGAGAACATACAGTTTATACAAAATCAGAGATATAAACATCAGTATTATAAGGAAATCTTTTCATAAAGGTTTAATTTATAAAAGATAACATTTCGCCACAACCGGGCCTTTTCGGTCCAAAACTCATTATACGATGACAAAAGAACCATTTTACCAAGGTTTGTGGTGTAACACAAAGTAGACCACAAATCCGAGTTATGATCTAAACAATTGGAATCCGAGGATACGAACACATAAGTCCGTACTACAACGTGAGATCTAGCCCCAAGCAAAACCAATGTATACTCCTTCACTAGGATCACTATGAACCATGGCTAGTATCCGGCCTCACATAACCGTACCAAGTTGCCCCCGAGGATCATATGCATCCATAGCTACAAATGGGGAATGTGACATCCCAACAATAAGTCGTTAACGGCCATAACCTCACAATTTAATGCACATGTAGTTCTTATTTGTTAACGGCCAGAGCCTCACAATTTAATGCACATGTAGCTCTATATTTTCTTTACATGGTAAGCACCAAATAATATCAGTCGACTCAAAACCTAGGGATCCGCTAGTAATGGTACAGACTCGTCACAACAACAAAGGTGACCAACCATAAATAAACATATGGTATAAACACATTTTATAAACAAAATGTCATTTCCAGTTCAACTTCTGGTAAGAAGGAAAATCATTTAAAAATGAGTTCTTAAACATTCTTTTCACATATCCACATAATGCGCAAGTAAAACATCATTTTACTTCAATAAGATAAGATCCATTATTTTAGTAAGCACAATGATCGGGAACCCTAAAATCTCCCAAAACTCAAGTTATATCAAATATGTAGAAACTTAAATCTGAAACCATTGAGATATATAGGACTTCCAAAAGGTAACTTTTGATATGTATAAAGTTTAAAATGATAGTAGGAACTCACCAAACAGGTTTATACGAAAACCCGAAAACCAGATAACGACCACGACGAAGAGGTGAAACTTTCTACACCGAAACCCCGAGCAATGCACTTAATACTAGCGATCAACAGAGCTTCAAAGATCGAAGAAACCAAAGAGAAATCTTAGAGAGAGAGAGATTTGAAGAGAGAGAATGAGATTGAGAAATGAGATCCAAAAAAGATATTTGTGGCTGAAGCCACTTAAGTCGGTCAGGGACTTTCGCAGGTTATGCCGCGACCTCAACTCGCGGCATAACTCGCCCGATTACACAAAACCAAACCCATCCAGAGGGTTTCGCGGGTTGTGCCGCGACCTCAAGTCGCGGTGCAACTCGCGTAGTTCACTGTGGTTTGTCCAACCCACCAAAAGCCAAACTCAAACTTGGAACCAAACGCGGTGCTAACGAAAAAAGCTTAACACTAGAATACCAAGATTACATAACGAAATTCGGGGTGTTACACACATGATCCTATTCACAAGACTAGTGATCATTACTGGTATGGTTCTTATTCCATTACTCCTATTCGAACTGCAACTCACATTCATAGACCCAAATACCAGTGGGTACCAAAGTCTAAAATTGATTCTGTGTTGCAGGCACCTACTGTCAAGGGGGAGTAGAAGAACTAAGGCTTCAAAGTAAATAAGCTTAGAACCTGTACTTCAACGGAGTTTGACTTAAATCATTTTATAATGATTTGAGGGGGAGCTTTAAGGTAAATATCTTCTGATCTAGATCTATGATTGGTTGAAAGAAGAACAACTGTCGAACATGAAAAACGTTTTCTGAAATGTTCAAACCACTTCTGGTTCTCAAAAGATTTTATGAATTTAGAAGTGTGATTTTAAATGTTTTTCAATTTTTGAGCATTAATGTTTAACTGACTGTGTGTTTCCAAAAATCAATACTTGCGTATTATCTTGTCCATATACTGTCAAGTATTCACACACACCGGTTTAGTACTTCGTTTGAATTTGTTATTACCATGTCTCATAATGAAACAATTTTTCGATGGTAATACTCCCGTTTGCTTTCAAATATTGTTGAGCATCAATCGTCATTTCCAAATTTGTGCTTTCATTGCTAAATTGTTTATATTTGGTCATATAAACCAAATATCCACTTCTTTGATACCTTAACCATTTTATTTGATATGATTGATACATTGTCAGATTCTCAAAACATTCTCTTGATTTCATTCATTCAAAATCTTTGTTTTGAGAAATCTTCAAAGTTAAATTGCTCAAATATCATGAGCATACATTTTGACAATGTTATCATACATTTTGTACTTAACTGTTCAGTTAAACTATTGAGCAACTATTCTTTTAGGACTAACATGGGATTTGTGTGAGAACTTAAACAGAACTTCCATGGATTCACGTTAACCAGTGTTTCCTACCCCGGAAGTTATCCTTGAGTGATTGAGGGGTGAGGGGTCTTAAATCAAAGAGTGGGGGAGATAACTCATCCGGTTGAGTTTTTTTCATTGTGCTGAGCGGTAAAATGTAAATGAGAGTTTGGTTAGAAGTGAGCTTTAATGACAAAAAGAAAGAGGGTGTGAGAACAGAGTGAAAAGAAAATGAAAACTTTGAACCAAACACTTTTTGAGCCGGGCAACCACATCTACTGATTGGTTCACATTCTTTGGTGACCATCATTGAAACAGGCAGTGAGACCATGCCAACTCTTATTTTTACCCCACCAACCACTCGTTTCTTTCTTAACAATGAAATGTTTCATTTTCTTTGGGGACGCAACATATTTGCTATCTAGTCTTCACTCGGAAGATTTAGATATTGAAAAAGAAGGAAAGTTTCCCCACCTTCGTACCACTTTCATGCACATTGAGTCTGTGTAATATCTGTTGCTGTCTCAACAGTTTACACAATTTTGAGCCTGAGAAAGCTAAGTAGCTTCAATCATTCTACACTTGCACGTACACACAAGGAATGAGTTTTCTTGTCATAACATTCATAGAAAATTCATTTGTGGATTTTCGATGATTGAATGGAAACCCTGGGGGAGTGAACGTCACAAAAGCTCCTTTCCAATGTACATCCGTTGTACAAAGTGGCTCCGTACTACTTACAGGCATACTAACTGTTTCATCTGTTGAATCAGGGTTACATTGTTCATTATGTCTGAATTTGTAAAGATTCGGATATATACATTTCATGAATTGATGGATAATCAGATCAACGGGCGGAGAATGTCAAATTATTATGAAGGGAAGATTGTTCGTCTTTACAAAGGGGGAAATCAAAGAAGGTGCTGAAATTGAAGAAGTTTTGATGATCATGATGTTCACAATCATCAAAAAGGGGGAGAAAGAAAGTTCTGTGAAAAGATTTGTCAAAGTTATAAAGAAAGAAAGTTCTGTCAAAGTTATAAAGAAAGAAAGTTCTGTGAAAAGATTTGTGGAGAAAGGTTGCTTTTCTGAAGACAGTCTAGAGATCAAAGAGATGAAGATATGAGTTCAATGCTGTTTCAATATTCAAAGATGAAGATTTTAAAGATTTTATTGGTTCTTCTATCCCGTATCATGTGGTGTTTGCTTCAAGTCATTTCCTCCTACGCGCTGATTAAAACAAGTTCTTTACGTCTATTCAACTCGCAGTTCAAAGACAGATTCTTCGTTTTAAACTGAAGATGCACCGTGGAATGTCAAGTAACTCGCACTTTATCTTTCTTGTGTGCTGATCCGATGTGTTGAGTTTCTACAGTTGAAAGCTGCTTGATAGTGCGTTCAGTCGAGGCTATTGTACATTGAATCTGGTTACAAAGTTGAAATATGAAGACCAAGAGCTTTATTCAAGGGGGAGTTTGAAAAGACATGAAGACACACAACACCAAAGTTTTTCAAAGATTCAAGAGGGAAAGAAGATCAAGGCATGAAGATTTCAAGTAGATAAATGCCTTATTCAACTTTAGGGGGAGATTGTTAGGACTGAAAGTCCTGTGCGTTGAAAGTTGATTAAAGCATTTATAAGGGGGTAAATTGTTATTCTTTGATAGTTGTTTGTTAGTTGGGCCGAAAGCCCATAAAGCCCATTAAGCCTATGCACTTCATATATAAGGGCTAGTTTAGCTCTTAATTCAGTTTTTTAGAAGTTTTAGGAGTTTAGATCTCATTCATAATTCTCTAGTCAATAGGTTTACATTTACTGATCAGATATTCTCTCTGTAAATTTAAACCCTTTGTTGAATATTAATCATATGACTAGAGGTTGTGGCAATATTAACTGTTCTTAATTAATAGTATTGTTCGTGATTGCACTGTACTGGGATCTACAATATATGCATATGTTTGCTGAAATATTATATGCATATGTGCATACTGGTATCTAATATGCATATGTGCATATTGAGTATATGCATATGTGCACATTGAGCATATGCATATCTACACACTGGTATCTAATATGCATATATACACATTGAGTATTGTGAATATGTACATGTTGTATATGTTCATATGTGAATATCAGCTGATCTATTATGCATTGGTTGAGATATACACTGACATCTAGATATGCATATATGTACACTCGAAATATTGAAATACACTAAATATTAAATATTATTTTTAAAATTTAGATAACTACCATATTAATAACTCCTTGAAATATGGAAATATATTAAATATGGAAATACATTAAATATTAAATTTTATATTTAATATTTAGATAACTACCATATTAAAACTATTTGAAATATGGAAATACATTAAATAGGCGTGATTATGAAATACCCATATTGCCCTTTGAGGACATAAATTCTAGAATGATTCTGATTGGTTGAAAATCGGTTAGCATGGTTAGCACTAATGCCATGGTTAGCAAATGAAGGGGACCCTATATATATATATATATATATATATATATATAAATGTATGTGTAGTCCTCGCCGATCTATCCCAGCGGTAGAGGTGTGGGTCAGTGGGTGTAATCCATATATGTGAGGTCCTGGGTTCAAACTTGTGCACCGCTCCTCTGCCAATGGGATGCATACGCTGATTTACCTCCCCCATGATGACCGTGAGACCGGTGCGATGGGGGCGCCTCATAGGGTGTGTCTACCCTTTTTTATAAATGTATATGTATGTATATATGTTAGTCCCGAAAGAGAAAATGACAAACACACAAAGTATTGTAGAAAAGGGGGGGGGTACAATACCTAAAAATTACTTAATTTTAATTCTTATTAATTATTTAAATCAAGAATTACACACAAAAATACAAGATTGTTGCGGAATAGAACATACTAAAATCTATCATAAAAATCTTTCACAAAGAGAACTTAAAATACTAAGAACACAACTTGAACACTTAGAAGTTATGCTAGTATTGAGAGGGCTGTCGATTTTTTGGATGCACTTAGAAATCTCTTAGAAAGCGTAACTTTGCATGTGATGAAAGTTCTGCCTTAAATACTACCATGTGAATTAAATGCATGGGGACACTTGTCACTTGGGGATATGATACTCAGCGGTGACTTTAGGAGGATATGGAGGTCCTTTTCATTGTATAAGAGAAAAGGAATTGATGCTGGGGCATGTATCTAACATCTTCTAAGGGGTCACATCAAAAGCACATTAGGACAAACATGTTTTCTTCAGGTGCTTCAGAGAATGTCTATCAAGTACAAAGTTGGTGAGATTTGGTCAGAGAACCCTTGCATAATAATCAAATTGTTATGTTGAAAGACAGATGATAGTCCGATTTGCTGTAGATCGATAGAAGGTAACTTGGTTAAATCTCGGATAATGCATCTTTGATCTGCATCGGTAGATGCACTCTCCTTTGATATCAGCAAGTCTTAGATTTTGCCAAATGATTTAAGTTTAAACAAAGCTATTATAAGGAACCATTACATATTTAAGAATAAGATGTAAAGAAAAGTAAAAGGGAGGAGATCGGGAGGTCATCAACAAATTATCGGTGACCGAACAATATATAAACAAATGATATGTAGACAAGCACATTTTGTTGCAGTATATACTACTATGATCAAATGTTAATAATGCATAATCAAATGTGGTTATGTACAATGTGAAACTGTTGTAGTTGTATGATGATAATCCTATACACAATCACATGTGGTTTGTACATCTATGACATCCTTGTTGCACACGTCATATACATTATCACATGTGATACATAGAACGAGTTTTGATCCTATATACAATCACATGTACTTATGTACATTAATCATAGTATTGACATTTGATCCTACATTGTCATAGTATTGTTGTATGTAACATCCTGATTTTTATCCCAATTGAAGAAAAATGTTGAACTGGGTGAATCGGTAAAGGAAGAACCACATATGAAGTATGGCTATAGTGTCTTATGGTCGTGACACTTGTCACAATAGTGCCAATGGTACTAAGAGTATGGTCGTCTCGGCTATAGTGACATGTGGTTGTGATGTAACACCCTCAAATTTGGAAATAGCGACTAATTTAAAATTTTCAACAATACCTCAAAGTAGAATAAAATCTCTTTCGACCAGTCCATACTTGAAATACAATTATAGGTTTAACCATCAACAAAATAAATAAAGTCTTGCATAAGGACTAATTAAAGTCGGGTGTTACTAAAAACCTAATAACAGTCGATATCTTCAAAATGTGGAAGGCTTCACCAAGCTACTCTCTCGTGCATATGACTAGTACCTATCTCTTCACAGGATCGCTAGTACCCTTCCCCAACCGGGACCTGATGCACATGCCGACAAATAAAAAGGTTAGGTTAACGCCTAGTGAGTTCAAGAGTTTTCAACATGATTAAATATATTGTTAAAAGAAAAGAATACAATTTAAATCATAATCTTTCAAAATGATTTACTTTAAATATGGAAACGACTTGTTTTCCAATAACATGCATTTTCAAATATGAACACCTCAATTCAAAATATATTTTTTTTATAAAATGATGCATCCCAAAAATCACCCAAAACGAGAATAGAAATTGACTCCCAATTTATGAAACGCGGATAAAACTTTATATCCCGAAACACTCATAACACAGGTGGGGCATAATACTCAACCCGTAAATCATGGATAAAATCAATATATATAAAATGTCACCGAAAACATGGATACTAAAACTCAATACCCAAAACAACACATTTCGGTGAGGGGGGAAACCCGATTCCATTGAATATGGTAGGAACACAAAAGTATGCCACATATCTATGTTAAGCATGTTTCAAGGATGAACAACCATTGACATCAACCCTATCCAGGTCTTTAGTCATGGTAGGCATCAACCCTATCCAGGTCTTTAGCCATTTGAACATCAACTCTATCCAAGTCTTTAGTTCGGTACAAATGTGGGTTCAACTCTATCTAAGTCTTTAGCCCAAAGAATCACCAAGTTCAACCCTATCCAGGTCTTTACCTTTGGATCTCACCATCTTTGACATGCTTGTTCATTTAGAAATTACATCGTATCACCAATGCCTATTTCTAAATCACAACTTGGGGATCTTATCCCACAATTGCACGATAAATCCGACTTCTATGCCTATGGATCTGTTAAGACACAGTCTCATTGGATTCAAGATCATCCAAACTGAAGATCGCAATCTGAAGCTAAAGCCGAAACGTCGACTCTCGATATTAAAGTCTATGTCGTTTGTAATAAATGTCAATGTAATTGTTTGTTATTGTATTAGTTAAGTTAATATCTAGTTTGTTAGATATTAGTTAACTTAGTTAGTTATATTATTTAGTTAGAAATAATATCTAGATATTAAATCTAGATATTATGGTAGTGTGTTAGACACACTTTAGTTTTTAGATATTGTGTATCTCAACAACTCTCATAGATCAGATATCATCAAGAACACAAAAACACACACTTAAAGGTGTAAATCAGAGAGAAAACAGAGAACACATCTATAGCTTAAATCGATCAATCCTGTAACCGTTGTTATAATCAATACAGGTTGGTAATCGTTATTGTGTTGTTTCTATAAAACTTGATATAGTATTGTGTGGACCGACAGGATCCAATGTATTACAGTCTAAGACATTACATGACTCAAATGAATGACAACACGCTCAAAACATGTAATTTCCATCAAAACGCAATTAAATGCATCGTAAAATCAAAGCTCCTTATCGAGCCAATAAAACTAGGCAAATGCCCTCAAGACTCCTTTGAGTCACAACCGAGCCAAAGCTCCACAAATCCATCTGGCCATTGGTTAAAAGTAATAAAATGCATTAAACACAATTGACCCACGTTTATGCAAACACATGCTCCAAAATGCACGAATAAACTCTAACACATATTTAGATTTAAACAAATCATTTTCCAAATGAGTTTATACCAATTATCCTTTCAAAACGTCCCATAACACAAAATCAAGCATTTCCCCAAAACACACATTAAAAGTCATTTATACTCAAAAGATCTCATTTCATAAAATGAATCATTAAAATACCAATACTTAAGATTTATTTATCAAAATGCCCAAAATCCCAAATGTGGATGTTTTACAAAGTTTACAAAGTCAAACACTTCAAATAATCAAAACTCATCAAATAACTCCACAGTTAGTAATTTAATGTAAAACATCTAAACATTTAAAAATTGACATTTTGGCATGTACACCGTTTTCACAAATCAACTTAAACTCACCTTGCTAGATTTAGGGTAAATCTAGATTTTCCACAACTTGAGCTCCTTTGAAGAAATTTGGATCCTCAAGACGAAAGTTCCAAAAAACCTAGATCCACAAGTTTCCAACCATAAATACACATATCCAAGGTGTCGTTTATTTTTTAAGAGATCTAAAGTCTGAAGTCTTATTTTAGTTATGATTAATAAGAGGTGGTGTGTAAAAAGGTCTGAACGATTCAGACTTAAGAGCCATTAAGAGGTTTTTAAAAAAAACAAACAACCCCCAAGTGTTTAGAATCTTCCCCAAACATCCTATATCAAAATCTCCATTTTGGCCAAAAACCCTAATTTGACCTAATTTCCCCAAAATCATCCAAATCAAAATTTTAGAAATTTAAACACTAGGGAGCCATCAATAGAACATTTATAACCCATAAAGAATGGGGGAAGTGAACTTACCACTTAGGTTTTGGTAAAAACCTAGAAAACCCCAAAATTCTTGAAGATGAAGGTGATGATGATGGGCTCTTGATCTTTGATTTCAATCCACCACCAAATACTCTTATATATTCCCAAAACTAACAATCTAACCTTAAAAATATCTCAAAAACAAAACCATAGCAACTTGAATCACCAAAAACGGAGTAAAAATGAGAGAGTTAAAAGGAAATGAAGAATGAGGCTAAAAATCCGACTTTTAACAAGTCTGGTACACCCGTGCTACATTGCCATGCGACTTTGACATGACATTGTCGCATGTCATAGTCGCTCAAAGTGTATCGTGGGCTAAAACTTGCCCGCGACTTTGCCAGTGCGACTATGACACTGTCATAGTCACCGAGCATTGTAGCCGGACTCGTACCAAACCCCAAAATTCTACTTTTTCTATGCCAACACTCCCGAAACTCTTAGGGACTTAAAGTAATGTTTTCTCAACATAAATTCCACCATATACAAGTTATAAAAACGTTCGGGTGATATTTACTTACCGAAATTACGGGTGTTACATGTGACATCTGTCACAATAGCACCAATGGTACTGAAAGTGTGGTAGTCCCAACTATAGTGCCATGTAGTTGTGACATATGTCACAATAGCATCGACGTTACTGAGTGTTCGGTTGTCCCAACGAATGTGCCATGAAATTATGACAATGACATGATAACTGGCATAATAGCATAAAATGTTCCGAGAGAATGGTCGAGGAACGTCCGGGAAAACGATCGGGAAATCCATCGAGAAATCGGTCAAAGAACGGTCGAAAAACTCGCCGTACGGGCCATGTTATAGTGCCCGACGACTGTGCCAGTAGAACTATAGCATGTCAAGGTTGCTAAGGGTATAAAATGGGTCTCGATACACTTTGGGCGACCTTGCCATGTGATTGTGACATGTCACAATCGCATGTCACAGTCGACGTCGGGGTCCAAATGGTTAAATGCCCGATTTTCTAAGGTTTTCTTCATTTGGTCATATCTCTCTCATCGTAGCTCCGATTTTGACGGTTCTTTTTGCTATGGTTTCTTTTTTGAGAGACTTTCAAGAATATATTGATATTTTTGGGAAGATCCACGAATATTTGGTGGTGGAGTGGAAGTAAAGGTCAAGAGCTCATCATCATCACCTCCATCATCAAGAAATTTGGGGTTTTCTAGGTTTTCACCAAAACCTAAGTGGTGAGTTCATCCTCCTAGTTTCTAAACTTTATTATGAGTTATATATTCTTCATTTATGACTTCCTAGTGTTTATGTTTCTCAAATTTCAGTTTGGAGGATGTTGCAAAAGTTAGGTCAAAACTAGGGTTTTGGTCAAAATGAAGATTTTGATATAAGATGTTTGGGGAATGATTCTAAGTGTATGGATATGTATATTTATGTTTGGAAAACTTGTGAATCTAGATTTTGGAGGAATTGCTTGTGGATTCAAGTTTCTTCAAGGAGCTTATATTGGGGTAAAATCTAGATTTAGTCTAAATCTAGAAAGGCGAGTTCAAGTTGATTTGTGAAAACGTTGTACATACCAAAAATTTCCATTCTAAGGTGATTATGTGTTTACATGAATTTTTTCAATGTTGGAATAGTTGAAGAGTTTTACTTACTTGGGTTATTTAGTTTTATAAATCTTGTAAAACACTCACATTTGGGATTCTTGGCCATTTTGATACATAAAGCATAAGTATAGGTATTTTATGATGTAGTTTATGAATGTAAATCTTTTCGTATAAGTTCACTTTTAGTATGTGTTTTGGAGAAATATTTGTTCTTGGGGTATGGGACGTTTTGAAAGGATAAATGGTATAAATGCTTTTGGAAAACCATTTGTCCCAGTCTAAAATTGTGTTTTGGGTTTTTTCACGTCTTTGAATCATGTGGTTGCATAATCATGGGTTATTTAAGTTTTATTGCATTTTATAACTTTTAACAATTGGTATTTTGATTAGTTGATCCCATGGCTTGGTATTGATCTTGTTGGGTCTTGGGGATAATTGTCCGATTTTGATTGCTCAACATAGAACATTTGGTTATGATTTGCATTTACTGCATCTTATTTGAGAATTACATGTTTTGAATGCGTTAGTTCATTTGTTTGGAGTAATGTAATGTTTTTTACTATAATGCAATGGATCCATAGGCACTTGAGTCTTTATGTTCAATGATGGGATGTTAGTTTCCCTCATTGTAGCACAGAATAGGCATCGGGTCTCATGGTAAGTAAGATATGGACCCGTATTGTCGGGCATTATCCCACGAGTAGTAAAGTGTAATTTCAATATGCGAATATGCATCGGGTCTCATGGTAAGTAAGATGTGGACCCGTATGGTCAGGCATTGTCCCATGAGCAGTAAGGTGTAATTCCAATGTGCTTGTATGTTTTCCTTGGATTTGGATATCTCAACTTATAGACCTAGAGGGGTTGAAATTGAGACTCCACGAGCAATAGACTTAGAGGAATTAAGTTCGATATATCATATGATTATGATCCAAGTGTGTGATTTTATTAACATAGATATGTGACCTACTTTTGTGTTCCGTCACATTCTATGAAATCAGGTATCCCCCGTCACCGAAATGTGTTGTTTTGGGTATTGAGTTTTAGTATCCATGTTTTCGGTGACGTCTTATATATGTATGGATTTTTATCCATGATTTATGTGTTAAGTATTATGCCCCACGCATGTTTTAGGTGTTTTGGGATATAAAGTTTTATCCGCGTTTTCATAAATTGGGAGTTCGATTTCTATTTACGTTTTGAGTGAGTTTTTGGTTGCATCACTTCATGAAAGGATGTTTTGTATTAGGGCATTCATCTTTAAAAATGTGTGTTATTGGAAAACGGGTCGTTTTCATATATAAAGTAAATCATTTTGAAAGATCATGATTTAATTTGCATTCTTTCCTTTTAACGATATATTTATTCATGTTGAAACTTTTGAACTCACTAGGCGTTAGCCTAACCTTTTTATTTGTCGGTATGTGCATCAGGTTGCGATTGGGATATGGTACTAGCGACGTTATGAAGGGATGAATGCTAGTTCTATGCACATGAGAGAGTAGTATGGGTGAAGTCTTCCGCACTTTGGGAATAACAACTTGAATTGGGTTTAGTAACGCCCGTCTTTATTTAGTCCTTATGTAAGACTTTATTTATTTTGTTGACGGTTAAATCTAGATTCGTATTTCAAGTGTGAGCTTGTCGTAAGAGATTTTATCCTTCTTTGAGGTATTATTGAGAATTTTAAATTAGTTGCTCTTTCCAAATCTGAGGGTGTTACATTGTATGTATCTTATACACAATCACATGTAATTGAGTAAAATGTGATTTGTTATATGATCTTTAGATGGATACATTTTGCATCCACAAATCAATGTTGTATGTTTATGTACATGATTTCATCTGATTGTGACACCATTTTTATCAAATCATGTGCACAAATCATAAGTGATCATGTATATTATCATATTGAATATACAACATTTAACATCTAGTTAAAAAAGGGTTGTGATATGTTCTCGTTTTCTCGTATTTTTCTCACATTTTCGGTTCTCATATATATATATAAAGAGATAGTATAATCTCTTGTTACCGTCTACGCATTTAAGAACAATTATATAAATATCATATGAAGTGATTTTATGACATAAATATCTAGTGTGAAAAGTTCATACCTATAGTCCTTGCATTTCAAGTTCTTTAAGACGTCATTAAAAGAAAAGAAAAAGTTAGGGCATGTTTGTTAACAACTTAATGAGTTTAATGGGACTCACAACTTATTCGGTCAGCGATAAATGACTGTTTGGTAGTGGCTTAATGATATAGAATATGGCTTATCTGGTACGCTTCTATGGTGGAGCTTTATGCAGAAAGCCAAGTTTTTATCAAACTTCCCTTCCCAATTAATAACACGTTCCTTCCATATATGAAAAAACTCTCTGAAACAAAAACCTTCTCATTCTATGCATACAGATTAATCCACGCATACAGCTTTATCCATATAGGACTTGATGGAAAACCAACCAAACAACCCCTTAGTTAAATATAATAATGAGTAAACTTCACTATTGCTCCCTAACGTTTGTCAATTTCAATGAATATTGTTCATAAACTTAGAAAACTTGGATTTGGTCCCTCACATTTGTCATTTCATAACAATTTTGGTCTCTTCTTCTAATGGTTGTTAATTTTTTTGTTAAGTCAAAATAAATAAGGGGTATTTTAATCATTTAAATGTTTTTCGGTTAAGTCCATCACCCCGGTTAAATGAGATGTATTTTAGTCATTAGAAAAATATTTAAAATGACTAAAATACCCGTCATCTAGTTAGACTTTATAGAAAATTTTAACAACCGTTAGAAGAGGGGACCAAAACCATTGTGAAATGACAAACACGAGGGACCAAATCTGAGTTTTTGAAGTTTAGGGACAATATCCGTTGAAATTGACAAACACTATGGACCAAAATTGCATTAAAATGGAACTAACTTTGAGTTAATTCCTATTTGGGGGAACCAACTCTTAAAAGTATCATTTTGAGGTCTGAAGCAAACTTCTCATATATTTAAGGGTCTCGTTTATTTGCTGAATGGGTTACCGGTTACCTTTAACATGATATGGCAAAATAACAATTAAAAGTAGCTTACGTGGAAGTTAAAAAAATAACATGTCATTAACTCATAATAAATTGAAAAAAGAAATAAAACTAACATAAACTTAAAAATCAAATCTGAAACCAAAGGTTAGCTTCAAGAACAACAACAGTTGCGGTGGTGATTCTCATAGTAGAAGAACATTAAGCCGACGGTGATGGTGGTGGCATATTGCAGGGGTGGTTATGATATGAAGAAGATTAGATTTCTCCTTCTCCGCCGACAATTTTTTTCTTTTCTGGTGATGATGGTGGTGGTGGTGTAGTCATGGTTTCTCCTTCTCTGCCGGTCGCCACCGAAGAACAAGAAAGAGAAGGTTTCTTGACGGACCTTTCATCTTCATTGATCTTCTATGGAACACAGATTCATGTGCTGAAGATGGGTTTTCTTGGAATCTTGTGAAGAAGAAGATGGTGATGGTAGAACATGGCGGTGGTGGTTGTTGGTTTCTTCAAGATTAGGGTTTGTAACCAAGATTTCTTGATCTGAAAATGAGTGGTTATGATAATCCAAGATCACTCTAAATCTAGAGAGAGAAAGTAGAGAGAGAGAGAGAGAGAGTAGCGTCAAAGTATTAGTATATTCAATGTATGCGATCAAGAGTTACACAACACAAGGCCACAAGGGACTTAAATACCCTTGGCCAATACAAGATATAAAAGCTTTCTAACACAGTATTAGACCAAGTCTATAAATACAATGATTACTATAAAATCTGACTTAACAATCTCCGCCTTAGTAATCATTGGCGCTCCAGTCTTCAAAGTAAGCTGTTACATCCATCTTTGAATTCTAATCAGACCTGCTAAGCGTCTTAGCGTAGCTTCTTGAAAAAAAAAAATTCTTCTCAGCATCTTTCAATCTATTTTGCCTTTGCTGCCTTGACAAGACTGGACCTATTTGTAATAAGCTTGAAGGAACAATTGGTTCATCAGCTTGTGCTCTAGACGACAAACCTCTTTCAAATGTACTCGAAGAAGCTGTGGTGGTCGGAGCTTAAACAACAAAAGAACTAGTATGGCTGAGAAAATAGAATCTTGAGCAGACAACTCTTTGTCTCTTTAACTTCTCGAATCTTGAGCAGATAAACTTTGAACTCTTTGTCTCTTTAACTTCTCCCCCTCATGACCTTGATGATCTGGATCAACTTGGTCATGTCTATGTTTGAGACGAGACAACATTAGATCTGCAAAACTGATTCGAAAAAGCTAGCAAGAAATTTGACTATCAAAGAATGAGAGTTGAAACATAAGTCAAACCAGAGAAGGTTTATAAGAAGAAAGGAAGTTTTGCGCTACATGTTGATCGCGCGAAAAGAGTTTTGCGCTACCTAAAGAAGGCGCAAATATGAGTTTTGCGCTACCAACTGTTGGCGCAAAAACAGGCTTGAGAGTTGAAATGTTTCACCTGTTGAGCTCTTTTACTCCCCCTATACAAATGCACTTTAAGTACTCCCCCTCGAAATATGCACAGATCCACTTACACAGATATGAGAACACAATTATCGAAACATCAATGTAGAAAGAAAATATACTGAATATATATTTTGAAACAACTAAATATATAAAATTTTAAACACTATACAAATTAAATTCTACTCCAGTAAAATATCATAGATTAATCCATCAGTTGAAACAAATGTGTGTTTTTGGACACATATACAAGTTTCATTGCATATCAAGTTAAGACATGTTTAGTTTAAAAAACTGTCATCAATCTATTCAGTGTGCTAGCATGCGAACTTCGATTAGCTTCAAGAAAATGAAATTCTAAAAATATAATAGAGAACTTTGCCTTTACTCACACTAAGCTGACAAGAATTAAGACTTTCACAAATTTATAGGTTTATCGTAACTCAAACATATCACCAAGTATCATGAGATGTGTGCCCATTGGCATCTTTTAGCATTGTGCACATTGGCATCTTCACATGAGTGTGCTCTTTGGCATCTTTTAAGCTTGTGCACATTGGCATCTTTTAATCAAGAAGTTTGGTAAGTAAAGAACATATCGTAAACGTAACTTTCTATCTGATCCTATTGCAGGATTTGGGTCAGTCGCTCCCAGACCAGTTGGCCTTAGGGGACTAGGTGTCAAGCACCCCTTGGAACTTACTTTCCTAGACCAGAAAGGCTACATAGACACATCCTAAACCCATTTATACCAGTAGAACATGACTTTCGATCTGATTCTATAGAAGGATTTTGGTTCGATCACTCCCAGACCAATTGACCTTAGGGGCCAGATGACAAGCATCCCACGGAACTTACTTTCCCAAACCAGAAAGGTCACAGGTACAAACTTTTAAATTTAGAGATTTCTGTATTTTATATATATTGAAATCATCCCAATCACCCAGTTTTACATCTAAGTGCTTAGCCCATATTTTCATTACGATCCATAATTCTGACTTTTTAGGTTTTCTAAGCATTGTAAACTATAAATATTCCGAATAACACAACTTTAAAGCAGTATCAAAAGTTTCAAACATGTTGCTAACCTTTCGATTTTTGTTATTCTTGAAATTTGAACATATAAAACTTAGATATAAACAAAGCAACTTGAAAATTTATCCTAGACACACATTTTATTCAAAAGAATGAAAAATTGTAAAAATTTTACTTTATAGAATAAAATTTGTGTAGGTTTAAACTTTTAAATTCAACATGCCGATTTTTGAAAGCAGAAAATTAAATCTATTTTCATTTAAGGCTTTTGTAAAAATATTGGCAAGTTGATATTTAGTTAGAACAAAATATAATTCAATAACACCTTCTTCCACATGACGTTTTAAAGAAAGTGATACGTCATATCAATGTTTTTGGTCTGATCTAGCGTGCTCAGATTCTTGAAAAGCTTGAGATAACTGGAACAACATCACTGTCAGAGATAGGTGCAGCCGAATATTAAGTAGATGCACTCACAGTTTCTCATTTGTCCAGAAGTTAAATACATTGAAGTACGGGTTCTAAGCTGATTTACTTAAAAGCCTTCTTTCTCTTACTCCCCCTTGACATTAGGTGCCTGCAACTCAGAATTAATCTTTGGTTTTGGTACCCACTTGTATTTGAGTCCATATTTATTAGTTGTAGTTCTAATGGGAGTATATTTGTTAGATTTGACAAACAAAGTATAAGAAAGATTATCAGAGTAATGAACATAATCATTAGTAGAGGACGAAGCATAATCATCAGAACTAGAACCAGAGGAAGAATATGAGACATCTTTTGCAATTCGAATCATTTGCTTTATTGAGTATTTTGAAATTTTATTACAAACAGCAAATGAATCACTATGACAAAGATTATCAACACATCGATCCTCAACAGTCACAGAGTCATCAGACTTCTGCTTGACCCTCCATATCTGCCTTTTTGACTTCTTTAAAGTCCGATCTAAAACATTAGAATCGAAAGAATTAGAATTTTCGGAAATGACAGTAGCTTGCTTCTTTGACTTCTTTGACCTTCTTCTTTTACGCTTTGGTTTATAATAATCATCATTTAGCGTAAAAGATTTATCAAGAATTTTCGATTTAAGATTTGAATCTAAAGAAACAATTTTACCTAAGAAGCCCAACTGATCAGACAATAAACCTGAACTTGCCTCGGAGTCAGAAAAATTTTCAGATTTTAGAACTTCCTTTTTGTTTTCCTTAAAATCAGAAGAAAGACCAGAAACAGAATCTGTAAGTAAATCTTGTTTTTGAGAAATTATTTTTTCTTCAAGACTTGTCGTCATGAAAGAAAGAATTACACTTGATTCAATTTCTCTTTTAATATTTTGTTATTCCATTTTATCTTCAAGATCAATGATTTTGCTTTCTAACACTAATGGAGGAATATATCTCTTAGAATCATAAGAAACTGGAGATATATTTTCTTTATCAGTGTTAGTGGCATATATATCAAAATAATCATCAGACAATGAAGATTTAATAGAAGATATGACATTTAAACTGTTTCTGTTATTCTTTGATTTTTCGGGAAAATATTTGGCATTTTCGTGCGTGTAAACAATAGGAATTTCCTTTTTCGTGACATTCATTCTTTTCTCATTTTCGATTTCTAAAACTTGCTGTTCACTTGTCCAATGAAATTTGAACTGAGGAGCATATCTTGCAAGATTTGGATAATCGTATTCATATAAAGTGGGAACTTCTGTTTTAGCTTTGTCTAAAAAATGAGGATTTTCAAAGCCAAGTCCCCATTTTTCTTTGATAGACTCATAACTCCGTGGTTTGTTCAAATACATAGTTTGTTCAGTTTGATCTCTTAGATATAATTTTTCTTCCAACTTATTTATTTTATCCGAAAAATTTTCTTTTAATTTGGTCATTTCCGTCAAAGAATCAAGATAAGTCATATTTGATTTTTCTAAATCATCCAATTTCTTTGGAAAGATTTATTTTGTATGATTCAAAATAGATTTTTCATCTTTCAAAGAAATTTTTAACTTTTCAATCAAATTTGACTTTTTTGTATTTAATTGTTTTTCAGATAATAACTTTGAGCGAAGATCATGTAAAGCAGTTATAATGATGATCATTTGTGAAGAAATAAATTTGTAATCAAAATCAGAAGGTACCTCAGATTCATCAGTTGAATCGTCATCATCATCATCATCACTCTGATCATCTCCTATGAAGCACATAGTACCCGTTTCCACATTATCAACTTCATTGTCGGAGTGATCTAGCCAGTATTCTTCTTCAACTAGCAGAGCAGTACCGTTCTCTCTTTTCTCAGCTAGTTCCATTTTCTTCCGGTAATATGCCGAATCCCGAACCACCTTGGCTCTACACTCCTTTGCTATGTGACCCGATTTTCCACAGTTGAAGCAACTTTCTTAGGCTCAGGCACTTTGACATTCTTAGACCAGAAGTGAAGCTAAGGTTGTTAGAACCCGAACGATGTTGGAACTTCTTATTGTAGTGCTGAGAGGGAAGAATCATCGCTTTCTGTAGCGCTTCGCCATCATCATCAGTAACCCCGTCATAAGCATTATCAGACAAAGCTTGTTCAGCCAATTGGCTCATGAGGAGTGCAATTGGGTCCACTGTCTTCTTGTTTTTCTTGTCAAGTTTGGCTTTCTTTTCTAGCACTAAGCATTCATCAGTCATCAAGATCTCATAAAGCTCTTGAATTTGCATTGATGAGATCCGGACATCATTTCTCAATTTGTGACAAGATTTGGTCCACTCTGGTTGAAGAGCATTGAGAAACTTCATATCAGTCTCTAACTCAGTCTTTTGCACTTTTATCTTTTGCAGATCATTCAGCACTACTGAGAACCTATCAAAGACACTCTTCAAAGTCTCACCATCCTTTGCTTTGAACTCCTCAAAATTATTCATGTAGCGCGTTTGTCGGAGTTGTGTTGCAACCGTTGACCCAAGCATGATCTTTTCTAACTGAGTCCACATCATCATCGGATCGTGCTTGAAACAATCAATTCGATTGTAGATGGAATTAGGCAACGTGAGCATTAGGTTAGACTTTGCTTCACGATCGGCTTTTTCTCGTGTAATCTCTTCGGCAGTCAAGGGAATATCGTTCTTAGGTTTGACGAATGGTCCTTCAGTGAGTGACTTCATCATGTTTTCTCCGTTTGCTTGACGCTCGATGAAGTTAATGAACCGATCTTGCCATTGAGTGAACTCATTCTCATTGATCAAAACCGGAGGACGAGTATCCGTTCCCAATGACATCATAATATCGTTCTTGTAGAACTGAGCTTGAAAAGAGAATTTTGACATATCCATCTCGTCAGAAAAACTTAGAAAAATTGCTAAGTCTTAAAACAGAGTGATTCTGGCGCAAACAGGAGCTTTGTGCGAACAGTTACTGGCGCAAACTAGATTTTGCGCGAACAGAAGGTGACGCAAAGATGGACTTTGCGCGAGATGTTGATAGCGCAAACTGAACTTTGTGTGAGATGGTGGTGGCGCAAACTGATCTTTGCGTTAGATGAAGGTGGCGAAAATTGGACTTTGCACGAGATGTTGATAGCGCAAACTGTACTTTGCGTGAGATGAAGGTAGCGCAAATTGGACTTTGCGCGAGATGTTGATAGCGCAAACTGTACTTTGCGTGAGATGAAGGTGGCGCAAATTTGACTTTGCACGAGATATTGATAGCGTAAACTGAACTTTGCGCGAATAACTTGTGGCGAAAAATGAACTTTGCGCGAATAACTTGTGGCGAAAACTTGGCAAACAATAGAATTTGCGCAAAACTCAGATGAACTCGCGCAAACTTTGATGAACTCGCGCAAAACTTGGTAAACTGGTGAAAATCGTGAGAATCCTTTCAAATCTGTATTACAAACTCAAATCTAATGACTTTTAACTACTCAGATTCAATCGAATACACTATTCTAATCAAAAATTACAAACAATTCGAACAAACTTCACATAATAAAAAATGTATAACTCGAACAGTACGCCATTATCGAACATATCAAAAACTCGAAAATTTCTCAAAATTGATATCCAAAAATTGATTTTCTTGCAATTTGATGTGAATAAAAAATATTCTGCTACTAAAACCGGATCCAGCGAACCATTCTACAAGAAAATTCGATCAAAAACAATCTGAATTTGATGAAAAATCAAAAAATGAGATTTTTTTGAAAAAAAAAATCAAGAAAATCAATCAAATTTTCTGATTTAAACACAAATTCATAATCAAAACAAGTTTCTCTCAATCCTCTCAGATTCAGATTAGGCTCTGATACCAATTGATAATCCAAGATCACTCTAAATCTAGAGAGAGAAAGTAGAGAGAGAGAGAGAGAGAGAGTAGCATCAAAGTATTAGTATATTCAATGTATGCGATCAAGAGTTACACAACACAGGCCACAAGGACTTAAATACCCTTGGCCAATACAAGATATAAAAGCTTTCTAACACAGTATTAGACCAAGTCTATAAATACAATGATTACTATAAAATATGACTTAACAAGTTCAAATCCAATTTTCAGATCTCGAACATAAATTCGATGAAGAGACCGGCGGAAACCTAAACCTGTATGGGTTAATTGCGGAAACCTAAACCTGCATGGGTTCATTTATTCTACTAGGAACCTAAATCTTTAAAGATTTTCATTGTTTCTCTTGGTGTTAGTCACCTATTTTATACGAAAATAATATCCAGATTCTTATATTTGAGTAACATAGATGTTTGATTAGCTAGGGCTTTTAGAAACTTTTAGACTAAAGTTCCATTTCTTAACGAAAATATATTATTTTTTGTGTATGATGGATTTTATAAAAAATAACGATTCATGTTTTGATTTATGATTTAATCATTGCTTTTGAGTTAATTAAGTTTTAGGGTTTGTTCATGTTCTTGGTTTAAATGATGTTTGATTGGAGGAGATGAAGAATCATGATAAGAAAATAAATATAAAATATTGAAATTTAGAAAATACCCCATGTCATAATTATTGGCGCCATGTCATCATTTAAGATTTAATTTTTTAATTCTAAATATGATGTGGAATCTTAGTTGTCAATTACCTGTTCCATGTCATTATTAATAGGTCATCGGGTAAAGGGAACCCTTAAATATACAATAAGTTTGCTCCAAACCCTAAAATGATAACTTTGGAAGTTGGTTCCCCAAAATAGGAATTAACTCAAAGTTGGTTCCATTTTGATGCAATTTTCCTTTTCATTTTCAAACTTTCTTTTCTATATTTCTTCAAAACCGATTTTACAAAAACTTGTATGATGCAAATGATTATAGTAATCACTAAAGTCACGCTCTATATTATATACTGACAGGGGCGAACTATAAAGGCTCGAGTAGGGTTCCGTACACCTGTTTAACTGATTTTCTCAATTACAATTTTTTTTGAATATGAAGGTGCATCCGCTAAACTTTGATGGGTGCTCTAGAATTTTAGACAATACAAGGAACATCAATGAGAAAAACCGAAATAGTCCATCAAATTCTACCAAAAAAAAACTTAAAAAATCCCGTGAAATAATGGAATTTGGCTACAATCACTTCGGACAACTTTACGGGACTTTAATCCATCTTAAAGGTATACATATTCGACAAAAATTCTAGGTCCAATACTGTACACCAGTATTACTGAACTGTTCTTTTACCAGTTCTATTAATTTTAACTTAAGAACAAAAGTTTTCTTTAAAAATGGTTATAATGATAAAACACATACAAAAGTACAAAACAATATCATCTACAAATACCTATCCCAATCATCTAACAAAAAAAAGCTTGTTAAATCTTTCCTTCTACACAGTTTTGCACTTTAATAACTTTAAGATAAAAAGACAATAAATTAGAAAATGGAGAGAGAGAGAGAGAGAGAGAGAGAGAGTAGGAGAGAGAGAGGGAGAGTGGCCGGAGTTCGGCCGGTAAATGTGAGAAAGTAAGTGAGTGGGTGAGTGTAGGTAGAGTCGAGAGAGAGGGTCAGACTAGTCGTGAGAGAAACGGGGTAGGAAGAAGAGAGAATTTTGTTAAAGCGATACCCAATACTAGGCTCTATCAAAGTAGGTTCAACGATCGGAACATGATGTCATATCTATTTTTTAATATCCTGGATCATTGGGTGGCCCCCCATCTGTGGAGAGATTTCAAATTTTACGGGAATGTCGAGGATGTTTACATGGCAAGAAGTCGAACGAGGAGCGGGAAGAGATTCGGTTTCATGCGATTCAAAAATGTTAGTAATGCAAGGATGATGGAAAAGAAAGTCAACGAGATGTGGATAGGGACATATAAAATAAGGGCATTTTTGGCGTCAAAGAATATGGAAATAGAAGGAAAGGGAGAGGATCATAGCAAACTGAGAATGGGAGAGGGAGCTGTCAAGAGTAGTTCGAAGATAACAACTAAAGTCGATCACAAACCTTATTGTGAAGTCGCAAAAGAGAAGGCTGTAAAAAGGGACCGGGAGGAAGAGGGAAACAAAACGACACTCAAGGAAGTGCTCGGGTCGTGGCAGATTGATAAATAAGCAAGAGAACGGTTGTCATATTGTGTAGTTGGGAAGGTATCGTCGATTGAGAACATAGAGGATGTACAACGAGTTTGCAAATCGGAGAATCTACCAGAGTGTTCGTTAAAGCATTTAGGGGGAAGGAATGTACTAATTAAGTTCGAAAATGAAAAAACCATGTCAAATATACTAAGAAATAAGCTGGATGGGTTACATTACTGGATAAAAAACTTGAGGCGATGGTCGGAAGGATTTTGCTCTTCGGAAAGGATCACGTGGTTGAGGGTATATGGGGTCCCGCTGTATGCATGGAGAATGGAAAATTTCTTCGAAATTTCGAATAATTGGGGAGACTCCCTAAAAGGAATAAATTATGATTGGGACGAAAGTAATAGCTTGGAGTATGCAAAGATCATGGTCGAGACGTCTCTAAGATCCAAAATTGACGAACTTCGAAGTATAAAGGTGGGTAATCTTTTCTACCGAGTGAGAGTATAGAGGAAGGAATCGGGACGATGTCGATACCGAGCCTGACAGAGAGCAAAAGCGAGGAAGAAGTCATAGGAAACTCCAACGAATCGGATTGGTTGTCGGAGGAAAGTGAAGAGGAGGATTGGGTAGTAGAAGAAAGTGTCCTTCAAAAGAGAGAAGAGGGTGAGGAGGATAAGACGAAAGCAGGTAATAAATTAAATTTGAAGCCAAAGGAAACAGAAAGCATCGGTCACGGATAAAACTATGAAGTAACTCTGGCGGGAAACAAGGCCAGAAAATCCTCGTCGACACCGGAAAAAAAATGCGTAGAAAGTGAGAAGGCAATTTTTGAAAATTCCCCAAACTTCGAGGGAGAAGATGATGATGTCACTATGGGAAATGGGGAACAGCCGGCGAAATTAAATGGGGAATCGGAGGGTCAAGAACAACAGACTAAGAAAGAAAGTACAAGGGATGCATATTTGGGTTTAGGTGTATCTCGTGAAGCCCAAGAGGAGATGTCCATTATTGATAAGGCCCAAGAAAAATAACGGGATAATTATAACCTGGAAATAATTAATGGGGAAGACGGGCTTTGCAATGTGGAGACCAATCCCATTGTTAACAAAAAATGCATGGACAGGCCATGAAAGAATAATCCGACAAAGGATCATCCCAAACATATAGAAGAGGGGGGTTCGAATGAAAGGTAGACAATGAACTAAGTAAGCAATCAAAGGAGAAGGAGTTCGATGAGGGGACAGAGGAAAGGACGGGGAGGTGGCAAAAAGTAGAAAGGGAGAGTCGATAGGTTTTGGTAGGGGAAAGATGAGTTTCCACATGTTAAAGTAGAAAGAGAGGACAGGTTCCCCGAAAGGTAGGCAAAGACGATCTGAATCAAGTAAAGGGGCAAATGTCAAGAAAGCAAGAGGAGTTAGAGTGGACTCAGAAGAGCAAGTGTCGTCTTCTAACGAGGTATGTAGCACCGATAGGAACCGAAATATTGAGGAATTTGGTAGAAAGGTGGGGTTGATTTGGGATGAGGCACATGCTGTAAAGGGACAAGGGGTGGGTTGCCGATCTCAATAAAGGTACGTGTTTGCTAAAAAGTTTCGATTTCCTTTTTTCGAATGAAGATTGTATCAATTAACGTGAGGGGATTGTGTACGGATGGGAAGAAAAAATGGATTAGGGAAATTTGTTCTAAAGAGAGAGTAGACATGATAGGAATTCAAGAAACAAAACAGAAAAATGGAATGAGGTTTAGATATCGAAGTTGTGGGCGGTTGATGACAGAGATTTCATTCAGTCTGAAGCCGTAGGTAGCTCAGGGGGTCTCTTTTTAATTTGGGATAGGAAAGTATTTTCATGTGAATTCATCATCATTGAAAGGAACCTAAAAGCGGCAATTGGTAAGTGGAGAGGGATAGACGGATTGTGTGGGCTTATTAACATGTACGGTCCAAGGGAGCTTAAGGAAAAAGTTGAGGTTTGGAAGAAAGTAGAAAACCTATGCAACAAAGAGGAGGTAAAATGGTGTGTGTTCGGTGACTTCAATAAAGTTAGAGGGAATCACGAGAGATTAAATTCGGTCACAAATGATAAAGGGTCCGTGGAGTTTAATGATTTCATTAGAAGAAGCCAATTCGTGGAAATTGTGATGGAAGGTCAAAAATTCACGCGGGTTAGTGACAGGGTCAAAATATAGTAAGTTGGATAGATTTTTTGTGTCTATTGAGTTTTGTGAGGTATGGAGGAATTTGGGGATCAAGGCCTTGGAAAGAAAATGGTCGGATCATTGTCCGATTATGCTAAGAGAGGCAAAACTCGATTACGGTCCGAAGCCGTTCAAAATTTTCGACACTTGTCTTGGCGGGGAAGGGGTGGAGGAGGAGATTAGAAGGGAATGGTGCAAGGAGGTCAATTCAAGTAAAAGTGACCTAATCTTCAGAGACAAATTAAAAAATGTCAAAAACATGTTAAAAAGGAGAAGTGCGGAAAAGTTCAAGAGTCTAAATAAGGAGTTAGAAGAAAATAAAGTGGAGGTATTGAAGTTGGAAAGTGAAGTCGGGGTCAGATCATTGGATGAAAGGGATAGGGAGAAATGGGTAGAAGCAAGGAGAAAGTGGCTAGAGGCGGAAGAAAAAAAGATATTACAAATCGATAATCAAAAGGCAAAGATAAAATGGTTGGAAGAAGGAGATGAAAACTCGAAATTTTTTCATGTGGTAATAAGAAGGAAGGAACGTAAAAATGGCATTCGAGGAATGAGCATACAAGGGGAGTGGTCGGAAGATCCAAAAGAAGTGAAGGATTTTGTGTGGAAATTCTTTAAAATAAAATTTTCTTCAAGGAAAAGGAATGGACCAAAACTTCAAAGCAATAAAATAATAAAGATGTCGAGGGAGAAAGAGGAGAGTCTAGAACAACCATTTAGGGAAGGAGAAGTTTGGGAAGCAATTAAAGCGTGTGATAGTAACAAATCTCCGGGCTGGATGGAATTTCTTTCACCTTCATCAAAAAGTTTTGGAATATTATAAAGATAGATCTCCTAAGGGCTATAGATCGAATTTGGGAGGAAGAAAAGATAAGTGGAGGGTGTAACGCCTCATTCATCACTCTCATCTCAAAAAATGATAATTCGACGGGTCTAAACGATTATAGGCCGATTAATTTAATCGGGGAGTTTTATAAAATTCTTGCAAAAGTGTTGGCGGGAAGGATGAAAGGGATTATGGGCACGATAGTTGGGGAATGTCAAGCAGGTTTTAAAAAAGGTAGGTACATTTTATATGGGGTATTGGTGGCAAACGAAGTGGTGGAGTTCATTAGAAAGACAAAAAAGAAGGGACTAATCTTCAAAGTGGATTTCGAGAAGGCATATGACAATGTGGAGTGGTAGTTCCTTCTTAGAACCATGACTTCGATAGGATTCGGCAAAAAATGGTGTAATTGGATCAAGTCGTGTTTGGAATGCGCAATGATGTCGGTATTGGTAAATGGGTCTCCTACAAAAGAGTTTAAAATGAAAAAAAGGCTTAGACAAGGCGATCCACTAGCTCCGTTTTTATTTTTAGTGGTCGCCGAAGGTCTAAATGTAATGATGTTGGAGGTGAAAGAAAATGGAGTGTTCGAAGGGTTGAAGATTGGTAAAGAGCAAATAGAGGTGACACATCTACAATATGTTGACGATGTCATTTTCTTCGGAAAGTGGGATGCAAAGAACCTTAGAAATCTTATGAAAATCCTTGAATGCTTTTACAAGGTTTCGGGGCTAAAGATAAACATCGGAAAGAGTAACCTTTTTGGTTTAGGAGTAGGCCTAGAGGAGATTCAAGATTGGTCAAGAGGTTTGGGTTGCGGATATGGAGAATTACCATTCTCCTACCTTGGTCTTCCGATTAGGTGTAACATGAGCAAGATTGATAGTTGGGAGGACGCAATGAAAAAAGTACAAAATAAGATAGCAAATTGGAAACTAAAATTAATCTCATTCGATGGTAGACTTACGTTGGTTAAGTCGGTATTGGGTAGTATCGCTTTATAGTTTTTTCTCGCTTTTTAGAGCCCCGAGAGGTGTGATTAGTGATATAGAGAGGATGAGAGATCAATTCTTTTGGGGTGGGGGAAAGGGTCCGAAATTAAAGAGAGGGGTGGCTTGGGTGAAATGGGATCATGTGGTGAGAAACTTCAAGAGAGGTGGTCTAGATGTAGGAAGCCTTCAATCATGTAATTAGGGTCTTTTGGGAAAATGGTGGTGGAGGTTCGGGGTGGAGAAGGAAGCATTTTGGGTAAATGTAATAAAGAGTATTTATGGGAAGGAGGGGGTTTAGGAAGGGAAAACAACAATGGGGGGAGAGGAGGCCGGTCGGTATGGAGCAACATAATCAAAGTAGGACAAGATCTAGAGAAGATAGGTATCAATTTCGCCTCGTCATTTGGGGTAGATGTGGGAAGGGGTGATGAAACGAGTTTTTGGGTGGATAGATGGATGGGGAATGAGAAATTGGGCAAGAGATTTAAGAGACTTTTCCTTCTTGAAACAAACAAAGAAGGGTCGATAGCCGAAAAAGGGGAGTGGGTAGAAGGTAGATGGATTTGGAAATGGAGTTAGAGGAGAGAATCGAGGGGTAGAGAGGGGTGAATTGGAGAGTCTAAAGGAGGTCATCCAAGGGTGGGAACCAAAGAATTAAGTTCGGGATAAAGTAAAATGGGTAGATGGAGGGAATGGGGAATATTCGGTTCAAGGGTTGAAGGAGTTGATAGAAGAAAGAGTGGGGGGTGTAGGGGTCAACTATGAGGAAACTAATTGGTCCAAGGTAGTCCCAAAGAAGGTTTGCATCTTCCTTTGGAAAGCTAAACAAGGGAGATTTCCATGCCGGTTAACTCTCGATAAAATGAGAGTGGATTTAGATTCGATGCTTTGTCCGAGATGCGGGTTGGAGTCGGAGTCGATAGAGCATACACTTATCAAGTGTATGGAGATCAAACTGATTTGGAAAAAGGTCTTTAGATTGTGGAATCATGAGGAAGAAAACATTAATTCGTTGCAAGATCTATTGAAGGTTAACTTTTCCGGGACAAGTTCGTTCTCGCAACCTAAATGCTGGCTGGAAACTATATGGAGTGTGCTTTATTTGGTATGGTCTCACCATAATCAAGTGGTTTATAAAAATGAGAAAAGCAAATTGGTGGATCGGTTCTTTGAAATGCAAAGACGGTGTTACGAATGGATCTCAAACAAGGTGAAAGGTCGGAAGATCGGTTGGGTGTAGTGGTTATCCAACCCAACTGAGGCGTTCTAATCAAGTAGTAGTTACGATTCGATGAAGAACGGTGGAAGGACATCATCGAGTATTGGCTGAAAAGAGAGACGGGGTTCGATCGATCTGTAGGTTGCCGGTTTATCGTTCCAGTTGTAGGGGTTGTTTGGTGGGTATGGGTGGTTTTGGAAACTGTTGTATAGCGCTAGTTGATAAAATAGGTGTTGCGGCTTGTTTAGGTGTACAACTCGTAAGGGGGGGGGGGGTGGGCTCGGTTTTGGTGGTTTACCTCTGGCAAACCATGCTGTATTTGGGTCGTGGTGGTGGTTCCTCTTTGTGTCCTTGTTGCATTGTTGTTTCCTTGTGTGGTATTATATCTTTGTTTTTCAAAAAAAAATCTTTCCTTCTACACATACCCATCAAGAAATTGAAAAGCATTTGAGCTTGTCATTTTTCTTCAACGTCGAGTTCTTGTGTTTGGGAAGAAAATTATTAAAAAAAGGACAAACTTTTATTTAGTGTTTTTAAAAGAAAAGCAAAATGATGGAAAATAACTAATATTTCATATTTTTGAACATGAAAGAAAATAAAAAAAATATCATTTTTACAAATATATATTTACATTTTTACAAATACATTTTTATTTATTTTACAACGATAGTATAATTTTACAAAAAATTATACTTCATCCATCCCAAAATTAAGTGTCCATATTTATATTTTAGTTTGTCCGAAAATAAGTGTTGAGTGCTACAAAATAAATACTTAAATCATCTACAACAGTTATGAATTGAAAAATCTCTTAGATAGAGCATTAAAACTCAAAATCTCTAAAAAAAATGTACCTTAAACTCCAACAACTACTCTATTTTAACAACTCTAACATTAATTATATTATCAAAATATTCAATATATTTAATATTTCAACAACTTTTCAAAAAACTTTAAAACAATTAAACTAACTTATAAACAAATCTCATATAAAATGGTAATTTCTAAAAAAACTTTTTATAAAATGATAATTTACGATAAACTTTATATAAAATGGTAATTTTCAACAACTCGTCTTTTGTTGTTTTTTTTTCTTGCTTTCTATTATTTGATTTTTTTTTCCTGTCTATTGTCCCACAACTTAATTTATAAGAAAAAAAGTTTGTTTTGTTTTAAGCATTATGAAAAGTGGGGAGGAAACGGAGGGACTAGAGGAATTTGGGGGCAAAATTGGGGTGAATTGGGATAAGGGATCGGGTGATGGAGATGGAGGGGTGGAGGAAGCCAGAATCTAGTTAAACGGCGGTTCAGGTAAGTTTCGTTTTAGTTTTATTTATTATGAAGATTGTTTCACTTAATGTTAGAGGACTAGGATCAAGCAATAAGAGATAATGGGTAAAAGAAATTTGTAAAAAGGAAAGTCCCAATATGGTTGGTTTACAGGAAATGAAAGCCCATAGACTAACAATTCCATATGTCGTAAGTATGTGGGGTAGAAATGATGTGGACTTTGCTCAAGTGGTAGCATCGGGAAGATCGGGGGTGGGGGGGGGGTTTATTAATGTGGAATAGAAATACCTTCCAATGTGAGTATGTGGTAGAAGAAGAAAATATTGTGGTTGTGATAGGGAAGTGGGAAAAAGTAGAGGGATTGGTTGGTTGTATAAATGTGTATGGTCCTCGTGAGCAAAAAGAAAGGATGAAAGTTTGGGACAAATTGGACCGTCTTTGTGCAAAAAAAAAGATGTAAGATGGGTGTTATTTGGAGATTTCAACGAAGTTTGGGGAGCGAACGAAAGATTGAATTCAGTAACTAGTAGCAAAGGTACGGAGGAATTCAATGAGTTTATTCGAAGAAATAATCTTATTGAAGTTCGATTTGGGGCGGGGGGACAAAAATTCACAAGAGTTAGTGATGATGGGAAGAAATTTAGTAAATTGGATAGGTTCCTAATCACAAGTGAATTCAGAGTGGCTTGGAAACAGTTGGGGTCAAGAGCCTTGGAAAGGAAATGATCGGATCACGTCCCGATCATGCTTAGTGATAAGTGGTTTGACTTTGGACCATCTCCGTTTAAATTCTATGACGCTTGGTTAAAATATGACAACTTAGAAATAGTGGTTAAAGAGGCGTGGACTAAGGAGATAACATCGTGGAAACCGGATCGTAGGTTCCAAGATAAACTTAAGAACGTTAAAAATGCCTAGAAGGAGTGGTTCAAACAAAAATGGGGTGAAATTGATGAAAATTTGGTGGCCAAGAAGGAAGAGGTGAAAATGGGAGAAAGAAGCCGATTCAAAAGAGTTGGGAGACGATGATAGAAGGCGGTGGCTCGATTCCCGGAAGATATGGCTAGAGTTGGAAGAAAAAAGTGTGGCAATGGCAAGACAAAAGGCGAAGATCAAATGGGCTAAGGAAGGGGATGAGAATTCCAAATTCTTCCACGCAACTATAAAAAGTAGAAGAAAGAAAGAATAAGATTCAAGGTCTAAACATTGATGCAGTATGAACGGAGGACCCGAAAAAGATAAAGAATTACATTTTTTATTTTTTCAAATCTAAATTTGCTAGAAACAGAAACCAATATCCAAAGTTGAAGATGGTGCGTAGGAAGAAACTCACGACGAAGGAAGCTACATTCTTAGAAAGAAGGGTATCGGAAGAGGAGGTATGGGAAACGGTCAAAGATTGCGGTAGCAACAAATCACCAGGGTCGGACGACTTTACAATGGGTTTCGTAACGAGGTTTTGGGAGATTATGAAAGGTGACTTAATGACGGTGATTGACTAGTTTTGGGAAAAGGAGGAAATTAGTGATGGTTGCAACGCCTCATTTTTTACTCTAATCCCAAAAAATCCAAATCCGATTGGCCTAAACGAATTTAGACTAATAAGTCTTATTGGGGTACTCTACAAAGTGATCTAAAAAATCTTGGCAGAAAGAATGAAGACGGTAATGGGAAGGTTAATTAATAAGGAACAAAGCGCGTTTCTACGTTGTAGGTCTATCCTTGACGGGGCCCTTATAGTAAATGATACGGCGGGCTTCTTGAGAATAAATTAGAAGAAGGGTTTAATTTTTAAAGTAGACTTTGAAAAAGGATATGATTCGGTGGACTGGTCTTTTCTTTTGGATGGAATGAAAGATATGGGGTATGGGTTAAAATGGAGAAATTGGGTAGAAGCATGTCTAAAATTGGTAAAGATTTCGGTGTTGGTAAATGGGGATCCTACAAAATAATTCCCAATGGAGAGGGGGTTAAGACAAGGGGATCCTTTAGCGCCTTTCCTCTTTTTGGTAATTGCCGAAGGACTACATATCATGATGAAGGAAGACGTGGAAAAAGGATTGTTCAAAGGCATAAGAGTGGTAAAGGAAGAGGTTGTGATTTCTCATTTACAATATGCGGATGATGTTATATTTTTTGGGGAGTGGAATTCATCCAATATCATAAATATTATGAAAGTTTTGAAATGCTTTCATGCGGTCTTGGGACTAAAGGTGAACTTAAATAAAAGTAAAATCTATGGTGTGGGAGTACCGGTTGAAGAAATTCAATCGTGGTCGAGTGGTTTGAGATGTGGAAGTGGCACCTTGCCTTTTACATACCTTGGGCTACCGGTGAGATCATCAATGAGAAGACTCTTGCATTGGTTACCGGTGATTGACAAAATGAAGAATAAACTTGCGACTTGGAAAAAAAATGATCTCGTTTGGAGGAAGATTGACGTTGGTGAGGTCGGTTCTTAGTATATATCACTATATTTTTTCTCGTTGTTTCGTACCTCGATAGGTGTGTTGAAATTGCTAGAGAGGGTGAGATGGCATTTTTTTAGGGGGGGGGGGGAGAGTGGTGAGGGTGACATTATGGCGAAAGGTGGTGCGTGGGTAAATTGGGAAAGGGTTTTGGGATCCTTTGGAGGGGGGGGGGGTTGGGTATTGGTGGTCTAAAAAAGGCAAATTAGGGGTTACTTGGCAAATGGTGGTCGAGGTTTCATAATGAAAAAGGGGCTCTATGGGTGAATATTATTATGAGTATTTACGGTTCGGATGGGGGATTTAATGAGGGTGTGACAAGGGGATCGACGGGGAACTCGATTTGGGGAAATATTATTAAAGTAGGGAAGGTGATTGATGAGGGGGGGCTTCTTTTTACGGGGTCTTTTGGGAAATAATTGGGAAATTGATCGGTTATTCGTTTTTGGGAGGATAAATGAGTGGCAAATGAGATCCTTAAGGAGAGATTTAAGCGGCTATACCATCTAGAAACGAATAAAGAGGTGTCGATGAGGGATAAAGGGACAAAATAAGGAGAGTGTTGGGAGTGGAAATGGGGATGGAGAAGGGCACCAAGGGGAAGGGAAATTGGGGAGTTAGAGGAGCTTAATAATGTGATTAGAGATAATACACCGAATGAAGGAGGTAAGGATTGGGTATTATGGAATTTAGACCCCCAAGGGGGGTTCTCGGTCAAAAACTACGTGGTTTGTTAGAGGAAAAGCGAGTCAAGATAGGGGGAAATGTAACCGAAAAAAATTTGTATCTTTTTGTGGAGAGCTAAACTTGGGATAATTCCTACAAGATCGGTCCTGGACAAGATAGGTATTGAATTAGACTCCACTCTTTGTCCAAGATGTGGAAAGGAGGTCGAAACAGTGGATCACGCTCTAGTCAATTGTGAAGAGGTGAATATTTGGAATCTTATGGGGAGATGGTGGAATATAAATTTAGGGTTGGTGAGTACCTTGAGTGAGCTTCTTGAGGTTGGAGGGCAAATGGGCAACTCTACAAAAATTCTCGAAGAGATGGACAACGGTGTTATGGTGTGTGGTCTATCTCATTTTGTAACATCCTAAAAAATAGGGTAAATATAAAACATAAAATTTTGGCAATATGACGTCTATAATATGAAGGTCTATAACACCCTGTAAATATAACAACTAAATAAGGGAAAATCCGGAAATGGTAAACGAAGACCTTTAAATTTACGACAACTAAAAACCTAATAAAGTTGGGATAGTTTGTACCAATAATAGTAGCGAAAGATGAGACATAAAACACAACAACCGACTTAATCTAGAGACAATATTTAATACTAGATTAATGTGGGTGTCGCTATATCTCCAAAACACTCTTTTCAAAAGTCTCCCAAAAGCCCGATCCTTCAAGTACTCCTAGGTGCACGACCGGCAAATCAAGTTATCCTATGTGCACCGCTAGTAGGACTTGTGAACCAACAAGGTACCAAGACAAGTGTTAGGACAAATCCTAGTGAAATCACATAAATTAAACAGTTCACATGTAAGATAATCAAAATACAAAACTTGTGTTACCGGATCCATTTGGTGCTACAAACATCATTTTTCCCAACTTTGCAACGATGTTCCAAAACCTGAACATGGACACACAAGAGATACCTATTGAAATACGGGGGAGACCTGTTTCCATTGTGGTGAAAAGAACACGTGAACGGAGTCACCCGTGATGTTATTTGATTACACCTCATGTCCCAATTCTAGTTCCCATGCCATCAAGACATCACAACCTCAAACCATTGATTGCCTTTATTGCCTACTCCGTCGAGTTACATCTCAAGGAATTATGGGACATCAATCTAGACGAGTTACACCTCAAAGACTATAAAGTCCCCCATTGCCTACTCGCTAGTGACCTAACGTGGCCAACAATTTTAACCACATATATTATACAATCTAGATCCTGATGAAAAAGGAAATAGACATCAAGCTTCATATTATGATCATAACCAAGTAGAGATAACATTTCCCATGCATGATTCGTTACCATTCTAAACATATGATATCCATGGATGGCATTTGTGTACTCATGATATTGCTTATTTCATATTCATATTAAAATAGCATGTCTCAACAACAAGAAATGACATAAATGAATTAGGGTGATAAGTCTAGCTACAAGCATGTTCTTTTGAGTCAAAACCCTCTTTTTGAAAGAATGACTCTTCACTAGTACATAAACCATTTTACATTACTTTAGACATATATGAGCCATCATAAACATTAAATACATCTAGTAAGTACGAATGTCCATATTTAAGCAAAATCCACAAACCCTAGTTTTAGGTCAAACTCCAAAGTACCTACAATGAACCACATTTAAACAAATAGAGACATTTATGATAGTGTGAGGTAGAGAAACTCACCAAATGGGTTTGTGATGTAAAAACCTTAAAATGGCAAAACCCTAGAAATAGAGATTGAGTCTTGAGGTTCCCAAATGGAGTTAGATGATTCACTTGAAAGCTAGAACCAAGGAGAAATCATAAATGTTACTAGATGTGGTTGGATGAACATTTAATGATGGAAGATGATGGTAAATGAAAGGAATCTTACCTATCCTTGAGAGAAAAATCACCCCACAAAACCCTTCTATTGCAAACAAATGAGACCGACCCGATTAAAAGAGGCATTTAAAGCCCCTGCTCCTGTCGGCGACAATGCCATGTAAGAGTGACAATGGCATTGTTACCTGTCACTCTCGCGGGGAGTGTACCGTAAGCTTACCACCGGGCGCGACAATGACATGCGGGTATGCCCTTGGCTTTGTCGCTGGGCATACTCGTTGGAAATGTACCGAGAGGGCCTTGTCCTTTGCCACTTTGCCCTGCGATTATGCCCTATGGCATTGTCGCCGGCATGCCCCTGACCTGATTCTCCCTCCGAATTAATTTGGTTTATTGCTATATCCATGCCTAACAAAAATGGGAACAACCACTAATCATAATTTAATTATATGATACCCAAAAATTGGGGTGTTACGATCCTCCCCTCCTTAGAAAAGATTTCGTCCTCGAAATCTTGCGTCAACCAAACAAATGAGGGTACCGTCTCTTCATGTCCTCATCCGCTACCCAAGTCACATTCATGCCCTGATGATGCTTCCATTACACCTTCACCATAATCATTTCCTTATGGCGAAGTTTCTTCGTCTCTCTTTCTAAAATGGCTTTCGGTTCTTCTACACACTGGTCATTGTCCACTCGAATTTTCGATAACTGTATGAAGTTTTCCTCCACTGCCAAACACTTCTGTAGATAACACACATGAAATGTAAGGTGTACCCCACTTATCTCGGGTGGTAGCTCCAACTTGTAGGCTTGGAGTCCCACACGTTCGATGATGAGGAAAGGTCCAAGAAAACGGGGGCTAAGCTTCCCACGCTTCCTAAACCTAATGATTCCCTTCCAAAGAGACGCCTTCAACATTACCCGATCACCCACTTGAAATTCTATCGGTCTTCTCTTCTTGTCGGCGTAACTCTTTTGACGATCTTGGGCCGCATTCAAACGTTCTTGGATACTCTTTACCTTGTATGCCGTCTCTTGAACGACTTCCGATCCAGCGAATTGTTTCTCGCCCTCTTCGAGCCAACAAGTTGGCGTTCTACATTTCTGACCATATAAGTCCTCGAACGGAGCCATGCCCAAACTTGCGTGATAACTATTATTGTAGGCGAATTCTACCAATGGGAGGTGCGAGTTCCAATTTCCCGTGAAATCGATGATGCATGATCGTAACATATCTTCTAGCGTTTGAATGGTCTGCTCACTTTACGCGTTTGCCGGTGATACGTCGTACTCAACTTTAACCTTGTTCCTAATTCTCTTTGAAAGGCATTACAAAAATCAGAAGTAAAACGACTATCACGATCGGAAACGATAGATAGCGGTACTCCATGCCTCGAGACTACCTCATTAATGTATAATCTTGCTAGCATGTCCAAGGGTAAAGTTTCTTTCATGGCCAAGAAGTGGGCACTTTTGGTCAACCTATCCACTATTACCCAAATGGTGTCGTGTCCCTTCATCGTCTTTGGTAGTTTTGTCACGAAATCCATCATGATGTGATCCCACTTCCATTCCGGTATCTTTAGAGATTGCAAACTCCCATTCAGTCGTTGGTGCTCGGCCTTTACTAGTGAGCAAGTAAGGCATTTCTCCATGAAACTCGCCACATCGAGTTTCATAACCGGCCACCATGGTGAATGGAATATCTTAATTTGTGTGCTTCCTCCAATAGTAACTTTTGGCACCCACCCAACTTGGGCACCCAACTTCGCCCTTGGAAGAGCTTCAACCCTCTATCATATTCCGTCAAGTTAAGGTGTTGCTTTGACATAGATTCATCCTTAAGGTTCACCTCAAGTAACGCTTTGGCTTGAGCGGTCTTTATCATATCCATGAGTTTCGAAATAATTTCGATCCTTTCCAACGATGTTCGCACCGCTTAACGCGTCCGTGTTAGATATAGTTTAATCAAGTTGTAATAGTTAGTCCCTCGTTATGTTTTGTTAGTAGTCTCGTTAGTTAGGTTTGTATAGGTGTCAAGGTTATTGACCCTATATATAGTCCTTTGTTTTACCCTTTTTAGGTCAAGAGACGTGTGGAAGCTACAATATTCAATCATTGTGTAATCATTGTGTAGCCGTCATATTTCCTCTCAATGAATCATAAGACTTTTCTATCATTCATCCTTCTATGATTCATTCTTATTTTATTACTCTGATAAAGATTATGTGTGCTTGATTCTGGAACAACAATTGGTATCAGAGCTACATCAGAATTTCAGAATAGATCGATCTGTGCAGAAAATCAGCCCAGTTTATTACTTTCGAAAAAGTCACTGTTCCATTAGTGTTTTTGAGATTTAAAGGTTGTTTAACTGCAATCTTTGGCTCAATAGATGCGTATGATGATTATGAACATGTTTCATATTAATCAGAAACATGTTTAACCACATTTGATTAGTCTATTTAATCATTCTTTGGATTTTTTAGACTTAGTCATATGTGACCTGTCCAGATTCGAAAAGTCAGATCTGTTAAGTTTTTAGAAAATACAGTGATTGGGGTTTGTTCACGATCGATTATTGAGCATAGTGTCAAATTTTGGTGTTGATTGAACAAGTTTTTCCATGGATCTGGTGAAAAATTGAAGTTAAAGCTCGAAATAGGCAATTTTTGCAAGTCTGTGTGAAGAACTCGCAGAACACAGTATAGAACTCGCAAAGTCTTCAAAACTCGCAGGACTAAGGAGACACAAGTACAAGATTCGCAGAACAGTACTCTGCGAAAGTTGAAGGTTTCGCAGAATATCTACTTACGAATTCTCAAGGATTCTCAGAGTATAGCCTACGAAAGTTACAGAATTCGCAGACCTATACCTTGCGAATTTCACAACTTTCTCAACTCAAGCACTTGAGAAACCTGATCCAAACTTCTTTGATATGCGAAAGTTGTATCCTTATAGTATCCTTGCCTACTATTTGCGAATTCTTGCTCTATTTCTCAAATTTTTGCATACTTGTTGACTTTCTGTGCTTAATATCTGATTTTCTGATCAAAGATCACTTCAAGCACATATTTTAGATACACAGGAAAGATGCCTTATACAGATGATAAGGGAAATACAGTGCTCACTCCAAGAGATTGTGCTCTATCCAACATGCCTGAGATACCCAAGATAGAAGCTGAACTTGAAACTCTCAGATGTCAAAACAAGAAATTGAGAGAAGACATGGATGCCTTAAATGTCAAATTGACAAAAGTTGAAGCTCAAGTGAAGCGGTATCAAGACAAAGGTCATGAATGGCTTAAGAAAGTGGATGACAGAAAGAACAAAGAAATTGCTGAACTGGAAAAGACCTTCAACCAGAGACTGTCTGAGATGTCCAAGAAATCTGAGTATGAGAAGAAACAATTGGAGATTCAAATCTCAAATCTTTTAAAACAAGTGCCTGACTTTGAACAACTCATCATATCTGAAAGGAAGTCCTTTGATGATGAGAGAAAAGATCTTAAAAGCAAAAATATTAATTTGTTCAAAGAAATTTCAGATAAAAACCAGACTTTGGAAAAAGATTTTGTAGAAAAGAGAAATGTTTTTGAAAAAGAAATCTCTAAGCTTACAAGCAAATTGGCAAACTTGTCTACTGAGATCATGAAGGAGAAAAGAAGTAAATCTGGAATTCAAAGCAAGTTTGATAAACTCTACAATAAGAAATCCAAGTTGTGTGATAAAATTCAACAACTTGAGATTGATAATACTGACTTGTCTCACAAGATAACCACTGATGCATCTAACTCATCTTCCTTTGATGATGATTCTGCTGAGCTAGTGTGTTATTTTCAAACAGTATCAAGTATGTTTCAGAAAATGGTTTTTAGAAAACAAGATGTGAAATCCAAAGCTTCTGAATCAGAGCAGATTAAAACTCCAAGATCCTTTTATGTGAAATCAATTAATAAGAATGCTAATAATTTTCAAAAATCTCCAACTCAGTCTCCAAAGAAAGATCAAATGGTCTGGGTTGTTAAAGGTTCTCCAGAGGCATCAAAGCTTCACAGAGCTAATCAGAAGAAACAGAACAAATCTTCAAGAAGTAAGTCTTTTGCACCTGACTTTGTCAAATCAGCAACACATCTAATCAGGATAGCAAAAAGAAAGTTATGTTGCTCTTACTGTTACACTGATAAATTCATCCACAAAGCACAAGCATATAGTAGATCTTATCATCACAAGGCTTATCACAGGTATGAGAATCACTCTAAGAAATTCTCAAACACTGACCAACTTGGACCCAAGTCTATCTGGGTACCAAAACCTAAACCTGTGGTGCAGATAGAAAAAGGAAAAGAGAATATCAAAGATGTTCCAGTCATGAAGGAATGAGGAAATAATGACTTCTGATCACTACAGATCAGGACTCTTGCTTTAATGTCAAAGCAATGACTTCTAAGTACAACAGCTTAGAACTCATACATAACTGTCAAAAGTTGGTGATCATTTGGAAAACAGGGAGTTTCTCTCACTCTAAATTTTGTCTCATAACAGTTGTTATTTTCAATGTCATATCTTTATGTTGAAGAAATAGAAGGAAATTAAGCTTAAATGCTAAAATATTCATGCAGATATGAAAGGGGAGCATATCTGTACAAACCTTGTCAAGAGATCCATCACATGTCAAGGGGGAGCTGCATGAAGCATTTACATACAACAAGATCATGATCAAGATCAACCAGAGATCAGATCAAGGGGAGTATCTGATGAGTTCAAGGAAAACTACACTGCTACATCAAGGGGGAGCGAGGAACTGTTGTAAGTGGGGTGTGAGTAAATCTTTTTAGAATTAAAATTGATAAAAATGCCATTTTTGGGAAGTTTGTTTAATTAGAAAATTTCCATTTTTGGTACATTTTGTGAAAAGTTTCCCAAAATAGCAAGTTTATCTATTTAGAATGTTTTTAAAAGGATGAAAACTTGGCTAAGTCCAGAATTCGCAATATACTAGCTTGAGAAAGCTACAGGTTTCGCAGAGTATACTCTTGCGAAATCTATAGAATTCGTGAGCTAGGTATCTGCGAAAGATGTGAATTCGCAGATATAATACCTACGAATTCTAGAGGATTCGCAGTCCTTTTACCTGCGAAAGCTACAGAATTCGTAGTTATGTTACTTGCGAATTCTATATCTCATACCTTGCGAATTCTTTTGTTTAGCCTCTTTGCTTGCGAAATCTGAGACCAAATCATTCTTGGCTACGTGTCCTAACTCTCTTTGAGTATATATAGGACACTTAGCATTTTTTTATCACTTATCTCAGTTCTTTTCGCGAAAAGCTCTTAAACCCCTCTAAAACCCTTGTGCTCACGAACTCTCTCAAGAAATCTCTCTTTGATTCCTTCCTCTCGATTTCAAAAGGTTATTACATTGGTTAAAATCTTTAGTTCATGATTGTTGTTTTATTTGTCTGATGCAGGGTACCTCGACTGGATTTTGATTAGGTTTTGATTGAACAATGGTTTTTGGACTCTTGGACTTCATCGACTTCTGTTGAAAAGTTTTTCTAAAATTCTTGAACTAAATGGTTAAATCTGAATGCTGTAATGAAATCATACCCATTGTAATACCATTTTAGAACCCTGAGAATGATTGATTGTTGGAAACATCCATACTAGATTCGATTTAAGAACATGTGTCGATTGGTGTTCTTCCGAACCCTTCGACTGTTCTTGAGCAAGATTCGAATTTTGGATACTAACTTGTGTTTATACACAAAATTAAAGATTGAAATCAGTTTCTAAATGCTAAATCGATACTAATGATGTAATTTTTAAACCCTAAAATCGATTTTTGTGCATTTTCATCTTCTGGGTTCATAGGTGGTGTTTTTGATGTTCAAGTGTGAGTTTCGCAACATTTTGAATTATTCAAGGGTTTTTCTAAATGTTTAGTTCACGAATCCTTGATTGTGTTTGTTTTTCAAAAACCCCAAGGACAGGATCCGCAGATAGCTTGCCTGCGAATCCTGAACACCTAAGTACAAGAACTCGCAAGCCTTTAGCTTGCAAATCCTATACTTAGGAATTCTCAAATATGGTTTTTCTCACTGTTTCACTCTCATGTACTGACTCTAAGTCTTTGGACTTTGTCCAAACTCTTCTGTTTCCTGTTGCAGATCAAATGGCTTACAGTTGATTCACAGAATGTTCAGATGGATGAAAACTCCATTCATGAAGCTGAGCAAGAGCATTCAATCCCTTCACAGAGGACAACAGATATTCCACCTCCGATTGTCAATATTGACATGCTGCTCATACAACATTCAGAATACATGGCTCAAACTCCAAACAATCATAAGTTTGAGTTCCAGCTGAACATAGATCCTTTGGTGAATCTTATCCTTCAGAATCACCCTCTGAACAGAGCATTGTCTGAGAGTGCAGAAGTGCCGGAAATCTACATGCAACAAGATTGGAAGACTATCCAGCTTTCTCACATTACTGTTGGACAGATCAGATGTCCAGTTCTTCAAGTCAAGATTGACTTCTTCTCTGCCAACATTGACCTTGAGCTATTCAGACGATCTCTTCAACTACCTAAAGCAAATTCCAGGGAAGGCATAACTGCTTTTGATGAACTACCTACTGAGGAGGTTGCACTTGCTGGTATTAGGGAAATGGGCTATGTTGGTGACCTTAACAGAGTCAGCCAATACAAAAAGAACAATCTGCCACCCTTTTACTATGCACTGTTCTCAGTAATGAACAGGTGCTTGACAGCTAAATCATACGGAATTGACAACGCAAGTAGTCATATACTGAAGCTATTTTACTCTATAGTGCATGACTTGCACATAGACTATGCCATCGTCTTTTGGACTGAGCTACTTGAGAAGATTGCTGCAAAGAAGAATGTTGTCAAAGTTCTCACTTACCTTCCATATCATAGGTTTATGACACTTTTGGTTAGAAGTGTTCTAAGAGGAAACAAGCGGATTCCCAGGCGAAGCTCACATGAACTTGCTGAAGTGCATGAAATGAAGTTTCTAGTACGTCAAAAGAGGAAGTTCAACTACTCTATGCCAATCCTGGAAGGTCTACTCCGATATGTTGATCCAGAGGCTGAGTGTTTAGTTGAGTATAGAGAATCTATGGCACAGCCAGAACCGGATGTACCTACCCCAGGTTCAATCCCTAGGCGAGAGGTGTCTGGGAGGGTACCCGAAACTCCGGGAGTTAGGGTACGGGGAGAGAAGAGGAAAAATACAGAGAGGGGAACTAGAAGGGGTCGGAGACCTAGACTGGAGACATCAGGGTCATGGGTTCTTACCCCACCTCGTGTGACACCTGAAGTCCGTGAAGGTCCAGGATCTGAAATTACCTCGGATCAACCTGAACGTCAAACTATGGAACTGCAACAAGAAGAACAACGTGCTTCAGAAGAAATTCACTCTGTTGCTAGCTCACCTGACCAAGTGACAGAAAATGTTGACTTGGGCAGTGAAAGCTCTGATTCTGAAAGAAGACACTCTGCAACAAGAGAAGATGATGATGGCAATGATACATCTGATGATGATGATGATGATGATGATGATGATGATCAACATCTTGGCGGAGCCGAAATTGATATGGAAGTTGATTCCCATGCTGCAGTCACTACAAGTGATATTGGTGAAATAAGGAGACATGAGGGAGATATAATCGAAGATGTAAGTGAGTCTGTGAGAGAAAAGGCAAGAAAAAAAATGAAGAGAGCGAGAGACCCACAACCCACTACACCAGAAGATCAACCACATCACACACTTCTGTGCATTTGTTGCCAGAAGATGTAGACATGAGCCGATCACTTATGTAATTGCACACCCGAGCCACCCACTCTACTTCCTCTAAACAGGAAATAGTTTCATTTGCTCACGGGGATCAAGCACAAAGTTTATCAATGTCTCATTCGGAGACATCTGATATTGAAATAAGAGATCAATTGCCCCAGATCTCACTTTCTTTCAGTGCACAAAGTATATAGCCTATTTTTGTTGATAGGACACTATTCGCAGGACTTGACCTCAGTCGTCTTCATGACCCGAGCGGAACATCCAGAGTAGATCCGCAATCCGGACTACGAGGACCGGATGGAAATCCTGTCACAGCTAACACAATGCCAGCTGTGAGCACAGGTCACACTGTAGATTCATCTACAGCTGTGCAAACGGGTAATCTAAGTGATCTCGGTGTTAGTTCATCTGACTTCGTGTCAGGGGAATATCTCGACGGCGCCCTAAAGGCTGTTGAAAACAGGTGGTCGGAGAAGTACGACAGAATAGAGAAAGAACTGGGTGACATCAAACGATTACTAAAGGGGAAGCAAGTTGCTGAACCTGAGCCGGAGCGAAGTGCACCAGTTCTACACACTCCATTAGCCACACAATCTACTTCAGATCTTTCCATTGATGAGCGTAAGTCTTTTCTTCTTGCAAAACTTTTGTCTTAGACTCCAGAAAATCAACAGGATGCTGACTTGTTCACACTATTGCATTCCCATCATCTACAACAACAACAACAACAACCACAACAACCCTCGGATGCAGATGTTCTCAAAGCATTAACTTTACTGAACCAAGCTTTTCCACCCTCATGCCAAACTCAGGCTGCTGCTCAAGTCACTAGGCATGACCATGATCACGATCATGATCATGAGGGGGAGAAACAAGGAGATCATTCAGCCGGAAGACAGCTGGTTGTAGTAGAGAGTGCAATGCCA